>CM052077.1:44122965-45322965 GCA_020010945.3 Muscidifurax raptorellus | reverse complement strand
GTCGGAACGCGTTTGGCGCAGGTCATTTCTTCGCGCTCATCAAGGCCCAGCTTGTCCAGTTCTTCAGGACCAGAAGCTGCGGCAGGAGTTTCGGCTCAGCACCTTCCCAGGCGACGGTGTTCGAGTGGTGGTGGAGAAAATCTACGAGTATTTAGGTAAGAGAGCTCTCTTAGCGTGCGAAAAGGTACCTCGCGATAGCGTGCGTTAGCGTAATTTTACTTCTATCATTTTTCTCTCTAGAGTCTCTTTTCTCTCTCCTTTAATAATTGTAATTTCATTTCCTTTATTCAATAAATCTATCGCTTGCCCCGGCTTTCCTCTCTGCTTCGTGAGAGTTTTTATGCCGAGGCAAGTAGTCTAATTTCCCGCGAAATATATTGTGTTTTTATTTTAGAACCTTTCCCTCACTCAACCCTTTCCAGGCGGAACTCACCTTGAGTTCTCTCCTTATTTATATAATATTGTTCATTAAGAATTATTTGTATAAATTCCTTGCATATTAACGGAAAGTTTCTTGAATTTCAGAAATTATGAATTAGACCGACGTTCTCTACAATCCTGCATTAAGAAAAGTCCATTTTATTAAAATAAAATTACAGAGGCGAGGAATATATATTTCAAATTTTACATCGCACAGCTGCGCAATGTTTCTTTCATTTCAAACTTTGTAACAAAATTATTTCATAACGTACCTCAACTAATTAAGTAAACTCTCTCTTTTCAGTGAAAAAAAAACTCAAAAAGAATACAAAGATACACGAGACCCGTATTGCAATCTTCAAAAAATCGAGAAAACTTTCCGTTGGCTCGAAAACTCACATGTATATACAGCGCCGAAAAAAGCTTGGCCAAATACGGAAAGTTTTATCGGATGCAAAGTTGCACTTAATTCAATGATCGGCAGAGAGAGAAGTTTCGAACCGAGACTCGCAGAGTATAGAGATAGGTACGAGACCACACCCCATCCGGAAATAAATCGCAGTAAAAAAAGATGATAATCGATCAGTCCCTGCATATATTTATAATACCCATCGATGCGGCTTAATGCGAGAATTCATAAAATATTCAGCCAACTCGTTATCAAGTTTTCTCTCCTTATAGAATCATCTCTCTCTCTCTCTCTCTCTCTCTCTCTCTCTCTCTCTCTCTCTCTCTCTCTCTCTCTCTCTCTCTCTCTCTCTCTCTCTCTCTCTCTCTCTCTCTCTCTCTCTCTCTCTCTCTCTCTCTCTCTCTCTCTCTCTCTCTCTCTCTCTCTCTCTCTCTCTCTCTCTCTCTCTCTCTCTCTCTCTCTCTCTCTCTCTCTCTCTCTCTCTCTCTCTCTCTCTCTCTCTCTCTCTCTCTCTCTCTCTCTCTCTCTCTCTCTCTCTCTCTCTCTCTCTCTCTCTCTCTCTCTCTCTCTCTCTCTCTCTCTCTCTCTCTCTCTCTCTCTCTCTCTCTCTCTCTCTCTCTCTCTCTCTCTCTCTCTCTCTCTCTCTCTCTCTCTCTCTCTCTCTCTCCCTTCCTCTCCTGCCTTCGTTACGTAATTATCGATTCCGACACACCTACATCCCCACCACCGGCGGATTGTTTATTGCCATCGGCGAGGCGCCTTTTTCCCAGCCTCTAGTGTTTTAACGAAGTGTTTTGCGCCGAGGAAAGAGTGATTAATTATCGCGGCAGTTTTAACGTTTTTTTTCACTCCCCCTTCTCTCTGTCCCAGCTTATTGCAGTTTTCAGCCGAGTAGTCGCGGACATGAATGGCTCTCGGTTAATTGGCATGGAGGCTTTTTTGCGCGGCGTTGTGCTTTTTTCCAAACGCGATGATAGGAGTTGATGTTCGAGGAGTTCAGTGAGACGTAATGAGCGAAGCGATGAGAAGATAAAAGTTGATAAATGAGGATGACTGGGTGCGTGAGTTGCCTGGCATATTACGCAACGCAGCGTATTTTTCAGGGGGGAAACACCGGAAAATCTGGCTATATCCGGCGAACTGAGCGCAATTTTCATAATTAATTTTCTCCGTTTCTTTCTTCGCATACAGATAGTCCATGTCTCGAAACAAAAGAAAGAGGCAAAACAAAGACGAAGAAGTTTTGTTGAAAAAGAAAGCGCGAGCTTTTCATCAAAAATCCCGAGGTAAAATGAACTTTCGGAATGAAACTTTTAACTAAAGCGTCCTGCGGTGTCTGGCATAAACAAGCGTACGAATGACGAAAGGTGTCAAATGTCCGCTCGGCTGGCGGTGCCGCAAAAATTTCTCTTCGCGGCTGGTGTTGCAGCACTTTAATAAGGCATTCTCAGTTTGCGCGCACGGCCTAAAGTATGAAGGATTACTCGAGTTCTCGGAAGAAAACTTTTGTAGTTGGAGACTCGACGGCTGCAGAGATAATTTCCGCAACTTGGCGGACTGATATTGCTCTTAAGAATCTTTTCGAAACCCCCAGTCGCGTATTTTAATTTTATGATTACATCGAAAGGGGATGAGCATCTTAATCTGTATAGAGCTTGAATTGAAGACGCGTGAAAGTTTTCGATTTATCGGTTTACACAACGTTCAAAATGATCGATCCTTATACGTTCCTGGAATTTCCAGGCTAATCCCGCCAGAGAATCGACAGAGCTTTATGGGATTAAAGTTTAATTCGCGAAAGCACTCGGCACTTTGCAGCGTTCGAAGCAACGGAGAATCGCTCGGGCTAAAGACCCCGTGTATTACAATATTTCCGTGCAACTTTTAGTATTGTCCGCCGAATGCGTTTGCGCTGGTCGAAAATCGATTTCGCAAGAATTCAACGATATATCGAGTCGTCCGAGCAATTTAAAAATAATCGCGCTTCAGGTAATTAAAAAGAAAGAGCGAAGAACCTTCTCAATTGACTCTCTCATTTTATGCCTCGCAACGGATCGTCCTTCAATGTTCACTGAACTTTTTTCGCCTCCGCCTCTATACTCCGACTTGGCCGCGCTATTGTTAAAAATACACAGCAACGAGCTTTCAACTCGACCGCCCTCCGAGTTTTAATTTTAAATTTAATCAGCGCCAATTTCATCCTCTAAAAATATATACATCATTAGATCTCGCCCACAGTACAGCCCTGCGAACCGGGCGAGTCTCTATATATCCTATTATATACAGCCGAACAAATACTCGTTACCCCCTTCGCAACGCACAATAGCCTCTATGCTACTTCAACGGCAGCGTTTTCATTCTCCCGGCGCTTGCGCGTTTAAAGGGTTAAACAAAAATCCTCCTCGGCACGTTCGCGCGACGCGCAATCATCAGTCGCGGCGGCGCTACACAAAGGCTTTTTCGACTCCCACGCCGCAGGAACAAATTCAAAGCAAACAATCCGGCCGCGCGAGTCAGCTAGTCACAAGCGAGAGATAGAGATGTATAGATAGAGATCTAAAAAGGCGGAAAACGCTGTTCAACCTTTCGTAGTGATATATATATATATATATATATATATATACATACATACATATTGGAGCGTAAAGGAATGTGTAGTCGGGACGCCGAAAGTTTCTCTTGCTCTCTTTGGGAGATGGGGATACACCGTTGGTTTCGGCGTTTTCCGGCTCTCTATCTGTCTGTAATGCTCCCGAAACAATCTATTCAAAGTTCGAAGAGGGATGGATGCAGGGGACGAGGAGGATCTGGATATAAAAGCGGTGCCGGTTAACTGATATTGGCTCGCAGCTGCGCGCATATAAAGTGGATGGATTTTTGTATCCTTGCAGCTTTTAGACCGAATGAGATTTAAGTGTGCTGGACTTTAGTTTGTTTTTCTTTTATCGGCGCCGCAGTAGCGTGATGGCTTTTAGTTTTAACGACTTATTGAAATGCATGCGGTTACGAGATTTTTTGTCGTGCAAAAAAAAACGCGGCTCGTCCGACCAGTAACGGACCTGTACTACTGAATCGTTTGGCGCAGTCGCAGCGTCAGCTCAAAGAAAATAATCACCGCGGAATGTCATTATAATTGACTTTGAAGCTCTCGCGCTCACACGCCGCGACATTATTCAGGCAAAAACAAAGGCTGAGCAACCGCAGCCGGAGCAAAACTCGCGAAATGTACGAGCGTCAACCGCGAAGCTAACAGCGCAAAAATCACCTGAGCTAAGCAGCATACGACTGAAACCCATGCCAAACCTCAGGACCACAACCTCCCGACTCAGCCTCGCGAATAAACCTCTCCGCGCCAGCTGATACACACATATACACACACTGACGTATATGTATACACATACGGAGAGCCTACAAACGGAGACGCAATCAGCGCGCAAAGTTTCGCGTCGACGACAACCGCAGTTCTCCGCGATAAACCTGCGCAGAGACTCGGTACACGTGTACTACGTGTGTGCGCGCGATCGCCGCAAATTGGACCGAACAATAAAAGTAATTAATCGATGCAGAAAGAGCGAGGTCGATTGCAGCGTTTACCTGATGATGTGTGGATCGGGAGGGGGGAGGGACCAGCTTGTTATATCGCTCGATAACGTCATAACGGAAACTCCATTCTCGACCGGACGCTATATGCTGTGTACGGGAAAGTTAATAGCGAGACATTAGCAGGCGAGTGTGCGATCGGCGCGGAAAATTTAATTACGTTAGTATACTCTTGTTCGAGGACTTCCGCAGCGCTTTGTTACTGTTTCGGAGGAGTTCGATAGATTATTTGTGTTTGAGAGGGTGAGAGGCGAGTGTCTTTGAGCTGATATATCAGGATGAGTCGATTTTCGAACTGTATGCGTTTCGAACGTCCTTCTCATTATTATTACTTTTACGTAATTATTGCGCGGAAGTTCGAATGCTAAGCGAGATCTATGATAGTACGCGAAGTTCAGCTCATAAATGTCACGCTGGCTTTGATTTCTTTTAAATATAAAAAAATAGCTTTACAGCGCGAGCAACAATAACTTTTACACCGAACGCGCGACGGGGTACATATAAGTAAATTATTACACAAGTCGTAAAACCGGTTAATGCATCGAGTCGCGCGCTGGAATTCAAATTACTAATAACTCAGACGTGGACGACGGTTTACAGCTGCCGGGAGAGCGTAAAAATGAACAGGAAAATTCAATTTCAACCACCATTACGCGCGCAAGCGCTAGCGAGAAAATAATGCTCGAACTTTATGCGCAGAGAGAGAGATAGAGAGAGAGAGAGAGAGAGAGAGTGCATATTCCGATGAAAAAAATGACTCTAATGAAAGCGTCACACGGACCAGCTCGTGTTATGCAATTTTGTCGAGTTAAACAAACAATCCCATCGAAATTTACATAACGCGCAGGTAAACAACCGTGATATACTTCCAAATGCGTTATTCCCCGGGGTAACTGACTCTGCTGCTGCTATACTGGGTCATAGCTGTTAATTTCATCGTAATAATGGAATTACGTCCTAATCTCGAGCCTTAAAAAAAAATAAAAACAAGACAGAAGAAACAGCGGACTCTATACATTGCGTATACGTTCGAAGATGAGCCCCTGAGGGGCATACCCATAATTCGGAAAGCGTCTATATGCCATAAAACGATCCTATCGCGGCTTGCTCAACGTCAAAAATACCAGCAGAACGGGGCTGAGCGCGAGCCGACCGCGTTATCTGATTTCAATTTCCCCCGGGAGAAAGAGCCGCTGTAACCTCCCCGCCTCGAGCGTTTCTCGAGGTAATTATTTTCAAGAGCTTTGCTTGTTTCACTTTTTCTATTTTTCTCCGTTTTTGTATACAGACGGAAGCTGAGGAGCTTATATGGATTCGAGCGATGTGATATAGTGCAAGGATTCTTCGATTTTATTTTTTTGCCGGCGAGAACGTGACGCGACGATATGACGTATTATAACTGTAGGAGGAGGCGAGAAAGAGAGAGTTTGATAAGGTAATTCGCGAGATTAATGTGGCCGCCGAAATTCCCATGCGTGACGCGAAGAACTGCTGGGAGGGATGAAGGCGTCTATATAACACACGCACTGACCTCCTTTTGACGAATGTTTCTCGGCTGTTGTTCTGTATACTAGATTTTCACTCGATTTTTTGAGTAAATTGGAAATCTTAACTTTAATCTCTGTACGTCATTTTCTCACTACGCGATATACCTAGTGCAAATTTTTCTATACGAATATGATTTTGAATCTCTTTAAAACGTAATATTTTTATGGTTGCTTGAAGATTTCGTTGATATTTTCACATTTATTTAATGCAAAGGATTGAATAAACATGCCGTCGCGAATGTTTGCACACTCGCACGGATTCCAAATTTTATTTACAAAGTAAAACGCGTCAAAGGAAAAAAACTCGGTTCAGTTAACCCTAATAGATCTGTTAATGAATGAAAGGCATTAGTAACGGACGCTGTCCCCGGCAGTTATCGAGTTAAACTCTATAATTACGAGGGGAAATACTTGAACTTAAAATATATCGATGGAAGTTATTTCAGCCAGGGACACATTAGACGCTTTAACGTGACACAATCGCACTTCCTATTGAAGCAGAGCCCGAATTTCGAGTCTCTGGAAAACTCGGTAATTATACCGAAGGAATAAAAAAACTTCATCATTCGTTATTATACCTGATAGCGGAAAAGTTTCCGTTACGTCACGAGCCTCGTGAAAAAACTATTAAACTTTCTTATACATTATATACGAGACCTTAATCGCACACGTGGGAGTATATGAATATGTGAGTATATATATATGTGTGTGTGTGTGTGTGTGTGTGTATGTGTATGTGTGTGGCAGTGCACGAGTTACGTACACCCCCCCCCCCCTCGTCTCTAATTACTATAAAAATTATTCTACGGCGCAGTGACACTATTGCTTTTCCAATTAGAGCGAATAAAGCGTATAATTTAATTGACCTATACACGAATACGGGACAAAGAATACACGTATTTATATTGTTTATGCTTTGTCCTAACTTTCTTCACGGCTGCGTTATAAACACACGACCCCGTCGATTAGGGAATACGAGGAAAAATGTCGTGTTGGAGCTGGAACGCGTGCTATAATAATTACCCACGAATTAAACATTGAAAGTCATTTCGTACGTCGTCGTTCATATCTCGAAATCTCAAAGCTAAATAAAAACGTCCCCCGTGTGTATATAATACTTTTCTATCTTTGCTTCGACTCCGCGCGAAACAGGAGAATACAGCAGTGTGTAACGAAATGTAGGTCACGATTATAAAAGCCCAACGACGAATTAATTAATCTTGTACATGAAGAGCGACGATATCTTCTTGTGTGTGTGTGTGTGCGCGCGCAAGAAAAATAATCCGAAAAGAGACTCTAATACTTTCCTCGACGACGACGACAACAACAAGAACATCGCGATTTTGCATAATCCCGCTACGTCTCTAATTATAAAACAGTCGGAAACTTTCCATGTGCAGCCCGAGATAACGCCCCGACGATCCTCGGCTCTCCCATGTAATCCCCATTATTTTGCTCGTAATATATTATAATCGCGCGTATATACCGATTTTTTTCTCCAACACGTCGGACACGGTATTTTGACGCAAAAGTGCTCGGGTCTGTGCAACGAAGTATCTTATTATATTCACGCGTGCGTCTAGATATATATATATATATATATGAAAATAATGATACTAATAATAATAAGCAAGAAGTACACAATAGCGTATCGTTACTCACAGGCTCTGCGAAAGGAAGCGCGAGAGCGCGAGCTTGCTGATGCGATTGTTCTTGAGACCATCGAGCATAGCACCGGCCGACGCGGCGACATCCATATTTGCTGCTGCTTCGAGGTTATGCGGAAAATATCCCCTTGCTTCTTCTTCTTCTTGTTCTTCCGGGGGACTGCTCCGTATATAATATCTGCCCGAGAGAACGGCGCGAGACAGTAGGGGAGAGATAAGTGCACTAGGTTCCCGGCGTCGCCGTCGAGGCTATCGAGGCCGAACCCATCGTCTATCAATCAATCTATCAATGCCGCCGCCGCTGCTGTTGTTGTTGTCTCCCCCTTCTACCTATATAATGGTAGTACGAATCGGCGGTTAACGCAGTGGACTGCTTTTGACGCTCGGGATCATCGCTATAGGTAAAAACAACGACGCGTATTATCTCTATGTACACACTTGGCTTCACAGGATCTTCTTCTTCTTCTTCTTCTTCTTCTTCTTCTTCTTCTTCTTGTAGAAAGAATATATATGTCTTATATATACGTTTTTATCACACGCGACGCACTGTGACTAGACGTTTCTCTTCTAGCTTTTTGTCTAGGGGGATGATGAGAATAAGCGCCGTCAACAAGAACAACAACACTGTGTGACGCGCGAAAAACTTGCGAAAAGTCCGCTCAAAAAGCGAGAGGCTGTTATATCTTGTTCGGATATTCTTCTTTGGCAAATGCTTACGTATCAAAGGTCTACCGAATTTTTTTCTCTCTTTTTTTCGTATCTAACACTTCGTAGTAGTAATAATAATAATAATAATAATGATAACGATTGTACAACTTTAAAACGTTAATATATATATATATATATATATCAGATATATGTTATATACTTTAATTAGGTACTTTGAGCGTGCGTCGAATTCGTCGAAATTCTGCTTACAGCGTAAAACACGTAAAAAGCATCCACGAAGGTGACTCTCGTTCTCGTTGTCGTCGGTTTTTCCTCGTTTCTCCTCGTTACACTCCTTCCTCTTCGTCGTAGTCGCGGTTCTCCGCGCTCGGCTGAAAACTCCCCGCTTCTCTACTTTTTGCTCTATATAGCGTTGCAACTAAACGGCTCTAGCTTTTCTACTCTCGCCTGCGCGGGCGTGTGTGTGTGTGTACGTGTGAATATCTATTATGTATATATTGGAGCTTGCTTGTTTTGTCTCTTATTTTTAGTATCTTCGTCCAGTGCTCGAGGGCCGCTTTTTTTCTGTCGCCGCTGCTTCACTTCACGCGCGTGCAATGGGTATGCGTGTATGTGTGTGTTTTCTTACGTAGGGTTATAACTTCATCTTGGTAAAACACCGTGTAGGCCTTTGGAAACTCTATGCTTTTTCGTTCGCTTACAACGTAGACGTGTAGGAATGAATAAATTTTTGTTCCTCGTTAAGTATAATTCTTACGTTACTCTTACTT
Source organism: Muscidifurax raptorellus (assembly GCA_020010945.3). Classification (NCBI taxonomy): domain Eukaryota; kingdom Metazoa; phylum Arthropoda; class Insecta; order Hymenoptera; family Pteromalidae; genus Muscidifurax; species Muscidifurax raptorellus. Next base: position 45,313,883 of record CM052077.1, on the reverse strand, counting down.
AATAACAATAATGCGCGTGTTATATACCTCCGCGAACCCCTGCAACAACCGACAAGTGTGTAATATATTGTATATATAACAACGGCGGGTACCTGAGTGTACGCGTATCGTGTGTATACAATATTTACAGCATATAACAACAGCAACGACGCACTCGTCCGACACACTAGTATACCATATATCGATCGATTCGTCTTCTCCTCAAAAATTCTGCATAATAATAATAATAATAATAATAATAATAACGACGAGGATACAGCAAAGGAAATAATGACTCGCGCGTAGTCTCGCGAGCGGTAAACACAAACGCGCTACGGTGCCTTTGAACTTGGTGGTGGCAAGAGACAGGTAGATAGAGTTAGACAGATGTACAGCAGTAGACGGAGAAGAAACGCTTGGCTGAACGCGCTGTTAGTCGGCGGGCTACGAGGACAACAACAACAGCAGCGACGATGGGGCAGCCTTCGTCGCCCTCGTCCTCGAGCGTCGCTGCTGCTGTTTCTTCTTCTGCGCCCTCGCTGCTGGTTCCGGCATTTCCTCCCGGGCCTCCTGTCTCTCTATCCTCCTCCTACGCCTTGCTTAAAATCTATTCTACCACGAGAATATCTATCCTCCTTTTCTAGTCCTCTAAACGAGGACGACGCATCGCCGCACTAAACCAGCTGTGGAACACACTCGACGGAACGGCCTCTCTGTTCACGGTTTGCACTAACGAGCGAGCGAGCGAGAGAAAGACACGGGGACTCGGCTATGTATGTACGAGGAAAGTGCTTGTATATAAGTGTTACGAAGGAGCAGAGAGACACGACGCGCGTGCGATTCGTTCGGCGGTCGGCGAGGCACTAGTGTGCGAGAGAAAGAGAAACTGGTATAAGAGAGAGGATCCAAGCAGCGGTGGCGGAGGAGAGAGAGAGAGAGAAAGAGAGAGCGTATGCGCAGCCCGACGATTCGCGATCGTTGCGCCTGCTACATCGATGACGAGCACCCCTCCTTTCATATATATGCTATAGTGTAGCAGGGATCGTGCGGCGTGCAGCGCGCCACACAGTCGTCGTCCGGCGATCAGTCCTTATGCACACTGCAGCATGACGTGGAGCAGTCAGGTGCTATACTCGAGAGCGAGAATCGATAGAACCAAGCAACTGTTACCCTCTCCCCCTTTCCGCCCCACACACACACACACACACACACACACATGCATGCACATACCGGCAGAGCTTGCGCAAGACGAGTCCACTGCTACCAGACTTTCTCGCTCTCTTACTCTCTCGCTCTTTCACTTTGTTTTGGCGCGATACGATGACTACTACCACCTGCGCAGGTGCGGCGCCACCACGCTGCACAGGTCAAATAGCAGTAGCTCCGGAGAACGAGAGAGAAGGAAAGTTTGCGAGTGTGGTGGGCGGTCAAGCCCTCAGACTGTACAGCTGCGCCAGCCTGACCTAGTGCGCGCGCTCCGCAAGCTCCTTTCGACCTCTCCCCACTCCATACCCACCTGACTACACCCCCCCCCCTCCTCCGCCGGTACTCGTGACGCGAGAGACGTGGTGGGGGGCGAGGGATCTAACGAGGAAACGATGGAGAGAGGGAGCGTGTACGCGCTCTTTTTGACTGAGAGCTATGTATGTGTGCTGCGGTGAAAGAATTTTTCTCCGAATATAGCTCTTGCGTGCATGAATTTACACAAGTTTTTAGCGCCGGGAGACACTTTATCTCTCGCTGGGGATAAATGTATATCGTATAGTATAGAAATGCGAGAAGAAGCTTCTCGCTACTCGGCTTGCGCGTAAAAATAGTATTGTGTGCTATATACGCGGTTAATGAGAGCTTACTTTGGACCGCCTCGTGCTTAGGCAATGCGCGTTCTTTAAAGCTCGTTGCGCACTGCTGGGTGAGAAGTATCGGTGCGGTATATAATGGAAATGTTTCAACTCGTTGCTTCTTTTTTTCCTCTTGAAGAATCTCCGCTCTTTGTTCTCTTTCTCGCGAGCGGCTCGAGTGGCTTTAATTCGTTGAGTCGAATGTTTAATCAACTTTTATGCCGCGCGGCTTGGACTTAATTTCACGGCTTATTTGACCGCCGCGCTCGAGGAATGAAAATTCTTCAACCTTTTTTCGGCAAATAGGAAAATAATGGAAGGAACTTTGCCCCGGAGAATAAGAAAAAGAAGAAGAAGAAGAAGTTGTTGCTCGAGAGGAAAAAGATTATTGATATAAATATAACCCCGGAAAGGGGAGATGAAATCGAATTAATTTTGATTCACCCACTACGTCGGTGACATCGCTCGGCCGGAAGTTTTTTCATCGTGTGCCGTCATTGATTCATCATAGTTCAAACTTCGACTTATATTCCTCTCCCGTTCTTTGCTCTCAGCTAGAACGCAACTTCAGTTTCCGAGAGCTTTCGCGCTGAGCTTGCGAGCGTTATTCCAATAATTTCGAACAGTTTATCAGGGAGAACGTTGTTTGGAAAAAAAGTTGACGATTTTTTCGCAGAATCGAATTCTGCGAACTTTCTAACTAGCCGGAGCAAAAGTCGTTCGAGGAATTTTCAATGATAGTTAAGGAAATTCGACAAACCTTCAAGTTCGTTTAAAAAAAAAAACTAAAACATCCATGTACAAAGTTTCGCTTTATATATAATTACACACTGGACATTTTTTTTACATTTGCGCGGAATAAAATATTTTCAATGGAAAAGCGGCCACGCGTTACGTTTTTGTACTTCGAGCTTTCTCTCGCTCGTAAAAAAGTAGAAAATATACCTAAACCAGCGCCATTTTTTTCTACTCTATGCCGACTTCTTTTTTTTGTCGCTCTCAATGAAAAAGAAAATACAAGGAACATAAATTACACTGAATCCCAAATAAAGGAGGGACAAAAATGAATGGATATTTGGATTGCGAAAAAGCGGCTTTATCATGTTACGTGCTTTTCTTCCCCTACTTCCTTTTCAAAAGATGATTCGAAGCGCACAAAGCGCGCGAAATTATCGATGTAGAAATAAGCAACTGTGCGCGCGCTACTGCCGAGAGTAAATAGCAGCTTCGTTCCGCGTTTTCTAAACGATTTCAAATGACAAACCCGCCTCTCTCGGTCGGTATATTTCAAATCCCAAGGTTCCGAAGAAAGCACCTACAACGTCCGTATGCCCACGTGCAGCTCACGAATTTCGAAATCGCGAAAAAACCGCGCGGTTAAGCAAATCCTCCCCCTCGGCATCCGTCTCTGTCTCGCTTGTCCATCCCACGTTTGTCCCCCTCGATTTGTTTTCCAGTGTCTCTCTGCCACAGTTTTTCCTGGCCATTGACTATACCTACTCGGGGCCTGTTTTTCTCGCCGAGAGGGAAAGAAAGCGTAATAAGGTGAGAATAGAGATATAGATTTATCGTACAGCTTGGGACGCGCTTCGTTGAGAGGAGACTATTTGTCAGGCGTTTTCGGAGGATGGCCTCGTTTTGGACTGTGTTTTTCTTTTGCGACTCGATGCCCGCACGACAAATGGACTAGCGGCTGGAGCTTTCTTCCTGAACGTTTTAACCATCCCTTTGTCGATATATTATTTATCGATTCGCCCGTTTCAATTGTGATCTCGATTTTTGAATAATATTCGTTAAAAATACCACAAGCTTGATAATAAATACCGAAATCCAAAGAAAGGTACCCCTCACCCCCTTCAGGCTTCAATCATCCGGTGAGACTCGATCGGCGCAAACATTGAAAATTAAATATTCAGCCTCGCGGAGCCGCAGCGCAAACACAAACACACGTCCTTCCGTCGAGTGTGAAAAGGCAAGCAGCATCGACTTTTGGCTCGAGGCCCTCGATTCTCGGCTCGTCGAGTGTTCATCGGGCCGAATTCGCTTATTGCGGTCGAAGATAGCGCGTCGCCGGGAAACCTTGACTCTCGAGGTGAGAGAGACTACCGACGCGCGACACCAGCTGCTGCTTTGATCACTAGCTTGAGCTTTAGATGAACAGCTGGATCAGCCGATCAGGAGATGGTGTGTAGTCGTTAGGAGGACACAGGGCGGTGTGTGTGTGTGTGTGTATAGGTGGTTGACAAACTAAGGAGATTTTTGTACTTATCGATCTTTGAAAAACGGTTTTATTTGGATAAATGTACCTTCCCCCACAGCTTGTCCGATATCCTTATCCCGACTGTAAGAGGAAGAAATTCGCTTTCGTTAAGCTATTTTTCACAGCTATACAGTCGAGAGGGGCAGGAGGCGGTAATGTTTTAGTTATGGCTCTTATATAAGAATGAAATTCTCCAGGCGTTCGTGGGGAATACACATATATAGATGTATCCCACTTGTAATGAACATATGAGAAATGAAAAATCGATTCCATTCTAGAGATACGTTGTTTTTCAGTGAGACAGAGAGGCGAGAGTTAAGGCTCGGAAACGATGAAAAATGTCGACAATACTGTAAAATTTTTCGAGCGTGAAAAAATGATGATCCTGTGTTTCGCGTCGATTTTACCCCAGTGAATTTCCGTCACCTCCATGTTTCGTCGAGTATATCAACTCTCCGGAGAGATCGAGAAGTATACATACATGTATATATATATACATTTACACCGGGATAATTGTTAGCTTGCAAATAAAAAGCACATCAACAAAACCATCACGTCTCTCGTATACACCTGCAATAAACAAGCCGTCCGAGAGACGTGGACTGCATTAAGCGCTAAACGTTAAACGAGCGACAATTCACCACTTGCCGAGAGAGAGAGAGAGAGAACTAATCCGACTACGTAGTAAAAGTTATGACGAGAGTGTGAGAGAGACGGTATCAAGTTGTATGAGAATAAATTCATTGTTTACATCCCGAGATAAGTATATCGTATAACTGCGGGCGTGAAAGGATATGGCCGTTGACTAAGATGAGATTCTATTCTTTCGGTGTGTATGTGTATGTCTCACGAGTATATATGTAGGTGAAAACAAGCGGCTCTCGGCCAAGTGCTCGAATATAAAAATAGAAATCTTGGCAAAGTGTGTCGTTTTGACTTTAACAATGTGACCATATCGATATTTTCGCTCGGTTTATCTCTATATAACCATCGTAAAAAAAAATTCTCAACAAATTTACCTTCTTCAAAATCCGAGCGAACCACCATTACTATAGGTCCCTCCATCGCCCCGCTTTCTCGCTTATTCTCAGCCTCGACATCCAATTAAGCAGCTCCATCTCCACGCTAAGAAACCGATAACATTCACTCCTACACCGGCTCGTTACACCGATTCCCCCGCAAGCTCCGGAAGCTCATCGTTGCTGCAACGACATAAACCTACTCGGAAATTGAAGCTCAACACGCGGCTGCGGCCGTTTTCTACAGCAGCAGCAGCGCATTATTAAAGGCCGCTCCGTGTGCGACACTGCCACGACTAATTATCATGAGCTTTATCTCTGATATGTTCCCAAGGAGACGTCGAACGGCGCCGAGATCTATATGGTTTTACGAAGATTGTAATGCTGGAGGCGTATGGAAGACGAGGGAAAGTTTTACGCGGGTATTGAATCGCTCGTATGTGTGTGTGCGTATATATACATATAGGCATTGTTCGCCGCGGTCTGATGTACACGTGTCGTATAGTTTTTCCGTTGATGCGGGTGATGAGGCTCATTCATTTGTGATGCTTATTGGATTATTAGAGTTGCGGCGAATACGGAGAAACTTTCAGCGTGTAATTGAAGAACCGATAGATTCAGAGTTGAGTATTTTTAACCCTCTGATTATTATTATTGTTATTATTATTATTCCACTCTTAACCTCTCTCTCGCTTGAGAGACGCTTTTTAATTCATCGTTAAAAACTACACGCGATCGATCTCTCAATCAAAGGCGAGAAATATGAAGAACCTTAAGCTCGAAATAATTTTTCTGCAGCAATACAAAGCTACACATCAGTCACCAGCTCCGATCGCGTAAGCGGGCAAAAAGCTCGCGCGCGAAATAACGGGCCAAACTTTCTGCCCCCGATAAACTTATGCTCTCTCTCTCTCTCTCTCTCTCTCTCTCTATATATATATATATATATATATATATATATATATATATATATATATATATCTCTATTCTCCAATTAAAATAATACATGTAGTAGCGCATTGAGAGAAAAAGTCGTAATAACCTCGCATTGCGACAACGAGTTCCCGTCACGACAATGGAGCAACGCTGCTGGTAAACAATTTTTATCATAATAATTTCCTTCGAGCGTGTGTAATAAAAAAAGGCGCGAGATAAAAAAAATGTGCAGCCGCAGCGGGAAAATCGTCGGATGCTCGATTTGCGCGAGTAATTTGGCGCGCGAGCGACTGGCAAATTGTTTGCCACGTCAACCGAGCCATTATATTCGGCGGATCTCCGACTGCCTGCTCGCGAGGTTCTTTCTTACTCTTTTCAGCTCGTGTGCGAGGGATTATTAGATGCTTCGAGAGGTTTTTTATGCACAGTATCGTTAGATTTGCTTCACACGCGCCGCTATACAACCATCGATCGGATCTATTTTTTAATCCATATATCGCATGTTGCAAAATTTATTTATATATCTATAATAGATAATTCAAGGTATTAAGTATATAAATAACTTACCCTCGTATTTATATATTCAGTGTACCACCTGCACTATGGAATTATAATAATAACTATATAGCAGAGCTTACTGTGCAATGTCTCTATATACAGCGGGTATTATCAGCACATTCGAATGATGAATTTTCGATCCTATTAAATATTGTACTAATTAAGTAATGCACGATGTTATGAAGCCCAATTAACGGAGCTAACGAGCGGCTGCAGCAGAGACGCCCTATATATATATATATATATATGTATATATGCGCTCGCAGAGTTCGGTTGTAAAAGAAGTGAAAACTTTTCTTTTCGTCCGAAAAAAGCTCGTTGACCTACCTTTCCTGTTGTTATTTCGACGTGAGAATTTCTCATACCCTCCCCGTGAGAATATTTTTCCAAAAAGCTCACTCAAATAGCAAGGCGCTGATCTACCTAATCGCAGGTATAATCAATTGTCTCCCAATAAAGTACAACGATCGTTAAAAATGTAATTTTCAATAAAAACAAAGCTCGCAGCGATTATAAAATGCAGAATGCAATAAAATCACGAAAATTTTCATGCAACATTAACTCCGAATAAATTCCACACAAATCTATCCAACAAAAACGAAATATATGCCCGAACCGCCCACCACAACTTATCAAAGCATCCTCCGCCATCCTAATTAAGCGCGCAAAAAGAAATCCTGGCGCGGCGGTGGCGGTTGCCACTTTACATTTAAATCGACCCGCGCCAGCAAAAGCCAAGCTCTGAGTGTATATAAAAAAGAGCTCCGCACACGAATCCAGCCCTCGAGTACTAACTATTTATTCGGTTCGGAATTATGCATTCCCCATTGAGCCTCAGAGTCGGCTCTAAATTCTCCAAAGGGCCAACCCAATTCTCGCTGCAAAAAAGAACGAGACAAAAAATAAACGATTAACGGTTCGGTGATCCATATCCAACGCGATAGAAGTCGTCGGGGAAGCAAAACAAAGCGCGGACGAGCTTTTGCAGCCAACGCGTAAATCTCAAGCGAGAGATTCAGCTCCGCCCTTATTCTACCGAACAATCAGCTTAGGGATCAGCTCTCGTATGAAGCCGATGGGATTTTCTTCTATATTCCGTGACGTTATACCGTCGATCCATTCGCGAGAGAAGAAAATAGAGGAGAAGAGATCGTGCAGTGTCCGGTTGGTAGTAAAGGTGCGATGGAGGTCGGTTTAGAGGATACTGGGTTTTTGGTGAATTTGAAGTTTCGCGTGATTGGGGTAATTGGTTTTTGTGCGAGGTAGACTTGTCAAACTTTCAACGGAATATCCTGTGACTAACCTGTTCCGCGTTGTTACAATATTTTCATACAGCTTGTAAACGATAATAAGCCATTTAAATAGATCTATCCAAGTGGCAAGGTAGTTATTTATTATTTTAACGCAGTGATCGGTTGGAACGTCATCAAAATTCCAAAATAAACTTTATCATAATGAATATTCAGACCGACACACGAGTCAGCCCAAAAAATACAGCTCAACTTCGCATCAGCTATCAAGCATTAGCCTCCTCATCTCCTACTGAGAAACGCAATCATCCTTTCTCATAGTTAAAAAAACGAACGAACTCTCTCTTCCGATTCCATTAACACTCGAGAAAAAGCAGCAACGATCGATCCTCTGCCGGACAAAGCATCAGGAGCCGCGACTGTCCGTCGGATCGATCCTCGCTTGCGTGCTCCAGTTGAAGATTGAGACAAAAAGTCACACCCCTCACCCACTATCGACATTGGTGCGCGCCAAATCGAGACGAAGCGATGAAAGTTTGAGAGGACACACCTCTTCTCTCTCTTTTTCGCACGAGCAAAAAAAAGGATGAGAAACTTCGTTTCGTTTTCAGTGTATATGTACGTAGGTATACGATTTCTCTCTCGTGAAAGGAGCGCGCTATATATATACACCTATCTCTATCTTTCTGGTTTTATTTGCATTGGAGGTTGAAAACACATTCCAAGCGAATCCTTTCATAGGTGTAAAATTTAACGCGAGCTGGATTTCCTCGCGTTTATTTTATTTCGCGCCAGAGAAAGAGAGACTTCTTTTTTTTAAATTGTGGCATCTTTTTTCAGCGGCATCGCCTCGGCTGACAGGTGAAAATGATTTCGCGCGAGTACGTAGGAATTATTTTTTCACGCGCGTGGCCATTAAAATATTGATATAAGGCCTTTTACGATCTGCTCATACACACGAGGTATTCAATGATCATCGCGTAAAAGGGCTGATATAAACGTTTTATGGATTTCGTTGCCTCGCAATTTCAGCGTTGTTTGCGCGACAGCTTATCCCAGGGGATACAATACGATTACATTGATCCTCCGCTGATTACTCATGCGAGCACGTTCGTCTCATATTCTCTCCGGAGATTTCCGTTCTCTACAGCGACGATCTCATTCCGCGGTCACCTCGAGCCAGCAGTTGCTTTTCGGGGACGTCGCGCGGCTGCGGCCACTTGGCCCTTGAGCGCCCCGCATTCCGCGGTAGGCCCTATACGCGAAGGCTGTTATTGGAAACTGCAAGGCAGCTGCGGCGGCCAGTGTTGTTTTGTCTACAGCTCGGGCTGTATACCGGAGGGCTTGTTGTTCGGCGCAGTTTCGCCAAGTTATCGACTATCGGCGGCTTGGGAATGCAAGCTCTCATCGTTTGATATATATCTGACTTTAGGCTCGTGATCTTAGGCTTTGGGGATTTTGCGGTGATTGTGTGAGGGCGATTAAAGGTACACGAGGAGGATCGAGTGGTGTGAGATTGCAGCTTCCAAAGCGAGGATTTGAGATTGAGAGAATTAAAAGTCTTGTTAAGGGGGTGGTCGCGATAATTTCCCGCCGGAAATAATGATACCGACCGAGCAATAAACGAATACTAATATAGACACATTTTATCGCGAAACTCGATCGACTTTGAGAAATAGTTAAAAACTTGGGACCACTTTGAGTAGGTTAATGTTATTTTTTAGAAAATTATTGTCGTAAGAAAAAAGATCTTCAACCACATCGGTTTGAAAATAAATCGAGGCTACTTGCGTCGTCCTTTGACCACGCAATGAGTGGATATTAATGCATCGGCGGTAGGATTCAGCTCTGGTTCGTTCGTAATTTGATGCACGAAACAGCCATGAATAATCAGCGACGTATATACATACATACGTGTGCAACTACGTGTCTACAAGTAGATAACGGGCAAAAATTCGCGCCGTACACCGATACGACTCTCTTCTCTTTATGTTATGCAAACGCAAGGCAATTGCATCGGAAGGGCTGTATCAACAGTGGCACTATCGCTACTGAATAAAATTATTCCCGAGCGTCGCGCACTTTACGTGCCTCAAAGCGACGTTTAATTGCAACGCTATCTCTTTTATTTTTTAAAATAGAAAAGATAGGTTTCGCCGAATCCATCAGCTCTTGAGAGCAGTACCTTTGTAGGATTTAGAAAACCCTACTTGGGAAATTTAAATCTCGGGATTTGATTAAATTGAGTTTTGCACGCTCTGGATGCGTGGGACGATTTTCCGAGAACGAAATTTCTATGCGATTCCCGGATCGACGTGTTTAAAAGGGACGCAATAATCGAGAGTACTGCACAGGTCAAAGGCTGGCAAACGAATTGAAACCTTTGCTTCAATTTAACAATCGCATTCCGTCGCGCGGGTTTCCGCGATTTTTGACACTGACCCTCGACCAGTTTTCCCATTCCCTCTCAGACAAAGGCTCTAGCCCAGAATCCAGCATTGTTCTCACAACTGCGGCATCCGTTTATTAATTCCCCCTACTAGATCCTCCTCCCAACAGCTCCTCACATCAAAATTTCGTGCTACCTCTCAGAATTGCCAGATTAACCCAAAGACTTTCGGCACAAAGGCCGACCGATTTAATTTCGGCCGGCTCTACGTGACGAAAATGCGCGATTGCTACTTTTTTCAAGCTGGTATATTATACAGATATATATATATATATATATGGTTTTGAGTTGTTGCGGACGAGGACACGCGTGCGCAGTGCGATCGAATGTCGCCCCCGGAGTCGAGCTGTCCGGAGTCTGACAGGTGTGTAGGTATACCGGCTAATCGTAGATTTGGGAGATAAGGAAGATGCCTCGGGCGATAGTATAGGGAAATTGATCCGACGCCGGGATTGCCCTGGAGAGATGACTGGAGGTTACGCGCACATCGGAGCGAAAGTTGATATGTGTAGCGAGGACAAGATATTCTGAAAAATCAATGTCACGGCTGACTCTGCATCGATGCTACCACTGCGTATAATTTTTAATTATCGAATGCTACAGTGCAACGGTTAACTTGCGATGCGTGAAATATAAAAAGGATTCCGGTAAGTCCAACCTATCTTCCATTTATTAGAGGCGAGAGTCCATATTTCAGACTTTGGAGCGGTCCGACCTTCGGACATTATCTACTTATAGTCCATTTTTATGAGATCGATAGGATGACAGAAATTTAGGGCCGAGAGAATCTTCGACGACCGTTACTTATTCGTCCGGCATCGAAAATTCCGCTGAACCTCGATATTCCTCGCGTCGTCATCGTCGGAATTAAAAATGATATGATCTCCCTCTTCGATAGCGACTGGAACATTTAGAATCGCGCACATATGCTCTTTTAAATTTTGCAGCGGTTCAATCACGAGCGAAGGGAAAAATCACGCCCCGGAGGAGCGTGAAAATAAAAATTTGCGAGACTCGGCGTAAGTGGATAACTCGCAGCTCGAAAAGTAGTTCCAAACAGCTTTGGCCAACCGGAAGCATCCAATCGGCTCGAACTTTTTCCTGCATAAAACGTTTCCACGCGCGGCGGCCGTATATATATATACGTACACAGATTAGGTCGTAAAATTCGAATGGTCGATGGATTTTTCGGAACGAGGTCGGTGTGTGGCTTTAAAGCACTGCCGATCCTTACCCAACTTTCGATTGAAGACACCGTTATTTATCCCGCGTAGGTTTTCCGGATTAAAATTTAAAACTGCCGTCTTCTTTCCATTTCAAGAGGGGATAGCCGAGTAAATTATTCAACCGCACAGGAGGAATAAATTTGGAGACACGCCACCGACTGATCCAAGTGTGCGCACAAACATCGGCTGCGGAGAGGGTAATCATACGCACTAAATTTACGAGCTATTCCACGTGGTACGTATGGCATCATTTCAGCGACGTGTGTGTTTCAGCTTTATTTCCGGAGCAGAAAACTGCAGCAATTTTACATTCCCATATACCGGCGACTCACGATAATACCAGAGCCAAAACCTAGGGTACATCCGCGATAAAAAAGGAGAGAAAAGAGAGAGAGAGAGAGAGAGAGAAGAAGAAGAAGACATTTCGAGAAAGGGCAAGCCGGAGGCTTTCTCATTTCTCGCTGATGGCCGGAGCAATCACGCGCAAGTACCTGCAGGAAGGGAGACGACAGCTGGGCCTGTGTGCGTGTGTGTGTATATATACCGTGGGAATAATAGCCGAGGAAGATATCAGAGGAGAGACGGAGTTTGTTTGTATTATGTTTATTCTTCCGCTTTTGTCTGGGGTTTTTTCTCCTTTTGTTGCTTTTATTCACAGGAGACTCTGATGAATCTTTTTCATTTCTGTGCGTTGATCAAATGAATCGTGATGAAGATGGAATATTTTGCATTCCGAGAGAGCTGCTCCGCTCTTATACTGCTGCTGCTGGGGTGGCTGAACCTGCGTCGATTTATTAAGAAGGAAATTCATCATCGGCCTCGTTTTTCTCTTCTTCCTTAATCAAGCACGCGGTCGGGTTGTTTAACGGAAGCGGAAATAAAAGACACCTCTTTATTTCGGCGCGCGATCCTCTTAACAAGTCAAATATATCACGCATCTCTCGCGTCGTAAAGTTTTTTCACTGAGCGCTTGAAAACTAGTTGGCCAAGGCCAGCCCCGAATACTTAATTAAACAAGTTCGAGCGGTATAATCCGTTGTATGCGCACAAAATGTGTGCAGCGTATATATATTAAAAATCAAAAAACTTGGCAGCGGCTTTAAAGAGAATAAGAGGACAGAAATCTTCTCAAAAAGTAGGGAAAGAACGCGAAAGAAGACGTTTAACCGAAAACAGCAGTTAGAACTCCTCCCCATCGCGAAACGACGTGCGTCTTCCGAGCTAGGCGCCTCAGTACTGCCGCGCATTAGCAATATAATCCGAGCAGTCACACGCGCCCTAATCAAGCGTCCCTCTCTGACCTTCATATTCAGTCGCGACGACGAGAGAAGCTCTTCCTCTCCTCACCCCCTCGTTGTTATTATACTTCCCCCTTTCTTCCGTCGCATACGTCCCCCTTATACACACTTTCTCTTTCTCTTTCTCTTTCGAGAGAGAGCGTTTCACTTTCTCGGGGCGCTTCTCTTCTTTTTTTCGGAGATGCCGGCTCTCTCTCTCTCTCTCCGAGTCGATGAGTTTGTGGGTCAAGGGAGACGCGCGCGGATCCTCGATCGGGGCTGCAGCAGCAGTGGCAGAAAGTGAGAGGGGGTAGGTTGACATTGGAATCCGAGGGGGAGAGAGAGGGTGTGTGTCTATGTGCCGCTTGATTTCGGCTGTGGAGCTGCTGGCGGCTCTTGAAATTTATTAATGGGCTTGCCGGCTGTGCTGAGCAAACTGCTTTATGCCGCGCACGAGCACTTGGTTTTTTGAACGATCGAGCCGAGGCTCTTTCGGGTTGAATAAGCGAAGAGAGAACGCCGGGTTATATCGCAAGGTTATGAGGATTTTTCGGGGAGATTTTCTAGGCCAGCGGAATTCGATGATGCATCAGCACTGTATAGCCGATATTGGAATTCCGGGTTATAGCGATCGACGATATCATCTGGACGCGAAGGAAAAATATTAATCCTCAAAATATACAGACGAGGCGGCCACTTGGCCAATACTCGAGCATTAAAGGCGCGTCTCTCGTGAGGAGTAGGAGGATCGTTTGCCGTGATGACACTATACATTGACTGTGCAAACGACAGTCAATCGAGTGAGAGCCCGGAGAGTCGTCGAAATTTTTATTTACGCAGGATTGCTTTGCCTCTGTATGTTTGTCGAGGCTTCCCGTGTAAAAAAAATAGTCTGGGGTAAGTCTGGGACAAGTCTATCTCAGAAAGTCTGGCTAAGGAGCAGATCCCAGACTGTTATCCAGACTTTATTATTATTTTTTCTTAAAAAATATCCAGACTTTTTGCCGTACTTTTACCTAGACTTTTTATTGCCGGAAAATATGTCTGGGAAAAATGTCTGGGAAAAATGCCCAGACTTTTTGCCGCACTATCACCTTGACCTTGTTTTATCGTTAAAAATGTCTGGGGAAAACGCCCAGACTTTTTGCTCTACTTTTATCGAGACCTCTAATAAGGATTAGAAAAGTCTGGCTAGAAGGTACAGACTGAGCCGCACTTTATTATATGTATAAGTACAATTTTAACTATTAATATATTGAATAAATAATTATAACATACAATACGAAGAACATAATGTAACCTAGATATATAAACTTTAAGTTTGATTTATTCTCTTGCTCTTGAGTTCTGAGTTGTCGATGGTTTTTTGGGGTTTCTTAACGTGTTGCACATATTAGTTAAAACTCGTCGATACAGCTTTTCTGTCAGTTTCGTTACATTTTCCGGTGTCTTTTTATTCACATACACTAGAAATCAAAGAGTAAATTTATTTACTTTGTTTTAATTTTTTTCTATTATAGAAATCATAGTTATGTGTACACAGATACTCACAGAATACAGCTTTGAAAACTGAGGAAGGGATCATTGGTGTGTTCGCTTTTCCTGTAGCAGTCATGCGCCTCAGTTCATCCTTCCCAACAATTAATTTCATCAAGCGGCGTGTTAATTCCTTCGGTTTATGACGCCACGATGACTTTAGAAAATTAAGTTCCGCTTGATCTATATAAATCGAGAAGCCTTTCAAAAGTCGTACCTGAAAACAAAATTTATTTAGTTTCTATATATAATAAATTGTTTTTGTTACTACTTTTCCTGTCCCGGGTTGATTCGATACTAAAAAATCTCGGATCGCTGGCTCTCGATCGGCAGCACTTTTATGTGTTTTTTCTTGCCCTTCATTTCGTGTTTCATTTCTCTTATCTGTTTCCTTCGTATTAGCGTTATCATCCTGTGCATTCTGTTTATCTTCAACAATAACTGATTCGCTTATGTCATCGCTCACATCCTCGCGTTCTTTGATGCTGGCCTGGTCTTCCGTATTTACAGCGGGCTCATCTCTGGCATTGTGTGAAGATTTGACACATCCGACCTCCTTTCTAAACCGTTCGCTCTTTTGGTTACGTTTTATCTCCGCTTTTTTTGATATTGTTTTTTTCTTTTGTTTACCCCCAACATCTTGCTTCTTGTCACGAGCATCTTGCTTATTGCCTGCACTAGAATCTTGTTTCTTACCTGTTCTATCATTTTGATCTTTTTCCATCCTTTTTTTTTTCTCTTCTGACGCGCTACATAAATAAAAATGATTTATTACATGATGAATATGGTAATATAATTGAAACTTACGTATTGATATTTTCATCTGACGAGTCTGATGATTGATCGCTAAAAATAGATGCCATTTTTAGAAGCTCTGTGTCGGACTTTGTGCTTGCGCTCGATTTAATTGCAGTTAGTTTTCTCTTGTCTGCGGCAATTACTCTCTTTTTTGATATTACTGCATCAGGAAATGACAACCTTCTTTCAGGAGTCATAATATTACCGTCAACGTCGACGACTACAGAATTCAGGTAATCGATGTCACCTAAAAGTAAATAAATCAATAATGATAATTTTGATAACCATTGTTTTTTTACGTTATTTTAATTATTTTTGCTCGCGAAAATGAAGCGCTTACGACATACGCGCAAAATCTGCCACATCAAATCAATGACTAGCAACGTTATACAAATTTCGCAAAAATATAACCAAGTATACATTTTTTACTCGCTATTCGACGTCGCACCTTAGCAATTCAAGTTATCGCGTAAAAATAAAAGTCTGACTATATACTTACTGCTAGTGAGTACAACCTTAGCCTCGTACCAGTCCTTTCCCCATTGCGCTAATGTTTTTGATTTTTTCACTTTTATTTTATCGTCGCTCACAACACTTGACGTTACAGGCTCAGCTGTAATCCACAAAACCAACGAAAACATTTTATATTGCTTTAATATATTTTTCGCTGCGAACAAATAGATAGATTTTTTTACGAATAGAGTCAGATGCAGTTTTGCACGTGAACTTCAGTTTTTTTTTCGTGTTCTGGTCTGAAGCGAGTATAAACAACAAGCTCGCAATCATGCATACTGCCGAACTTCATGCATGTGTATGTCGAATCGCAGATGTTACGTCATAAGTCAGTTGTAAAAAGGTTAGCAGGCTTATTTGTTTGCATACGTTTTTTGTGTGCATCCACGAACGTAATTTAAATGGAGAGAGGCAAGCGATTTTCAGAATATAGTGCATCCTACCAAAGCAAAATTAGAAGAAAATTTCATCAGTATTGTTTGGCGAATAATGGAAACAGCGATTCTGATAGCGAGAATTATGACATAGAATCAAATAATTCTAACAACGATAGGAATGAAGAATTAAATGAATACAGTAAGTGTGTATATATAATCTGTTGCTGCGGTTCGAGCGCGTTAAGACTTAACCTGATTTTAATTTGCTTGCACCACTCTGTACAAAATCAGGCGCCATCACCTAAGGAAATTATTTTTGCGTTTCAAAAATCGCTTGACTGCTGTGGAGGACATTTTTTTATATGAACATTTCATATCTTTTTAATACGTATATGCGTTCATATACTTTTATATATTCGGACACAGGAGAAAATAGATCGTGTCGAACGCGGCAGTAGAGCTAAACGTTAAATTATATATATATATATATATATATATATATATATATATATATATATATATATATATACGCATAATATTTCATTTTCGTATTAGGTTTTCAATGTAATACTTTGGATAATTCCGATAACGATGACACTATCAGTGGACTTGATGCTACGATTAATCGGACTATAAATGAGGAGGACATCGACTTCGAACAAGCATTGACGGAATCCGAATCAGGCGATGAATTAGAAACGGATGATAGCGACGATCGTGAGTCAAGCGGAAGCGATGAAGAATACGAAGACGATAGTGATATATTGTATATGAAAAATGCTAGAAAGCCTCTCTACCCCGGTGCACCTATAACTGTGGCTGAGCATGTAGTATCGCTTTTATCTCTTATGCTTAGGTTTACTATTACGGGAGTTCTTTTTGCGCACATCCTCAAGCTTATTCATCTACACTGTATTCAGCCTAATTTTTGCATTCAATCGCTTTATAAATATCGAAAGATTTTTGTAAATATCAAATCTCCTTTAAAGCGCCACTATTACTGTTTAAAATGTTGCAAAATTCTAGATATCAATTTTGGCAATGAATGCCAACATTGTAATGAGAAAACAGCTGTCAGTTATTTCATACAGATACCAATTATTTCACAATTACAAAAAATGTATCTACGTCCTGGCTTCAAAGAATTATTAAATCATAGATTCACGCGGCAAAAAAAAGATCCGAACAATTACGAAGATATTTACGATGGGTCTATATACAAAGACTTATTCGATCAAGGATTTCTCTCGAATCCTAATAATATTTCCTTGACGTGGAATACCGATGGAGTACCACTTTTTAAATCTTCTAAATTGAGCATATGGCCAATGTTTTTTGTAATTAACGAATTACCATATAAACATCGATTCAAACGAGAGAATGTAATTTTAGCTGGACTTTGGTTTGGACCAACAAAGCCAATACGTAATATATTTTTAAATGTTTTTCGAGAATGTTTAAGGAAATTGTACAAAGGAGTGAATGTTGTTTTATCCAATGCTAATGAATACATAAAAGTTCGTGGAATTGTTATGTGCGGAACGTGCGATTTGTGCGCAAAGGCTCATTTTTTGAATATGAAATATTTCAATGGCGATTATGGTTGTCCAAATTGTAAGGAGAAGGGAAAAAGAGTAGATAATGTACACGTATACCCATTTAGTAATAATATTGAACTGCGTACAACCACAGAATCTCTACGATTTGCTGAAGAAGCTTTAGCAAATAAAACAGACGTATTCGGAATCAAAGGGCCTACAGAGCTGTCAAAAATCGTTTATAATTTTATAGAAACGACTGCCATAGACGTAATGCACTGTGTTTACGTCGGCATTACAAAAAAATTAGGTACACTTTGGTTTGATTCAGAATATCACAGTTATGCATTTTCTTTGACCCAATTTGTATCTATTATAAATAAGAGAATAGAAGCCATTTCTCCGCCAAATTATGTCACGCGTTTACCGCGTTCTACAGTGGACATTGCATTCTGGAAGGCATCTGAATTAAAATTGTTTTTACTAATTTACAGTCTTCCCGTACTTCGCGGTATTATGCACGAACAGTACTTCAACCATCACAAGTTGTTAGTTTTCGCTATTTTTTTATTAAATCGAGACAGCATATCAAATCAAATGATCGAGAAAGCTAATTTGTGCCTTAAAGAGTATGTATTTAGATTTAGCCATTTATACGGCGAAAGACACATGAGTTGCAACGTACACTTGTTATTGCACTTACCTGAAATTGCAAAAAGATTTGGTCCATTATGGATCACTTCATGTTTCCTTTTCGAAAATATGAATGGTGTGCTTAAGAGCCTCGTACATGGAACGAAATATGCAGACTTGCAAATATATTCCTCGGTTTCGATGCTTTTTAATTACGCAGAACTAAAAAAAAAATATGTAGTGCCGCAAAGTGCAGTAAATTATTACTGTGCTTCTTTAGAATCAAAATCACGCTTAAAAGCACAAAAAATTGGACAACATAGATCAATTATTGGTAAAATAAAAAAATGTCTACATCCCTCGCCTAATATAATATATTGCCTTCGTAACATTCGATTTGATGAAAATAAATTACATCAATTTCATAGACTTTTAATAAATAACGTTGTAGTTGATTCGGTATCGTACAATCGTCAAAGAAAATCCAAATCGAATGTCATTTATTATATGAAAGACGGTATTTCTTATATAGGAGCTATAGAGACATTCGTAAAAGTGTGTTATTGCGATTGTAATTATTTATGCGATAGTTGTAATGATGATTGTCAATGTTATGCTGTTGTAAATAGGTTTAACGCTCAACCAGCTTTTCATTGTAATTTCGTTTCATCTTATTTACCACACATTTATTCATACACCGTAAATTTCGATTTATTAATCCTTGTTCCCGTACAGGAGATAAAACAGGTATTATTTCAAATGAATGTAGAAAATGATATGTACGTTATAGAACCAGCAAATACAATCGAATGTGAATAAAATGGAATTGAATTAATACCTCTATCTAATTTACATAACATCTTGATTTTAGATAAATAAAAGTACGTTTCAAAGTCTATGCATTTTTATTGAATGTCTAGATGGAAAAGTAGGGCAAAAAGTCTGGGCGTTTTTTCCAGACATTTTTACCGATAAAACAAGGTCAAGGTAATAGTGCGGCAAAAAGTCTGGGCATTTTTCCCAGACATTTTTCCTAGACATATTTTCCGGCAATAAAAAGTCTAGGTAAAAGTACGGCAAAAAGTCTGGATATTTTTTAAGAAAAAAAAATAATAAAGTCTGGATAACAGTCTGGGATCTGCTCCTTAGCCAGACTTTCTGAGATAGACTTGTCCCAGACTTACCCCAGACTATTTTTTTTACACGGGTTGAAAGGATCCGTATTATGGCGGAATTCCGAGATGACCGACTCATTCTGTTTGTGATTGTATCACGTGGCACAGGCTATTTCAGCAAATTGTAGCTCTTTGATACAGGTTTCTTTGCCGGCGTATATGCGATAAATCTAATAGAGGCGCTATTTTTCCCCTGTAAACAGAAAAATTTGCAATTTCAAAAAAAATGAAGGCCGAGAGAGCATACCGCCTTGAAATTAAAGAAGAAACAATTCGTCGCCAACATTTCTCTCGGAATTTTTAATCAAAAATCCTGCGGCTCTAGGCGAGGACGAAAAAAATGAAAGAAACTCAACGCTCAAAGCACTACTCCTACTCGCCTCGAAACGCGATAAAAAGACGTATCGCTTCCTCTTACGGGGAAATAGAAAAAAACTCAATAAACACATCCGCAATTCAGCTACAATACCGTTAATTCATAAATTAACCCTCTCCCTCTTCTTCTCAATTGAATGGCTGCGCAAATAAGCAATATTTCTCCGCGAATGCGAGGAAAGAAGTAAAGCAAGACTACGACTGCCAGCAAGGCTCTCGAACCAATCTTGCTCCGACCGACGTATATATAGAGAGAAAAAAGAGTCAGTGAAATAATAAGAGAAAAAACGTCACACGCACTTGGCCGTAAGAGCAATTGCTTTGCATTTTCTGCGATGGCGAGTCATATTATACACGAGTACAATATTGTAGAAGAAGCAAACGCGGAAATTCGTTTTCTGCTTTTTTTCCAGCTAATTTGGTGTTTGTGATATTCCGATGTGAAAGCACGCATGAAAATCCGAGCATAAAAGGAAATTCTCCCTCCCCTCCTATACCTCGCATCCAGTCCCGCTCAAAAATTTTACACCTGTCGTTCGGACAAATCCTCGACGACTATAACCCGCCCGTATCCTCCTTCCGAGCGTACTACTATCTCTCCTCCTCCATTTTCCGTTATCTCTTCTCTCTCTCCGCCTCCTACATCCGTATCTCGGTTTTTCAACGGTTTATATCTCTACGGCATTTTCCACTGCACAGGCATTGCGCGGCGTCGCGAGCTGGTTTCCGCGCAGCGGAAGTCCCTCTCGGCTAATAAGCCATAAGGCCGAGGGAGAGACGACGGGTTCTGTAAGTATAGCACTGAGTTTATTCTTTTTCTCTTCCTCCGTGCGCGCGTAACTCTGACGATTTCGTGGCTTGAATTCCGTTGCAACGACGAAATGGTTCATCGGTTTTTCGGAGAAATAGGCAATGTTTTATATTACGAAAAACACATCGTGTTTTCGTACTGTGAAGCACATCGACGTGTTAAACCTCTGCATTTGTTATTACCTCGAAATTCAATCTCGCAGTGAGAAGCTTACAAAAATACTGACGCCGACAATGCCAAGCAGATTATCGTCCTCCTGAATGAGCCGAACTAATTGCTCTCATTGACGCAGTGTCTTTCCGACAACAGGGTTAGTCTCTGCCTCATTCAAATCGGGAATTCAATATCTCTCTCTCTCTCTCTCTCTCTCTCTCTCTCTCTCTCTCTCTCTCTCTCTCTCTCTCGAGTAAAGGAATTTGCGGTGACAGAAAAGGCGTCGCCGGTTTTAAAAGACCCGCAAACTCGCTTTCCTATACTGTGTGTTTCCTCGCGCGGAGAGAGCAGCTCCGGCGGGAGATTATTAGATTAGAAGCTTCCACGGCTCTTCTCTTTAGAATTAATCATATCTTTTCCGGCAGTCGTCGCGCAGTGACCGGTTTTCAACTGGCTCAATGTATACGCGGCTGTCCTCCATTCACTGCTATTGTTCATGTAATGAATCGATGCCGATGACTCGCTCATCAATATTCACTGCATTCAACTTACTATTCTTGGGCCAAGTACAAAGGGTTCGTATATAACATATACATATATACATAAGACATCGCGGGCAATTAGTGAGCACACTGGCTTCGCGCATTACTCCTCGGGCGAAATTGAATGTACAGCTAGCGGGAGCTGGCAAAGGTTCCCTCCTTTATCTTGATCATCGCCTCAAAGTGAACTGTATACACGCGCCTTCAGAGTTAAGGATTCCTCAGAGCTGTACACAACATTCGCGTATTAAGTATGTATGCTATGCTAAGGTGGGCTGCTACGACGACTGTGTGCGTGTGTGTGTGTACACATGGGACAGAAGTATGTCCTTGTTTGTTGTGCAAATATTTCACAAAAGCATCTTTCCTCGAGAATTTTCCCATATAAGCGAGCGCATTTTTACGAGCTTGAATAGTCTCAATAATTCATTCCGGGGATATACGATGCATCGACTCTTCCTTATTACCGCAATCATATTAGACCTGTATGAAAATCTTTTCGAGAATACGACTGAAAGTTGAATCTTCCGACAATACATCAAGTACGTATATTCAGCAATTCGCTGAAGACAAACTCTCCGTTCTCCGCTATATCCATATATTCACATAAATTCTGCACAAAGCAAACATAGTTCCCTCGAATATCCAGCACCTGTAGTACACGTCACACCCTATATATACCCACGCGGTATAGTCATATACGTTATACGTAGGTTTAACCTCCGACAGCGACGTCTAGATGAAATCGAAGAGATAAAAGACAGTCAGCGCGCGACGAGAAAAAAAGCCGGAACCGACCGCCTAAATCTTTTTCATCTCTCTCCGCGCGTCTTTCACATTGTCGCGCGCGACCTTCCCTCCGTACCTCGCATACGTATGGAAAAAGGGCGACAATTTAAGCGAGGCGCGAGGGTGTAAGGCGCCGCGACTTTGAGAGGGGTAAGATATACAGCTAAATACGCACGACCTATTTTCTTGCACCTCTATATATATATATATATATATATATATATATATGATACCGAGCCGAGGTGATCGTCGTCGGGCTAATTCGGTTAGTCGGTGCAGTGTAAACGCTTTTCACATTTTCCCTTTTACGTCTCGAGCGAAAGCGATGAAAAGCTTTTGTCACCGGCCTTTCGACAACAATGTGATTTGAAATTAAGGTTCGTTGAAGTTTTTCCTAGTTTTGCCTCGAATCATGCCTCTGCGCCAGATTCCATTCTCGATGAAACCGTAAACCTTCACTGATTACCTGACGTCCGGCCAATCTCGGCTCTATCTACTGACAGTGATGGATTCGATTGGTACATGTAACTGCGGATCAATATTTTAAATTCCATTCCATTACGCGTTTCTTGCTTCAAGAAGAACACGCACGGCACAGAAAAACGTCAGCCAAAAATCAGTATACTCCTTAACTATATATAAGCTTCCCAACTTTCCAGCGGTTGGTGTACATATATATACATCAACGAAGCCGCAACTCCAAGAAACAATTTACATTCAAACTCAAACTTCCCGATCCAGTTCTCTCCCAGTAGGCGCGAGAAACATCTCCTCTCCACCCCTTCGCCGACTCGAAAGATCGGCCGCAGACATTCGACGAAAATTGATAATCGATGAGAAGAAGAAGCAAAGTGCGGGAAAAAGGGGGAGGGGCGCATACATACGTCCATACCGAGAGATAGAGAGAAGACCATCATTATGCCCGGAGCATCTCCGTAGGCCAGAGGAAAAGAGACCATTCTGATCCCGCACAATCGCGCCCTAGTTTACGACGTTCGACACACACACACACACACACACATACACAGACGCATCAAGGGGCTGACCAGTAGAACTCGAGACTTTTTTTCTTTCTCTCTCCCTCTTTTTCTCTTTCTGCCCCCCTTTTTGCACTCTTTGCATCTTCTCTGCGAGATGTTCTTGCTCTTCGGAGGGGGGAATTCTTCTTCTTGTTTCGGCCGGATGTTACTTTTTTTCCTACGAGGAAGAGAGAGAGAGAGAGAGAGAGAGAGAGAGAGAGAGAGAGAGAGAGAGAGAGAGAGAGAAAAGATGCGCCGGAACTTAATGCGCCCGAAACGGGTTTAATTAATTCGGCTGATTTATAGTCGCGGCTGCTGTGTTGAGAGAGATTTATCGCCTTTTGATGGATCTGCTGAAAGACTGGCTTGCAGTTAACGATGGAAGAAGAAGAAATTCGATTTGGTCCGTCAGTGCACTGTGTGTTAGGGTTTTAACGAGGCACGTATAACCGAGACATTCAGGGAAGAATAGGTGTATATTATATGAAAGGAGGGAATACCGCGCAATTCTCTCGGATCGATTTCAGAGGGAAAATACAGGAATTTTCGCTTACGCCAAGCGTCATTATCCTCCGAATTCTCGGATAGAGCTGACACAATGCAGGGGACTTTTTTGCGCTATTGCACCGCCTCTCTCGCTATATATGTACGTATATATATATCGAGCCGACAATTTTCATACGAGCACTTACAACTTTTCTGCAAGTCGGTCAACTTACTTCGGCATTACTTCGGCCATTACTTCGGCAACAAGTCTATACAACGATATTTAGAATGTTGTGCTTATTACCGTGCTCCATATTGTGAGAATTTAAAATTACAATGCGGCACCAGCGGTCACCAAGTAAACTACATCAATAGTCGCTCGAAGTATGAACATACATTTAATATTGGGATTATATGAAAAATTATACATTTAAATTAATATGAAATACCTTTCTGCGAGCAAGGATTATTCATCAATATTTTTAAATTATCTTTGCTAAAATTTTAAAGTAAAAAGCAACGGTTGTTCGTTTAAGTGTGAAGAAACCTTATTTTTCGATAGAACGAGCTATGCGCTTGCGGGTAGCTATATATCGTTACGGAAAGAACCTTACACACACGCAAACATATTTTCCAGAAAAAAGCTGCACTTTTTAAAAAATAGGTAATCCTCGAGAGCATTTTCTTGTCCGATAAGCACGAAGAAACATTTCCATAAAGAACTAGACCGCTGTGCATTTTCCTTGAGAAAACAATAAATACTCGGGAGTTAGTTATCGATTACCCATTCACACATAAAAATTTTCTCCCTCGGTTAGGTTTCATCTCGACGAGACTGCTGCACCCCCCCCCCCCTACATATACACGTGATCCTTATTTAGGACTCGCCGGAATAGAGAGATTTTCAACAGAGGTCTAAGAGTGCTTCTATCCTTTTTTTCGACGATCAACGATTCCGTCGTTTTATTCTTCGATACTTTTGCGTCTCATTTGCCAGGTTTTTACAGTGAAAATGTTGTAATACATCGAAATGAGAGTTTGCTTTATACAGATAGTCTCGTAGGCTTCGTAAGCCCCATAGTCCATTACACGAGCGAGGCACAGTTTGTCAAAAATTAATTTACACCAAGCGGAGATATTACGTATAGTAAGCTTGCGCGATGTATTCGTGTTGTATATACATATCGTATCAAAAATCGATATCAGCCTGGAAAACATTTTAGCATAATCCCATAGCGGTAACGCGACACTAAAAGCCTCGGATTCCCGTCAAAGAAAAGGAGTAGACTCTCTTCTCGCGCTTTGAATATATATCCATCGACACCCGATCCACGGCCGATTCGAGTAGATAATGGACGCCGAGAGACAACATGTAAACGTATAATATACACTGGATTTTTCAGCCGAGAGAGAAAAGTTTCCGATGATTTCCGTGAAATTTTCAAACAGAGGGGCCGAAGCTAAGTAACAAGTTTCATTTACCTCTCTTTCTCGAAGCAAACTTCTTTCTCTGCAGCGGCGTCGTTTCTTATTTCACTACTACTTTAAACTTCGAGGCTCGAGGCACGTATAGTCTTTATCGCTTTGCTCTCTTCGATGAGTCTGTACACTGCTGAGGGCAGCGTATAGTAACTCGAGCTTCGCAATTAGTGCCGAGCAAACCGCGAGAGACTTACGGCGGGAAATGAAGGGAAGGATAAATAAGAGCGAGAAAACACACGCGCTTGCGACACTCGTCGTCGCCTATACGTTTCTCGAAAGTAAATTCGAATGAGGTTGAAGGGTCGCGAGAGATTTAATTAATCAACCGGGACGTACTTGAGTTTATATATATATATATATATATAGTGGTAGAAAAACAAAGATTTTTAATACAGCCATTAAGTTCAAAGCCAAGATCAATATCCAATTTTTGTCTGAACAAAGGCAATGTTTGTCCAAACAAAATTGCAACTTTTCTCTGTGAAAATCCCCGTTTTCACATCATATATGAAGAAGCGACACCGCAATATCCCTAGAATCGTAAGTGCCATTGCATTACCGTCAGCCAGGAATCGAAATGGTGCGCTTTACCCACCCACACACGCACATGTATATACATTCTCACGAACACTTTAATTTCATTATTATAGCCTAATGCAGGAGACACATGCCAGGAGACGTTTGCATCGCTGTAATGTACGCGTCATAGGGTTTGATCTGATTATTATTAGCGTAATTAACAGGCTGCATTGTTATAGAGAAGAGCTCCTCTATCAGATTACCATCGTTTATTCCAAGGAGGGTAAGGCTTTAAAATATTTTTCACGACTGACGCTGTCACTTCGCATTAATTAAGTTTCATCGATTTTTCGCCTTGTTATTATTATGATCGTCGCGAGGCAGTTTATACAGTATAATACGCGCGTGTATTCAGACGTGCTGTAATATAGCAACGCTAAGCAAATTTACTGTTCCTAATAAGTCAATAATAGCCCAAAGCTTGATCTACGCATACTAATCTGCGGATGTACCCATCACAATCAACCTACCGTTGAAACTGCCTCAACTATATATATATATATACATACAGGACGATTCCAAAGAAAAGCTCGCACTACAACAACAACCTTATCTCCGACTGTACAACGGTAAAACGCTCATCCCGACGCTATAAAACGAAACAAAGAATCCAGGAAAAAAAACAAAGGAATTGCGCTCTTCCGAGTGCAAAGGTCAGCCCCGAGACAAAGCTTCGCGTATAGACTGCGAAAGAGCGCGAAAAACGTCTTTTGTCCCGCTAATAAAAGCTCCGAGAGCTTCAAAATAGACCAGCTGTATAAACCCCCGCTTCGTCATTATATAGGCTCGCCGTCGCTGCTAGCGGTATATCGGGATAAATTGCCCGGGCCCTCGACCAATTACGCGCGAGAGAGACTCGCCCGGAAATTGCTCGCGCGAATTTCCGCGCGCCAGGTTTAAACGAGCTGCGGTGGTGCAGATGGAATAGCCATGAGCTCCGACGACGACTGCAGTGTCCGAGTTTTCGGCTGAATTCTGAATTCGAGAGACTCTGCGGTTACCGCGCGGTCCGAGCCAAGATTGATTCGGCTTTGTCACTTCTGCTGCACGCGCAAGAAATTCTCGGGGATATGAAGGTTATGGGGATGTGGACATATTTTGAGGTAGCTGTGGCGATACCATTGGGATTAGTTTAGAATCGTCGGTAATTATTTTAGAAGCGCTTTCACAATTTTTTCTGTTCATATTCGAGAACTTATTGGGTTAGTTTCGGGAAACTTCGAAGCTTAATTTTGTTACAAGAAATTGCTGGTAATCCCAAGGAGATGAATAAACGATCCGAGGGCATCAACGTGAATCCAATTAAACTCCAGCCGCGTGTACAAACTTGCGTCAAACCCAAAACTTCCGACCTTCTGCGACGGGCAAGTGTACACCAAAACATTGCAACTCGCTCGGTTTTTTTCAACACTCGGTCTAGCGAAAATATTTACCAACGACGACCTAAGTCTCTCTCTAGCTGCTGGCGATCGAGAAACAAGTCAGCTGAATATTTAATATTTGCCGATCGCGCGCTTCCGAATTTCCCATGTATATTGGGAGAGAATTTCACGAGGACGATTTGTTTGTGTTTTACTCGTTGACGCTTTTTAAGGTGACACCGTCTTCTCGGAAAGTTTGGCGTCTTTGTGCAGAGACGCGTCGACATACGTGTCAGGGTCGACCGTGAAAATTTTTCGAAATATCGGGTTTTCGATGAAGTTCGCGCCCTATCAAGATCCAGCCAGTCGGAACCTATCAGAAACTGAAGGTATTCTATATGATATCACAGGGTTTCATAAGTCAACTTTTTGATGAAAATACGCGCTTTTCTCTTGGTTTCTGCAAACGCAAAGAATGACAACTTGGTTATAAATTATTTAAAAGTCGCGTTGCAACATTTTTTAATGCATTTTAATGCTACCGCGACCATAAATAAGTTTTGACCTCGAATGATTCGCGAGCTTGAAAGTTCAGAAACGCATCTGGAATGAAAATAAACTCCTTCCTCTCGAGGGAACAGAGGGCGAGATACAGCTGAAGATTGCGAAACACGTAGGAAAGCTACGTCTAAATTCTTCTATCAATCAGTTACAAGAAGCTCTGGCGCGATCTATTTTTATCGATTACCTTGTTTCTGTCATGCATTTATAGCCTCCGAACGTTACACCGTCCATACGATTTCTACCCGTGCATTGAAAAAAAATATAATACAAATATTTTTAATGCATACACAAGTAGTTGGCAGTAAGAACAAAAAGGAATTACCTCTACCATCTCATAAATAATTCAAAATCTCCAAACAGTAATACATCCTCGCCCCGTGGAACCAGCTCGGCGCCAAAAGCAAACAATAAAACTCGAATTAATTCGATTACGAGCCATTAGTCCTCTCCTCTCTCTCTCTCTCTCTCTCTCTCTTTCCCCCCAGGAAATTCCAACTCTGTCCGTCGATTCAATTTTCCTGTCCTCAAGTGCGTCCGCTTAAAGCCTTCGTCCTCCTGCGCGACACACTAACGACCAGCCAGCTACTCTAGCGCGTAAAGACCGTTCGCGAAAAAAAATTCAACCAGCGCGACGCGCTCAAGAAGCCTGAAATTGACTCCCGGAGACAAATCGTTTTTTTTTCCTCTCTCCTATAACGCATCGTGTATAATATAGGCTCACAATAGAAGCCTTGCGGCCATGTACACGCCTCCGCGCTGCTGGTCCGTGTGTTTCTGTTTCCAGCGACGACGATTCATCTCGCGCTATACGTATTCGATTTCACGCAAGAGCCGTTCCATCTCTCGGATGAGGCTGCAGCTGATTTCCCGTCTCTCTCGGTCTGTCTCGGCGTGTAGTCTCTCGCAGGCGGAGGCAAATTATTTAGGTTCGATGCAAATTTTTCAGTTCTTTCCGTTTTGCTCTGCAATACTGGGATTTTCATGGGATCAAATATTCAATCTCGGCTGCGTTGTTCCTCGCGAGTGACCGGTAGATTTAGGGAATTTTGGTTGGGCGCGTGCATTATAGCTGTGGTTAAAGTGTAAAATTGCGCTTGAATTATCTTACTACAGGAGACCGCAAAATATAGCGCGTTATCGATTACTTTAAACACGCGCATTACAGCAGTATATTATTAATGCACGGCATGGTATTACTAGCTTTTAGCAATATTTGCAGATTGATATCCAACGGGGGATATCGGATTTATAAGGTTTGCCCGCGCACTTGAGAGGTAAATAAATCAAAGTATCTATAAACAAGACAGGCCTTTAATTAGGTCACGTAGCCACCCCGTGCCTCTCCTCTCTCATCCTCACAATAGCAAAAGCTCCGCAAAAATATTATCTCGAGTAAGCTCTTCTAGTGTGCTGCAGCACAACACAAAGAATCGTAACCCTAAAATCAATACCCACGGCGTCGAAAAAATACGATAACCGAATCTGCATCCGGAAAATCTCATATTCCGAAAAAAGAGACTCTCCCGCGTGTTTCCTCGGAGGCGATAACATACACACACACACACACATACGTGCCCTATACGTATCAACTAAACGTTATCCGAGCTGTTACAAGGGGCCTCGAGCGCATTGGGTGCGAAAGCTCTCGCAGTAACATTCGCAAACGTCAAACGTACAGCCTCGCGGCGGTGCACTCGCCCCCCCTCCCCCCTCTGCCTGAAATTCCGGCTCACACGTGTACACAAGCTTATAGTCATTCTCTCTACCTCTCCTTGTTTTGGAGGTGCATGACGTCGATTTGTAGCCCTCGTCTGTCTTCGAACGTATACAGAGAGAGAGAGAGAACTATATGTATGCGCCGCTTTAATATCGCGCGCGCTCGGAGAGAGAGTCTGAGTGCGGTCTGAGCGTTTCTTTGTTGGTCAAAAGTTTCGGGAGGGGATGGAAACGTTATTTTGGATATTGAATGTGGTCGTGGGATGACCTTGGGCGAGGTGTTGGATAAATTTTCGAAATTGATTGTGGTCTGCTTAGCGGGTCTTGGCTATTATGTTTTGATGGAGTATGTAGCTTTCAAGCTTTAAAAAAAGTCCCTCGACTCTCAACTCCAATTGTCATCCGATTCGAGGCCCTAATTTCGGTATGACCGAAATTTCATTACTCTAGTAGCCGTGTACTTTTGTAATTGCTGTTTTATCCCTAATTATTCCAAATCTTCCTCTATTATATTACGCCAATTACACGAGTTATTATTCTATTATATAAATTATATGCGAATTCCATAGCAGCGAAAATTCCTCGCCACTCGAAAAGTTAGGACGCGATCTTCACCGAAATGTTCCAAGAAGAGGTCTTATACTTTTTTCAAGGGCGTCGACGGTACTCGGAATTTTTAAAACATTTAGTGGGGGCGGAACTTGTATAATTGTCGAGAGCTTCTAACAATGGTAAAAATGATCAATTTATCTCAAGTACCGCGAAATTAGAAATCCTTGATTAATTAGACATAAGATTTTGTACTGAGAAAAGTATTTCTTTACTATACAGAAATCATTCGTTAATAGTTGATACGCGAACTTTATACGCTATTATTGTAGTTTATTTGCATTTTCTAGTATGCACAACTAACTAAAAATGTAAACAAAAGTATTCTTCATAGTTTAAATGCTGTTCTAAAGTTAATAAATTAAAAATGCCGATTCTAACCTCTTTTGTTCGCGCATAACTATTTCTCAAATATAAACTTCACGGCTGCATTCAAACTATGTAATAATGTTAACAATACTTTTGTTTACATTTTTAGTTAGTTGTGCATACTGGAAATTCTAATAAAATGTCAAAAATAGTGTATTAAGTTCGCGTATTAACTATTAAGAAAATCTTTTCTTTACAGTAAAGAAATACTTCTCTCAGTGATATGTAATATAAAGAAGCTCGAGCGCAAAACTTCATTTACCATTCTTTCTTTAACGAGAGTTAAATACTCGTTTATCATTAGATCAATTGGTATCAATCATGACAAGATAAATAATGTAAACACTGGACTACCCAAAACGTTGCTTACACAAAAAAATAATAATAATAACAAACTCCTCCTCAGGTCCAGCAAATCCACTCCAACCTCGGAAATCCCAGTTCATCAATATCCCCGTATCGGCATAATAATGCATCGAACGCATCACACCCTCCGAAAAGTAACCTACTCCCACATCGTCGCATCGGGCATGACAGAATGATGGACTGCCCGTTCGCTTCAATCCGCTTCGGATCCCTATCGAGTCTCATACAACCCACCTGACAATTAACCTAATCGGAGAGCACGCGCGACCTGTCAGCGGCGCATTAATAAAGCTTCCATCATCGGATTCATCATTTCGCTTACGCTCTACGCGAATTACGATTACGAGCCGTGCAATGATCATTCCAGATTTGCCGTACATTATATAAACCCTTTCCATCGCTTCTGCTGCTGCTGCTGCCAATTTCCCGAGCACGATGTTCCTCGTTTGCGGGTTAGCGCGCGTTATACCTGGCCGAAGGGCCGCCAGTGGGAGATTTAGCCGCCGGCGCGGAGATAACGATTCGGCCAAGTTTACGTGGCGGATAGACCGCCGGTCCAGTAGATAAAATTAATTACCTTTGCTGCTGCTCTGCTCTGCTCTGCTCCACTGTGTGGTGTTCTTTGAAATTGAGGCGTTGGGATTAGAAGGTGCGGAGAGATGGTTGGGTAGGAGGTATTAAGGTCGGCTGGGGTGTTCGAGGATTTGTTGAAGTTTCGTTGCTATACGTGTTATGCTTCTATACACGAGTACGAGTATATAAGAAGGGAGAAGCAGTGAAGCGTGTCTTGTTAAATGAAATATAGATTAAGGAAAGAATTTCGTTCTTTTCATTGGCAGTGTATCAGCATACGAATCGATCGATCTTCGAGCAACAAGGAAACGGATAAAATAACCGCGAAATTGGCTCTTGATGATATTCGCTCCCCGGCATACACTCCACAATTCTTCCTTAAACTGCCATTAAACTCATTTCCACATTATAGTTTCTCTCTCCCCTCTGAGCTCGTAGTCTTTGTCGTCGTCGCCACAATTGATATCTAAGGAGACGATTTGGCTGTGTTTCAGAATTCCTCTCTCGGAACATACTCATGCACAAAACACTCGGTAAATCAAACCAACGATCCGTATCTCTGCTGCCGCGACGACGATGTCTCGGCGGAAGAAGTTTCCCCTCTTTTTTTGAAGTGCCGTCGTCGTATCAATTTTCAAAGATGTAAATCTCGCGCCAGAACTTCTCATGCCTGACGCTGATTATTATTTCGTCGAAAATATTGTTGGGTTGAATTATGTTCTCCGTCGGACACGGGATGATTATTTTATCCCAGTTCGGAAAATTATCTCGTTTTCACGACGAAGTGTGTCCTCTTCAATTTCTTGTTGCGAAAAAATCCTCTACTCAATACGAGGGACAAATTTGTTTTGAACATTTGTTCGACTTCCTTTCATCGCGATACGCAATACTCTCAATACCCACAATCCATACAATTCTCGAATAAAGCAAACCCATACCAAATTACCGTGTACACCCTTCATCTCCGATGATGAAATAGCCGCGCTAATTCTAATCCGATAACACGGCATCTCGTATTCAGACTCTCTCTGACTTTCGCCACAACCGTCCTTTGAAACACCCTCCCCAAACATCCGAGAAGCTGCTCGTCCCATCATCTCGCGCATTAATCACCCGATGATTCAAACTCCTCGCAGAGGTACGTCCCAGATCCCAATCATCTTCCACACGAGCCAAAACCCACCTCGCGGTTTGCCATTCAATCTCGATGTAGATGATACAGTGTTAAAAAGGGGAACGGGACGGAAGGTCAAAGACGGGGTATATGACAGCCTCGATGAGGAAGTCTCGCGATGAATCCAGTTAAATCTGACGTGAAGCCAATTGGCGTTGAGCCAGTGGCAAATGAGAGAGAGAGAAGTCAGTCGTCGAGTGTTCCTCGCAGCGACCAGTGCAACAGATATGCGCGGCCACTTGTTACGTATAGTCCAGTACACTTGAAATTCTTGTTCTTAGATTTTTCAGGAGCGATAGCGTATACGTGACTCATTCGTGTTTAGAAGTTACAGCCAGTCTCACGCGGAAATATTCAACTTCTGTGAACTTCGGTTCACTGGGTACTAATTTAGATAATTCAAATTTAGCGTCACCTCGCGTGCGCGAACCAACAGATTTGAACAATTCGGCGAGAACTGTTACCAAACTTGGGCTTTATTTGCGCAACGAGTGATTATGGCGAATTCTCTATGCGCGGTTCAATTTATATGCGAACAAGTTTTATTAAAAATTCCTAGCTCTCGTATAACATGAGAGGATATCTTGTGACAGGTCTCTGTGGAGGGCAACTATAAGCCAGTGCACTAGTTCCTCTTTAATGCATCGTTCGTCTTCATAAAAGATAAAAGCTTCGACAATATTCTCTTTGAAAAAATTTTCCTCGGGGAATCGAACTCCCGGGATTAATAGCCTCCGTATCTACATTGAAACATTATGCCCCCTTCGATAGATGATTTAGTTATATACGTTGTCGTTACTTCCAGTGTTATTATGAGTGTAGAGGGAAAAAATGAGATACATCTTTATCCATCAGCACATCTTCATCGCCACCAATTACTCCGAAGAAACAAGGATACAAAATAACCGGTATAACTTTCCATTCGAATAAATTCATCGCGAGAAACCCTTATCAATGCAAATTCGGCCCCGAAGGAAATCGCCTTCTCATTATCTTTACCTCGAGACAGCTTCGTGCCGTATCACTTCTCTCGGCGTCAGCACAACACAAAGGCCAATACAAACCCGACGCTGAATATAATACACCATCATCCCACAACTACACACAATACCACCGAATCAGCAGCCCAAGGTCCTCTCTCGATATCTCCTCCGACTTTTCCATCTATTTTTATGCAGTCGAGGGGATAATGTTTCCCTTGTAATACACGCTGTGCATGTATGTGTGTGTGTGTGTGACTGGCTTCGGGGCATTTCGAAAGTTCGACGTACGCGCGAAAACGACACGGGGGATATTTCGGTCTATATATATATATATATATATATATAGTCCTGTCGCTCGAGGTTATATACGCGATGGTCGTTACTTTTCCGAGAGCTGGGTGGAGAAATGGATGGCATAAGGAGGAGATCATGCGCATGTGTATGTGTAAGCCTATGTGCGTGCGCACGTGTGTGTGTGTGTGTGTGTGTGTTTTGCTGCGGAGATTTCGGGAAAATCAAAGTTTTTGCGCGAGGTATTTATGGACGTTTACGATTGATGATGCAATCATGTTTGATGGGCGATGTGTTTCGCCCTTTGTTAAAGGTAATTCATTTTGTTTCCTATGATATCACGATGTGTATTCGATTCAACTGCGTAACAAGCCATTTTCCGGGAGCTCGCACAGGGTTGTTCAAAAATAGAAGCATTTTTGACAACTCTACTCCTCGAGATTCGTTTGATTCGGTAAGACACTGAAGAAGAAAAAGAGGTGAAATCGAGAAAAAGGGAAACGAGTGAAAGGACGAGCTGCACAAAGACTCGGGACAAAGATTTGACGCGAAATTTATGGCACGAGAAGAGACGAGGAATCTCAAGTCTCGAGTCCTTCAGTACAGAAAGAGGAAGACAGACAATGACGATCGCATTGTCCGAGAATCAGCCTCCTCTTATCGCTCATACGGAAACTAGTCCTTTCGCAGCTCAAAGGAATAATCGTTTTTCAATACAAATTTCGATACTACCTATATACATATATACCACCGGCCCTGTACGATTCTCATTGAATTGCAAAACGATAAATCGCACAGCTTCAACAATAACCCGAAAATCAATTTTCCACAAGCATAACCATCCGATGCATACCTCTACAGCCAACCGCCATTCCACCCACGCACGTACCTATAAACCTATAAAAATTAACGACCTCCAACAATTCGCGAGCCTAATCCAGACACCGTAGGTCATTAACCCGCCCACTCGGTCCATGAATGCAGATATCCCCCGAAATTTTCGTCGTTATACAACTCGGATATGCCGGTATAATAAAAGCTCCGCATCGTTATCACACGCGGACGAACTCACGCACATACACACGCATTTCGCAACACTTGTTCGCGGCATTAATCTCGCTAAATTACATTTCTCGAGAGCATGTTGCTGCACCGTTTGTTTCGAACTGCTGCACCTGTTCTCTACGGTCCAACTTCCTTTTAATTTCTTCGCTCTTCTTTTGTCCAGCGCTATTTCTTTCTTCTCGCCGTTCCGGCGCTGCCGCTGTCTTTGTTTTTATAACGAGCGCGACTGTGAGAGCTTTTATATGTGCCGCGGGATCATGTGCTACGTTTTTGCGGATCGTACACTTACCTATAGCTAACAATATATAACGTGCGCGCACGTGAGAAAGTTTGTTCATTTCGTTCGATTCGCAAGATGTTTCGTAGAATCGAGGCTAATTAATATTATTCGAACGAACTCTCGCGCTGAGTTTATTTACCGGATTATACGTTCGTCGATGGGAATTCATCTCGAAAAACGATATGAAATTTCAGATTTATTTTACAAGTTTAAAAAAAAGTGCGCGAAATCGTTGTACGTAAAAAAACAAAAACGTTAAGAAAACGAGAAGCCGCGGCGAGTAGGTATTATTTCAAACGCGACTCGTGTGTGCTCATGCATACAAAGCGAGTACTTTATTTCGAGGATCATCGCAAAAGCGAGTCTTTCTCGCGATGCCGCTGCTGTTGCAAAATACGCGACTCGTTTTTAAGTACAGCGTGCACGCAGCTGTTGTGTACAATGAGTATAAAGCTCTGCTCTCACTTTGTTTTGTTGCCCCGGCTATACGCGCGGACGCTTATATGGAGGAATCCATAAAAAACATTCATTTGGACTCAATTACTTGAAAAAAAATTAAGGGCTTCATCTTTCAGATCTTTTTCTTCATGTCCCAGAGGCTATTCGTTGAGCAGGCGTTGAGGGGAGATGGGGGCTTCAACTTACAAGTTATTTGAATGAAAATTCCAAAGAATATTTATTTAGAACACTAGAGTTTTCAGAAGAAGAGAAAAAGGGGCACAGATGGGCGCGCATGCAGAGGAAGAGGTTTCTGAGGAATCAGCCCCCGTGTACTTGTGGGAATGAATTATAGGATGTTGTTTAGCGTGAATTAAGGTTTATTTTATAACCTGCTGGAGAAACGTAAACGAGACAGTGAACTACGGCACAGTATTTCAATGTCGAAAGTCAATCGCGTGGTCGATAAAAAATGCCGCTAAAACTCCGCCCGCTGTACCCAGTCCACACGTAATAATCTACACGCAGCAGTAGTGCGCGGTGTATATAGCTGCGAGTCGTGTCAATTTTCCCGTAGCGCAATAAAAGCCCGCGAGAGCGAACGAGCTGCGCGACACGTCACTCGTATAAAAAGCGAGAAGAGTCCCGCGAATATTTTAATGCCGCGAATCATCGTAAAAAGAAGCCGGCGCACGAGAGGTGACTTTCGAATCGCAAGCGCGTGACTGTTATGGGACGGTTGGTTGGGCTTTTTTATAGTTTATGGGATATTTCGATTAGATAATCGAGATACCTGCGTCGTGTATATATTCAAGTGTTATTCATTTGATTGAAAGCTTGAGTGGAAGATTAGTAGAATATTATCAGATATGATGGTGAAATATGGGAGGTTGTAAATTTCGGTTGTCCATCAATGATCGATTATTGTCGAGGCTCCTCGATAATAACGCGACGTCAAACATTCGCTGATACCGAATATCGAACGCGGAAGGCATTATTTTTTCGAGCTCTGCACCGAGGCGTGAAATTGAAAGCACTTTTGAATATATGTGCACAGAATTTTATTTTTCGAAGCCTCGTAAATCTGGGCCAATGCATAAGCGATAAAAATAAACGTCCTGACTCCATAAATATTCCACGAACTAATTTCTGCTAAAACCGCATGGCAAACATACAACAAAGACGATAACCCGGTAAAATCAAGCATCATCAAACTGCAAAGTCGGCAAGAAACAGCAGCTAGCGAAACTTTATCAAAAATGCATCATCCCACCACCGAACAGCATCAGAAGCTTCCCCGCAGCAGCAGCACAGAACACCGCAATCGCGAAATTATGCGAATAAATTTACGACCTTATATACCATCTCAGAGAAAATTAGCAAACTCTCGTGCCTCGGCAGCAGAGATGAGCGACGATATCGCGCGCGCGCGTTAGGGAAGAAAGAAAGAAAGACGAGCCGAGCACGAAATTGTCTTTAGGATGAATGTACACTTGGCCGACGCCAAGTTTTCACAAGACGACGCTCTCACTCGTTCGAAGTACATACTCGAGAGAGAGGAAGAGAAAGAGCGTGAAGTTCACCTGCGCCGCAAAAGAATGGGCTGAAGGAGTCGAGAGAAACGAGGATGATGACGACGACGACGAGGTGAGAAGATAAAGTCGAGGAGCTAACGACGCGAGGCTTGTAGAGAGGAGTGAGAGCGACAATTAAGTGGGTGGAGATCGATTGATCGTGTGTGTAGTCGGCGTTGTTTTATCGGTCGCTTCGAAATATTTTCGTAATCAGGAGGAAAGACAATGTAAAACTATCTTGTTTTATTTTTCATAAAGTATTAGCTGCAAATTACGCATCTGATGCTAAATGCGTAGCCAAGGGAATCCGATTATTCCCCCCCCCCCCCCTTCCAAGCGCCCAGTACTACTATCTCTTTCCGAGCTTTTCCATCAGCTAAGAGGATTACATATTTTTGAATTTAATGCTTGCGCAAAAAACTGTGCGCATAGTTCAGTACACACTTCACCAGCGATTTATACTCTACTTCGCTGAAAATAAAATTCCCCGTGACGTGTAGCAGCGCAGTAAAGCTTCTTTTTACTCGTAAACAAAAACATCCCCCACCTGTAAACTCGCACACTCGCGATCGCTATTTACGCTAAAAACGAAATATATACCTCTGCTAATTGGCACAGAGCCATTTACGAAGCTTCACGGAAAATCGCCGCGACTTCCTTGCAATATTTATATACACTCGCCACTATATTAAGCAGGCGATGGGGAGAGTCCTTTCGGTAATTAATATCGAACCGACGCAATTGCCGGCTCGGCTGAATTTTTCATCGACCTAAATTGAGTAATCGATTTCCCGGAGTTTTTTAATAGTTTTGCCGTACGCGCGACGCGAAATTGACGTTTATACGAGAAGCGCACAAAGGAATTCTTGCTCTATTTTTTCAGATCACGAGAGAGCGTATAGTTGGCAGCTTTTAATGGAACCTATTCGATTAAGGATGTTCTAATGCCGGGGACTTTGAAAAAAACCCCGGCTTAACCGCGCCACTCCCTTTGTCCGCGTCGTATAAATTTATTATGTTTTTCATTTCAGCCAAAGGCTTTTAAAAGTTAGTACCTATTTCGAAAAAATCGATCGGCCACGGACGCCAACCTAAATATTCAAATTTCCCGCGTAAAAGCTCATATCGTTATATATACGAAAAGGAAAATGCTCCGGCTTATTTTCAGCCAATATTGAACTTAAACACGTGGTGTTACGGTTTCAATTTTACTAGAGCTGTCCTTCTCGCAACTCGTGTATATATATATATATATATATATATATATAAGAAATAAACTCGATGAGTCAGAATGTAACTCGATTCGGTGCTGCGGGAAAATCCGATAATCTAAAAAAAAGGAGCGACGCCGGAAGATAGAAGAAGATAGGAAACCGACAGGAATACGCTGTCGTAAAACACGCGAAAGCTATAATGTGATTTTTGCTCGCGTTCGACCCGGCGGGCTTTTTTTTAATAATACGAGTTTAAAATCGTTATATGACAGAGAGAGAGAGAGAGAGAGAAAGCGTAGGGGCAAAGTTGATAACGTTCGAGCTCTGAACGTGTTATTAAAATGAAAAAAGCATTCCGATTGTTTCTTTTTCTTCCATTTCATTGTATGATTTTATTCCGATGTATATAATGATCGTAAAATATTGCGTTTCGGATATTTTCCTTCAAACATTTCAACAAAATGTTGAACGATTCCGACAAGCTCTCAGTTTAATTAATTTTATAAAAAAAAATTCCCCAATCTACATTAACGATAAAAAAAAATCATGCATTCCCTCTCGACCCAATGCCACTACTTGAGAAAATCGCATTAGTTCTAAGTGCACAAATGGCTCGCATCTAATCGAATCCTCGAATCCTCACCTCGCGCAGTCCCGAAAAAACCTCGTCTTCCCGATAATCTCTCGCCTGCAGCAACTCGGCCGCAAAGAAAAGCCGAAGGACGCGGGCGCGAAGCGAAAGAAAAATCGGCTGCAAACAACAAAAGCCGCCGCGGCGCCTCATTACATCTCGGCGTGTATATATATTTTATTCAGCGGTATATATAGCGCAACTTCATTACTCTCACTCTCTTTCCGAAAATAACAACGGAAGGCGATAATATCGCAACGACGCACGGCGAGAGATAATTTTCCGATGCAGAGGAGAGAAAAAAAAGAAGGTCAAGCGTCAGGGAAAACTTCTCTCTTTTAGCGGCTTTGAAATACTATGTCCGTCGTCTTTTTCTCCGCCGATCGGATTTCCTTTGTGTCGGCGTGAAATGAAGCGGAACCGTGCGGAAATAATCATGGCGATTTGATTAAAGGAGGTCGAATTTTTTCGTCGATGCTCGGAAAAAGGGATCGAGGCGCACCAGCTGACTCTCTTTTCACGTGTCCGCGGGATCGGTTATTTTCAAGGTTATATAAAGGTGTGGTTATATGGGTGTTTTTTTGCGGTTGGCTCTGCGGAGAGAAACGGATGAAAAATTGAGGCGGTCCGCTAAATCGCGCAGCGCGATGATATCGAGCGAAATTTCGCCTTTTGATTGTCGAGTGTTATAATATCGTAAAATTTTTTTATTCCCTCCAGATGAAAATTTGGAAAAGCGAGAGCGAATAAAAAGGTGTGCATTGAAATATAATTTTTTGGAAATTAGGTCACGCCAGACTTGAAAACGCGTTTACAAGAAGTGAATAACGCGTATACGCAATCAAAAGATTTACAGCGCCGATGAAAAAGTAGTCCCAGCCGCGCGACAAGCCCATATCACATACAAGCGTACACGCCTACTTTTTATTGAATAAATAATACCTCTACGAGGATTTTTAATATCCGGCGCCAAGCCGGACGTAAATCACATCGGGACGTTTATTATATCGGCGGCGGCGCTCCACGTGCCGATTAACCAGAGCCGCAGGTGAGCTGCACGCGCACGTCTTCTGCGGTACGAGCGTTTTTCTTCCTTTCGTTCTCCTCGTATATACACCTACTTTTCTTTTCTGGGCTGGCAGATATTTATTCCGTTCTGCGTTCGGTTGTGTAATAAAACCTCGGCGCAGCCGGGAAAAGACACACAATAGCCGAGACTTGGTTATTCAGCGAATCGTAATGCGCCAGGTATATCGGAGAGTGTATTATACGAGTACTTTTGTGCACAGCCGTGCTACTCTGGTTTTTCCCCGGGGGATATATAAGCGTCGGGAAAAAATGAGTTAGCGAGATTTTTTATTTTCTCTGCGTCGATCCCAATGATTTATTACGCCGCAGTGGCTGAGACCACATGCGTGTTTAGGCGCGTCTGATCATACTCGGACTTTTCTACTTGCATGTAGCCTGCGCGCGCGTTCGCGTCAATCAAAGCGACATCGAGCTCTTCGAAAAAAAAGATCACCAGCCATAAAAGCTCGCTGAGCCACAAAACTCTCGGTGCTTCACAGGCTTTTGCACCAGAAGAATCCGCGCCGCAGCGTGTATAGCGTATTTACGAGGAGTCTACGAGCGA
Source organism: Muscidifurax raptorellus (assembly GCA_020010945.3). Lineage (NCBI taxonomy): Eukaryota > Metazoa > Arthropoda > Insecta > Hymenoptera > Pteromalidae > Muscidifurax > Muscidifurax raptorellus. The sequence goes on along the minus strand of CM052077.1, from coordinate 45,273,441 downwards.
TTTCCCGAGCGCGAAACTACTATCGAGCTTGCAAAATAAAAAAAAAAAGAATAAAGAAAAAGACATATTGGACACAAAAAACAAGGAAAAATGCTCATTGTGCCGGCCGCTAAAGTTCCGCGCACACATGTGTGCAAGCTTCTCTCTCAGTCCAAACATTTCTCTTTGTTTCCGGGGGGTGAGTGGAAAAAGTTTCGGCAGCGGAAAAGTGCCCCCAACACTTTCGAGTAATTCCACTGCGAGAGAAGCCTTTATACCGGACGCTTCGAAGAGAGAAGGGGGTAAGAGAAAGAGGCGACAAGGGCACCGTGATGAGGAAATATCGAGCGCTTTAATCTCTATCGTCCCCTTCTTTCTTTCTCGTTTTTTTTTCTAGTGGACTTTCTTTTTACAGGGAGAACTTTATTTTCCGGATTAGCGGTTGAAGGCCTGTCACGCGCATGCCCGTGTGAGAATGTATATTTTTTCCGCGATTTTTAATTGCGAGAGTCATCAGCGCGCGGAACGTGTAATAACTCGGAGGGTGATAAATCTCGAAGATCTGCTTTACTTTTTCGAAAAATTTATGACCGAATGACTCGACACACACACTTGACCTCGAAAATTTGAAAAATGTGAAGATCCTTGAGCCCTGCCTGACTGTCTCGAGTCCCCCCCCCCTGCCCCCCTCGTGAAGTGAATTTCCTAAACTCGATATGAATCTGCTCGTATACTTTTTATAGTTTCTAAAAATAAAACTCATTCTCACGCAAAACTCGCGAGCATCGCAGCGCCGTAAACAAAAGCCCAGCTCATCTTGCCGCCTGCAGCACGTAAACCCTTTCAAGGAAAATTCCAATCTCGTCTCGGCGCCTGTCTGTCTTCAGAACAACAACAACAACAACAACAACAACAACAAGGCACACAATAATTAGTCGAAAACGACGATAACGAAATCGATCAGTTTAATTCTCGTAGACAGAAGAGAAAACGTAGCAGGTGGCTAATCACTCGGACACATCAACGACAGCGACGAAGGAGTCAACGGCAAATGATCGGGCCAGTGTCGTTATCCAGCTTCCTCGGACATGTTCGCGCGTGTATGTGTGTGTGTGTGTATACCACAGTCCCACGTCTCGTCGTTATCGCTCGACGGGCGGTAAATGGCCGAAGCGTCGGAGCGAAAGTCGACGCCAAATTGCATACGGAATTGATTGATTAACTTATAATGAATTTTCGAGGGATATATCCACACACACACACACACACACACACACACACACACACACACACACACACACACACACACGTACAAGCTCAATTTGTTTTGATTATGGGTACGCGGACAGCCGCGCGCGTCACGTCAGCCGAGCGAGAATTTCACGCGTCGCGGGGCGCGTTTTGTAATCAAGGCTTATATGGCGATATTTTGATCGACCGATTATTGCAAAAGATTCAATTTTTCTACTGCGTCGAGTCAAGCATCAGTTTATAGTCCCGGTGACGTAATAAAACGGGCAGTAATGAATAAACGCAGAGGGGGAGTTTATACGATTAACTGCGAAAACTGACGTCGCGCATAATCTCCCTTGGCACAAGAAGCAACGCTCGGAGACAGTCATACGGATGTGTTTCGAGCTCGTCGACTTGCCGGCAAGTGAAAAACGCGCTTTGACGCGTGAAATTTATCGCTTCCGTTCGATTAATCTTTTTCTCTCGCTTTAACGCACGTAATTACTCTTTCGCGGTTCCCCGTAAGCCCGGAGGAAAAAAAAAATTGCCGAAAATATTTTTGCGATGCTAATTTTTATTTGCGTAAACTATTTATATACAGAGCGAGTCCTGTACTCTTGAATTCAAACCCATTCTAAACTGTATTTACCGATGCAAATACAGGTTTAAATATGTATGGCTCGAGAGAGTGCGCCGCTCTGTTTAAATGCTTTGTTTGTCAGGCGGCCTGTACTTTTAAATTAATTACACCTGTCTAAATTCGCAAATTCAATCAGAGTCCTGTCGCGCTATAAATCAATTTTCGTCTATAAATAAAGATTTCTCGCTGCACTGTGCTCGCGCTTATCGATCGCAGACTGTAAACTCTCTCGACTGTATAAAAATCGCGACAAAAATACCGAGAAATCGATTCGCGCACTCGAGCTCGGTTGCCGGCTAATAATAAATACGCGTCGCCACAGGACCATATAATTGTGTCCCCGAAAGAAATTTTCACGCTTGCAGCAATTGTGTATGCGCACAGGGGCCTCCGAAGGGGATAATAGAGCGGCATAGTAAAGCACGCGGCTACTTTTCACAGGGGATTAGAATCGAGCGGTACCCGGTACTTGCATTAGCGCTCGACGGGATCGGACGGACGGTATAGAAGGATGGATTTACCTTTACGGTTCGACACACAGTCGGGAAGGATTTTCCGGGCTTTTTGTCGTATAGAGGAGACCTTTTCGCGTTCACGGAGTTGTTTGCGAGAGTAGCCAACGGTTTGCTGATGTTTGTGTTGCTGATTTTCTTACGACGAGTCGATGTGCTAGATACTTGATTTTTTAAGGATATTCGACTTTGTTGGTTTGGTCAGAGTTGGATTTAGCTTGGCCGAGTGGCGCGTAATTTATAAATAAGCGCACAACAACGGAGAATATAACCGCTGCATTACACGCAATACGCGCCTCGTTCAAAGTTAGAAACAGTGTCAAAGAATCGCGCAAGTATCCGTTCAAACTTTTATCGCCGATCGCGAAAACCGTATACGCTCTTCCAGCGATATTTCGTTACGCTAACGCAAAAATCCCAGGAAATTTTTCACCGCTAGGCGGAGCTACCTTACCGCGGCTAGTCTTCTCCTAAAGTATGGTAATGCTTCGTAACTCTCTTTCTCTCTCGGCTGACAGTAGCGTCGACTTTTTCCACTTACCGCCCATTGAAACTTTCCGCAGAGCGCGCGGAATCGCGAATTCATTTTCCAAGCGGCAAACATATATATACCTTCTTTTCTAAATACCCCGTTTGTATATATATATATATATATATATATATATATATATGTACGTTAAATGTTTCCCGGCTCTTTTTTACGAACGCAGCGAGTGATTAACGGTGCAGTAGGTTCTAACGGTCGGAAGAAGAGTTTCATTGAAAAAGAAAGCGTACGTAGACAGTCGTAACAGTAAAGGCAAAGTGGCCGTTGGAGGACCAAGTGATTCCATGTCAAATCGCTGGCAAAAAAGCCGGAACTGCCGCATATACAAGTTAGCCCGTATAAAAGCCATTCGGTATATAGTCGTCCGTATGTGCACGTATATATCTACTCGTACACGACGGTAAAGCCAAGTTAGCTTCTAACCTGCGCAGAAAAATCATCGTTTATCCCAGCTCCAATATCGATCTTTAATTTGAACCGCAGTTTGAATAAAATAAATTCTCTCAGTCGACTCGTTAAATCGCTTCTGGAACACTAGACTCGCTCGAATTCCAGCTCTTCGCCGAATAATATCGCACCTAATTAACGCGCGAAATTCATCCTCCCCAGTCATTAACCCTTTTCTCGCGCATACGTCCTCTCTCTCCCCTAATTTCCGCGTAAATTTTACGCATAAATAACCGCCTTGAGCAAGTGGGATATGTAATTCGCAGACTCCGTTTTCGCGTCGGGGAAATAGAAGACGTAAATCAGAGCGCAGCTCCGACGTGGAGGGTACACGGAAGAGGCCCCCGAGAAGAAGCGCGGAGAGGGGGGGGGGAGATAGGGGGGCTTGCGTTTTTTTCCTCGAAGCTTTTTTGCGTTTGATGGATGAGAGGTTATTAGGGGCCGAGCCGGTCGCGATCACTGTCGGCTTTTGACATGTTTGAGCGGCGATGATGATGTTTGTTGCGGTTTCGGATTTTTCGAGAGAGAGAGAGAGTTAGTATACGTAAGAGTTCTGGTCGATTTAATATAATGCGTTATATTACATTTTGAAAAAAAAAATCAGTCGTCATCAGTCACGATGACAACTTTATTCGCAACATAAAATCGTAATCGTCACAAAAAAGAGCACAGGCGAGAGAAAGAACGAGCGACAGCAGCACATTATCAAATTACATAAAATTTTACTGCGGCGGTATTATAGCTCTCTCTCTCCACCGTATTATCTGTCATTGTCAAACGCAGCTAAGCTCATCTCTCTTGCACTGATGGCTGGCATCACGTAATTCAAGTAAAACGCCTTAACAAGAGCCGCCAGAGAAATATGCTTCGAACGGAAATAAAAGCCAAGAAACTTGAATATTATACAAATATAAATAAAGTAGTTAATCTCTCGAATACTCTACGCGTAAACATCTACAGCAATCATCGAACACGCAATTCTTCCCCTACAGCTCGCTAGCAAACGCCTCAGTATCCGTCCCCATAAAATTCAATAAAAAAGCCACGCGATAAAATTACACAAGTGCCATAAAAGCCGAATAAAAAAAAATAAAATCCAAGGAGGAGGAGGAAAAGAAGCGTCGCACGGAAGCAACCGTAAAATCGACTACTAGCGAAGCCGGAAGCGGCCAGAAATGTACACGAGAGAGATAGAGAGAGAGAGAGAGAGAGAGAGAGAGAGAGAGAGAGAGAGAGAGAAAGAGGAAAATGGGGGGGGAGCTGCAGAATGCCGATACGCTTGATCTATCGCTGGCTTCCACGACTGGCATATTTATGTACACGGTAACGTATCTCCGCCCTCTTGTTGTGTTTATGTCTATATACTCTGTACGTGTGTGTGTATACGATATAGGCTACGTTGCTTCATATAATAACGTCCCTGTGACTTTTTCTCTCTTTCCGGGATGCGAGTATAACGTTCGCGTTGCGTAAGTTACGGGAGGATAGGTTGATCCCGCGGACGGATTTTCGCCTCGGTATATTTTTTCGCGTTTTATTTTCGCGACTCGTGTTATATATAGAGAGCGACAGGCGGGAATTTCGAAAATATGCCGCACGGAAAAGTGCTCAATGCTGTTTGCCGTAGACGGCATCGTTAGCATCCAGGATATTTAATTTTTTCTTTTGTTTTGCAAACAAAGCCACGAGCTAAAACTTTCCTTCCCAAAATAGAAAGCTTCGCTCTCTATAGAGAGGAAAACCGCTCGCGGAAAACGATTTGAGCGCGTGAACAAGAAAAAAGGGGGGACTCTCTCGTGCGCGAATCGCCGCCAGCTCTTTTTCCCCGTCTCGCGCATCTCCCGTAAATAATGCACGCGCGTATAAGCACCTATACAGCGCGACGACCGGAATATCGACGCGCTTATATTTAAAAAAAGAAAGAGGGAGAGGACCGATCGTGAATTCTAAAGAATCCCGGACGACCTCGCCCCACACTGCGAAAATCGTCCCAAGTCCTTCGCTATATAGCACACGCTCTATACCTAGTCGCTATATACAAGTATGTCAGTGTACATGTATGTATGTATATATATATAGGAAGCGACTACGTCGTCTCGGTTCGACTTCGGAGGCGCATTAAATTATCACTGAGAGACAGGTCACGATTAATAGGAATATTCGAGCGAGACGGATATGGAGATAGAGGCGAAAAGTTTTTTCCCCTCGTGTGCGACACACTGTTTTTCGGAGTATATCTAGGTTATATAGGCGAGATAACTACATGTTGTGTACAGCGCGTGGAAGATGTATATACGTGAATTTTTCGAACGGAGGTTATTTATTGGCAAAAATTTTGGGCTCTGTTTGTCGATGGACGATAAATCGTCGTTCGCATGACGTGCGTATATGTGTGTATGCGCTCGATTTACACCGCAAGTTCGATAAGAAAGAGTTATATATATTTAAATTTCCCGCCAAATTAGCATAAAGCTCGAGACGGCCTTATCAATTAAGCCGAGTCGACACTCCGCGCGAACAGGAAGTTATCTAATCGTGCGCATCTCAATATAATAAAACACACTCTCGCATGTTCCCTCTGAAGGATAAAAGGAAAGAAAATCTCCATCGCCGAGAGATAAGCCTCGAGATCGAGATACACGTTGTTGAAAAACACAATACATATTCGCCTGCATAATAAAGACATTTTTCCCCTATATTACCATAGCCGAAGTCACGGCGTATATACCACGAGCTCGATTATAATCCGTTACATCAGGAGCAAAGCGGCATATCCGCACGTGATGCATCGCGTCGCGCAACATCGACTCCGCAGTGTATAGAGCGGGGTATATTAAATTATCGCCACAGCAGTGAGAGAGAGAGAGAGACAGCTCGCGATTAATCAGAAATTCTCGTTCGCAAGCTGCAGTACACCTTTCTCGCGCTGTTTCCACGCGAAAACGAACGAGAGAGAAAAGTCCGGAAGGAGGTCAAGTACAGCGTGAAAAAAACTCGGCGGCAGCAGTCCTCCGAATTAAAAGCTCGGAAAAGTCTCGGCTGTACGTAGTAGTAGTAAACAGGGACGTATGTGTGGCTGTGTATAAAGACATGTAAAAAAAAAGGGAGTAGAAACGAAGAAGGGACGGGGTGAATAATAATCGCACGATTTAGAGCGAGCTCGGTAGGGGCTTAATCAAGCAGGCGCGTGAGGCAACGCGATATTATCTCTCGGGAGATAGAGGGAATAAAGCGGCCCGCATTCCACCCGGCGAATGCCCCGAGTTCCAGTCCAGAGTGCAGCTGAGATTCCGCGAGGACTTCCGCGATTATGGCAGCTGATGAAGAAAGAGAGAAGCTTCTTTCTATTCTTCTGCAATTGGAAATTTTGAGAGCCCATTTCAATACAATCAAATACATCGTAGATGTTTTACAGAGAAGAAGATTAAATTGCAGTTAAATACTCTCAGCAGCAGCTAAGGAATGGAAATCCGCCTTGCGTATATAAATGGACACTATATACTTTCACTCTTTTCTTTCCCTTTCTGTCCCTCTCGATTGACCGAGCGAGAAACTTTTTTAATTAACTCCCTTTATTACTCCTTAAACCTGCCGAATATCCGGCGCCAGTTTGAGTCGATATGTGCAGCGATGACGTTTTTCCCGCGAGATCGAATTTCTGATTTCGCAAAGCTGTCTCGAACGCTGTTCTCCTCCCCCCTCGCGTGCTCTTATTGGACACGACGCGGGCAAAGGTTTATATTAATTTTTCGCGAATAAGACGAGACGGAGATTTATTAAAGTGTCGATCTTTCGTATTTTCGATGTAAAATTGACGGAAGGAGAGAACATATATTTTTTTTTAAATTCACGGGTTTATACGAAAGCTTCGGGGCCCCATTATTTTAATGAACTGGAGGCGACGCGAGCGGACTCGCGAATCATAAAGGGAATTGATTTCCATTGATAAACCGCTGGAATTAAACTGGCAACAAAGATATCAGGGACGCTAAATCACGGCCTCTTATTCATCTTGCCCTATATCGATTCTCGCCTGAATATTAGCCGCCGCAGTCGAAAATCATTAGACACTCGATAAAGTCGAGAATTCAATTTCCATTACACAGCTAATTTGCATCAACTCTCAGCCAAGCCACCGTAGTATAATTTTCACTCTCGACTACGACGACGACGACGACGACTTAAAAAAACTGGCCGAAATAGCCTCCGTAAGAATCGCGAGCCGGACGCGAAAAAGGGGTTAAACGATCGTGTCACGTGCAGGGATCCGTCCGTTGATTAAAGCCAGGCTGGCAATCACACGCGCCGGGGTGACGATTAAAATGCATCGCGGAGCCGTGTGTTCAAGCGAGCTGCGCAAAAATACATGAACTGAGTTGAATATACGACTGCGTTCTAGGATAGTCCCTTAATAATATTAACCTGGTGTATATACTTGTTGAACAAAATAGCGAAAAAATATCTTTCGTTTTAAGAGATACCAGTATTTGTTCATTTTCCAGGGGGAAAAAGCGCAAACGAAGTGCAGCGAGAAAAAAAGAAGGCATCGTATACGGGTATGCACACACACATACACAACACGCGATTTCAATTTGATTTTATCTCCGGTTACGGATTTTACACTCGGTTCTCGCGTCGACACTTTTTAACGCTCCTTAAATTTTCGACGAGATAAAGGAATTCACGTTTTTTAATTAAAGATTCTTTGCGCGAGCACTTCTCTGCACTGGTCCTCGTAGGCTTTGCTTTGAAGACAGATATTAAAATGTATGACTCAAAGAAATTTATGATTTCATTTGGTTGGAGAAAAAAGAAGCCTTAGTAGTACACATTTCGTCAAAAAATAAATTTTCATCATTTTGGATGCTCATAAAGTCTTCGAATTCTACAGATGTATGTGTGTTTGTGTGGATTATTGAATATACTATCTGCGTATAATTACGAGCTCTCGCGGTTTTTGCTTGCGTCACGGCTAGCAAATATTCATGGGTCGACTCATTTACGTCGGATTACGAAATAATTTTGAAGTAAATTAATCCATGTAAACACGTTGCTTTGTTACACTAGATGAGCAGCGAATCAGCCGACACTACTCTCCGAACGTTTACCAAGACGCGCACCAGTTAATTAACCACCACAAGATTCCAGCTAATTAGAAATACCAAAACACATAGCACCGCGAATTCAATTCCCCACACCGCACATGGTCGTCACAAGCTCACACGCATCAACGACTACAAAAACGTTCGCGGGAAAATTACACGACGGCGCGCGTATCCAATCAAGAGCCGCAACCGCGAGAGAGAGAGAGAGAGAGAGAGAGAGAGAGACGCAGACGTATTATACAGACAGAGAGGGAACGCTCGTATCGATTTATCCGGAAATGCCTACGCGAGCCGCAAATATGAGCGAGCGGCGAACAAGAGAGCGTCAAATCGATATGTATCCCGAGAGCTTTCGAGAGCTTGCGCTGGATATAAAAGCGTGTAATGCAGCTATGCTCTCGCGTGACTTTTTTTGACTTTTCGGAGCTGATGATCACTCGAGAAAGCGCTGCTGCTGATTTTCGGCCTGGATTTTATTTATTTGGGGGGGGGGGGGGAGCTCGCGTCTAGCTATTAATTTCCTGGCGGTGTTTTTTTCCTAATTGCTCCTTGAGATGGCGAGTTGGAAAAATAAACCTGGGCTCGTAAAAGCTTCAGAAGCACAGGTGGACGGACTTTCCCGATATATGATGTTATACTCGACGTGCGCGCGGCTGTAAATTTTATTCCGTTTTCCGAAACGCTGCGCTCGTGTACATAAAATATAAAAGTTTCGAGTCGCTACAAGCGAAAATAGAGCGAACAAGTTCGAAAAACAATACACATGCAGCCGTCATCGACCGGGTTTTCATTCCGTATATTTCGAATAAGAAGCGCGCGTGATGTGCATTTTAAAAGGTATATATTCAACGCGAAGGAGATCGAGAGGGACGGAGTTTTAAAAATAAATATCAACCAGATGGATTCTATATCGCTACTTGTTATATCTATATCGTGCATCCCGTGAAAGTTTCTCTCTCCGGGAAACTTAAAGCTCGATATATGCGCGTCGCCCGCAAGTGGGACGACCCCGTAGACAATTTTTCCGGATAAGTATGTCCAACTATACCTCCTCCATTCTAGCTTCTCCTTTGTTAATGTTTAATCCAGCGCTATATACCTCAAAAGGAAATCTCATGCGCTCTGTGAATTTCAACGCGAGAATACCGTTACGATCCTTGGATCCTCTAAACAAAAGACCTCGATCAATTCGCCAACAAACATCGAGTGCTTCTGAATATGCATGATTTTTTCCATCCCTCGACCAAGCTTGATTTTTACCTTCTGCTGTGTACATACGCTCTCTATATAGCTCTAAGTGGCGTCACAGCGTAATGCATCTTCATCGCTCGCTCGCGCGCGCAAGGGAGGCATAAATTTGAATTTCGCTCCTGGGGACGGCTTCTAATTTTCTTAGAGTGCCGAGCCGACGCCAGTTGTAAAAGCGAGTTAATTAACTTCTTTTTTTTATAATTCGCGCGAAGAATCGCTTGTTTATAAGAGAATGAATTCGTCGGAGCTTACAGCACACGGTCACAGGAGAGGGAACGGCTGGCCGAGTATATACAGGGCGAACTTTACTACTTGGCCTCTGTATTGTTCACCGAAAACTCGCAGCCTCAAGACGAAGTAATTTACATGTCTTTGTGAAGATAAGACCGCGAAATTTCCCGTTTATATATAACTTCGTGTATACTGTGTGCCTCACGAGGAAGAGAGAAAAAGTGTTGTACGAAACTGTTCGCCGTCTAAAAAATTTATGGAACGCGATATATTCGAGTGTATACGCTTCGGCTTGATGACGGTAATCAAAGACGCGCGCGGCGACTTGCTTTTAGCGAGCTGCTCCATTTTTTTCCGCCTCTCTTCGGAGCCCCTGTGGCGCAATCTCTGATCTCGCGTTACACTCGATCTTTTCGCGCGTTAAAATTCATGGGAATATTACGGCCTAAACGCTTATATTAACTTGACGACGCCGCGTTAAAATTTAACAGCTTGTCTATTTATCAATCGCGAACACTCGACGATCAAAGCCGCAGCGTCGCGGCGACAATTCGATTTTACGAGCATCATAGCTGATGGTGTCTACATATACATACGGCTGTGCCCTAATCGTCCGGTAATTGTGATTAATTCTTCTCCGTTATAGATCAACGCGCAGCTGTCGTCCCGATTCCGCGCGTTTGTGCATCTACGTCCTCTCGAAACAATGGTGTAATATTATATATATAATAGAAGCTCCGCGTCGAGCACAATGCGGTCTGTCGTTAAAAACAAGGCGCAGCTCAAGTGTCAGGTTGTTTACATCGACCGAAGAAGTAATATCGTTTTACGAGGGAAGCTTCACTAGCCGGTGTATATATTATACGAGGTACACACTGCAGTGAGAGGATCATAACCGCGGAGAAACTCCTCTGGCTGATATCGATTTTCGTCCTTACGGCTTGTACGACCGGGAGAACAGCACTGAGCCGTATATGTACGATATATATAGTTTCTGGCCGCGAGGGATCGAAACAACTCGCTGATGCGTTAACGCAGTTTCGGAGAGTGGTCATGTGGTTGCCGCAGAGAGGAGTAGGCTAGCGTCGAAAATTTGGACATCGCGCGGTCAGTTCCTGCATGCTGCTGTTGACTCGACTCGGAAATGAGGCAAAGAGTCGTTTACGATGATTCATTTATTCTCCTTGTTTATTATATGAATTTTCCGGGAATTGCGCGCGCGCGTCGATTAACTACTTTGTATTCCCTACAAAACACTCCCACATCGTTCAATTACCATAGCCGCAAACAGCCTCGCTCCTCGTACCTCGTTCCACGAGACCGGAAAGCTCTCTTAAACTTCAGCTCACTCGCGCGCGTGCACTCGGCTCTTCGGAATCTCCTTCTCCGAACGCAATACTCGTCTCTCCCTCTCCTATATACGTAAAAAGGAACGAAAGTAAGTAGGGGCGCGTCAGAATTTACGACTAGCTCGGGCGTAAATCACCGGGGCTAATCCGCCCCCCCCCGCACACCTTTCCGCAAGGTGTATCCGTGCAAACAACGGAATGTATTCGGCGCGTCGAGTCGCGGCAGACGTTAACGATGATGATTTTTCAATAGACGACCATTTCTTCCTATTTTCGTAGAGTGTATAATATTATATAGATAATATAACCATACGGTCGATCAGGTTGAATGATAAGACGCATCCCCGAAACGCGCGAACGCGCAAGGATGTATAGGACGGGAGTCGCATACGAGATGAGCGATGACACATACGCGTAATTCGTACGTGCGCATTCGATTGGATTTTGGGACACGTATGAACCGGCCGAAGTTTAGACACTTTGATACATGCAAACACGAAATTGCTGGAATGCGCGTATATGGGTGTGTACAATATATAGGTGTAGGCATACGCTTCAGCTGAATACGTAAATAGTTAACCGTTATTGCGCACTAACGTGCGTTTAATATAAAACTAAGCAAAAGTCTATATTCATTTTACTATATGCTTGTAGAATTTCTTTACTGCATCGGTATATATACGTTTGGGCTCCGGGCGACTATACAACTAGTCCAATTTAAAGTTCGTCCGAAAAGCCGAGCTTCGAAATATAGAAGCCATCAAGGAATCGATGGTTAATATTCCCAGAAGATAGCGCAGCAGAATTCGCAAAGTCTTAGAAGCATATATAAAAGAGAAGCCGCTCGAATCGAAGCGACGGCAAACAACGAGCAAGATGAGTGCCGGGATTTACCGGGCCTTTGGAAATAGGCTAATTCCTGCAGTGTAAGTACCTTTTTCCGCGCTGGGAATCACTGCACCATCGGCGGGGATTACGCTCCGTCGGTATTATTTTCGACTTGAAACCGTGAGTATACAGAGGGAGATTTATCTTGCATCTGCGGACGCTTCGAAAAATATTTATGAAAAATGAGATCGTCTCTCCCGAGGACATATCCCGTATTTACGAATACGCACATAAGTAATAGACGAGAAAGTTCTCTCCGAGTTGCGGTCGCTGCAGCGCTTGAAAGAAAAATGACGCTTCCATCATTTCTCGATTAGTGAGTCTAGCCGCGGTAATGGTTCTTTGTAAAGTTTTCACGAATCGCTCGCGGCGCTCATAGTCTCTCTCTCTCTCTCTCTTTGGCGCTGGTGATAATTCATCAATGCCCCCTGAATTTTGATAACTTTTTTCTCGAGGAAAAACTTTGTAAGAGAGGCAGAACTTTCGTAGTGCGGAGAATAGATTTCTAGAAGAGATGAAATAATAGCGGCTTATGAGTTGGCAGCTTAATTCTTTTTTTTCAAGTTCTCGGATAACTCGGTGTTTTCGTATACACTGAAAATTTTCTATCTTTCTCTACTCTATACTGCGTCGGGTTTCGAATCGATACTCAAAGTTCTGCAAAGTTCGAGCCGTGCAGTACGTTTTGCGTCGTGATCCATCATCTTTCTCTGAATTTAGATAAGTTTCGCATGATAAAGATGTTCGCTCCGCGCTCCCGAATCGTCAAACTTTTCGTCCGAGAGAAAGCATTACTTTTGTACAATGCACTTTACGTCTAACTTCGTGTAATTTCACACAATGTTGCTCAATATATTTTCCATCATACTCGTGAAATTTCATCCCTTCACAAGTTTTCGATCAATCAAAGGCCTCGTTCCGTCGATAGACTCATACATCATTAAACGCAATCACATACCACACGATCCATTGAAATCCATTTACCCCCAGCGATGAATAAAAAACACAGGTATACATATATATATATATATATATATATATATATATATATCGATGCACGCAAAGCGTCTCCCTTTCTCAGAGTCGTCAGCGCCGCTCACCTAAAAGATCCAAAAATACATTTTCAAAAGACTCCTCAGGATACCAACGCGAACTGCACCTGAAAAGCTCGGCTCTGCGCCGCGCCAGCCTCCCGAAAACGCAGTATACAGCTGCTGCTGCTGCGAAGGTTCCGCGGAGGGGGTCGATAAAATCCGCCAGTCACGAGGGGCGAGGGCAGAGCGTCGCGAGCTCCGCTTAGCGTCGGCCCTGAAAACTCAGCTTATGCCCGAGATAGCTCAGTAGCACAAGTCGGCGGCCTTTTAGTTCCTGTGTCGATAACGTAGGACTACTATCCATTATCGGCCGTCGGTAAAACAGAGATTCTCTCGTAGCGACGGCGCTGCTTGAAGTGTTTACTCATCAAGGGTAGCTTTCTTACCTTCTGTGGGGAGATCCTCTGACTTGCCAGAGGCGGCGCGCGTGAATATTTCAAGGGTTCGTCGTTCTCTCACGCTGCTGTGTGCTATATACCTCCCTTTTTTCTCCCACTTCGAGTTTGACGCAAATAGAGCGTGCGCTGAGCGCAGCTGCCGCTGACGCAGGTGCACTCGCTTGAACTTTAGCTGGCTGCGCGCGCAGTCAACTCTCTCTGTGTGTTTATTTTTCCTTCCACTCTGGCAGCTTTTTCCCGAACTCGAAGCGCACTATTCGCTTTTTTCGTCCGGCTTTGTTATAATAAGCCAGGCACGCGACGCCGTCGTTGTCAAGCTTAATAGAGATGGTTAAATAATGATAGGTATATACGAGGTATTGATAGGGGGCAAAGTCACATAGGGAGACTGATAGAGGGTGTAATCCTGCAAGTGGGCTCTTGCGATCGTTGTATACGCAGAGTGGGGGACATGATATGCTCTGTCGGGGGACATAACGAATGCTTTGACGCATTTCACGTCGCGCTAGATTTTACGGAGATGAATTGGTTATCTCTCTCCGAGTACAGGATTATGCATTCGTAGCTTACGATTTTTCGAACGAGACTACTCGATCTCGCGCAGGAATTTCCAAGGATTGCTGTATGTAGAACGTGCACATTCTCCGACACGAGTTTATTTCGTATCAGGGCAAAAGTTTGCTAATGATGAATCTGAAATAAGTTTATTCAAACTTTCTGCATATAGATATAATATTTAAGGAGAGCGTAATTTTAAACTTATCCTAGCTTGCAATTCATTGCAGGTATAAAAAGTAGTGCAGAAGGTGAAGAGTATAAATATCGTGTGCATGCAAATTGAGAGTGAAAATTCTTAATTGTTAAACTATGACAAGAAGAAACCGTCGTTTATTATGATACACACGTATTTTCGTAACGATGAAGCTTTCTACATTCGAAAGCTGTGTACCATTATAGTTTCTAATCTAATTACGCATGCACTCAGTAATTTCGCGGTGTTGAGGCAGCATTTAGGAGAAAATGATTTTGAAATTCAATTTCCATAGCTGCGCATTTTAAATTAGACAGAAATTTAGTTGATTTTCAAACATTTTACTTTGAAATATACCAAAATAAATTTGCATTTAAAAACAGATAGCGTCGGTTTCTTCTTGATCCTAAGTAAGACAAGGGGATTTTAAATCCCATTGAGGTAGCACTCTCAGATCCTCCTTCAGCGTTATTATACGGTTGTTCTCGTTCTATTGTAATTCTGTATATCTTGTATAAAGCGTTTACGTTATAGAAAATCATCCAAACTTAACTTTATGCTTTCGTCTTTTTTTACTTTCTTTTTTTAGTTTCATCATTATGCTACCACACTTTTTAATAATAATATTTTAATGCTTAGAATAATGAAGCTGAAAATAACTATTATATGACGTCAAAGGTTCAACTTTGTTCAGTTCAAACGCAATCTCGTTCATTGAATGCTCTGTGAATTTTATCTCGTTGTTTATAAAGAAATGTGTAATTAGATTGCACAAGCCGAGTGTGATTGATAATGTCTTATTGGCTATTAAAACTTCCATGTGAATTTTACAACGCGAAATGGAAGTGCTATACGAATGTATAAAAATAAATTGCCAGGAATTATCACTTCTCAGAAGATAAAACAAGTTTTCAACGCGCTAATAAGACAATGGAAGCTCTCGTTTTTAAGCCTCCAATTATCTCCTCTTCTCTCTTTCGATTTTCTTTGAAACTCCCGCCTGTCAAGGAGAAAGCAAAATCTCAGAACAAAGAAGTTTCAAAGACATTCCCGTTAATAGTGAAAACTACAAACGCTTTTTCATCGTGGAATCTAAGCTACTCTTGGCTCGCAGTATTAATTGCTTGCCAGTACTAAAAAATTCAATACACCTCGTCAAAACAAAAAAAAACTCACAGCAAGCTCGAGCAATCATTTACTTCGAAAAACAAACACATCCCGACCCGCTAAGCCAAGAGCATTTTCACAGACCATAAAAATCGCATCAGCAGGATCCAGCGAATCCCTCTGACCGAAAACAACCGCAACCACGAAAGCCACTACGTCTAAAACTCGCGCTAAAAGCTTGCCTCTATAAACAGCAAGTCAACTGAGGCATTTCCAGCAAAGCCCCCGAAGAAGTTAAAGTGTAAGTGACTCACCCAAGTGCCTTGGTACTGATGAGCGGCGTCTTGAGATTAAGGAAGCCGTTCTTCTTGACCTGGGGCTGATGACTCGCCGAGTCCGAGCCTTCGCGACGGTCCTCGAGGTCGGCGTCGCGTTGCTTCGAACGTCGGGCTCGTAAATATAACCAGGCTGCCAGACCCACTCCCAGGATGACACCCAAGGCGCCTAACGTCCCGAAGACGGCTGTTAGGATGACGTCCCTCCGCTCCATGCCGATCTGGAAGGAGAAAAGATTAGTTTTTTGTTGTTCATATTATTCGTCAATATTTATCTTATAGCGATTGATGAATTTTACTGGAAAGACCTGGTTCAACAATCGTCTATGGTGGAAACGGGTTAATTATGAACAATAAAAAGAACGCTATATACGAGAAATCTGATGGTATTCAGTGAATTCACTCGTGTAGCGACTTTTTATTTTCCAGGCTTTCGTACAGTACTGACGGATTAATCCCGTTCTTATTTACCAAAAAATATATAAACTTGTTTTTATGAAAGCCACAGCAAACGTTACTTAATCCGACTAGGATTACCACGCGGTTGTTTGCCGAGTCTTAATTGACGTACTACAATGTTTATTCCCGTATGCGTATCGTACACGCATTCATTTATAATGCGTGACTAAAAACACTCATGCTCTCGTCGCTTTTGTCATATATTGTAGAATAAAATCGACGCAAGTTGGTTCTATCAAAACAAAGGAAGAAAAAGAAGAAAGAAAGAATCTTTATCGCGAGCGAATAAAAGGAAGCATTCGAATTCCGGAGAAAAAGTTTCGTCTGGTGGTCTTCTTGCCAATCCCCTTGGGAAAAATGAGATAAACGCAGGTAAACCGTCCGACATTCCTTACCACACGACGCCAGATGAATTACTCATAGCGCCGATACATTTTTTAGCAGAAATTTCTCCTAGTGGAATAGTTCGAATTTCTTTTCTTCTGTGGCCGACACTTTCGAGAAAGTCTCATAAAAATTTCACGAGCCGAATACATCGCGAACTGAAATTGAAGCCGTTATTGCTCGACGGTTTTAACTTTCTGTATTCTACGAAATTGTTCGTTGATACTGCTGCAAATCGTATTGTTCAAGACTACTACGCTGCATTTCTTTGTGAATTAAAAAACTTTCAATGTACACCGTCTGATCTATTTTTTAAAGGACGGAAAGCTCTGTATATAGACCATTGGGAAATGTACCTCCTATACGACGATTGTACATTTTTACACGTGGTCTAACTCTGTAATGGTCTTCCGAGTCAATATGAACCAGAAGTGACTTTCTCATCTTTTTTAATGTCGCAGACAAAGTTTCAGTGCTCTATACACCATCTTGTTACAAAATCAATGTTGTCGCTTTATTGCAGAAATTCAACTTGCTATTTATTCGAAAAGAATTGCAAAATACGTAAACAATCTGGAGGAACTTTTTTCGTTTACGACGTAAAGTTCGCATCAAGTTTTTATTTCGTTAACCTTACACGTATACTTCCCTACCAATTTTGTCAGAAGCCGAAGTTCTTTATAATTCACGGCTTGCTGCGTTAAGCGATGGCTTAAGTTACACTCGCCTCCGTCCGGAACCGTGAATCTCTATCCCCCTGCTGTGAATAAATTTGCGAAAATTGCTACACTTTTATTTACTTTTATGTACGTTTATGTCGCGATTAATTATTTGCTGATGTTTTATTTAAAAAATGTATAATATTTAAATCAAAAATAGGGTACAATAAATAGGAAACCATGAAAAAGGCATTAAAAAAATTTTGCTCTTAGAGAAACGGTGTCGGTTTTATGTTTAATTATGGAATATTATCAGTCGGCTTTCCAGGCTACAGTGGAACAACTTTTTCAACTGAAGACCTTTAAAATCCTAGGAAGTCTTTTAAAAATCAAGAAAGCGCAA
Organism: Muscidifurax raptorellus; assembly: GCA_020010945.3. Classification (NCBI taxonomy): domain Eukaryota; kingdom Metazoa; phylum Arthropoda; class Insecta; order Hymenoptera; family Pteromalidae; genus Muscidifurax; species Muscidifurax raptorellus. The sequence goes on along the minus strand of CM052077.1, from coordinate 45,255,669 downwards.
TCGCATAAGCGCGTGCGTTAAAAATTCCTCAAATAAATTTTTAAAATTAAATTTCGTAATAAGAAACTCTATGTATATCAAGTAAAAATATATACCATTTACATTTACGTCATTATCGGGCAGTGATTTCCTACCATTGAATGTTTTACTATGTACGGATAAAAAGAACGCAGAAATATTTTCATTTGCCTCATGAGCTTACAAATCGTACAATTTTACCGGGATTGCGAGTCCCTGCCATATTTTTCAGAATCCATTGTTACATATATGAAAAATTGATAGAGGCATTGCCTACATCTATCGGACGAATGAAAATTCAATTTCATAACTTCCTATCAGATTCAAACTCTTTACTCCATATCGATAATTGAATTTTCGACTGGGATTTTTTCATTCCCACGCTCTTTAAAATTGAACAAAAAACAAAAAACAAAAAAAACGACTACTGCAAATATTTGTCCCACTCTGAATTCCACTGGCTTATAATATCTCACGTTCGAAGCTGGAAAAATGATCCGCCACTGAAAGCGCAGTGTATGTACGATGCAATACTCGTGTTTGCTTATACATGCCATATAGTTGTTCTCGATATAGGCGAGGAGAGGCTATATACGTGACTTATTGACACTTCCGCATTCTCTCTCTCTCTCTCTCTCGTAAACGATAAATACAAAATCCGTTACGCTGGCTTTATTTATTTTCTGCAACTGAATTTTCGCTATTTGCTCTCCTCGCATTTTTCCTCTCGATATTTTATTCCATACAACTGTATTGCAATTATACATCCCAGCAGGCGTTTTAGACATACTATATGTGCGCGTTGAATCCATCAGAATAGGGTATATAGCCGCGGTAATAAACACGCCCTGCAGCGCTGGTTTAATTACGAATGACGTGAAATAATAGACACTATTTCAATGTAACGCAAGTATACTACGTCGCAATGCAACGGAGTATAGCGGATGAAATAACTAAGAGGGATCCGTAACGCATGGCCGATAATTTTAAATAACACCTAGAGCGCCTCTATACGCGCTTCGTGAATTATAATATATATAACTTATTTAGCATAATTCAGTTGGAGCTTACGGTATATATAACAAATTTACTCGGGAGTTTTCGGTAATTACCGTCGAATTCCTCCAGGCGTGAGTTTAAAGTGCAAACAAAATCCCGCGTTGTGTATTAAAATATAGCTTCATGTATAATACAGAAATTCAGCCTTCGATGATGAAGTGAAGTACGTACATACAACTCGCTCAGTTTTCAAGGCAAGTTCGCGGGCGTAATTACTCCTGTAAGAGCCTTAGCCCTGCAATATTTCGTCCGTATATTGATTCAAGGTAATCCCAAAAATCGAAAGCGAGAAACTATTCGCTCCTTGCCCAATTTACTATCAGCGCCACTTTTGCGGCAAGAGTGAGAACTGTTGGTTTGATAAAATGTATATGCTTATATGGCAAGTTGCACAAAATAATTTATTTAGAAATGTTGATTGCCTTAAACTGTTCCAATTTTTTTTTGTAAGATAACTGTCACTGTACTTGATACATACAAAAAGTTACAAACATTTGAAACATCTATAATTTGGTTAAAAAATATTTTTTGTCTTTTTGCCCATATAAGCAATACATTATTGCAACCGTTTAGTTCGGAGGGCGGCCACGAATTCACGTAGAATACGCGTCAAATACGTATACGCACATAGCGAATACTCGAAGAACCTTCGAAGGATTATTCCACTGACGAGAATGTAAACATAACTGCGAAGCCCCGTAGCTCTGTGAATTGTGCTATATGGAAGGAAAAAAATACGTGTAATACACACATATTTTTATATACGTTTCGATCACGGAGAAAAGATTGCGCCGGGTCGTCGAAGCGATTTTCCTTTCCTCGATATCTAAAAATATAACTTTTATCGAGAAAACTCATGGAAGAAGAATCGTTGAGAGGGAGATAGCAGTTCCAGAAATTCATCGATATTCATATCGTCGAAGAACTTCTCTCTATATACCTCGTAAACATGCGACGGTGCAAAACACAATCTAATCTAATTAAAATAAAGCCCACGTGCTTGCAAGCTTGATTTATTCATTGGCCATATATTCGTCGAATCATCGGCGCAGCAAACGTCGACGAGCAGAATTATTCAGCTAAAACCGATCACATTGCAGACGCGTAAGCTAACACCGATAAACTTCAAAAACGCGCGCGTTCACACACAAGGCTAACTCGCCGACTAAAACTGAAAAAGAAAAACCGGCCGAGCATATATCCCGTAACTCGATTCAGTGCACGAACACCGGCGGCGGTTTTCGATTAATTAAATCGCACACCGCGATCTCAGATCCCCGATATATAACCATATAGCCCCCTGTGTTTATACACGTTCTATCGATTCCCCTCATGCATATTCTCCTCTCCCGCGGCTTCGCGTGAGGGATTTTCTTAAGGCCGCCGCATCGCGAAAAAAAAGGAAAAATAAATTCGCGGACACGCACGAGGAGAGACGGAAAAACGCAGCCGCGTTAATCGAGTTTCTTGGGCTACCGGCGGCGGCAAACACGATTACCAGTCAATTTCTTCGGGAAGCGAGCCGAGGGTAAGTATATCTAGTCTCTATCTCTCTTTGACTTACCTTCTTTTCTCGAAGTAATGGAATTGATTAACAATCAACATCGGGGGAGAGGAAAACTATTGCCTCCTTGTTATCATTGCCGTGGGCTCGGATCGCGCACGTTGTTGCGAGCTTTTCGGATTACAGCCACTTTATACACTTTTTTCATCAAGTTTATTCGTGCATGCAATAATATTACACGAGGCTGTGCAAGAGAGACCCGGTAAATCATACATACGTAGCGTTAATAATTTCCACGGTCAGCGATTTACGACTGCGGCGCGTGTATATATATATATACTTTGCGCCCACGTGAATTCAAAAGCTCATTAATACATCTGCGCCAGAAGGATTTAATGTATTTATGTACGTTTTAGTATACGAAAGTATTTCGTGCGCAGCGAATCTCGGCGATGAGCGCTGGCGTCCATTTCAGCAGCGAATTCGTTTAGCAACTTTCTGGAATTGCTAACGCAATTTACAGCGGATTCCGAGAGTCTCTCGTTCTCGTTAGCTTCAATTCACGCGAAAATCTGCTTTGAAAAATGCTTGCGATTCATTTTTTTTTTTCATGTTTTGAATTTTTAAGAAAGTATACGCGTTGACGAGAGATCATTCAAAAAGGTAAATAATGCGGGATCAAAAACATATTTGATTCGAGAAATTTATTTGTTTCGGAGACTGGTTTCTTTCGAAGTGAGAATCGTGATGTGTTATAGGAAAGACGAGGTGTTCGCTTGAAGATAATCCAGTGCTGAAGAGAGCGAGTGAGTGTGTGAGAGAGAGAGAGAATTTAATTCTAGAGAAAGATTAAGTTACAAATAAAACGTGATCATTGTGCGAGAAAAATATATTTTTTATTTCCAACAATAAACATTTCAGAACAATTTGATAATATACATATAATAGTAATAGCGTTGCTTTACAAGGCACACAAGAAAACACACTGAAGTAGAGGCAAACTCGTACACACACACGCATACATATATTATAATAACAATCAAGTACAAACACATATATATATATATATATATATATATATATATATATGATAAATATATAAAATCCGTGTAGGTGTGTCACAAGCGTGTCGTGTATATTATATACAAGACGTAAACAGAATCAAGCCGTCATACCATCGGCGCATAACGTGTCGACGTGAGAATAAAAAGTAGTACAAACGTGTAAATACACAAGAGCAGGAGAAATAGCGAGAGAATATAAGGTATAAAAAAAGAAGATAAAAATGTGAATAGACCTTTCGCGCATACGTGCAGGAGCCCTTATTGTGCTTCGAGCATATATATATATATGTATACATGAAGAACACGCGTATGTGTACAGCGTTCGACAAGGGAGCGCGGAAGTGCAGAAAAAATGTACAATTCGGTTCGTCTACCCTATCCTCGGTTAATTTGATCGAGTACAAATTATATGTGTGTATATATATATATATATATATGTATATACAGCGTCGGTTGCTATTATTATTCTCGTTTATCGAATCGATCAAATCTACACTATATACTATATATCTGAATTCGAACGCGTGTTCAGTCTGGCGAAAGCTCGATCTTCATTAATAATGAAACATCTGCATTAATTTCCTCGTTTATGCATTCGTATATCTCGGAAAATCTCGCACTCGACGGGACGATAAATTAAAAATTCACTTGATCTTCAGGCTGTGAGTGTATAAAGCTCTGCCTCTTTCTCGTTAAATTGAAAATCGCGCGAGCTTATAATATACAAACTTCAGTTGCCACAGTGTATACCGATCGAAGACGCAGAAAACACTGTGATAACATTCGCGAGACGAGTTATCTTTATCTTATAATAGGTCAGCGGCTCGACGACAAGGTCAATAATAATAATTTTCTATTTTTTCTCCGCGCGCGTGGCAAACTTGTATAATCACAGAGATAGCGAAAGACACTATTATGTTTGCCTCGAGAAAACACAAAGCCTCCGCGGAGTTAATCGAACAATACCGAATTCATCCCGAGTAGTTTATTCTTCTTTTTTTGGAAATTTTTTAACGCTTCATGTGAAGCGTCTGCGGTAAAACCAGACCCTCGGCGACTGTTCTCTTCCATTAGACACACACACGCGCGCGTCGAGTTGTGTATCGGGTGACAGTAGGGAATCGATAAACAGTTATTAAACAACAATAATGTGGAAATGAGCGCGGGACGAGTATTTACCGCGGCAATAACGACGAGGCGGTATATACGTGGATAAACAAATCCCTATGCTATTTTCGGGATCGCCTCGTGGGGGCGGCTTATATATATATCGTATACTTTAGCAATGAACGTAAGCAACGGCCGTAAAAAATATTCGCGCAAACAGCCGAAAGGCAAGAAGCGGCTGAGGAGCGCTTGCTTCATTTCGCCGGTGTTTATATCGTATCGTGTCATGTGTAACGATATACAAGATTCAGCACAATTACGGATACAAACGAATTATTCACTCGTCCACGCACTGTATACAAAAATTACACTGCAAATTTCTTCCCACTGTGTATACATAACGTATCGTGTAAATATACACAGAGCATGACAACAGCACACGTCCCACGGCGGAGCGTCACAGAAGCGAGTAGAATTATATACATTACAAAACGTGTTAACAACATAGGGTGGCAGAGAAGGTATATATATATAACATTACAGTAGAAGAGAAGAGTGAGTGGAAGAAGATCGTTCTGAGCTTGCGAGTGAGACTACTTACGAGCTTGCGAGCCTGGACGGCCGGGTCTGCGGCCCTCGGCGGCCCATCGTAGTTTGGGTCTAGCTCCGAGAAGTACTGGCCCACCAGGCCCATGTGCACCATTTTCCTTCTTTTATTTTTCTACGCTGATATACTGCTTCTTATTTATATATTATTCTTCGTTTAATTTATCTGGAATGTCTCTCGTGTGGTGGTGCTGCTGCTGCAGTGCGATAATCCGCTCTACTACGATCCCCTCGTAGCGGTGTGAAACTAGGCCAATCATTCATTCACCAACGCGCGACCTCTTCCGCTCTCTCTCTCTCTCTCTCTTTCTCCCTCTGCCGCTTCTGCTTGATCGTTGTGCTGTCAGAGGAAACGTTCGGCTCCTCTTCCTCGAAAATGAATTCTCGACGAATCCGAAGTCAGGCGATGATCGTTATCTCGAAAAAAAGCTCGCTACAGTCTTCCTCTGTACTGTCCTCCGGCAAGCGCAGCACTGACCAGCTGCAGCTCTCTCTCCTCACTCTCATTCAGGAAAAGTCCTTCCTCCCACTCTCGCTCTGTTAGTCCGATGTGCTGCACGCCCGCGCGCAACTCACCTGCACCTGAGCACAGGCGTCCCAGTTTTCTCTCGCAAGCTTCCTGTGTATGCGTGTATGGCGCCCCCTCTGTGTTATTTTTTCGGTTCAAGGTTAGCCACGGGAGAAGGGAGAGAGAGAGTTTGTCGCGGAAACGAGGACTTTGATTATTCAGAGTGTGTCTGATCAGTTATTTATCGACACGTGGATGTACTCGAGGCCTGTGTATATATATTTACATATATTTACATATATATATATATATGTAAACTTGCTCGTCGCACTGTTTTCCTTTTCCTCTTCTCGAAACGAAATAGCCGGTGGACTATCCTTCTTCCGTGTAACAATAACAAGCACTGCTCTTCACTGAGCAATAGCCACGGCCTTATAATCCGCGTGGGGTATATATGTCATATACATGTATAGAGCGAGAGGGAGAAAGATGCCTCTCGGAGCTTGCGAAGCAACAGCCGCAGCGCGTATAGTCAACGGTGACGGCAGCTTCTCTCTCTTCCTCGTCAACAAGTACCGGAGGGCTGTTGCTGCGCGCGCACTACCACCACCACCGACACACGGCGGACGTGACGCAAAAGGACACTCTCTCTCTCTCTCTCTCTCTCTCTCTCTCTCTCTCCCCCCACCCCCTCTCCTTTCCGGCGAACGCACAGTAGCACGCGGTCTGGCTACTGATGGGAAAAATTGCCTGAATGGACGCTACCGTTCGACTAAACTCGGCCTCGTACTACTTGCATCTCTACTGCTAGCCCAAAAGCGCCTCTGTCCGATATATATATTGGTCCAACGCTTCAGCTGCGATCGCAGGTTTTAAAGATCCTGCGGACGAGTCGAACGACACGTCGAAAGGGCGAGCGATCTCGTACCGCCCGGTTTCACCTTCACCTTTTGCTCTTTCTCTCTCTCCCTCTCTCTCGCTCTCTCATTCTCGCAGCAGGTCTGCGCGCGCATATACCTGCCTATCCCTCCTTTGCGCACCTTGAACTTTCTCGGCCTGGGCTATACTGCTGCGTGTGTGTGCCCTCTCGCTGTCTCTCTCGCTCTGACGCAGATGGTATTATACGCGTGTGTCGTTTATATACCTGAAGATACACTAGCGCGAGGCCGCACCTGCGCGGCGACTTCGTGGCCGAGGATTATTAGCCACGACGAAGCGGATGCTGGGGAGTGTGCGGGTGAGGTGAAGGATCGCTGATTCGGGGGATGATGCCTTTTTTGGGGGGAGAGGGGGGGGGGGGGTTTTGTTGGCGCACAGGTGAGTTGGAAAATATTTCTTGGGCCAGGTTCTATTACATAATGAATACGCACAGTTCAAGGAGAAGTTTTATACATTGCTCTTGTTAGAATAATGCACGCATTTGTAGGCCAATCACGAACGTCCGATTTTCTATATGTATATGTGGTATAATGCGTCCCGCGCTTGCGAAAGATGGATCGTTGTTTCTCCGCGGATTTTTCTGTAAAACAAGAACACTCGTTGAATAGCCGCGCGCGGAATTTTTTTGATGGATGATGTTATCGCGACTACTCTCGGATTTGAACGTCGTTTTGCAATACGATCGATCTTGCGCGCAGCGATATAAGAGAGCGTCGAAGCAACCGGTGCTATAGAGGAATATCCGTTCCGGATATAGGACCAAATTAATTTTTTCCCCACTTTGCGAAGGGAAGCGAAAAAAAAATATATATGATCAAAGGAATCGACAAGTCAGGTATATGTACATATGGCGAATCGATCGTCGCTTTGACGTAACCGACAGATGGGATTCGCTTTGGTTTTTTTCTTTCTTCAAAACGCAGAGGCATCTCGTTTTTTAATAAAACGAAAGAATCCATCGACGTGCGTCAAGGTTTTTAACGAATCAGGTACACGTGGATTGGCGTGTATTATTCCTTCGAAATACATCCCGCAACCCTCCGGGGGATTAAATCTAACAATAGACCGTCTCGAACGTTAATACGCTCACGAAACGTTATTCTCCTTTCTTGCGACTACACAATGGAAGGAGAAATAATTAATCATCCCGAGGAGAAAAAAAAAGAGAGAAACACACCATGAACTTTTTAAAGCCGCCGTTTGCGAAATATTACGCTTCTCATAATGATGCATACACCCATCGATTGACCTTCCCGTAGCTGCAACTTTTCCAGTCAGTTCCGTTGCGCTATACATAATTCAATACATAAATCTCGTGGACCTATCGCTCTACCGACACACGAGAGGGCGTCTCGAGAGTTTACCTTTTTCCGAGAGATAAACGCGAGCCAACTTCTCTCGCAGGACTACCAGACATTTATCTCCTCCAGCCAAATCCTTTGTCAGGCATAATGGAATCATTATTTTCGCATCTATCCGACAAACGGTCTTTCGCTCCCCGATTTGCCTACTGCTGCTATCGCCAGGTGAGTATAAGAAAAGACTGCGAAGAAATCCTTACTTCTACGCGCTTTATACAGTCCCGCCGAACGTATAAGAATTGAATTAAGAGTTTTTACAGCCAGAGCTTTTGCCGGGAATTATGGTGTATACACAGGTGAGGAATAAAAGGCGATACTGTCGAAGTTTATTGGCGATTGTAAACAGCAACGGAGGCTTTCGATATAAAAAGAACGCGCAGCGGCTTCTGCCGTAAAGCCATAACTGCTTCTAAAGTATGGTCACGATAATGGAAGGAAGAGGAGCGATAAATTTTTACAGGCCACTTTTTGCAGTTTGCAGTAGCAACAATTGTGGGAAAAACCGTATTTTTTTTAATACCTTCGCTGGTTTTCTTTTTTTTTTTTACTTAAAAGGATCTAATCAAGCTTGTTTTTAGGTGAGCGCGGGATTTATTACGCAGAGGTGACAGCGTGCACCATAGAGCGAAGAAATTTTCATCAATCTCTCGAAAAGTCACATCCAATCTTCCTGGAAACCTTACCGTGGATGAAAATTTCGAAGCCGAGCTTAATAAAAGCTCCTTTTTAAATAAACAAGCAGGAGCAGGAGGAGGAGCTTGGAAAGTTCGCGGCGAATTTCGACAGCTCATTTTCTTCTTCGCGTCGATATATAGTTTCCGGATAATTATTTCGGGCGTCGCTGCGAGTATGAAGTCGAGGAGTTTTCTTTCCCTGCGCGAAGCTCTAACTGAAGGAAACTCGATTGACCTGCTTTCGAAAGAGGGAGAGCTGATGCTTTCGCATTTTTAGCCAGGTGGCTTTTGTCTCGAGCAAAGTGAAGTTGAAAGTTTGGGGTTTTCATGCTTTTCAGTGAGATTGTGTAATGAATCAAGACCTGTAAGCTGACACTCTATAATTGTAACTGATAAATTTAGACGTTCTTAAGCACACAAAATCCTCTCGCTACATATATATATATATATATATATATATATATATATATATATAGTATAGGCTAATGATATGTAGGTAAATCTCTATTCATGAGCTCTGGGTATTACGTTATTCGGATGGAATCAGTTTGCGAAACAGGTACATACATGCATCGAACTTTAATGAAAATTTATACACTTTTACTTATTCGAAACGCATCGCGCAGAAATGCGAGTATATACACATTCCCGCGCAGTATTTTAATTATGCACCGCGCGAACACAGAAATGCGATATCCGTCCTATGTGTGACACACGATCGTCACAGCAGTCAGTTCGCCAACGGGACAAGCATTCAGGAATATCATACATCATCAAGAACCGGGTTACGCTATATCCCGCGCAAGGCTCCAGCGATATACACCGCGCGTGCGAGATATAAATAACGAAGCTCATTCGAAAAGCTCTCGAACCCTCCACCGGCATCGCGTCCTCTCTTGAACCGACGGGACTCGCGTGTCCTTATTGTCCCTCCACGACTTACCGACGCTCAATCGATCGAAGCTCTGGCTTACCGGCCGCAAGCTCTCATGGATATGGAGCTTGCAACGACGAGTCCAACCGGTAGGGCGCTGCAGCGCTCGAGGCCGGGGCTAACAGGAGAGCAGCTTTACGTGAAACTGGAGTATAAGCACGAATATATCCTGCATTATGCAGGAGCAGCTGTTGCTCGCGGCGACGACGGCCGTCCAATGAGGAGGAATAATGCGGGAGATAACGCGCGGTAGTTTCGAATTTTATGATGGCCGCGCGCAACTTTTTTTGCGGCCGGGAAAGATTCCTTTTTTTTGGAGATTGCGGCGTAATCGGGGGAATTGTGTATGAGCTTTGCGTGAGCTTGCTAGAATCGCATTGTAATATATTTTTTGTACTCTTCGCGTTATAATTTATACGATATTAGCTTGCGCTCCGATAATAAATAATGGAATTTATGATGCTTTTGCTCCTTCTATAAGTGCACAATTGATGCAGTGAGAATTTATGCGCATTCAGCCGCGGTTATTAAAAAGCTCGATATACGAGTGCATTGTTTTCCGCAAATTGAGCCACAAGGAGAGCGCAATTAATTCCCGACTGCAAACGTTCTCGCATCCGTGCGTATATTATATCTGAACGATCTATCGAGGTGGAAATATTTTTGCACCTCCGGAATAGAAATATATAGAAAGCGCGAACCTCATGAACGCGAGCCACCTCACAATTACGATGAAAATTGTGGCGCACGCGAGTGTCAAAAATGACACAGACCAAATCAAATGAAGCCTCAGTCACTCCATCGAATGTAAACAAGGCAGCATATTGACGTTCCATCGCTGCGGTCTCGGCAACTCACGTCGAGCTGCGTCAATAATGAATCGAGTACACGCAGCCGGAAATTCGGCTACATATGCACAGGTGTATGTGTATAGGTACGTAAAAATTATTCATTAAGTTCGTGTGTGCTCGTGGCTCGTTATCGAGCGTATGTTTCCGTTTCGATATTAGCGCAAGTACCTGTATACATACGACTGCCGTTTATTCGAACGAGTATTTAAAAGTTGTTTCTGTTTGGTGTATAATTGAGATTAAGAGATGCGAAGATTAGTTTTCTTTTCGCTTACATTTTCATTGAAGAAAAAGAGTACAGAGATTTCGGGGAGGCGTAAAGTGAATTATCGAAAAGGTTTAAATTAAAAGCAGATCCGAAATGTCATTCGAGGAAATAATTAATGTCTCCTTTACTAAATTAACGTCGTTTCAGTTTTCGAAACGTTCAACACAAACTATGAATGTAGTCCCTCTACGCGCTTCCAGCGTTATCAATAATTTCGTCAACTTCAGCGCAAAATGATACGTGAAATATATCGTCTAGTATGTATAATTATAAAAACATACTTGTACTAATGACTCTTATCACTTAGATAAAAGAAAAATGTCCGCAAAGCAGACAGTCAGACGGACTTCCATAGAATTTCAAAGCGACCTCGTAATATCACTGTAGCTCGACTCTTATCTCCACAGGAAAGAGGAACACGACGTAGGCCTCCTTGAAAAGAAAGCAACAGATACGGCCGTCGGCCACTACCGTTAAAGAGAATAGCCAAACAGGTGCGCGAGTGGTTCGCGATATTTTAGCGGAAAAACTTGGATGAAAGAAGTTTTTGTTCGTTTATTTTTGCCTCGAGTTTCGGGATTTGTTCAAGCGCGAACGGCTTTGCGGAAGTTGGTTAATGGTTTACTAATCTTATTTTACTTTGGAGTTTGTTCTCAGCTGGATTTGAAAAGTGAACAGAGCTTGGTTCAGTGAGATGAGCTTTAAGTTGAAGATGATTCGTTGTTAAAAATTTAAACACGCCGAGCTGTGATGAATAAACAATTTTTAATACTAGAGAAAGCCTTGTGATTGAACTATATATGAGGAATATTTTGGGACGTTTTAATCGCATTGTTTTTGAAAATACAATAAATAGTCTTTTAGTATTCGAAATTATTTTTCAATACGCTATGTAATACAGGAAAAGAGTATCATGCTCACAGTTATATTTTACGACCGTAAACTGGAGTAACACACATGTACACGATGCACGTCGCGTATTTTATGGTTCTTAAATCATATGCGAAATGAGAACAATAATTTTCGACGACTGGCAAATGATGCATCGCGTATATGAGTTGTAAGCTACAATGCATGGATACAAAGCCCTCCTAAAATGTGATAAAGGAGCGAGGGTTGGTTCACTTTGACGCATGACGTATAGCGAATAAAATCGCACCATTAAACGAGGATTATGGTATCCATTTCTTTTGGCAATAGCTCCACTTTCAACGTTATAACCTAATAGCCATTGTGCGCAATAACTCGCCTTTTAACATTTGACATCCAATATATATATAAATCGTCCTTTTAAAATTCATCTCATCTCGTAGTCCCGTACCATACGATATTTCAAAGTTCAATAATACAGCAGTTTAACTTTTCAATTGTATACGCGCCGGTAGCATTTTTCATAATAAATTAGCCTCGCGTACAAGCTCGAGGTCAAATGCGAAAAATAAAAGAAAAGAAGGAGCCGCTGCATTTGGCAAAGTAAAGCGAAGAATACTAAACCGGGGAAATAAAACGCGAAGAAAGGCAAAAGGAGTCGCAGTGACAGGAAGTCTGGTTTATACACGACAACAGCGGAAAAAGGAGAAAAGAGAAAAGGAAAAGCCTGGCGAAAAGAGCAAAATCATCCTTAACCCTCTTTGGGTGGGTGTAGAACACCGATTCCAAATGTGGAGCGAACAAATCTTTTTGAAATACTGGGATGTATCTGAGAGTGTATGCAATTTTTTTTGTAAAGTAATGGCGTGAATTCGGAACGTTCCTTTAATAGTACTGTTTTTCGTTTCAAGGTAAAAAAACATAAAGGATAGAAAATGTTTGAAATTCTAAACTTTGCTCTCAGTATTAAAATAAATCCGTAAGCAGGACAGAAATGAAATTCTTGAAAATATACTACGTATTTTTAACAAAATTTGAATGTAGGGATTTAGGGTTTACGAAGGACTAGCATCAGTAACCGATTTATAGCTTCGGATACTTGAAAAATAGGGTCACGTACGAAAAGCTCCTTGCATACATGTGACATTTATGCAAGGGATTTAAAGAAAAACTAACGAAAAAATCCTTTTAGCGCCTTTAATAGCATACCAAATATTCTAGCTTTGAAACCAATGCGATTTCAGCTTAGTCTATTAATTATACATCTATTCGGCTTAAATAAAATATTCCTCACTTTTAGATGGCCTGAAATATCATTATTATTAGTAGATACATTTTCTCTTAAATAAACTCTCTTTATATAACTAATATGTTTATTTCGCTATTAGTAATCGTATGCCCCTTTATTCTAGTACATAGTTAAAACTGCTACAGATAAATTATTACACCATAAAACAAAATTCCAAAAAAAGAACGAAAACACCCCTATCACTTTCTTCGAAATCATCCAACGATTTCCAAAGCAAATCCAACCGAAAACTATCGCCTCTGGCAATACGCCCATTACACCGCTTCCAAACGCTGTATAACATCCGGACGTATTTAGAATTCAGAGGTCACGTCGGCGTCTCCAGTTTATCAAACAGGACTGTTAGCGTCGCTTCCGTTTTTACCCACAGCCAGGATAGGAATCTGCACGACAAAGCTTCATAGATGGCGCGAGTGTGAGCTTTACTGCATCGTCTGCTAGAGAGGCGTCTTAACGATCAAACAAAGGACTCACTTGATGATTAGTCTACGACAATGCCTAATCTATATTGACATTATACTATTGATAATACTAATATTTTAATTTTTTTCATTTGCCTTTTTTAGACAAATTTGGATTCGGCAATCATGTTAACAGCGAGGAGCGGTATACTGAGCCTCGCTCTTTTATTTCATAATTTACTGAATTTAGAAACTTAAGGGAAACTATGAATTTGAATGTTTTGAATCGAATAACAGATTTATATATTAATTAGAATAAAATTGAAAATTATTCGCATAGCATGTTTAACAAACGTAACATTCCGATATTTCTCAGAATTATTCTAGCATATCGAGTACTGTGTGAGTGTGCTGGCAAACTTTGCCAAATACTGACCTCAAAAAAGTATATACTGACCTGATCTCGCTTTATTACATTGCCAGCACACTCTGCGCAACAGATTTATCGTTGCCTGTAAAAGCACAAGCGGAAATAAGTTTCCTCCGTCTCTTCGTCTCTCCCTGCAAACACTTTAGCGAAACTTCAAAAGGTCAGAACGCAGACCGAATTCCGAATTTTACAGCGAACAGTAAAAGCCTATCTTCGTCGCTTGTATCGGAGGTATACATATAGCGAGCTTTCAGTCGAACTTCTAGAGACAGAGTCCTGCATCCCAGGTTTTCAATCAGCCATACACAGACATGTGCGGAAACTCGCGATTTCTTGATTTCGAGGAAGAGAAGATGTATACACGTAAATGTGCATGGCGGAGTTTTCAAAAGAGACGCAAATCGAGTGAGAGAAAAGTTGTTTTTTTTTCGACTTCTTGCGTAACGAAATTGCGCGAAATTGGTTAAAAGCACGCGAGTTTATGCAACAAGCCGATAATGCAAATTCGCTGGCTGCACGTACCTGCACACGAATTTTCTGTTTCGAATAAAAGTGTTTTATTCTTTTCTTCCTTGCGGTTTTTCAATTATGCGCGCTGACAAGTTTCTTTCCCTAGGTTTATTCATTACTGTTGTCTTTTGCATCAAAGCTAATCACCGTAATTAACTCTGCACATTGCCAAGCGACTATTATATAGTAAATAATTGAAAATCTATACACAAAAGGGGTTTGAAGTAATGAATAATAATTGCTTATATTTAAATCAATAATTATATGCCAGAAACCGCTCTCTCACACGTGAGATATTAAAACGAGTAATGAGCTAGAGCCTTTTATTGCATGTGCAAAAAAACTGAGATAGCCTCGATACTCTGGTGAGCGATCGAAAAAACATTTTCAATCAGCGCCGTAAGAGGGAATCATTAAAAAAGCTCTGAGAGTAAATGGCGCAAGCTTTGACGAAGGCTTATCGTCAAAGAGACTTGAAAAAGCCGGAAATCAATTTTATTAATCGTCTCTCCGATTCCGACTGGCTATTTTTATAAACATCACCTGCTCTTTGTAATATTTGACACAGGTATATCAAAATAGCATATATTAGTGAGTTCTGTCGCCAATCTTTATACTATAGATTGTATTTATAAACAATAAAATAGACATGATTCTTAGTTTTTTAATATTCAAATTTGATAAAATACACACTAGTATATCAAACATTGCTTAGTCACTAACATGAATAAAAACTAAAGAAAATGGTATAATTATAAAATAACGCGCTTTTCTATTTACCTCGTAGATGATATGGAAATTATATAAATTGAGGGTGGCTGAAGGGGGCTAAAAGAGAGAGGGGGTGAAGGGGACAAAGGGGGTAAAAGGAGTAAAAGAGATGAAGGGGGCTAAAGGGTCTAGGAGGCAAAAGCCTTCAAAGAAACGTATCTCTTTAGGGAATTAAGTTATTGTGAAGAGGCTGGGGTTTAAAGGGGCGCGAGGGGGGAGGGGATAAAACTTAAAATCATAAAACGAATATATACACATATAAGGAACAAACTCGGCGCCAGTACGTTGCTGGCTCGTCTTTCACTTCGGGCATAATCCGAAGCTCATCGCCGGGAAATTTAAATTTTCTCAAAACGCGCCGGAAATTTAATAATTTGCCGATGTCGATCGGATGAGCTGCATAATATCGCACATCGTTGGAATATATCGATTACGTATACAGAGGCCTGATGACTGTAGGAGGGGAGTTTTATCGATGCTTGATTGCTATGTGCACGCCGATTGATTAGTTTACAGCTGGAATGTTATTACGGCTTCCGATGATGATCTGACGTTTATTAGTAATACAAATGATTTCTCTTACTATAGTATAGCATAAACATATATATTTATAATTGTAGTGTAAAATAATCGATGCGTCGGACTTACGTGGCATAGACCGTGATAAAGTAGTGCTACACTATCTGTGACTCACCTAAAACACGAAAAAAGTTTGATTATATATTAGTTGTGCTTTAAGTAAAGCAAACAAATTATGCATAAATATAACAAACTCTCTGGAACACAATACAAATTCACCGCGCGCATTCCCAGCAATACAACAATCCGCAAATCCCCATCGATTCCAATCGTCGCTTTTCCCACAGAGCCCAATTAGCCCACACATAACCTCCCCATACCATCACCCCCCGACGCTTCTATACACCGTTTTCTGTTTTCCTTTTCCCGCGTACTGCAGGCGGCCACGCGCTAATCACGCATTGAATATTGATTTGCGTTATCGCGCGGAGAGTATCTATCCGTATCGATCAGTTCTTCCCGCCGCGCGACGGATAAACTCGTTTCTCTCCCGCTGCGCCGGCCACTTGATGGATATATAGCTTCTTTTTTTTCAAGGAAAAATTTTTCTTTCCGTTCAAGAGCTGACATATTGTATACGAGAAAAAAAGGACGTATGCGTAGATTAATAACGCGAGAATTTTCGACTCGATTAGGAGGAAATTCAATTTTGCGAGCGAGCGGCTATATGTAATAAGCTTATATAATGCGTTATTTCGGTTTACGTGTACGGAAAATTACGAGTGTATAGATATAGGCGAGATAGATTTTCTCATTTTATGCGCATCCCAGCAGGCAAATATGCATCAGCCTGCTCAATATGTAAAGCCATAAGAAATATATCGGGCTGTGAGTATGTACATTATTATTATACAGAGCGGGTTATCCTTCGCGAGAAGTGTATTAATTGAAAGTCGCATCTACCGTCGCGATTGAAAAGTTTTCGTCTTCCAACTTGATGTCGCTCTCGCCTGAGATGATTAACTTACATTTCTCGCCCTCCGAGAAAAATTTCTATTACTCAATCTCTATCGGCGCTCATGTAAAAGTTAAAACAGGTGAATCACATTGCATTGACACTTCTCTGCGCGCCCGCTAAAATATTCCTCGCCACGAACGAAAAAAAAAAAAAATATATACCCATTAGCAATTCCCTCGAAGCCAAACTCATAAAAATTCCAATATGAAAATCAGCTCCACATTACCATATACACATAACACACAGCTCTGGTCGCACACGGAAAATACCGCCCCCACTACAACCCTTCATCGTGTCGTCGTACGCGACTCGAAAGTGCGTGTCTAACGGCGCGCTTTAGAGCTATACGACGAATTGGAAAAGTCGTAAATAGCAACGCACGTATACGTCGCATTGTTATTACGCCGGCACGTGCGCGTAAATAAATGCGCCTCGCGTCGCCATCGTCGTCTTCTTTATGCGCCGACGACGAATTTAGTGGCGGCGCGATAACGCCTTTCGAATTTACACTCGCGGCGTGTCGTAACGGGTTGCCATTAGTCATATCGTTGTTGCTTTTTTTATATATAATACCTATACTTGATGTTTTTATACAGCTAAGCTGAATTTTTTGTTTTAAGACGGACAAACACACTCGCAGATCGCGATGTATAGTGGGTGTAAGTGAAATTTCAATGAACAGGGGGGGGGGGGGGGAGGAAACATAATTTCGAGTAGAGCAGACGCAGAGTGCAGTGTCGGAAAGTGGAACGGCATGCATGAATAATATTCTGAATGATGGATATGTATATCCTTTTTATTAGAATAGTCGTGGTTTCGTGGCGTGATCAATACGACAAAGTTATGAATCTTTTGTGAAGCTCATTTTTGTTATTTTATTATCAGTAATGTAAATGTAATGCAGAACAGGAGCTACGCGCGGAACGGCAACTTTACAGGTACGAATCGTTATAACGACATATTGTTCGGAAGTATCTATTTTCGTGTAAATGAAGCCTATAGCCGCATATCCAATTAACTTCGCGGTAAAGCTCTTTTGACGGTGTTTCCTGTAAAGAAAGACTGGCTTCTGTGTAAAATTTTACACGCGGTCTTTTCTTTGAAAAAGAGCGCGGACAGCTTCGTCGTGGAATTTCCTTGCCTTAAATGAAACGCACGTGTCGTAATTAAAAGTTTTCATCACTTTTTGAACGAAACTTAGTTTATAACCGCAGAGCGAATGATGCAAGCTTAATTTAACCAATTTCGACCACCTCACAGAAAATTCTCCGATCTGAGAAAGTTCCCTATTCGGATTACCCGAATCGCCTCTAACTACGAAATTTGTGAAAATATCCCATATATAGGTATACCAATTTGACTTTTCACTTGGCACACTAACGCCTGTCGCCTCAAAACGAGCTCTTCAAAGGACATACCTCTCTCACACCTACGCTTCCTCGTCTATCCCCTCATGTGTACGCGAAAATCCACTTACCGCCCTTAAAGTTATTACGACGGCTAAAGGCCTCTCTATCTCTCTTTTTATGTAAAAATTCGTTCTCGGTCATATTTCAGCCTCACGTGTGCTGCGCAGGCGTTAATCTGCATCAGAATTAACTTTGCACTCTGTGTTTCTGGAGGGGCTGATAGGAAAAGACGTAATTACGAGGTGCTTCAAACGTTCCGATGTTTAGGGAGATTCCCTGCTTGTATGTGGAACAGTTTGCTCTTTCAAGAGTTGTAAGTAAGGAGATAAAATAAGTCGAGCTGGATCTAATGTGGCCCCGGTTATTCTAGTACTGTGCTTCACTTTCACGTAAACCTTATCTACTTATTTGCTGAATCGACCCTAGTTCTTCTTGGTATACCCCCTCATTTTGGTACACTTTGCCTGCGGAGTATTGAGTTTTCGTATTTATACTCTATAAAGTAAATATAAATATTAATTTCGGTGCAAACAGTTAATTATTATATTTATAATTCACAAAAATGTGTAAGAAAATAATTGTACTCCGAGTAAGAGAGAGAGAGAGAACATTTCAGCAGTATATGACCAAAGAAGAAGTTAATGGAGGCACTCGATAAGTCCGAGGCCTGAATAAACGAACTCGCCTTGTTTACACGACTATTATCGAGGCTGACGTTGCGCAACAGACTGGAACACAACAGCATCCTCGCGCGCTCGCGTATAATGGAAAGCACACTCGCCAAGACTCCAACTTGCTCTCGCAAGCGCGCGAGGGTTCAGATGTACAGTAGAGACTCTATTGAGAGAAAATGTCGTACTGTGTATAGGCGCAATTGTCAACAGGTACCTACTGCTGCTGTTGGCTGAGCCCGAAAATTGTAGCTTGGCGAGGGTAAGCTTTTGTCTGTCTGAGAAAACTTTTTACTTGAGCAGTTGGTGTTTAACGTAGGATTAAGATCTTTTAAACTGGTATTTCTTACAGAGACTTTTACTTTATTCGTATGCAGAAATTATATTTTAATATAAAAAGATGATTGATTACTCGAATGTAAAAGCATTGAAATGAATGGCACAAAAAGTTATGATCCAGTAGAATTGAAGAATATAATAACTTTATAAATTTTGCGCATAATACTCGTGAGAGTATATATTTACGCATGTATTAGTATTTTTGTATATTCAACTGTTTGTATAAGAAAGAGCCGAATAAATTCAACTATATTTGTCAATAGCTATCTCAATTGGAACCGTTTTTACATCATTAGCAAGCTTTAAACACACACTCTCATGAAACATGCATGGTACATTTTCATAGTACTTTTTCTATTATCAATAGTTAATATTTTTCTTTTTATTGAAATTTGGCACCAGCCCATCGAATTTCAGTTTCACATTTTCTCAATAGCTTTTTCAACAAAAAAAAATCAATCTCACAGATAAATTCTAGCTTAAACTCATGACTGACCCCATTGTTACACGCATAATGTGCTCATCACTAATTCACTCATTCTATTACCCACGCCGTAACAACAATTAACAAAATCCTATCGTGCGCGCGCGCTTTGATTATCGATTGCGTCGTCATATTAATGCGCTACAGAGGCATGAGCAGGAAAGTTGACTGAGGGCGAATCGGTGACGTTACAATTAGATAGGGCGTACTTTCGTGTGCCAGCGGCAGAAATCTGACTGCCTCCACGCGAATTACGCGAGCTAGAATCGGAATTAGTTGATCCATATCGAGGCTGCTGCTGCTGCTGCTGCTGCTGCAACGCTAGGTACATAGTTTCTCTCTCGAATCAAGACTTCACAAAGGCAATTTCATCTCTCGCACTCGGTAAATTAATCAGTAACGTTTGGGCTCGATTGCAATTGCAATTTAGTTCGTTCAGATGAATTTCATGTTGAGGGTTCATTGTTTAAGTAAAAACATGCAAGCTATGGGATCCTCGCTTGTTTAAAAACGATTTCTCTACGCAAAATCTTACAAAAATTCCAACTTCAGCACGTGAGCCAACTTCTCGAGGGAAAATACAACTTCGATCGGCCTCACGAGCAATTACTTCTTTTACCGATCGTGTTTGAATCTAAAATGAATGTAAATTTCCGCGCACGTGTAGAATATTTGTGTACTTTATGACGTAACTGCCGAGTTGTTTTAATAAAGTGTATGAGAGAGATAGAGAGAGAAAGTTCATTTCAGGATCCGAAGAAGCTTTCTCCTACGCCATCTTTTTCGTATATAGAGCTTTTAACAGACAAAATTTTAATACTGATTTAATGAAAAATACTAAGAAATGAAAGTATAAACATTGCTTGGTCCTTCTTTTCAAATATTTGGCACTGGTACAGCTTAAAAAAACTTTTGGGAGCGAAAATATTTTTTTTGGGGTTTTTTTCCCTCTGAAATTCATTGAATTCTTTGTCATCAAGTTATGGAATGCAGATGGAAAATTATTTCATATAAAAAAAAGTTATTTTTATGCAATCTTTTTGAATGAGAAAGCCGAAATTGGCAACCTACAATTTGATTGGTAGCGGCGTTTCGATAAAAAATACTATTATTTGAAGTCGGCTGTTATCTGTAGAAATACAATTCTTACTAATTTCAAACATTTTAATAAAAAATTTTATTTTAATGGTAAAATCTAAATATATTATTTATCACCATATTTACCGATTAGTATGATTTGATGGCAATGAATTGGCAAATCTTTACAAAAAGTTCTCTTTGAGAAAACATAATGCCAAATTAGTTGACAGCATTTTTTAATATTTTTTGACAAAAAGAAATAGTTGGTAAAAGCATAGGCTCCTGTGAAATGTAATTTACTTAAATGAAGTACAAAAGCGAGCCGCCTGCTTTTAATTATAATTTTTTTCTTATCTGCCCTTTTTGTAAAAATTCGTATTAATGTTATCAAAGCACAAAAGCTGGTTCAACCATACTTCACTCTCATACCTACCTCCTTATAATTTATATTTAATTTCCCCCTTTTTTTGCTTATTAATACCCGATTGCAATGAAAATTATTTCATCATCAAGCGCATTTTTAAGTTCAAGAGCTTGTCAGTCTAATTAAAATGTATAGTGCTGTAACTAAAAAATATTTAACTCAAGACTAATATTTTAATACATTTTCTGTGTACTTCAAGCGCGCGTGAATTTCACTCTCGTAAATTCCTTGCCTAATTTACGTCCGACGCGTCGTGACTCCTGCGCATTTCCTCGTTCAATGATAAAAAAATCCTTCCCCATGAGAGAGGAAAGAATTGAGGTTGATGACGTTGACGTTACTCGTATACCCAAAAATTCGTTATACCCGCTTTCTTTCCGATTGAAAAAGATATTTTAGAATATTAATTGAAATACAAAGTGAATTAGGGTTTCTGAATAATTTTTCAATATCGCTACGGTTTTGAACTGGAACAAAATAAGGACGTTTTTTTTATTCTCATCTACTTTTCTTCTTTAGAATAAGTTTTTTTATACTTTCTTTGTCTGCCTCATGAAAAGAGTAATTCATCAAAGCATAAATGGAATTTCAATACTAGTGCGATAATGTGATTTTATCTTTGTATGAACATCTGTGCGCGAGCAAAGCGATACTTATATCGTCCACCGTCAAATTTAATTTGCCCCTCAGTTTCTCAAACTAACTTTCAAATAGTTGTGGCTGCTTCTCAATTAGATTGTTCTATATATAACTCATACGCTTCTTTTCGTATCGAAAAAATTGCAGTTTATAAACTTCCGAGTTAAAAGAGAATTTTTCTAAGTTAAATACCCTCCCACAGCGTAACATATTTTCTCATAAACAAACTTCAAAGCTTCGGAAACACATACAATGCGTATATGAACATCTCAAAATTGCGTAAACGCCAAGTTGCTGCATCTTTCTACAAATACGTGGGTGTTATAAATCCCTTTAAAAAGCTTTGCAGAAAAAAAAACAATTTAAAGAATACATTTCCAATTCTCGTAAAAAAGATAAATGAAATGCTTCAATCGAGACTCGAAAACGCAACTGTCCCATTTTCCTGCAAAGAAAATTCAGTTAATTAAGTCGGACTCCGGCACATCCGAGAAAATGGCACGGCTGTGGAATCGAAGAAAAAGGGAAAGAAATGCGGCAAATGGGCCGTAAAACAATCGCAATAACAATAAAAACCAAAAGAAAGTTCGAGAGAAAATTACGGGCCAGCTTCGCGCGTCGGGTAATTATGGCGTTGCAGAGGAAAGAGAGAAAACGGAAATGCCAGGATATAGAGTGAATGTCGGCTATTCGAGAACCGAGGGATGCACCGTCGGGATAGACTTATCACAGTCTATTTTTTTGTGGCCACCTTTTTATGCGAGAATTAATGATGCTGTATTTTCCTTGCTTTTTTCTCGTAATGACGTTGGTGAGGTTACACGCATTGTTGGGAGGTTTTATTGTCTGGATGAAGGTCGCTGTCACAGATGATTCTCTTTTGTGAATTAAGAGATATGATTTAGTCGATTTTTACTGCGTGGAAAAATTTTAATTAAATATTGTGTATACTCATTTATTTATTTCAACTTTTTCAGATGGACATGCAATGGTGGTAAAACAAGTCATAGTGAAAGTCGTGACATAATTATATCTTGTACGATGTTGTAATTAGAGTTCATATATAATAATTATAATAATTATTATTTATATAATTAGCAGTAATTACGCTCGAATTTGCTACTTATCGCGTATATGAATGTCACGCTTTTCTCATTGAATACTATGCATGCACAATGCGATGGAACCAATATCAATTGAGTGATTGATGGCACTTATTGTTGATACCATCAGAAACAGCGGTTGTCGCGTGGAATCACAATCAATTAATTCATTGAAACGTAATATCCTGCAATATCACTAGCAAATATCGCAGATACCTGCACGTCAATCTTTGTATTGGTAACAGTTGAAAACTTTTATATTAAATTTTAATGAAAAAGGGTTGATACATTTTTGCGATACTCGAGAATAAAGCATGCCATAATTCTCGCCAAAGACAACAGCAAAAAGTTAAATTGCGATATTCCTCCTCTTCCATCAGACAAGTGCAAGATGATACAGATATACCAGTAGGAAACTTGGCCGTCTTAATAAGGTACCCATTATGTCACGTTCAACTTTAACAAGATCCAACATCCCAAAGTCATGCTTTGAGCTTTGATCTATACAGCTCTCAACGTAAAAACTTTTCAAAAGCACTACATAATGCACAGCTTAATCTCGATTCACCTCTCAATTTTCAGAGGTGACGATAGAAGAAGGTGACGCCGCCTGAAAAGATTTTCCGTCTGCTATTTCGCCTCCAAATGAATAAGAAAAAGAAAAAATAGAATTTCGACCAATTAACTTGAGGTGGTAAATATATATGCCGAGCTACCCTGTTTTGAAGGCTAAGATATATGAAAACTCATTCAGAGATGCTCTTTGTTTATCAGCGAGGTGTTATTTCAAAGGTATTAATTAAAGCTGACTCGTGGAACTGCCGCTACTGATGTATTATTCTGATAGGAAACCTCACGTACGGAGTTTCGTCTTTTATAGAGTAAACCTGTATCTACGCGATGCTCACTGTACTGAATATGATGCAATTGTAACTGAATTAACCTTTTACTGATGAACAAATTCAATGATATAATATAAATTCTTAAAGATACTAAATATTTATTTATAAACTTGTTATTCATTGATAAGATACATTATTTATATTAAGTAATTTTGTCTCAATCTGATTTCGCATGACACTATCGCCAATCTAATGTTCGAGGCGCGAACCAGCATTATATTTCTCTTAAAAAAGACCAAAAAAGCGCCTTGTATTTCGGCTTAAAATCTCAGACCAGCGTAAAGCTTTTCCGGGGATGAATTAAGGAAAAGCTTCACCAGAAAATAGGGCCAAAGAAGACTATAAAATGTACACGCGCGCGCGCGAGAACGAGAGAGAGAGAGAGAGAGAGAGAGAGAGAGAGAGAGAGAGAGAGAGGGAGTACGCCTTCTCGTCCTTGTTTTTCATTTCGTTTCCGCTCGGCTAATTGAAATTCACATTGAATGCGAAAGAAAGAGGGACTATTCGCGTTCACGCCGGCAACTTTTTAATAATCAACGCAGAACTTTTGAAGTTTCTTTTAGAACGATCCTGAGAAGAACTAATTGTTGCGCAGAAATTTTATTTGTCAATGTATTATTGATTTAAATACGCTTTTTGAATTTGATCGTAAGGTATCGAGTTTTATGGACAATTAAATTTTAAATGCAAAAATAACAAAATCCGTAGGGAATAGCTCTAATAACGTGTACACACATAAGGCGCACATAATCAGTATATCACGTACGAGAATACGAGCCTCTAAAAATGTAAAACATCGATCATAAAGTTGAGCCACATCCGCGATAATAACCAGCTGAAAAGAAAACACGCAACGGCCTGATTATGCGCGTGTTCATACGTCTCGTCGATCGCCGCTGAATACGTATACTATACATCTATATTTATACATAAACGACACGGGGATATTCGTAGAATAAAGTATGATCAATACTTCGAAGCTCGCGATCGCGCCGATATGTCGCTTTGAGAAATTCCTCGTCTGATTATTTATGCTTTTGGATTTTCATATAATTGCCCTTCCTGTCTTTCAAATGCGTGAGTCGCGATAGTGTGTGCTGAAATTCACGTGACTATATTAATTTCGCCAATTTATACATAGAGACACAGTTGATCATGAATGATATAAAAGGGTAGGTGGTTTTTCACAAAAACGCCATATTAGCGATGAAAAAATAATATGCAATACGAAGAATCAAATCTGACCCTAAAAATCTCAATCTAAAAGCCTGCGTGACAACGAAGCCGACACAAAAGTGACAAAAAAGCATCCCACACACGGAAATCCTGTCTCCGATACCCTCATAAAAATTTTTCATCAACGAATCAGCAAGTTCTATCTTTTGGAGGGTCTCGAAAAACTTCAATAATCCAGGCGACGCTCCGCAGTGGAAGGCAGCTTTTTGCATCTCGTGAAAAAAAGAAGCTCCGGTAATTGTTTCGAGCACCTTGTATCATATACGAAAGTTCTTACGTGTCGGCGCGGAAGAGAAATGGAGGAGAAAGAAGAGAAGATTGCATAGGAGGCGAAACTGGGAATCCGATTTTCCGGGATTCGAAGGCCTCGTACGTATATTTCCGACCACAGAGTGTTGTGACTAGACGAATCAAAGGATGTGGTACAGAGTAAAATTTGGAAACAATTTTAGTATTTTAGATTTTCTATATTTATTTAAGTTACTCAATAAAAACAATGTAATGCCATTCTTTTATTGTTTATTCTCATTAGTAAAAAAATATTGAATCCTGTTTATTTAGGGCCAATACTACGTACGTGAAAACTATTTATTGTTTGTTAACAAATAAAATCGTTTTTCCTATACTTTTCCTATGGATAAGCTTACACTGATTTAGTAAATCCATTAATATTGTAATTAGTACCACTACCAGAATCTGGGATTTCGTGATGCATCATGAGATTTAGTTTTCATAAAAGTTAATTAATGTACTTTTATCCGGAAATGAAAATAAAAACAAGCTTGACAAATACTATATACGCTACAAAATTAAATAAAATCACTTGTAATGAGATTATAATTGCGCTAATTTATTTCCGCGTAACAATATGTACAGAGATTCATTCACATTTCCAGCCAACTTCACACGTGACGAATAGCCGACACGCGTGTAAAATTCACAGAAGTAAGTACTGCTACACGGCTGAGCTCCAAAGTCACGATGATTATTATTTCGCAACGATTTGTATACGACAACGTATACATCCCTAAGCTGCAATTTCGCGATAGAAATCTCTCACCGTCCGTCTTTTTCTAGCTCCCCCCTCATTTTTTAAATACTTAAGTAGCGTGACTATGCAGAGTATACCTGGCTGAACGAAGTATCCAACTTTCTCAGACATCGCGGACTAGGTATAAAACAATCCCTTCAAAGCGAATTTTTAAAACAGAGAACTCTGCTTCGCGTCGCGTTAATGGGAGTGATACATTTTTCAAATATTTAATGCTATACTTAGACACACGCTTTCTCTGAACAGCAATACTGTTTATTGTAATAAATACAATGTAACGCGAGAAGAACTAGTTTAATTAAAGTCCCCGAAGAATAAACAGTACGCCAAGTATAGCGATATACTTTCAAACTACAAAGTGTACGTATACATAAGAAGAAAGTTGGAAGCGTATTTCAAAGTTTATATATTATTTTTAATCCTCTTTACATGGAAATCACCATTCAAAATTTCAATTGCCCTGTATGTACTATAACTGGTACGTATTGCAATGCATATTCGTCTAAAAATAGACTCGTCTCCGGCTTTATACATCCGGGACATCGCGTACAATTCTATACAACGAAAAAGCGCACAAAGCTCGTGTAATTGAAAAAAGCGCTCGGGGGCCAATTTCGCTTATCAAATTATCATGAGACGCGCTCTGATATTATATACGCGACTGCAGACACTGAGCTGCCTCGTAATGTGCCTGCACTTGAATATTTGAGGATCGCTTTCGTTGAGAGCGGTTGCATCCATTCCTTTTGTATTCCGCGGATGTGCTCGAGTTATATATTCGCGTTGATGTGGGTCTCGACGGTAGAGGATGAATTGTTCGGTACGAGTGTACATATAGCAGTATGGAGAGGTTGTTTGCGTGTTGATGTTTGAAATGGAATTCAAGAGACAGTAGTATGTACCTATCGTCGGTCCCTACGAAGACCAACACAGCTCAGATTACTATCGAAGAGTAACGCAATTCTTTATCGCCGCGAAGAGTAGCACAGTTCAATAACTGCCACGGAGATGAGTAACACACTGTCTAAAATTGTTGGAGTAAAAAATCACTCTAAATTTTGCTAAAATTGAGTCAGTCTTTATCTTCAGTCAGAATTTCACTCGAATAGAGTTATATTGCCAAAAGTGAGGTTATGTTTTTAATTTTACTCTTTAGCTTGAGTGAAATAATGACTCTAATCGGAGTGATATATGATTCTACTCGAGTAATTTTTTCACTCGAACGCGTTTGTCACAATTTTGACGGGATTCGAGTCATTTTTGACTCTAACGATTTTAGAGAGGACTTCAATAGCTGCCGCGAAGTGTAGCCCAGTTTTCGCAGCGAGATTCTGAACTGTCTTATTCTTCACGGCAACTATTGAGCTATCACGACAAGAATTTGAACTGTGCTACTTTTCAATGCGAGAAAGAAATGCGTTACTCTTCGTAGGGACCGACAATAAAAGTAAAATAATGTTGTCGTTTTATTGGCGGAATCGCGTTTTGTTTTGAAGAATATTGCGTGTATGATATTAATTTTGGAGATGATTTGAGGAAGTTTTGGAAGGGCAGGCAGTAATGCGAGATTTGCATGTTGAACGATTTTAAGAGGATATATTGCGCGATTTATGCGAAATTTCACTAGCGGCGCTGTTCAATATTCAAAAAAGGTTGGAGGAGAAAATTGCTTTATCGCACAAGGGGCGTAATGGTTTTTAAAATTGCTTTTAAAGTATATATACATAATTTATCGTATATTACAATAAAAACAAAACCTTGTATAAATATAAATTTAAACAATTGTATATAAACTATGAACAAATAGAAATTTTTTAATTTCAAACAATCGATTCAACCCATCCTCGGTAAAACAAGTCTACAAAAAGAACGAGCGAATTATAAGGCAATTGCGCAACGACGTTTATCCGAATCGGTCCAATTCCAAGTTCTCACTTACACTTCTCCAAGAGTTTTTTCCGTCAATTGCAGCTTTTTTGGATTTATTTTGCAGCCGAAGCTGTAACATTCATGAATTATTGAATGTTCAGCGCTATACAGCGACGCAGTTGTGGTAGAAGAGAAATAAAAGAAAAATTGAAAAAAAGAGAAGGAAATGGAAAAGGAAAATATTGTTTGCAATTGATTTGCATGGAATTCCCGCATCGAAATCCGAGGACTGTTATTTCATTCTTAGCTCGTTATGCGTGACTTTTGAAATGCTCCGGGGCGTTATTTCTTGAAATACGTATAGGGGAAATCAAAAAAATTCAGAGTTACGTCGATCTCTTTCGGGGATTGTTTCTTGTTCGATGCGAGCTTTTCAGATCGAGTTTGGAATCTGATATTTTGAAAGGAACTCTGTGTGGTAATGGAAAGGGCTTTTCAGAGAAAGTGTTCTTTAAAAGCTTTCTCTTTTTCGATGGAATTACTTGGGCTGTATATTTTTCGATGCGAGAATATAGATATGTACTGAGTTTTCACGGAATCGTTTAACTCAGACGTCAATGTGTTTCGTTTTACTTCAGAATAAAGCACACCGACCGTAGTATGTAAAAAGTTGTGGAAAAATAATGCAGCGAGTCGACAAACTCTATAACAGTCATAGAGCAGTCCAAGCAATAAGCCGAATAAAGTAGTTTTGGTATAAGGAGCGTATCGCTGTATATACATGACTGTGATGAAGAGAGTGAAAAAGTGTCTATGCGCCACCTAGCGTGGTCAGCCAGAGACTAAAGAAATCTTTTATGTTCAAGCGCCAGGAAAAAGACCGCAGTCTAAAACCCTATGTTATTGCTTAGCTCTAATAGCGATTATTTCGCAGTATACTTACACGTAGCCGTGATCCAGTGGATCTTTATTCTCTGTGTGTAAATATTGCTTTAAGATATAGTGGAAAGACTGGAATACCCAGTTTAACTTACCTCCAACATATAAAAGAAATTAATTAGAAATCAAGTATAAGAACCACCCCACAATTCAAATACCTTCTCGGGCAGACAGCTTCCGATAATTCAACTAAACTCCACCATCTTTTCTACTCCCATGAGCATTTACCGTGTTACCATCAAACTCATCGAAGTAACACTGTTAAGCCTGAATTCGTATCTCTCACTCTTTCTCTCTCTCTCTCGCACGACAAGAAATCTCCTCCAGTACACAATCGCCGAAAATTTACTACACGCCTCGATAAATCATCGCATATAGCGGCACAACTTCAAGCTCAACCACTTCCATACGCCTCGGAAATTTGGAATGTATTATTCATACGTTTACTTTTTGCTCTCACTCTCAAAGATTCAATACAGGCTACGTGCCATAAGTCAGTTCGACGGCTTGAAAATACAATTACATGCCACGAGGATTTATGTGAGAATGAAATATAACGTATGAAATAGTACGTTGTGCATCAAGGGTAGAAAGTTAGCTATTTCAAGCGAGCACCTTCCTTCGGCGCCTTCGACTCCGTCTCGCACTGAACACCTCACCCGAGTCTGAAATGCCCGTTCATAATGAAGAAATTATAAACTTTGCAAAAAATTGAAAAACAGACATTTCTCCCCGGTTGACATGAAAAAAGGGCCATTTCATGCCTGAGTTATTAAAATTATTTTGTTCATGGGCCACTTCAAGATTCACCTCGTCCATCTTCGATGGACTGCAGTGGAGTGTACAGTCGACTTTAAATATGTATATATATATATGTCTGGATGTCGATAGCTTCTTTCACTGCGGTGCGCTTTCTGTAAATATGCGGGCATTTCAATCTCGCAGTGGCGGTGTATAAAATTCGAGAGATGGTGCTGACGGTCAATAAAGTACGGCTTCGGGTGGTTTTTGATTTAAGACTGAATTTTACTTCGCTCCTCGGAGAATGATTGAAGCTACTCGTGACTAAAATTTTTATTACTCAAAGGTAATTTTTGCTTTTTGCTATGAATATTCGAAGTTGATAAATTCAGACTTACAATTTTTTGAATACTTGTAGCAAAAGAAACTTTTGTAGAAAGGCGTTGCTGTAAATTTTTTATCGGGTGTCACACCATCACAATATCACAAAAGCAATCTGAGCGTATTGCGTTTGGTCAAACTGATCACCTTTGTATACACTGAGACCACACGCACTATTTTGACTTTTTCTACGTGAATTTTTGTCTGAAGAGGCTTTGTTTTTTATAGAATCATTCTAGTTTAAACCTCTCTACTACAAAAAGAGTTACTTTGTTACTCATATCTTTTGTCAGTGAAAAATCTGAACCATCCTATCTATCAAACTATTAAAGAATCGCTAAAATTCAAATATCCTCAATACTTTACCAGAAAATGGTTGAAAATCAAGAAAAATACGAAACGTTAAAAGCCCATCCTTTTGAAAAGAGTCGGTCCATTCAGAAAATCAATCGTCGTTAAACCGTTCGAAATCCAATAGAATCATTTTAACATCCTCTACTCGCAGCAAACGACGTCGACGCGCGACTAGAATTCAACAAGCTGAAGAGTTCATTAACTTTTGGCTCGTTTGTCCAAACGAGCACCTCCAATACTGCTCCACGTTCAGCTATCCCATCCAATGCACTGTTTTCTCCGTCTCCTTTGCGCCGACCTGAAATTAGAGTCTACTGCCCAGCTTAGCGGGTAACGTCAGCTGAATTTCAAAGAAAGACGCTCTATATACTGCGATACAAAGTGCAGCCAAACTAAAGAGAACCAGTTTCTGAGAGTAGCATGCTGAAATCGACGGCGCACTCTTCATCGACGTCGTTCGCGTTTGCGTTTATGCGAGGGAGATTCAAGCTTTTTCGCTCTCCAGACTTTACGATTCATAAATGCGCACTGGAAGTGGTTTAATGAACGTCGAGATGCTGCTGGGCGAGAATCGCTTTATCAGTTGTTTATCGGTTTGCACTTCTACGGTATTGCTGTCGAGGCTATTGAGATCGGGTAGAAGATGTTTGGATAGCTTATTTTTCCTCACAGTTCACCAAAGCCTTTAGAAAACATTGGAAAAAAGACCAAGAACTGCAATATATTGTAGCGCGCAGTCGATAAAATCAATTAGTTCGGAGCACTGCACTATAGAGAACGAGTCTATAGTATACGATAGTTCTATATTACTTAAAAATTTACCAGAGAAATTGTCTACTTGCGAGCTCTAACCTTCCTTATCATCGATCGCCATCCGCGAAAGCTCGAAATTAAAAAAAAAGCCCACGCATCGAAAACAATCCTTCAGTGACTAACCCCGCGAAAATAATCAATCGACGCGTGTAAAAGCTGTAAACTCCCGAAGCGCAAAAATACGAAATACCTCTCGGCGCTTTCGGCGGTTTCGACGAGGGAAATTGCTCGTTTCTCGCCTTACCGAATCCGAAGCTCCCCCCCCCTCTCCAGCCCCGTAAAAAGGGAAAGGAGAGAGGAGGAGGAAAACGAAGCGACGATTGACGAGAGGAAATAACGAGTTTTTGATCCGAGGTGTGGTGGTCCGTGGGGGGGAGTAAGACGAGATTCAAACGCGAAGCTTCTCTCTTGAAATCGATAGGAGTGATGCCGAGCAGTTGCCTTGAGCTTCTATCTGTGCATGTTTTCGGTGGCCGCGAGAGGCTTACTACTCTAGAAGGAAGAATGAAGGGATTTCGCGGATTCAGATTATTATGCTAAATTATTCAATTAGAATCGATGATTCGGAATTTTGCATTCGGAAAACTTCCGAAAGAGTCTGAAGTTTTCTTAATAATCTTGGTGCATCTCTTCCGGTTGGCTGGAATAGATATATACTTTCGAGACAACGTGATGGATCGGTATTAAAAAAGTTCCTTTAACGTGGGATATTGAACATTTTCATTTTTAAATGACTTTATTGAATATGGCCACAGAAACTCGGGATAAAAACTTATACGTATATACAGAACGCTCAAAGAAGCCATTTATCACAGGTCTCCTTCAATAAATTATTTTTACAACAAGCTGAATAACCGAGAATCTTAAAAGCTCCAAATGTGTTAGGAATGTCCATCGTAACAAATCGTATAAAATATAGGCCAGACGGTTACCAGCGAACGATCGAAAAGCTCTACGGAGAGAAAGAAAGCTCTCGAGAAACCGAAAGCGTCAACTGCACCTTATTCCCTCTGCAACGAGTATCTCGAGCTGCGATGTATAATCCTCGCAATCGATAGGCACAATAGCCGTCCGTCGGCGGCTTCTTTAAATCGCGCGCGATATTATACGTGTCAGAGTCAGGCCGACATCAGCAGCGACAGCGCATAAAAGAACCTTCTATGTACAGTATACTCGCTTATAACACCGAGCCTCGTTATACGCATCTAGCTCAAAGGAACGTAACGAGTATAAGGGGGGAAAGAGAGAGAATGTGTCGATAACAAACAGCCGCCTAATCTCGTATAGAGCCGGTAGCCCCAACCACCTCGGCGGCCTCTTAAGCGATAATATATTTATATTTCGACGAGTAGAAAGAGAGCTTTTGGCGCTGATGATGTCTTCTTTAAATACGACCTGTTTGCTCGAATAATAATTTGATTCGACCGTTGGGTTTTTTTCTTCTTCGTGGATATTAGTGATTGAGTCGAGGTGTTTTATTATTAAGAGAGCGAGGGAGACTCTGTTTTTTTCCATCGGGCTGGCCGTTGATTGATTTTCTGAACGATAAAGCTCTGTCTTCATTGATTTCTGCGCAGTTCGACGTGAAGAAATGTTATTTTTTTAGTGTAGAATGGGCGAGGGTTAGTACGATTATATGGATGCCATTTGGTGAATCCAAAGCGAATAATCTGCCGCCAATAATTTTTAGTGAAAAATACTAAATCAAAGATGTTAAGGAAATTTTAATATTGCGAAAAATGTAGTCTCTGCTCTTTGGATTCGCCAAGCTATATTGATAAATGGTGCGTGTTTCAGATAGTCGATGAAATATTTCTCTGATAGTGTGAATTCCAGTCTAAAGTAGCTCCGAAGCAGAAGCTACTTTAAATCGACAGGAGACTATCTGGTATTGAAAGGCGTGATATATGGACTTGGCATTTTTGCAGGTTATTTGTTATCAATCTGCGTTCCAAAAAGAATTAAAATATTTTAACGAGCTTAGCTCGAAATGCGTTTTAAACGTACTAATCGTCACAGTAAATACTTTTGTCGGATGATTAAATAAATATTTCGAGAAACACCTGACGCTAAAAGAGAAGCGCGAATCAATAAAATTCAATTAACAGCTGTTCAAATCTCATTACTTAATCCTCTATAAACATCGTTAAAATTTACTGTTAAAACACGAGACTTTTCAGCGCGACGCAAAGCAGTCAAACGAGAGCTTCGTTTTAATTTTACAACGTGTAATCAATTATAATACCAGCATAATACACGCGTCGCGCAAAACTAACGACATCAAGTTCCGCGTCCATTAGCGGCGCCCTGAGGTAAACAGCTTTACTCGCTTAAATTAGCAAAAATTAGGCAAATGCCCTCGTTATGTAAGTAAACTCTCGCGAGAGCTTGCGCGGAATCATAACCATAACAAATCGCACTTACGCCAAGTATATACGTAAAATCAAACACGTAGGCGCAAAGCCCCGCGAGTTTACGACGGCATAGCTACTTTGCCGGTATCGCGCGGCATAATTGCGCATAATCTTATCAACTTCTGCTGTTATTATTTTAGAACGCTCTGGATACGGTCGTATTTCCTGAATCGTAAAAGAAAATATTTTTTTTCCCAGATGCAAGTTCTACTCGTAATTTTGCACTTTTCGACATGATTTATACATTGAAAATGTCGTTGTTAGACGTACTAACGGATTATTTATGTGTTTGCTTATGCCAGATGATTAATAATAGAATGCAACGATAATGTCTCTCATAAAGTCACGTGAACTTGTGAGCATGTTGACAACTGCTCGTATTTACAGTGATGTAATAAATTATAATTGACAAATGTCGCTATCAAGCTACTAATTATATAAACGATGCCAATTATTAAGTCGCGCTTATATACGTGGCTAATCGTCAATCTGAAAATATATACGTTATGCAATAATTCAGATGATTCTATTTGTCATCTGTGCAGGCTTGCTAACTCCAGAAAAAAACGAGTTACATTCACAATAAAATAAATTGATATACCATTTCGGAATAATAATTTTTTAGTTGTCTAAAATTAAGTAAAGCCCTAATTTTGTACATTCCGCTAAGTCACGAAAAAATTTCAATGTCTGAATTGCTGCGTTGACGTCAGAGTGATCGCATTACCAACGCACGCGACTTTACGCTACCCGATGCACTTAATACAACCAGAAAAGACACGGACTGCAAGATAAATGGAAAATATCGTTCTTATATGCGCAGGCATTTCCAAGCGAAACCGAGATACGCCCATATGAACTTTTTCTTTCAGGTTGATTGCATTTTTTAGAGGCCTGTGAAACTTCCGGGATTATTATTCTTTTCTTTTTTTTCGCATATTGCGCGCATGCTGATGCGCTTCAATCTTCTCTTTAAAAAGAGATGGCTGGATGTTGTGAAGCCTGCAAAATCGTGATTTGATTGGTTATGACCATCCGACATCCAGTTGAATGGCGCCAAAATTCAAAAGTTTTAATATAGTTTAATCGATGCATCGCTCAAAGTTTAATATCTTGATTTGAATCTGTTGCCAGAGATTTAAAGATATGTTTATACTTTCGGCTATGATTAATAAAATGATTGTTCGATTTAAAATTATTTCAACTTTTTTTGTATCAATATTATTGTTATATTTTTTAACCTCAAAAACTAGAACGCATGGTAGTCTGCTCTCATTGCTTTGAATAACACTACTTATCTTTTTGAAATAGATAATCAATCGAGTAGAGATGTATACGTGAATCGTAAAATATTTATCAAAATTTTAAATATTGTTTAGACATGAATTAACACCAAACAGCGTGTAATAGGATTTTACCAGTAAAAATAATTGATAAATTGTAAAAAGTTGATAGTAACACATATTATAATTGGTACCCCATCAAAAAAACTATAGCCCCATCGCATCTCACCAACAAAAACTTTTCACTGCAAAAAATTGTCACTTCCCCAACTGACTCGGACAAAACGCGGCTAGGGATATCCTCCTGGTGTATGCATTTCCCACGATACTGCGCTTCGATGTATATAGTACTTTTCCGCCCGAGTCGGTGAGCCAGCGAGGCTTAACCCCCAGGAGAGAAAGAGAGAAAGGGAGGCCAGACGAGCCATTCGCTTGACTAGTAAAAACTTATCGATCTATATAAACCGGCCTGTATATATGTATATACGTATATATATGTATATGCTGCTGGCGAGGCGCGCACGCGAGGTTCAGTTAAAGGCGAGAGAGTAGCGTTAGCGTACGAGCCTATTAGCTATATGGAAGCTTCTGTGTGCGATGAATGACTGCGTATAGAAAACTTTGGTGAATGGAGCTCAAGTAGATTTAAAATGATTTGCTTTTGAAAAGAAATTTTATACAATTCTATTAAAGGCTTCAAGTTTTCATTCTTATCAAAAACGTTTAAGAAAAAAATCAATACTTAGCACATATGTTCCTTGGTCAATATACCTATCAGTCATAAATTCGATATCTTATATAGGGTATACCGCATGTGTGCAGCAACAGCTATAGGAACCAAATCGTATATACACACACGCCCACACACACAAATATTACAAGGCATGCACCTTGGCAGGAAAAGGAACTTTTGCGGCGATCGAATAATTTTCTTCGTGGCACACGTGCGACTTCTATACACGCAGACATTAAAAACTGGGTTGAAATCTTATATGCGTCGAACGTGGCTTGTTTCGTTTCACCTATCGTTGAATTTCCAACTTTTTCCACTCCACGCACCGGATTTCGTTGAGTTTAATGTTCCACTCGCGTATGGCTTTCTTTTATTTCGCCTACATCCGGTAGTAATTTTAACTGTCAGTAAGGAATGTCGAGACTGATGAGTGAGGAAATTGATGTTTATTAGCGATATGTGGCCACAGCTTGTTGTTGGCTTTATGGTGCAAAATTAATTTTCTGATACTCTGCCTAATATATAGCTTGGTTATTTTTGCTTCTAACCTTTACCGATGGTACATCCCTTCAGCTACATATTTCTCTCAATACTCTTTTGTGATGCGACTATGGAATGCGCTGGAATTTTTCAACCACTACACTGCCATATATATAAGATCATTGAAGAAAAATTAAAAAAATTATATTTTCCCTTTTTTTAAAGATATTATTTCTTTTAAAAACATTCTTCTATATAATCATGTTTTCAATAAGAAAGTTAAATTTATATTATATATATTTGATCATAGATATTACAATTAAGTCAACAGTTTATGACGAACGTAATTACTGGAAAATGTTCATATACATTTGGTAGCATCTAGTTTTGGGATCCAATTACGCTGGTAGGTATTTGCTTCAGTGTTACCCTATAATTAAATATCTCTCTTGGTTGAGAAGTTACGTATGGTCAGTTTTCGGTCTCAAAGAGGTGAATTTCCGATGTGCAACTATTAACTAAATTACGTTTTCGATATTTCTCCTGGAATTTACTTGATATTATATAACACTCCTAGGCAAAGAAACTTTTGATTGAATGTTAATTATAAATACGTAGTCGTTGTTAAAATTATGGAAAGGAACTACTGCAGAAATCGAACGTCGTAAATCAGACTGAGTAAGAGGGAAAATAATTAACATTTCTTTTTGCGGCTTTAATAATTGCTTCCACGGACTCTCTATTCTCATAACTTTCTGCAGCGTATGTACACATAGTATCGACGAAGTGTATAAAACGAAAAAGTATACAACCTTCAACCTTTAAATTGCTGTATATATATGATGCTCGGGATGCAAAATGTGAAAAATTCTGCCAAGTCATGCATAAAATATATAGAAAAATTTCCTTCCTAAATAACCAAATATATATATATATATATACATTTGTAAAATATAAGATGTAGCTAAATTTTCATTATCAAAAAATAGCACGAAAATACAACAGAAAAGCTGAACCCAAAAACGAAAGCACATCTCCACCAATGTAAGCACATTCACAAAATTCATCCCGCCTCGCATTCCCTCAAACTTTTCTCAAGATTTAGCTCCTACTCGCCATCCAATTTCCCACCAAAAATAAGGAAAAAACGCAACTAGCTATGGAAAAAGCTCATAAAAAATGAAGACTACAGCGGAGTCCCGAAAACAGATCCGCTCGACACTATTCTACAGCGATAAATCGACTCCCGCAAGCCATTGAATTATGTAGCCGTCCCTCTCCGTGGACGAGCGCAATTTGTAAGCTGCCGCGCAAGCGATCGACGCCCGGAATCTCTCCGAGCGACAACGAGAGCCCGCTGACAAAATCAAAGTCGCGCAAAAAGAGCTGCTCCCGCACGCGTGTGGGTGGATATAAGTTTCTGCAAGCTCGGCATTGTTTGCGTACTTGCCTCCGAAGAGGCTGGACGCTTGGGGTAGCTTTCGAGAAGGACGAGGGTTGTGTGTGATACACGGGTGAGGCTGCAAGAGAGCTTTAGTCGTATGTGTCCGAGCTTTCGCGAAAGAAGTTGGATACATGCGTAAAGCGGAGGGCTCGTGTGCGTTTGTGCATCGTTAGCTTTAGGATGAAAAAATTAAGCTGGCTTTTAATTCAATTGCGGAATAGTACTTGCTGCTAATGAATTTGTATGCTGAGCGGCATTTGCAATTCTAATAAAGTCTGCATTTGAATTTGCGAACTAATTGAACATTTTGATAATCATCCTCATAATTTGCATTCTACATAATTGCCTTTAAATATATATATATATATATATATATATATATATATATATATATATATAGAATAAAACATACGCATTATACTAATACATAATGACAGTGAAAAAATGCATGAAAAGATTCATTCTCCAAGAGAACCCAATAGCAGGGAGAATTTCTCAATCTGAAGAATAAGCTCGATAGCCGTCACGCGATGCAATTTTCAAGCAATACGAAGCCCCTTATACACAATAGATACATACACACACGCGCATACGCTGTAACCCGTTACAGACTCGTCGTCGGGAATTCGATCGCCATTGCCCGCACGTATTCCTCTAGTAGGAAGAGAATTTTACGCGCGCATGTACGTACGGAAACAGCTGTGCAGTTGCCTTTGTGATGCTTTTTTCAGCCTCTGCAGCGCCCGGTTGTATTTTATAACGGCCAGTTCTCGAGCCGAATGTTGTCGTCGTGCTGCTGCTGGTATAGTCGTACACACGTATACGTGTAGCTCGTAAATGCGGAAATCCTCTGCGAAAATCCTGTCGTTTTTCATCGTTACTATAGGCCCTTTGCCGACTGGTAGTGTACTTTTGGCTCGGTAGTTTCTTTTGGTCTTAAATCAGAGATGTGTTGTTTTGTTGGATTCTTAATTGTACTTGGCTTCTAACATCACTGGTGTTTTATTTGTTTTTTTTTTAAATTTTTTTCTTAAAAATAGGAGATGCTAATTCCCAACAAAAGCTAATGAGCTGAACGCTAGAGATAACGATGGCTGAAAATTCGCGGCAAAATTTGAGAAGAATACTAAAAAGTGGAGTTGAAAATTGAATACGTATGAACTTTAGTTTTTTAAGCTACGCGGAAAAATGGATGGTAAAAGTAAGAAAGCGCTTGATAAAATATGATCTGTTGAGAAAAATCTGCTGAAAAATTCTAAAAATCTTTACTCAATTCATACAGGAGCATCTCCGTGAGTAAGCGCTGCTTTTTCAGAAAAATGCGTTCGCATAAGATGTTGCACGAGTAGCGTTTTAGGGCCTCCCGGTTGGAGCGATCATTCTTCCTTTTTACGGCACCACAGCCTTGGGAACCTGTCGACGTCTCTCCTCCTCCTCCTCCTCCTCCTGGAAATGTGCACTGGACTTTCTCCACTGCAGCTAAAAGACTTATAAAACCGAAACGCCCCCCGTTTCTTCGCAAACATCTTTACGACGACGTTTTCTTTTTTTCCCCGGCGACGCTTCTCCCCCGGGAAAGGGAAAGTTTTACTTGTAGCTCCCTATGTTTCTTAAGCCTAATGGCAGTGACTACTCGTTTAACAAGAGGTTTGAAAAACAACGACGATGTGCAGAGGAAAAAACAGAATCGCTCGGCTGTTTTTCTTTTTACAAGCACTGCCGAATTACGGGAAAATGAATAAAAGTTGACTGCCCGACGAAAGGTATACAGAGCGTGTATTTTTGTGACATGGGTGCGTATTTGTCGATTGTTTGCCCGACTGGATATGGACCTATCAAGAGCACTTTTCTGAGACTCATATCTGCGGGATTCTTTCGGACGTAAATAGAATAGGGGGAGAGAATCGAGGAAATACGTCATGATTCGGCACTTGATTTGCTTCGATATCGCTCTTAATCTCTTTATTTTCTATGGCGTCGATGAAATGTGTCAGAAAGAGAGAAAGAGAGAAAGAGAGAGAGAGAGAGAGGGAGAGAGAGATTCGACATGATATATCCTATTATTTTTTCTATAAATATATCGCAATTTTCGTTATTGACAAACCAATAATAAAGGCAATAAAAAAACGTACTTCAGTAGAACAATCAGTCTGCGTTCAGAAATACTCGTATACGCCAACAATCAGGTTTCATAAAATATCAAAATTTCGACTCTTGCAAAAGAGCTCGTTCAAAACAACAAAAGCTCTCGAAACAAAGTCAAGCTTCCTCTCAAACAACTGTTACTGCCGCTAAAATATTCCAGCCTCGATCCTTTTTTACCATCTCCCCTAAAATGCGCAACACTCGCAGCTCCCAAGAGAAGAAGAAAAACCCGAAAGCAGCTGCAGCTCAAAAAGAAAAAAAAAGGCTTCTCAAAAGATCGACTTCACTACACTGCAAGCTCTCTCTCTCTCTCTCTCTCTCTCTCTCTCTCTCTCTCTCTCACTCTACACCCTCCTGAATTGGCCGAACGAGCCTTCATTCCAGAGTGTAGCTCCTGCTGCTGTTGGATACGCGCCAAGTGTACGTAAAACTACGACGTATACATACACAGGGATAGATGTTGCTGCAGATGGCCTGGGCGTATCTGGTAGAGCTGCGAGAGCAAGCTCGTTGATCTTTGACCTAAGAGATTGTCAACGTACGCTGGAGACTACGAGATGCAGGTGCCGCTGGTTCGTGGATTGATGGAGAGGGCTTGCAGGTGGAAATTTTGGATTGAGAGAACAATTAATTTGGAGCTTTGAGCTTAACACCAGACATAATTGAATTAAACCAGACTATGTGCGGGATAATTAAATTGTGTAAATATTTAAAGTGCGTAAATGAAAATCATAAAGTTGCATACCTTACTACGGACGATTTCACAATTTAGCTGAGGCCAGTTAGCTCAGAGCCAGCTTGTTTATAAAAAAAATTAAAAAAACAAACAACACCGCTATATCGATGCTGGAATTTACATGACGATAAAAATAGCAAACAAGCCGCCGCTGCCGCGTGTGCATTATAACTATAGATGACTGATAGGGGGAATATAAAAATGTGTTGCGTCACGCTGGCTAATAAAAATAATAGAGAGAGAGAGAGGCCAAAAAAAAAAGATTGGAAGCTACTGCGATAGCTTGTATAAAGCCAGCTTTTTGTCTTGATATTACTTTATGTTGTCGTCCCTCGCATGTTCTACTATATACTGCGCAACGTGTGATAAGAGCCCGATTATATATATATACTTTTTGCGTAAACGTAAGGAAGGGATTTTGCGTTTCTGGATAAATTCGTGGGAAGGTATTAAGGTCAGCTGCTCAGTTGGCAAACAGATGTAATTATCTGATAAGCGAGAAGTTCAATTGGAAAGCCGGAATACGCATTGTCCCTAATAACAAACGAGATTATTGGATAATTCGTGATCCAGCCGGAATTAAATTATTCCTCGAATTATTAAAATTTGAAACTGGATTATCGCATCGCGTTCGAGCGTATAAATTTTTCATCTTTTATATGGCAGTCTCCTTTTGTCGGATAAAAAAAAACTGATCGAAGTAAGAGAAGAGAGAGCAAAAAGGTTTTAAATTAAAACGTCAATACGTATCCTGTACAGACGATGTGAACATTTTAAAAAGATGCAATTTCTAATGCATTATTTACACGACAAACATAAAAGCAGCTTCTTTATACGAGATGCATATAAACGCGTTTCTTTACACACGGAGACACTGAAGATGAAAAAATAATATCATTCGCAAGCACGACGACACACAGAGAATACAGCCGCTATGAAAAATAATAGTCTTCGAGGGAGGAATGTCTCGAGCAAGCTTACAATCTACTTATATAAAAGATACAGCTGTACATATAGCGGGGACAAAAAACTCGTATAAGAAGGTTATGCAAAATCTACAAAGTCGACTGGTGTACCTTCGTCTACTTTCATGCCAAGCTGCTTTGGTGAGATTCAAATCTGTGAGCCTGCGTATTTCCTCATATTTTTATGGAAAAAAATTTTTAGATGCCTTCGCAAAGTGTACATTTAAAAGCTGCGCTGTAAGTGATTTTTATGGTATGCCCTCGGCGAACGTTTAAAAGAGACAACTTTTCAAGATTCAGAATTCCACTCTATTTTGCAATTCACGCATTTTAAGTTTGCCTTGCTCAAATATTTCTACTATTCAATATGTCAAAAAGCTTCGTGTGCAGTTGATACGAGCTTTTACATAAACTAAGTATATAATATCGACGTTCAGTTAAATCATCGTCAATAGAAAGATCAAAGAAGAATTTCCTCGGTATTTGAATTCATAACATTCGCAGGATATTGAAAATAAATCCATCAATCGAATCTCGAGCTTCCAACAATAACCCTCTCCCTCAAAATCTCCTCTATAAAAAACAGAATCCAGCCAGAGAGACAATTCGCGCGCGCGCGCGCAAATCCGACAAGTCGTCCGAGGGCTTTCCCGCCACACTCCAGCGATCGTTAGCGGCTCTCGAAGGGACATCGATCAAGCGGAGCGGAAGCTTGCGTCGTCGCCATTCAATCCTTCAGCCCTGGCTTATTGACATCCGGTCAAGGCTCCCTATCCCTTGTGCTATATACTCGTCCTTCTCGCGACTGTCGTCTTATTGGCGCATCCTGACAAACACGTCTCTGTCTTTTGAATAACCCAGATGACACGCCGAAACCGAGAGAGAGAGAGAGAGACGTTTTATTTTTAAGGTGTACACTGTATAGGCTGATTATTTCGGAGACTTGAAGAATTATTTTGAGGCATATATGCGCGAGGGAAAAATCGATGGCCGATGAAGCTTGGGTGGTGTGTGTATTTTCGGAAGGACGGAGCACGAGAGCCGCAAACTTCAGTGTATATAGCTGCCTGACTAACGTTGTTCAAGCTCACCAAGTTCAATTGAGAGAGAGGGAAGCACGTGTAAAATGCCGCGCGAGGGAAGTATTTTAAGTTACGCGATTTATTATGTATTGAGCGAATCGGAGCTTTCGGATCTAAAAACGAATCTCGTGTCAGGATACTGATTCCCGTGACTATAGAACAAGAAAAAAAACACACAGTTTTATTACAGACATGAAGAACGACACAATCGCTCTCAAGAGATCCATCTCATGAATGCAGAACGTAACGACCAGCCGTCCAGCTCGTTTCCATAGACCATCAGACCCCTAAGAAGA
The DNA here is from genome assembly GCA_020010945.3 of Muscidifurax raptorellus. NCBI lineage: Eukaryota > Metazoa > Arthropoda > Insecta > Hymenoptera > Pteromalidae > Muscidifurax > Muscidifurax raptorellus. The sequence goes on along the minus strand of CM052077.1, from coordinate 45,212,935 downwards.
CATCACGTATACGTCTGTTCTCTCGTCCTCTCAAGACGGACAAATGTCCCGCTATATTGCGCGAGTCTTCCTCTGAGGAGGAAAATGAAAAACGACGTGCTCGCTGCACATACGCCGACGACGACGTACGTAACTCGTGGAATTCATCTTGTCAACTCTGAGGATAATGACGCGCGAGATGAGTCGGGATGCTCGAGAATTTCGTAAAGCTAAATTTAGTCATGGTTTCGCGTTATATGAGTATAGTCAAATTTCTTACAATTAGTTTCTGCTTATAATACGCGGCGCTCCATATTGCCAGGGCAGAATAATATATACGCTTCGGCTTTTGTTTTTGACTGTTAAAGTCTGTTCGCCAACACGCGCGTGTATATATACTGCGACGCGCTCGTACTATTTGTTTGCGAAGCTACATTATATTACTGTTTCCTAAAATTCGATATCCTTTATGCAGCATCTAACTAGAGCATTACAAAGTTTGGAGTAATTACTTCGGTGCGGTAACGCTATCTCGCAGGGCACGTGTCCGTGTATATAGTTGGAAATTTGCGGCGGAATTCCGTAAATCTGCCTGGTCACCGCTCGTCTGTACAATTACGTATTGCAATCGCTGCTTCGAGATGAGACTGATTGTTAGCAAATACTTGTTTGATGAAGTTAATTATGGTGCAACAAAAATGTACACGCCACAGCTTTTAATCTCTGTTTCATTTATCTTGGAACTTCGAATATGGCACGAGAAGGTAACGATGCTCAAGCTAAATATACTATATTAATGATCGATAGTATTTTGCTAAGAAGTAAAAATTACCCGTATGTGTGTGAGTGAGTGTTTCGTACTTTATTATTTTTAAGCTACTAATTGACGATGATTAATATTATCTTACAATTATATTCTGAAGTCTTTTTTATGCAAATCCTTCTATCTTACATTTCTCAAAGTGACTCAATATTTGTCAAATATAAATCCCTCTCACCACCCCGTTAGATTAAAAATCAAAAGATAAACCGCTTGCCTGAAAATTAAAATCCGTAAAATAAATCAATCCCTCCCTCGAATTAACTCAGCAACATGCAGCTCTCCCCCCTTAACCTTCTCACTAGCTTGCCCCACTGATCAATGCATCTTCTCCCCAATCTCCAATCACCCCCTCTCGCTCTCCCAATTTCTCGCCCGTCGAACTTTAAAAAGCACCGGCCAACATCATCTCTTGCTCTTCCGGGCCATTTAACAAACGAGCCGAGAATCCGACCCGCGTGGATATACGCGCTTGGTATGCCCGGCTCGTCACCCAGATTTCATTGCGCGACGAACGCGTTAACGCCACCCTTAAGGGGGTCCCCTCCAGTCGTCTTCTTCGCCGTAGTCGTCCGGCATATCAAGCAGCCCGACCTTGGCCAGTTGTACGGCTACAATGGTCAGATTATACCGACTGCGTAAATCGGATTTGAGGAAGTGCTTTACTGTTGTGAGTAGCTGACTTATCGAGAAAGTTGAGAGTATATCGGGGGGAAGATTAAAAATCGGGTAAACTTCTATGAATTATAAATTGATGGAGTGGAGAGAGGCAAGTTTTGCGATTCTCTCTCTCTATATATACGAAGAAAAACTACGAGTTTGCCGTCCGATAGCGAGGAATCCAGCGATGGTTGATTGCAGATCGAGGAGATCAAGTATTCCAAAGATTCGATTGGAATATATAAATGTAAGTTCGCGGGTTATATTTGAATAGTTGCTGGATTCTTTCTACGGCGCGGCGACGCGATCGAGAGAGACGCAATAAATTTACACATCGCGCGACACTCGACCGCTAAAAATGTCTCTGCGTTAAAATTCCACCATAATCCAGTACCACAACCAGCGGAAAAGGACCGCTATAACTCTCGCGCAGCAATCCATTCATACCGCAGCCGCGCGACGCGCGTAATACAGCCTCGAAATCGCCAGAACGAGAATTTTCCATTTTACGGAAGCTCGTTACGCGGCATCGCGTGTGCCGTAATATTGCCGCGACGAGAGAAAAGCCGAATTAGATATAATACTATAATAAATATCGTTCTACATCAGAGGGAAGTTTCTTCGAGCGTCTCTGCGGACGATTTAAATGAGATGGTGAACGAGGTCTTTGGGGTATATGGTATATTTCTGCAGGAGGGCGCTTTACGATAAAGGATGGCCTATCTTTGCCTTGAGAGATTAAGGCCTTGAACGTGGATTGGTATATTTGATCGAGTGGAACAGTAGAAAAATTGAAAAATTGTTTGTCACGTCCATTACTCTGTATTATTTTTAAAAAAATCGTATTATTTGAAGCGAAAAATCGTGCTCGATGAATATTAAGATCGCGACGCGATAAATTATTCATTCCGGTCTATCGATAAAACACTATAATGCGCGCGCCAACTAATTTACGACTTTGCACGTCGGCGCGCGCGCGCGCTTAACGACATTTCAAGCGTTTGCTCTTCGTTACTAACTCGACTAATCGCCAGTCCTCTCGTAAACACCAAAGTCATTTGATCGTGTTTGCGAAGCCGACTGCTGATCGATTTGAAAAATAAATTTCGCGCGAATTGATGTATATCGGCAATGGGCATGAAAGGCCAATCGGCAACAGCTATATTCGGTATATGTATATATACAAGGGAGTATAATTACGCCGTCGCTCAATTTAACCCGCGTAAAATCCACGACACGTGCGGCTACGTATGTGTATACAAAGCTGGCATCCTCGTCTATAGCAACTCGTCGGCCCGAATAAATGAATAAAACACGCTAATCTCGCCGTGCCCGCGGAGTAGAGCTATATTTATACGATGCGAGGGAGAGAGGGCCGTCGCCGCGCGGCCTTGAACGTCACATTTTCCGCATGATTATCGGTAATCGTTCATCCGTGCACGACACGTCGCCGACACATAGCCGTATAGCTATATATATATACGTATTGTATATAGGAGCTTCCATCTCCCTGGGTGTGTACTTTGGGTATATATACTGCACACACATACACACACACACACAGTATGAGCCTGTCTTTGAAGATACGATATGCGCCGCTTCCTACAAATGTGCAGCCCACGAAAGCTGGATTGAAAAAAGCCGAGAGATTTGTTTTCCTTCTAATAGACGTGGGATATATGGGGTATATTTATAGAAGATTATTTTTGTTGAATTTGAACAGTTTTTAATTTTTACAAAATCACCTAAACTACATCGCACGTAAATAACAACCCGAGTATCTCGTTTCTGGAAACGGAAATAGCCAGAGGGATGAAAGTTTATATTTATAGCGATGTCGCGAGTTGAGTTACCAATTATACGTATAAAACTGATACACAAGAAATATTGACCGATGTGCATGTGCATCCTCTGAAATACATATATTCTATTTTCAACCACTTTAGAACACTTTCATATACCAGCAACGATATTACAATGTAGAGAAGCGCATATAGCCGTGCAATCCCCTTCATAACTAATGCACCTCTATATAACCCTCGCGTCCAAGAACACACCTACAATCATGCCGCCTTCAATAATTTCTTCCCATGAAGTGGTATCTACCCCAAGAGCGACGAGCAACGCGATGTCTATATATCCACCCGCAAACATGGACTTGCCGCGCGGTCGCGCGCCAAATTTCTCGCGGCTTGTATTTCTCGAGCGTTTAAAATCGCAAACGAGCGTCTTATTTATTTATTTAGGCTCGTGCATAAGTCATCGGCGCCGAATCGATATTTACATACTTCATGAAAGGACTACTTTACGATCGTCTACGGCATTGTTGAATAATTAATCGATGCTTCCTTTACAACGAATATACAGTGATCGATCGCAACGATGGATCTCGACTCTGGAAGACAAAGATTTCCACGTATACCTTTAAAATTACTTTTCACGCCTCGCAGCTCTCTGGGGAGCTATCCCAGCGTCGTTACCATTCATTTCCCTCCTCTGAGGCTTATACCCCCCTCCCCTCCGCCCACCAGCCCTACTCCTCGTTACACGCCTCTTATACTCCTCCGACAATTTGGTTTATAGGTGCGAGCTATGAATATCGATTCGCCTGTAATTTTCGCCGCAATCCATGCAAACGCCTGGAATTCGTATGCAGCGAAATTATGCCATCCCAGCTATATAGTAATCGTCTCTCCCTTTGATCAAGGCCGCCGCCGCCGCCGCCGCCGTCGTCGTCGTGTCTCTTTTCCATAGCGTGTAGCAGCTCACAAAGAAACGCTCGAAGACGGAAATTCCGGAAAGTCGAACTGCGCAGTAAATTGCCTCTTCGTTCTTTTTCTTTTATTCCCGAAGCGACGAAAGTTTGTCGAAGGGTGCACGTGACTTCGAAGCGTGAAACGACGACGATGATGCCGAATTCCGAAGAGAGGGATAAGGGAGCTTTTTATATTTATCTTTCAAAGTATACCGTCGTAGTCCTTGTGTTGTAAAATGAAGGTACACATTTGCATTATTGGCAATTCTAACGGCTGCGACTTACGTTTCTTCGTTTAATTTTCTACGAGAGCAAATATATACACTATATACTATAAAATTTGTATATATCTATAAGGCTAGTAGGAGTGTAGAACTGACCCGGTGAATTCATTGGATTTGAATCTAATTGACTATTCTAGGCGGCAGGAAGTTACGTCGAAGCACAGGGTAAACTGTATATTCGTTGATTACGATCTTTGGTAGAGGATGCGATGAAACGAGCAGACAGCTGCTGTTGGGCTCGTAGGAAATTCACTTATTGCTACTCCAGCGATATTGTGCAGCTTATATATTTCAGGTATATTCTGTTTATTATAATTATACTCGTGTCATAATCTGATTGCAATATAAAAACTTGACGCGAAAGCTCACAAAAGCTCGCCTTGATCGAACCGAAGGACGAAAATGTCACGAAGGAGTGTTCCACGCTGTGGAATTGTTATATACCAAAACTGCCGCGCACATATCTCCAGGATGAAATTCACGAGGTTCATCGGGAATTGCACATTTTTCGAACTCCTCGCGAAAAGCCGCGATCAGATTGCCGCCGCGCGCTCATGCGAAATCCCGCGAATTCCGGAACAACTTCACGATATCAACGGATTTTCCATACATGCCGAAGATACGTGTACTCTCTGTGTTCTCGAGCGTGCGCAGTACCACTATCACTTTATGTTGGAATAGAAGAACGTGGTTAACGAGGCTGTTTATGTTAATTTACATAGTATGATTGTCACGAAATGAGCCAAAAATGATATAGCGGACCTCACATACACACACACACACAGACACGTGCACACACGCATACATACATACATACATACATACACACAGGTATATATATATATATATTTTATTTTCATTTGTTTCATTACATCAATGTAAAGCCAGAGTGTCAAGAAGCACCGAAGCGTTAATTTAAGTCGAGTGGTTTCGAAAATGACTTTATTTTAGTTTGGGATCTTTGAGACTGACAATGAAGACAAATACTTCATCTCGATCTAGCGAAAGAAAGTCACGACGATGCCACCGCGAACTTCCCACAAAGGCAACAACTGAAATCAAAGTAAAAGCTCTCAGGTATTAATAACAAACGAGCGTTTAGGGAATATATAACACAACTCTCTTCATTAAGTGCTTCGAGATCTCATCCACGAATCGTATCTTATTCAGAGCAGTATGATTTTATTTTTATTCTCCGTATAAATTATCACACGACCTAACCTCGAGAGGAAAGATAGAACAATATAAAAAGAAATGCTGTATACGTATACTTTTTGAGGTACGCATAGCGTGCTAGATCTTCTTAAATTACACACTATTAAAATTATTGAGAAATTTTACTAATATTTGTAAAATAAAATTACTCTCTTGAAAAAAGACTTTTTCTCGCAGCAAAAAGACCCTTGAAACGTTAAATTTTAAATTTGCATTTCAAGCATAGGGAAAGTAATTACGCATGAAAAGAGAGGGAAAGAATGAGTCGACCCAGAGCATGTACAACTGGGGGCTACTTTTTCTATGTGGAAAGCACAGCAAGGAGTCCTGTATTTTATTCCTCGACCGAATTAGGATTGTGAAAAAAAGCGGACTCGATCCGGCCACTTTTTCCATGGAGTTTCTGCTGCCCTATTTATAATCGGATTTCGACGACAGCTGCATAGGATTTTTTGCAAAATAGTTAGACGGATCGATCCGGAAATTGCTCAAAGCTTTCGTGACCAATTTTTCAGAGGTGGGTGTTTGATTGATATGAAATGATATGAAAAGTTTTTCCGCTAGAGTTTCCACTACGCGGTCGGTCAACAGAGACTACCGATCGAAATCCTTTGTTGATAATATATTTTTTTGTTTCTCTTTTGCTCGGAAGCTGTCTAGAAAGGAAATTATTTCTTAAAGCCAATATATTGAGACAATTATATACGTTTCTCTTTGAAATCAACTTTTTAACGATTATTCAACAATACGGTATATATTGGTTCCATTGAAAATATCTTTCCGGTATCTCTCATAGACTCAAAATAGCACGCAATAAATCACCGCGAAACAAAGGAAAATTTTATTCGCCACCGCATAAAGAAGCTCCGCAAAAATATTCTCTCTTCCAATCGCGTATCTGACTCGTAAATATTTATCGCAAATCAACTCGGTTTGGTCAACGGCTATAGGCCGTTCATGATAATGAAACTCACCGGCATAGGCGACATATTTTACGATCCGAGCTCTCGATATCGCCGCGATACGTATTTTCCGTGACCACCTCGACGCTCCTGCACACACACACATACACAAGTCGAAGGCATCGCACGCGATTATTGAGTTTTGAGATTCATTTGAATTTGAAGTCTTATTACGGTAAGGTAAGTGGGGCAGGTCGGTAATGCAATATTAATTCATCTTTACTTTTGACCTATATCGACTGCGTAAAGTATACACACGCAGCATCATTATTATGATCTGGAGAATAAATTTTGAAAATTGCATGCAATAATGTATTTGGATAAAACGCCAACAGCGGCTATAAACGCTCACCCACCACGATGATAATACACAAACCATATAACTGCTCATCATCGATCGATTTCGTATAAAACGCAGCCTAATAAATATCCTCAAAAACTCAATATAATCCCTATATATATATATACATTTCTCACGCACGCCCGAAACAATCAGCCCCTATATAATACCTTCGCACACACATAAAACAAGCCAGCTTTTTCACAGATGCGATCACCGCCTATTTATAAGAACCTCAGCGCAGCACAACAATACCTATATATATACCCCTTGAGACAACGTCCTATATTCGAAACGTCGCGGAAATTGATTCCTCGCGCGCGGGATCACACGTGCGCTTGCCTCGTTAACGACGTGGCAGTAGGAACGGAGGTATAAGAGGAAGCACTGGATATCCTCCGGAGGACCAAGTACTCCATCGGGGAACGAACTGATACCCGCAGTTGAGCGACTTGGATTCCATATAATTCCGGACTGTATACGCGACGTACGTTCCAGTGATTTTCCTTGACACTTCGTGGATTAATCATTTGTTTTGTATTCTATCGTCTATTCTTTACTCTTTGCAAATACCATTGCGGAAACCTTAATGTGTTACATCACAGAATTATATATCATGTATAATAATATACCTCAAAAAAAAAAAAAAAAAAAAGTAAAGTTTCCTCGCGTAGTTCGCGGATTGCTCTTTCTTCCAAAACATCGCCGAAAATTTCCAACACGAAATTGGAGACACGAGCTTTTATCAATCTCGACTACGATGACTGGGTTTTATTAATTTCCCCCTTCGTCGTCTTTACTCCCGCACTGGATATCTTCCGGAACACGTGCTTTCGGTCGATCGATGAGTTTAACGATTTCGTATTTCGGTTTGGCGTCTGCGATGCAATTGTAACGCAGCGTCGTAATTTAGCGGCATGACAAGTTAGTTTATTGGCTATGTCGTAAAAACGTCTCGTATACACGGGCTATGAGTTACGTTGGAAGCGATACGCCGATTCGGACACTCAGATGTTATAGATCAGTAAGAATTAGAGCCTTGAGGCTGATGTTGATTGTACAAGGGACATATGTGTGATTTTTTAAGAGCTACGTACGTTCATGAATTTATATGAAAAAAGAAGCGAAGGCACAGGTGAGGTTGAGCATAGAAACAGACGATCATATCCAGACGCTCGATATTTACCGCTGGTACACCCATACTGTTTTACTGCTTGGAAGAGATTGCATTTTCTGAATTTATTCACGATATTGTAGAATCGGCCGACGAGGTAATATTGTAAGATCGGTAAAAAAAAAGTAGCTATCTACGCTAGGAGACTTTAGCTCAAACCTTTTTAAAGATTAAACTACGAAAGTCTCACTGAAATATTGAATATCAACGTATCCCGTAAAGTCTTGCCAAAAATCATTTCGAAGAAAATTTTAGGATAAGTGTTTGAAGAGGTCACGCGAGTCCTCTTAAGCACCGCTAAAACACTAAATCGTTGTTCCATTAAACTACATTAATATACCATAAAAATACACTTCCCCGAAAAACCGTAGATCCAGATAAAGCCGAAAATGTCACAGTACCTAAGGCCTCGCCGGGAAAAAAATATCGCTCGCGACTGCCGGCTGTTTATGCGCGCGATAAGAAATCACGCGCGGGTGACTCGTCGTATTCGTTAGATATACCTCCGCGACACCGCAGCCCTTTTTTTTGTTTACGTCGCGACGTCGAGGGTATTTATAAGCCTACAGGTACAAAATGGGGAAAACATTGAGGTCTGACAAATGATCTCAGAGACCTATTTTCGATACGAGGGTGATTACGGGGGGGGGGGGGGGGAGGTCCGTTCTTTTTTTTCTGTTTTGTACATATATTATGCAGTAACGCGGCTGATGAAAAGCTAACAAGCTTGAGCATGGGATAATCGAGATAAAATTTGTGTGCATTTAATACAATTTTAATACATTGCATTGACTTCAAATCGACTATTGATTGGAATACAAAAACTTAATTCGTGCAAAGTGATCAATCGATATCCATTAATTGGCAGACAAGTGAACCAAATTAAATTTGCCGGAGCGATCGAAAAAGCATTGAAAATTCACTAAACAAATGGGCTGCAATCGAATCTACATGTGGTATAGCAATTTCATTTTTCAAATATAATTATTTCACTTGAATCAATAGACACGTCCCAATAGCATCCGAATAATTCAAGAGAAAAATCAATGTCTCTAAGCAAATAGGATAGATTGTCTTCGGCGATTCTGAACCGTCACCTCGCTCATCTCCCTCCGTTAAACCGTTCGTAATTCGATTCGCCTTATACGAAGCTTCCGGCGTCTGGTGCGGGCTATTCGCACGAGAACCGGGAAAACCAGAGGCGGAAATTGCTTATTAATCTTCGCCCACAGCTGAAGCTCTTTAGCACACGACGGCGTACTTTTTTGCTCGCAGCTTCTCAGGGAGCTGAAACCGAGCGAGTTTCATTAATAAAGCTGTGACGCGATGACGTGCGCTGTTTATGAGACTGGTTATATTGCGTTTTTAAAAAGTGAGAAATGCAAGAGCGTTTTGTAATTTTAATGTATAAATACATATAAGCTCGTTCTATTGAGGGGACATGTGTACCGAGTTAATGAAGGCTGTGTACAATTTTCGATAAAATAGCAAATCGTTTATTCAAAATTGAAGGAACTAGACTAAAAAAAAATTAAAACTCACCGCTTATGCGATTCAGGCGTGTGGCGGCGGCTCGATGCTCGTCTGTGGCTACTGCATTCGCTCACCCAGTAGAAGCTTCGCAATCTCGCGTCTCCTTAGCTTCTCTTTCTCTCGTCTCAGGCACACGTGCAACAAACGAAGCAGCTTTTATAGATGAAGAAGAAGGATATCCGCGAGAGAAGAAAAACTTCGGCTTACATGACTCCTATCTCTCCTCCTCCTCCTCCTTCTTCTTCTTCTTCTTCTTCTTCTTCTTCTTTCTCTTCTTCTCCTCTTCTCTTCCTCGTCGTCCGTCGGGGGAAATCACCTGCGAACGTGAAAAGCGTGCGCGAAGCTCGATTAGTCGTCGTCGTCGTCGTCGTAGTCGGCTGAGAACGAGGTCAGCTTATTTTTCTATAGCTAAGGTGAATAGCACTGCGCGACGCCGATATCGACGGATCGGCGCCACCGCGAGAACGATATAGTGGGTGTATGTGTGCCGAAGTTGAAAACATGAAGCACAAGACGATCTGGACTTTATGAGCTGGATGAGCCGAACAATGAGGTGCGAAAAATGGAAGCCTTTGTTGCTCTTTCTAAATTTTTGCGTGGGTACGAGACTTCTTGTCGACAAAATTAACGCGTGAGTTATATATAATATGGGTGAGCTTTTTTTGTATGGAAATTTTTTGAAAATCAAAATTTTAATTCAATCTTGGCGTTTTTAACAAAAGGAACAGAATCCAAATGAATATTGACATACAATTATATTTATATAATAAAATAACTACTCGTGTAGTGATTATTGCAATTGAACCTATCCTATTATTATTATATTTAACCGCGTTTATACGAGTAATCAATACTGATACTAAAATAATCGCTATTTTATATTGCGCTGACAGAATACCAGCAGAGCTTGAATTGCTTGAATCTTAATTTGTGGAAATTACATTAAAGCCGCTTATAGTCTCTCGAAATGACAGCTCGTAGAAGGACGGACAATTGATTAACGCAAAAGTATAAGCGTTCATCATATGCCAAGTAAAGAACAATAAATTGAATTGTATTCCCTGCGGCGATTGAATATATTCCAAGTAAATTAAATTCACTCTCAATTACCCTAAAAACTGAAGAAGAAAAAAATCAAAAATCCATCCCGCAATCCCCCAAAAACGATCGACAAAGTACCACTACTCAACCCCTGTCAAAACCATCGCTCGACCACAAAATCAAAAATTCCCGCCACATAACCGCGTCGTCATCTGGAAACTCACTCAGCTTCGCCTGAATAAATACAAGTTTCGGCACAGTAGAGGTCGCAAGTGGAGCGCGGATTGAAGGCGGAGCGCCGACTAATTACATTTTCGTCAAACGGCGCATCCGCGTAATTGTGTGCGTATACGTGCCAGAATATGGTAGCTTCTGTATTAATGCCTCTGGGACACGTTAGATTTTTCATCAAGAAATATCACAGTAATTACTTTAAAAAATATTTCGATGCATTCGTCTGGAAACTCTAAAAAAAAGATAGGAATTATTTTTGCTTTTATACGAAGAATAGCTAATCAAATTCGCTTATTTTAGCCCGGTTTTTTTCCTAGCTCGTACAACACAGAAAGAGGGAGAGAGGGAGAGTGTGATCCTTTCACGATATAAAGCCTCTTTTTTAGAACGCTGAGTTTCGAAAATCAAAATAAAAAAGGTTAATTAAACATTCCCCACTAATCGAATTCCTCTAATCCCGAATCGTCAAAGCGCGAATTCCTTGAAACTAGCAGTTCTTTATTTCCTACGAAAATTGCTTCTGCCTACCTCAGGATCGATCAGACACATTATCCACAAGAGCGCAACGTGTACAGTCTCCTAAAAAAATGTCTAAAATCGACGCAAGCGCCCAGAGTTAAATTACAGTCATTCAATATTTGATGTCGACGGCGTATACGGTAATTGCTCTTCTCTCTGTGTAATACCGGCGTCGGCCGAAACTCAGCGGCAAAGTCAACTTTATACAACTAACGACATACACGTGCCGCCGTTGCTACTATACTCTCTCTCTCTCTCCTCTCACTCTCTGGCCCAAGCTTGGCCTGAATTGACAATTAACTCTCTGCGCTATATACGGCGAATTCTGACGAGATGTAAGTTCGCCATTGTTGCGTAATGGTTATAGTATATAGAGGCTTCTCAGCTTTAGTGTATTTGTTTATCGCTCGAGTGGACTATGACGCAGAAGACTTTCACTTGCGAGAGTGGCTGTTTAGAGGCGGCGACATTGTGCAATGAATAGAAGTACTGAGAAATAATTTTTGAAGCTTCTTTGTACACGCGGTATATAGTTATCAAATTTTCAATAGCTTTTATAATCATCACTTATCAAAGAATGAATGGATTTCTCATTTAGATATAGCTCGTGAAATGAAGCGCAGAATTTGTGAGGCAAAAACTAGAGCTACATGTGTAATGGGATTTATGAAGATCGATAAAACCACTTGGAGAGTATGAGAATTGCTACGCCTACACTAGAGGCCCTTTCAAACAAAGAACCTGCACAGATTTGACGTCGGCCGCTCTTACACGAAACTGTCTATTCAAACCCGTCAATTCAATAAGAAAAACTATAAATCTCGCTATAAACATTCAAGATTTTATTGACTCCTAGAATAAAACAACGATTATATTAATACGTTCGAATCAGTGTATACCCCTTAAGGGGTTAATTCATAGTTCATGGTGCAGCGCTGACACATATACCTTATCGCTGAGTAATCAATGCAGCGAGCGTATGCATTAGCAAAAATAATCGATACACAAGGTGAACACACTGCTAATCGAGCGGTAGATTAGATTAAAACGTACCTTCAATTATTAATAAAACTACAACCGGCTTGCTACAATAAAAAAAAATTTAATCAACGTAACCTAAAAGGAGCCAACTTCCCCGAAGAACTTTGCTGCGCCACACCCCCTCGGGCATCGGCCCGCGGAGGTTTGGCAATTTGACTTGCAAACTCCAGCACCTGCCGCTTGTTATTGCCCGCGTGCACTGCACCAACTCTCCGGGAGCCCTAAGCGCGTCTATATATATATATACATAGTCTCGCGAGAGGAAAAAGGGTTGAATACCTGATTCCAGGGTGTGAATAAGTCAGATGGGTGACTAGCGACTTGGGGAGTAACGATGATTTAATTACGGTACTCTTTTCATATCTTGCATCAGGGGATTTAACATTGAACGTAAATTTTAGTACATCATGCGAAAAATGCATTCTTAGAAAAAAAGGATCTATGAGAAAACAGATACTTCACTGGTTGTCTTTAATGGGAAACTAAGTTTGGAATATTTGTTTATTTATGCAAGATGCATTACAATGATGTATGGCCTGAAAAAAATTAAATAACAAATTTATTTTATCAACGAATGGAACTGTTAAAATTTGTAAAAAGTATCGGATAGAGGACATAATCAATATGGCTTATAAGGCAAGCTTACATTAAATACCTAAAATAATGTCACTTTTGCACCCGTTCCTGACACGTAAGTATCAACTCCTAACCGTAAAAAGTAAAAATTGTGAAATAAAGGGAGTATAACAGTAAAACAAATAAAAAACATAATGGCAATGCCTCGAAAGGTATAAATATCCCAGAACCTACTCTGACACAATGATCCACCCCATAACGAACTCTATCGATATCAGACAAAGAACCGCGCACACGTGAAAAAAAGCATTCCCGTCAGGCATGGTACACACACAGAATCATATATATGCTCTATCTAATCGCACCCGATATCCCGACCTTTTACGCTCACCCCCCCCCCCCTCTTTCTCTCTCTTTCTCTCTACGTAGCTCCACACTCTGTAACTCCACATTGCGGGCACGTATATACGCGCTTACGACGGGAATCCAATCAGCGATATTATCGCATCTGTACGTGGCGGCGTCGAGAGCAGTACCCGGCCGATCATTTGCATTATTGTTTCATGGTTTTTTTTCGCCTTCTCGCTATGGCTGATGCTGATGCTGCTGTCTGTGTGTGCGCGGGCGGATTATTGAGGATGATTGGATAGGCTTTTGCTGGAATTCGATGGGTTTTTTTTATTATTGGAAGAGCTCCGAGAGTTTTAAATGTTAATGCTCGTGTTGTGCTGCTGGAGAATATGTATGCATTATAATATAATGGATATATTATTTACTTTTAACATAGTACTTTTATAGGGGCGATCGATAAGATTAATAATGCAATATAATGCTTTCGGATTTATTTTACATATATTTTACGTATACAACTGTAGAACTAAGGAACCGTACACTGAGAAAAATTTGTAGCCGACTCCAAGTTGTCACTTGTCATATATATATATGCCAGGTTTCAAAAATTGTAAAATTTGCAATATATATATATAGTCTTCCGGGTGGTTCCGCTTTCTGCTGAGCACGTGCGCTTGAGGGCATTATTGTCGATTGTATACAATCGAGTTACTTTATTTCACATAAAGGCATAACTTTATATAGTAAATGTCTAACGTTTTAAGTAACTCCGACGGGCCCCACGTTGCAGTGTAACATTGCTCCCACGACGAAATGCTGTCATACAATAGTTTGTAAAATAAAATGCACTTACCGTCAAGTTAACAAAGCTAGATTCTAGTAAATAAATAATGAAATCTTACCTTCTGTTGCATCTGTTGGCAATTATTTCTCTTCTTTCTTGTTAGAAATGGGTTTTATACCTTTGATTATTTGTAAATGAATTTCTATTTATTTATTACTTTGTCTGACAATACAATTTAATAAAGCAGAAAGTTACAAAGTACTTACCTGCATCTTAATCAAGCTAGATCCCTCGCTGGTAAAATGCGTTGATAAAATATATAGTCCCGCGTTGTTGTATAACGTTTCTCCCACTTTGAAATAAAGCTATGGAATAGTTGAAAAATTAAATAGTTATACTTATAATAGATGCAGGTAGAAATACATGGCTTCGCAGCATAAGCTTTTAGGCCTTTTCCTTAATGGTGTTGTATAACTATAACCGATATTAACTGTGTTGAATTCCCAAGTAATAGACTGTCCATCAATGGAAGAAAAGTAACGCTAAAAGTATAATTCGACAAAAGGAGGCTACCGGTTGGCTATCGCATATTTGAGATATTTTATTGCGGTACCTATAATCTCAAACTTTCATCGTGAATGCTTCATAGACTATATACTTACTTATACGCGGATATTCGCCAAGTAACGGTAACATTACCAATCGGTATGTCTTTTCCAATAAAACAATTACATTGAACTATGCGGCTTTTTCAAAACTTTTCACGTGCTCAGCAACGCATCTCATTTCGCGTTTCATTAGCAGCTCACGAGATTAACTTGCGTATCTCTCGTATTAACCCTTACCTAAGCGAATTTCTGGCTCTCAATTAAGAACGATAAAAGCGGCAAAATGAAATTAAGTAGCTCGCCCGCCAACAATGGCTGCTACATAGTGTGTGAGATAAAAGAGTGTAGCATATATAGGTATCGGGCGAGCGGAGTAATAAAAGGGCGGCCGGACGATAAAGATAATAAGCAGCCAGAGCGAGTTTCTGTCGCACGCAGAGGAAGCGCTGGATGGGATTTGACGAGAGAAAGAGCCATTTCCATCTGCCCGAGAGATCTGATCGATCGCCGTTTATCTTTCCGTTCGGGATGTATATATATATATGAATAATTAGTTCGGATATGTATGCGTTTTTTCTATATATTCTGCCGATTTATGCGGTGACATTTTTTTGCGAGAGAAACTTCTGTTTCACTGAAGATAATGCATATATAGTCAAGTTGTGTTTGCGATACGTTTAACTAATTTGGAAAATATATGTTTAATATTTTGGAGTGTTTCCAAGCTTTTGAGAGCAGCGTCGGATATACATAGTTAATGAGAGGTAAATATTAATTCGGAGCATGTATAGACATGTGTGCGTATGCGTCTATATATGTTTTCTTTTAATTTTGTGCGAAATATACCAAGCTAATTCCTCGGGTTTGTTGACTCTTTCTTTTTGGGTTATTGGGTTATAAAATGCATGAGAAAAGTATACAGGAGTCTTCTCGAAAGAAAGTATTTTTTTGCTCGAATGTTATACTGTGTGCAACTTGTAAAGTAGCTCTGGAAAATCTATTTTAAATGGATGGCTGCTGTTGCTTTTTTGTCCACTTCGTGAAAAAATGTGACAATATTTGCAATAGTAAACTTCATGGCCTGAACGAGTCACATACGGGTATTTTTTATCTTTTTTTCAAGTTTATGAGTTTTAGCGTGTATATTGACAGTATCAAGAGTTTTTATTCATGAAAAAAATTAATTTGATAAAGCATGTATACAAAGTAATAATTTAAAAAGATTACAAACCATTCCGGTGCATGCTATCGGTATTTATTTATGTTATTGTTATTACACAAAAACTCCTCTCACATTACTCTAATTCACATTTTCCGTATTATACTATTAAAAGCTTTTCGAAAATATTATATTACAGTCCAAATATAATGACATTCTCGCGATGTAAAAAAATATCAAAATGCAATATAGCGTGCTCTCAAAATTGAAATAATATGGCAAAGCGAGAGCAACTTATCACTTGCTTTAGCCTTTCCGAGAATATACCGTCGCGGCAACCGATAATCGAATAAGCAGCCTTGATAACAGTGTTCGTTCCTTATATAGAAAAACAGGAAGCGCACCAAATTATCGACAAATTCCGAAGCTCGGCGGTGTCACATCTCCTGAGGGCGTTCGACGTGTTTATGTATGAGTATGATTCGGGTCCATTTTGGGGGAAAAATAAGCCTCTATAGGCTTATCTCGAAGGTGACGATGACGGCCTTATTTGATAAATAACTTCCTAATTGATTCAGATGGATTCTCGACTCGGTTTTTCTTGTCCTGCGTTTTTACGCGAGGGCTTATTTTTCTTGTGCGTGTGCTTTTGTTGCTCGAAGTTTGCATGATCTCAAGTGATGTATTATTCATACCAGTTTCGTAACGCCGTCATCATCAATCAATTATACCGCAAAATCAGTTCGCGCAAGCGCATGTATACGAAAGTTTTTCGTCATCTTCACTAATACTTTAAAAAAAACGAAATTCGTCCTTGGAATTATCGCAGAAAAAAATGAAAAATTGATTAAAGTGCATACTGACAGAACTATATATTAAAATTACGGAAGGTTATGCTCGATTTATGCTAAATTTTACTATATTATATAGTAAAACCTGTTAGACGTATATTACACATTGTTATAAGTTTATTAAAAATTGCTACATTATATGTTAAAAATTATTTTAAAAATTCCTCGGAGTGATAAATTTGAGGTTATATGTATCTTTATGAAACTTAGTTTATGCAGTGATCAGAGTTCAAAATCTATTATTTTTCGTTTATCCGATATTATCAAGTCATTATACATTATTCGCTGAGATATTATTTATTAATTCACGTTAATTTATTATTGATGTTAACTCATAAGTAAAGGTGATTATAAATATATCAGATTTGAAATTCGGTACATAACAGTTCTATTTAGGTAAGTGCGCACCCACTACCGTGCCGGGGTTCCAAGTTCGATTTCCGTCCCGACTTATTAAACGATACCATAATAATGAGATCGTCAGTGCGTGCTTAGTCGACCTTGAACGAGCCTCCGACTCCGTTTGGATTGATGGTCTCATTTTTAAGTTGTAAAAAAATACTATATAACATAGTACAATTTAATATAAAAAAAGTATGACCTTCTGTTACTATATAATACAGAAATTTTTCCTACAAAAGTAGTAAATTTTAACATATAGTTTTCTCCGTGTACGAGAGCTCGTTAATTTGATTATGTTGTGCAAGATAACATTTGCGTCTGTTTAAACTGATAACAGGCAAGTCACATCCTACGACTCATGAATTTTGATGAGCTGCGCCGTTACCACTGCAGGTGATTTCTGGCAGCAAATGAACGCCATGTTGCTCCTGTCGCGATGTCTCGTATATGTATATACATCAGCAGTTCTTGTCCTAATACATCCTATCGTCTACTGAATACTAATACGCGACAGCACTGATTGAGTTTACGTTCGATGGAATTGTCATAATAATACTGTGCAATGGAAAAAAATATATATATATAGTCGCACACTTCCGCAAACAATCACAATAAGCTCTTATCATAAATATTTTTTTTCTTTTTATATCTCTCAGCCTCTTATCGTCACGACTATGTTATAATGAGCATGCGTCCCTGCGTGAAATTGCCGTAAATATTCACCGCGCAGTGCATATAACATCTATAATACCTGAAATATTTATATATATATATATATATATATATATATATATATATATATATATATATATATAGAATGACGCGTAGGTATATATATATACACACGCGCATGCCGCTGAAGATAATGCCCTCGTCGCACGCAGCAGCAGTTGGTTCATCTGCGCTCTCATCTGAATAGCAAATTCATTTGAAATGTACATGAGTCGCAGTCGCGGCTAATCTGAAATTCCCATTGTTGGACAAGAGCTCTGCACTATACTGGTGTATATTTCGCTTTAGAGAGTTAGTTGTGGGGCGCGGCGTCGAAGTTGCACTGCGCTGCCAAGTGCGAGTTTTATGTGAGAGAGAAAAAAGGGCACAATTTCGGATCGGTTTATGGAAGCGCCGATTTGTTTTAGAATTTTTAAATTAAATTTTAAATCACCTCATAGTTTGACGGATATACACCATGCGCGCTCGAATTTGCATAACCGTGTCTTCATAATACCTCGTCCAATCATCATAACGTGTCATTACAAGCTATACTCTGAAAACCCCGATACTCGTGAAAAAAATTCAATCCATCTTATGCATCGAATGTCCCGTTTCAAACCAGCCTATTATCAACATCCCCTGCATCTCCGATACACATACCGGGATTGAAAGTTTTGATGCGCATCGATAAGAGTATAAGAATCGGCGGCGCACGTGTACTAACGCTTAAGAATTTACCCGTCTACAGCAAGATTTGATGCGTATACGCATACTTACAAACATGTGGAGTAGGATATATATATAGATATATATCTATATATATATATATATATAAGCATAAAGCCGCGCTAATTTCACGTGAGTCTCCGCGACGCGAATTTTAATGTGGCTGAGAACCATGTATTCTTTTGGTTTAATATCACACCTCCGTGTATATACATTTATATTGAATGAAAATGAAAATAATAATGCGCGATCGAATGATCGATTTTCGGCGGGTGTGTTTCGTCGGTTTATAAATATTTCGTGAGCGACATGAGAATAACCTGTACCACAAGTGTGTGTGGGATGTGAGGGATCGTAGTGGGCAGTTGAGTTGAGAGAGCAGTATATGTATATATATATATATACAATAGTCTTCCGGGGGTTTTCCGCTTTTTGCTGAGCACGTGCGCTTGAGGGCATTATTGTCGATTGTATACCGTCTGCGAATATTCAGCGCCGTTATTTTTTGCGTACTTTATCGTTTTTGATGTAATGATTGCTTTCGAATAATTGTGTCTGCAATGATCGCAATGAATATTCTGGCATTTAAAAATATATTGTCTTTACTTTGTAATGTACATATAAAGACTTAATTTTTCTAATTTTGCGCTACGCTAAATTACTTTTCAAATAAACAAAAGTTATAATACGTCTGAATATATTGTTGAACGCTATACACACTTGTGCGGTGTAAAGCCACTCAATTTAATTGCTGCGCCTCGAAATAAACTATTTTAATCAAAGTACGACTATTGTACTTGTACTTCAACACTATAGAATATAATTGATTGCACGTGCGACGCTTTCTGTAAAATTTTACGGAATAAAAATTCCAACGGATATGCAGTGTGTGTGTATCTTGTCTGTGAAAGTTATTTACACATAAACTTGAATTTTGTTCAATATTACACTGCTACTAAAGCTATATAATAATTCTCCTGAATTTTTGATAAAATTGATATGGTTTTACACTGAAAAAAATTTCGTAGTAAAATTTAGTACTAAAATTTGTTAAATATATAGGAAAAATTACTATATTTTATATAGGCACGGTTGGATATACTCATATTATAACAAATTTTACTATATCATTATAGTAAAGGAGGATGCCCATGAGTGTAGGTAAATACTGCCCCGCAAACGGAACGTACCAAACCAATACCATCGTAAAGATCACAGAAAAACATGTTATTTAAAAAAAAATTATCAAAATATCCCGCGGGGAAGTGGTTAAAAATGATAAAGAACTTTTCATGAGTTTTCAGCAGATTAATCTCAAAAAAATCGAAAATGACAAGCTTTGGGCGCGATTTTAAATAAATAATTTATTTTTCAAAAGAAAGCTTATTACATTTCCTACCAAGCACAATGGCTTTTGAACCAGAGCAACCTCTAAAAGTGACTGTTGCTGCGCAGCCTATGTATCTTAATTTAGCTATTCATATGTACGCATAGAATATCATATACTATAAGTTGTGATCTTAGTTACCAATCTATGTATATCATTGTTCACTAATCTAAGTACTAATCATTTGTACAAGAAATTCTAACTGTATTTAAAATTGTCATGTGCCGTCGCGTTTTCAATGTCCTATATGTAATGCTTGAAAGTTTACAGATGTTGAGATATCTTCTTAACGATCCTCGTAGTTTTACAAGCACCTTATAAAATGCTGTTCTAGCCTATGTAAAGTTATCGAAAAGATGGGAAAACCCAAGTTTTGTCTGCGCCTAAGTTATTTTGCGTTTTTTAAAATATCCTGTTCTTGTATCTTGTAAACGTTTCTTTTCGTGCAACCTCCGTGTTGTTCAGCCTAGTATAAAAGAATAAGCTAGAAATACGCATGTAATAAAGGATCTACTCCGCCCTCGATCATTAGCGTCCCTTGCGCCAGTATAGTTTTTCAGGTATATTCACAGAACCCCCTACCCTTGTACTTGGCGCTCATACGCATGCGCAGATGGTTAGTTTGGATATTCTCCGCTTGAGGGAGCAAATTCTGCACTGCGAGCGCTGCGATAATTCTAGTTGTAAGTTAGTTAACAAGTAAGCGTCCTAGCCTAAGCATCTTTCTGAAAAGAGCTGATGACTCAAATAAATACTTGAAAATCAAAACAACGTGTAGCACAACTTCTTTTCACATCGTGGGTGTATCTTGCATTGTCCCACTGCAAATTCAACTCCACACACAACATTTTTAGTCCTTCGAGCCGAATAAGCGGTCAAGGAGTGTCGTTGTCCGAAACTAAAAGGTGTCAGTGATCAGTGTAAGATTCACCACCGTACAATATCAACCAAGCTGGAAACCGTGACCGAGAGAAGCGTCGCAGACCGCAGCAACGAAGCCGGAAAAGCAGCCACTAGAAGCGTTGCCTCCGCAGCCAATAACGTCAGAAAACGTAAGTCAGCTCTTGCTTGTTAAACTCGCTAATCAATTCCCTATCCTATCATGACTACTATCGATCAAAAGGTCCTCAATAACCGCCAAAAAATCCTACAGCGAATCAAAAGCTTCAAGGAATTCTTTGCTGTGTGCACACAGGGCAAGAGAAACCGCGAAAAGCAGCCACAATATCAGGTTGAGTCGTGCGCACACGTCCCAACCAGATCCTGTGGGACACAGACAAGCACACACACAAACATCGTTCCGACGTTCCCCCGTTCCACCTGCCGCTGTGCGCACACAGTGTAGAAGGAAGCCGAGAACCGGCACAGAGACCGCGCAAGATCATGCGCACACGTTCTTGTGAGGACTCTGTGACTACAAACCCACATCCCGGTATTCCGCCATTCCTACTGTCACTGTGCGCACACAGGACAGTAGAAACAACCGAACAACCGCACTCGGAGACTTCAAAGCCGTGCGCACACGGCTTCCTCGTAACCGAATGAAGTAAATCGTAAACAAGGCACACCGTACCGTACCGGTACCGCTCCGTACCGTATAGAGTATAAGAACTAATTGTAAAGACAAGTCTTTCTAAGTAGCATATTCTTGTTTGGTTTTGTTACAGGTGGCGAATGACAGCACGCCATATTCATAAATAAATATAAAAATCACTCAAACCAAATCAGAACGTAGTTTTAATCTACTTTCCTCTCCAAATCCTGGTCTCGACTGATAATATCCGGCGCGAGGGAAACGCAACCGTTACAAGATATAGGTAAGTACTATTTAACTTTCCACTTTATTATAGTGTTGTGTGAGACAAAGTAATAAATAAATAGACGTTCATTTGAAAATATTCAAAGGTCTAATTATTGTAAAACCCATTTCTAACAAGAAAGAAGAGAAATAATTGCAAACAGAAGCATCAGAAGATAAGGTTTCATAATTTATTTACTAGGATCTTTATTACAGTGAAGGTAAGTGCTTTTTATTTTATAAACAATTCTATGACAGCATTTCAACGAGGGAACAACGTTGTACTGCAGCATTTCAACGAGGGAGCAACATTATACTTCAAAGCCAGTAGACGACTAGAGAAGCAGTGTCTTTTCCGCTGCTGCGACGCTCCTTTTGTACCTGCGCCGTTCTCTTCGGTAGGCGCTCGCGTGGTAATCAACTGCTGTCGATAACTTATCGATTCTTGATTGTCGTCATCTTCCTCGAGAAGGTGTGTTCAAACTATTCAATAGCTTTATCTCAACGTGGGAGCAACGTTACATAACAACGTGGGATTACATCTTTTACCAACGTGGGATCTCGCTTTATGGACTTTATCTCAGCGTTGGAGCAATATTTCAAAGCACTGTGGGACATGAAAAAAAAATTTCAAATAATGGGAGGAAAAGCTTTACAAGAATAATTTAAAAAAGTAGTATTGCAGAAAAAAGCATATGAAAATACTAAAAATGGTTAAAATCAAGTTATTAAAAAAAGATGCATATAAAAATAGTAATACCTATGAATATCAAGTAATAGAGGAGAAAAGAGCAAAAAGAAAACAACAAAAAATTAATAAATTAAAAAAAATGAGTAAAGAAGAAGAACGTAAAAAAGCATATACATGCAGAACTTTGTTTATGCAGTTTCTCATCGGATAAAATTTGTAATTTCAGTGTGACTACACTGTTAATACTTTCGATTTTTACGCGCCCAGCACAATTTCAAGTATAAACCGGGCGCTTGAATTTCAACGGGAACCACGCGCATATCACGATAAGACTAGGCGCGTAACTAACTTGGCTCCTTGTAGGCGGTATACATATACACTACAGGATAGCTTATATTTGTATGTAATATGCAGGCAGTCGCCCTTTATTCACAAGCAACCGATGTAGCCGTAGTTTTAGGACTTTTTCTTGTCTGTCCTGGCTAATTCGTACACTGTTTTGTATATTCTTAATCGATTTCAACAGATTTTCGCTTTTTATGAGTGAGACTGGAGTAAAGTTAAAAAGATTAAACATACCCTAGTCGAAAAAGTATGAGTAGAGGTTGCAAACTTAAGTCATATTTTTCTTGTTAGAGGGAATCATTTTGTGCACTTGAATGTAAAAATATATATTTATACTAAAACAGATTTCTCGACAACTTTGTAGATTTTACTGGATGGTCAGCAATAACTGTTTTCGCCAATTTGGAAGTTCTAAGATGATTAAATGAAACTTATAACGCGGTCTTACTAAATTAGTTACGTCTGACTTGTTTGAATTTATCTATGAAATTATCCAAGCATTGTTTAGTCCTGTCTATATCAGCTGTTCTTATAGCTTTTTTTGTACTAAAACTATTATCTGACACGTTATTATTTTTGAAAGAGCGATACCAAACTCACAATAGTTCTGCGTTATAACCGTACTATTAAAGTCCATAGTCGACCCGACTAAACTTTTAAGTCACACTGCGCGACATACAGTAAACTTTACATACAAATCTCGCTACGACAGACGGTTATCGCAGAATTTACGATTCTTTTTAACGAAGTGATACTACAGTATAAATATTTTTCAGTCGTGATTATTCAGTCGTATTGATTTAAATTAAGAAAGAATACCGACTACATAATAAACTTCCTGTCAGATTAAAAAAATTGAATACGAAGTCCATCTGTAATGTCTATTAAGCTGGAACCACCACTTTCACCCAACTAAAAATAAACTATTCCATAATTTGTTACTAATTTGTTGATAATTTGTTACCAAAGATTGTGTTGCTTTAGCCATTTTCCAGAAACAAAGGTTGGGCTAGCTTAAGTATTAAGCTAGCACAACCATAGCTGTAACTTTTGATCTAATGGAACTAATACTTAAGCGAGTTCAACCTTTGTTTCTCGGCAATGGATGGAGCAACAAAATAGTTTAAGGTATAAAACGTCAGCAACAAATTAGAAACAAAGTCTAGAATACTTATTTTCTGTCGATTTGCATTTTTATCATTTTTCCGGTTTTGGGGCATTTGAATCGTTAAAAAAGCTCCATTAGATCAAAAGTTACAGCTATAGTAGTGCTAATACTCAAGCTGGCCCAAACTTCGTTTCTCGGAAACGGTTAGAGCAACAAAATCAATTCGCTGATAAGAAATTAGCAACAAATTGTGAAATAGTTTATTTTTAATTGGGTGATAGTGGTGGTTCCAGCGTAATAGATATATCAGGTCCTTCACAATTAACTCACTTGATTTGTTGGAATATCGCTATTAAAATATAGTCAACTGCATAGGCAGTTTGACTCCATGTCATGCTATACAAAAATGACTCGACTTGCTTATATAGGTCCAGAGCTCTTATCTGGAATTTGAGTATAGAAAGAAAGTATAGTATATATATGTGCGTAAGCGTCGTAGGCCTCTATGCCCTTTGTCAAGTCTTTTAGTCTCACATGAGCTTCTAGAGAGAGCAGACGTACTAATCAGACGTGAACCTTCGTTATACGTGTTAAATAAATGAGAGTAATATTATTTGGAGTAAATGCAGTTTTGTCATTCAATTAATACCCATTTCCAATAGGTTATGGGCCCAGATAACGTGATTAAATTATTTAATAATTTCACTGTGTTATAAGAATTAAAAAGTGTTATTTAAATGTGTTGTTTAAAGTTTGAATCTTTGTTTGAAAAAGTGTTTTTTAGTATGGACTGCATTTAAATAAGAGGTTATAAAAAGTGTGATATTACAGAAGTAAATTAAAAGTTGTTATTTATTGAAGGCACGTGAATTTCAAACAAAGCAAATCATAGGTGATTTGAGTATTGAAAAGAAACTGCAAATGTGTTCAAATTATTAGATAAAGACAAATTGTATAACAAATTGTACAACACAAATAGTTAATTAAAAAAAAACGAAGGAAAATCATTGATAAGATTTAAATATTAAAAAGATAGTTAATGTGTCAAAATTATTGTTGGAAGCAAGTATGTACAAAGAAAGAAACAAAGGATGATTTGAAAAAGAAACCTGTCTGTTTGGATGATATATACTAACAATAAGAGGAATTCAAGCAACAAAAAGAATTGGGAATTACACAAATATAATAGTTGAAAGAAATCTTGTGGAAAGTGTCGACATTTATTCTTGAATAAAAATCATCAATAATTTGATAATTTGAAAAGATAAGAAAATTATTTTTGTTTCTAATTAACGGTGAAGATTTAAAATTATTAAGTGAAATTATTATGAGGTTAACAAAAATAATTTGTTTCAGAGTGAAGTTTTGATAATATATTTAAATGTCTAACAAGGAATGTAATTTTGGAAACTGCAATGCAGGAAAGAAAGCATTCCTATGAGTATTGACTACACATGCTGGACATAAATCTTTCAACCACATGGCTCCATTGTTCTCATCGGTCGTACGATGAAGTGGTTTGAACGGAGAAATCAACAGCCGAAAACTCGCCTCCATATAAAAGGGAAGTAAGAGTGTGCATGGTATGTAATGAAAGACTTGTATACGTAAAGGCATAAGGTTACAGTCCCAAGAACTATAGTGGTATAGTTTAAAGTACTGATTAAAATATTGATAAAAAAAAAAACAACGTATATTTTAAAATTGTTCAAATTCTAGTCTAATCTAAAAGCTAAAGTTTTTATTAATCTCAGTTTGTTTAATTTATTTTTGTTTGTAATTATATTTCATTATATAACTTTGGTAATGCCAAGAGTTTTAATGTAAATTAGACATAAGTAAATTCTATTGATTTGTTTGTATTGAGAAATTTAAAACTAAAAAAGGTAGAAAACTATTTTTCAAATTGTTAGTTACTGAAAAATTGGTTAAATGAAATATTTAATTGAGTGTAAAACAGATATAAATATATAATTGAGTATGAACAAAATGTATATACATTTTTTTTAATAAATAAAAGAAATAGTAGTTGTGAAATCTCTATTAATATTTGAAGTTAAACTGATATTTCTGACTGTGAGTCAAAATCAGTAATAAGTATATCAGTGGAAGATATATTGAATCAAATCCAGATCGATGATAAGACTGGAAAGAATTGGTAATAAAAATGGAACTGATGCATCAGGCTATGAGTGAAACTCAGTAGCAAAAGAAATCTGTATCATAAGCAGATAATTTGAAATAAATGGCAATTTGAACTGGTTGGTCCTGAAAGATTGGACAAGTGATATAAATGGGTTGATCCTGACGAGGATCATGGTCCTGAAAGATGGACAAATTGATGGAAACCAATGAACACAATGTGTTAATTTGTCTTATTTGTTGGCTCTGTTATACCTGGAGGAAAAAGGGTCTCAAAGTTCCGTTGTTATGTTATTTAGAGCTTACTATACAGTTCAATAACTGACAGTGTTGAGCAAAAGTATTTCAAGTACTTGGAGTAATATGAGCATCACAAAAAGACTGTAAGGTTGGTTACCTTGGTTGATTAAAATATTAATAGAGATGTAGAATGATTGTTTACCTTAAATACCAAATTGCGTAACAAGTCTCAAAATGAAATAAAAGGAATCTACACAATGTGAAAATACATGTTTCAAATGTATATATGAAATAATTGGTTCTACAAGGAATGTACACAATGTGAATATACATGTTCGAAATGTGTATATGAAATAATTGGTTCTAAAAGGAGCTCGAAAAGGAGTATGCTTAATGAGAATACAAGTGTTTAAAGTTTGAACATGGAAAGAATTAATTGTAAAAATGAAATTTGTATATAAAATGATAAGCTTGAAAGGCTTAAGGTGATAAGAATTGCAATTGAAATTATTACAGTTGTTGAATTTGAAAATTCTAAGCATTTTGAACTACAATAGTAGTAGTATTTGCTGACAATAATAAGTCAGAAATGAAGAGTAAAAAAAAAAGAAGTACATTTGATTTAAAGTTATTGCAAAATGTATAAAGGCAAATTTAAATGAATTTTAAAATTCATGATATCATAAATGCATTATAATGTTTGATTTTACATTGATATCAGTAGAATTTACATGGTATGCTTGTTACATATGAAATACAAAGAAAACTGAAATTGTCTAATGAATTGAAATTTGAAAAGAGCAATTTTATACAGGATAATAAAAGTTGTTTACCATAAATGTGGTATAAATTGAAAAATATATTTGAAAGCTCTTGAATTCATAAGAAAGTTAAGACAATGAAATAATTTGTAATTATAGTAAATACATACTTTATTGAAAGCTATTATGAAATCAATTGTTGAATTTATAAATGAAAATATCTTAAGCATATGTCAAAAATTGCAATAAATTGAATGAAGTTATTAAAACTTATTTGGGTTTGTAGAGTTTATATGAAAAGAAAATATTGCAATATTGTTTATTTGATTAAAGTGAATACTAAGAAAGTTTTTTTTGGAGATCAAAGTGATTCATTAATAATCTGATTTGGTTCATAATAGTATGCATTGGTTAATTGAGAGATTATAATTAGTTCTGTGAAATAAATTATATGAGAAAGAAACTGTTACTTGTGATTACAGTATTTGAAAAATATATTTATTTATAAAATTTATACAACTTGATGAAAAGACATGAAAATAATGGCAAGATTTTGTTAATGTTTATATTATTAAAAGTTGAATTATGAAAGTATTAAAGGTTAAGGTTAATAATTTCAAATAGCAAGTGTATCTGCAATGTTTGAAAAATGCTTTTAAGAATATTATAAAATCAATATGAAATTGATAGATAGATAAAGATTTTGAAGAAAATGTTGAAAGTGATGGTTTAAAAAAAAATTCAAAGATTAAGTAGTTTTAAAGCTTGAAGATTATTAATAAAATTGTGTTTTTGATGCACATTATACAATCAAAATGATTTCTGATTTTTTTGTGACATAATTCTGAATATTTTAAATCGAGTAAAAAGAATTAGAATTTATTTACATATGAATTAATGAGCATTTTTCAGTGTAGAAAATTGATATATGAAAGTTATTGTATCGAATCAGGTTCGTTAAAAACTGATATACTGTAAGAAAATAGAAGTATCTAAATTGATTTGAAAGCAAATATCTGATAAAATAACGATGAATAAAAATATTAAATGTAAATATAAATTCACTAAAGTAATTGTGAGTAAAGTTAAAATGATGAATATAATGAAAAGGATTATGTTCTATAAAAAAATGGTATGCTAAACTGTAAATAATTATACAGTAAATATTAAAATGAATTAGTGGAAATTTAAGTATCTGTTCAAAACAGTAAGAAAAGTATAATGTTATTACAAGTAAGAATTTGGAACATATATATTGATGCTACTGTTAATAACAGTTAAGTATATGATATTTAAACATTTTTTTTAAAAAAGTATTATTGGTTATGATTTTATAATTTATGTAACACAACAAACAAATGTATACTGATTGTATGTAGCTACTTCATATGAAAAGTAGAAAAATAATTCAGAGTGGTATATATATGTTAATGATACGATTAATATGATGGTTTTTAGAACATCATAAATGGTCTGATTAGGTTTTACTGGGTTTTCCCTAATCCCTGCAACGAATGTTGGACCATATGTATATTCTCCCAGAAAGTATAAGGAAGGTGATCGTCTGATTTATTTTGATTCAAATTTTGTTAATGTTTGTGTATATATATATATATATATATATAAGATTGAATTGTTAAAAGTCGATTACATTTTTGAGGGGGCGTGTTGGAATATCGCTATTAAAATATAGTCAACTGCATAGGCAGTTTGACTCCATGTCATGCTATACAAAAATGACTCGACTTGCTTATATAGGTCCAGAGCTCTTATCTGGAATTTGAGTATAGAAAGAAAGTATAGTATATATATGTGCGTAAGCGTCGTAGGCCTCTATGCCCTTTGTCAAGTCTTTTAGTCTCACATGAGCTTCTAGAGAGAGCAGACGTACTAATCAGACGTGAACCTTCGTTATACGTGTTAAATAAATGAGAGTAATATTATTTGGAGTAAATGCAGTTTTGTCATTCAATTAATACCCATTTCCAATAATTGAATCTAACAATATACCCACTGCATCATTATTACGACCTCCAATCAATTCAAAATAATAAGTTATGGCTACTCGACGAAAATAAAGAACTTCAACTGCTCACGCACGACAAGACAATCCGAAACGTAAGCCGATGATAAAGTGACACTTCTCGGCGAAACTTTTCCACGCGCAAAACTATCCTCGAGCATGGATAGCAGCTACTGCATCAGACTCTGGAAAACTCTTTTCAAGAGAACCAAGTAGTCGCGAACTCGCTGCGATCGGACACAGCATCGGATTAGACCACTCGAAAAACTTGCGGTCCCTCGATTGAAGTTGCGGTTAGGATTCTGATTAGCTATAGGGTTATTTTTAGGAGGGACAAATATCTTTAGAGATAAAAGTTATGATTGCTATCTGAGAGAGATGAAATTAATGCATTTATTATCTATTCAATAAATTCAGATCTCACACTTCCGGGCACTCGATTTCATTGCTGTATAGCTTTGTCCACGATAAGTGAACAAAATTAGAAAATATGTAACTATACATATATATTGATTATTACAGGTGTTATATAACCGTCGTGAGAGATCGTAGAAAGATAACTAGTTTAATGTTAGTTTTAATGAACAATCACTGTACTCGTAATCTTACAGAAGTCGGATTTTGCCTCAATATAACACTTGCCTAAGTCAACAAACAATTAAATATGAAAGATAACTATGCAGCAACAGCAGGCGATTAGCCTAAATTCGAAAAATCGACCAATCAACTCCCGTCACTCCACCCACGAAACGACAATCGAAAACCGCTGGCAGTACGAAAAATCAACAGAGCGACACGACTGCAACAGTAACGCCGTGTAGTTCGAAGCTTCAATTAAATTTCAAAGCTCGCGGGCTGCCGAGTCAAATTTCATTAGCACTGTCCGGCACACTCACTGCAGAAAAAAAGGGGTCTCGCTCTCTCTCTCCTCTCGCTCTCTCGCTCGCTCGCTCTCTCCCGGCAAAAGGCATACATCAAAGCACGAAACCGCTCGGCTGCAGAATAAAACGCTAACAAGCACAAAGAACCGAGGATGGAGAATATAAATAGGTGTGCGGATGGTTCGAAATTTTTTGGCAAGGGTAGGATTTTTTTTATTTTGCGTGGGATATGTGCGCATGCTAAATTGTCCGTTGACTTATTGTAGTGAGCACAATAAATGGAGTAAAATTTGTTGAAACCCGGTATTATAGTAGTACATTCAGAGAGAATGTAATTCATAGAGATTCAGGTGTATAGAATTTAAAACGCTAGTCCTACAATCCCGCACCGTTAACCAGAAATCCTTTCAAAAATTCCGAGATAATTTTGTCTCAGCATGAATTCTGAATAAAAATGTATAATTTCATTTGAAACATAGGTTTCAGGAAGTAAAAAATTAGAATGGTTTTAAATAGAACAGACTCTGTAACTTAGGCTTGCGAGCGCAGAAAAAAGTAAAATGTCTGCTGTCCTTGTATTAAAAAAAATGTCCTAATTCGAGCTTAGTTAACCGCGTAATTAGGAGAATCCTGGGGAGTGCCTCTAATCAATGAAAATTGCCCTGTTTCATCTTTGTTCTTAGAAAGTTCGATTTTACAGGGATTTACCTCTAGTTATTTACATCAAAATAGCGAAGAGAGTTTTTTAGAATTTCGTACATTTAATGATTCTTAAGAGGTTATATTTTTACAAAACTTTCCGTTAATACGCATAACTAAGTATTGATAAGAGAGTTTCTGCAAAACTTGTGATCTCAAAAGTGAATAAATCTTGAAAACTTCTCAGTAATCCCTGTGCATAAGCAACTGGAATACAGGCAGCTGCACAAAGGGCCGAGTCTGGACTTGGGCGAGTTAATACTCGTACATTCTCCAGAGAGAACCCACTTCGGCGCACCGGAAGAGCATAACTCCCTTACGATGCGCATATTATTATGTACATACAGCTGCTGCTTCTTGTATATTCATATGCGCATCGTTACACGCGCGCGTATATGCGAGATGAAGTATAGAAACGTCAGTCGTAAAAATTGCAAATTCTTTATAGCAATAAAGCAGTAGCATAGTATGCGCGAATTTCTTTGTCGCAATAAAGGACGTTCGTATATGTGCTTCTTGCGCGAATGTAGCGAATACTATGCTCTCTTGCGAGATACAAAGCAAAGAGTAAATATATAGGCAATCGAACTCACCGAAACAGTGTCAGTCGGCCTGGAAAAAGGCGTCGACGGGTGGTGAGCTGAATGCAGCGCCGGCGATGAATCGACGACTCGGATCTGCCAACGAAAAATTCAAAACACACTATACTGTTCTTCTTGTTGTTGTTTATCTCTTTCACTCGCGAGGTTCAGACGGAACAACGGCACATCATGTCATGTTTGTCCGCGATGCGACACACTCGCGGTTGCAAATATCTATCCGCGCACTCGGTTTTTTCTTTTTCTTCTCTCTTGGCTACAACGAGATAAACACTTTGTTGGCGCGCGTCCTGGCGAGGATCATCGGGGTTTGGAGAGAATTAGTCTGGTGTTTTTTTGAAGCTGTATAGAGACAGAGAGGATTGATGGAAGGTTAGCGCAAGCGTGTGGAAGATTTTTGCCTCGTGTAAAAATAAAAGTAGTTGGAATAAAAAAGAAACTCGCAAGAAAGTCCTGCTGGTTAATATACCCACAATACTACTCCACTTACTGCCCTCCCAATTACACGCGCGGCACTCCACTGTATTATATACCATACAACGTTCGTTACTTTTAATTATCAGTTTAAAAAGAAGTCGAAAACGCGAGCAGCTACTATGTTTCTTCTTCGGCCTACATTCTGGGAACCTATACTCCCGCCGAGTAATCAGAACTATTCCTTCGCGGAAAGGTCAGTCGAGGCGTTGTTTACACAACCGTGCGCGCCGTCGAGATTCGCTCAGTCACTGCACACATTGCAATATTCATGCGAAGACAGATTTGCACTAGGTATAATAATGTAACGTAAACTTTGATGAAAAAGTCTGCGCTTACTTTATAATGGGAACTAGAAAGTCGCAGTATTTTAAAGTTCCGCCCGATTTAAAAACATGTCGTCCGGCGAGTCGCGTGCCAGAGAGTCTACTTCGTACTTACTTCGCCTGTGCATGAATAAGCGAGAGACGTCGCTTATTTCGCGAATAGCTGAACAATAGTTTTGTGTCGCGAGGATAATGTTTAAGTAAAATTTCTTTCCTTATACGCAGCTGCTTTTCGTACGATACAAGGCAAATTCATTTGGCCGATGAAGCCCGATGGGCATCGATCGCTAGCGCTAATCGATGCGCTTCCCTCTTTTCATTCATGCCTGATTAAACTTTCTATTTAAAGGAATAGCGATGAGAGGCGATATTTATATTTTTCTTTTTTTGCGTATTAATAAAGATAATTATTCGTCCTAGAACTAATGATTTTTTCCCCTCGCGGTAAGGTTGTTCTCGAAGCTCGACCGTTTCTAATTTATTCAGAAATGTACGCTTGTACAAGACTTGAAGCTAAACTAACTCAAGCTTTAATCGCGGCACAATAAAAGTACTAATATAATCTAAAAAAACTCAACAATGAATCACACTTCACCTCTTGGGATCCCTCATCCCCTTAGACTTTCAACAACCGCAACTACCCCACTAAAACAATGCACAACCCGCAAAACTCTTCCGATCTTCAACGAAATCCTTCAAAACATCACTTCCCGACGCAAAAACCTGCTTCCACACACTTTATCGCACTAATAAATATACTTAAATCAATCTCCTCACACAATCCACAAAAAGTCCATCAACAGCAGCGGTTCCGGAAAGACGCACTACCGACAGGAAAGACAGCGGGTAAAACACGTCCAAAGGAGTAGGAAGAAGAAGGAAAAACTACGACAGAGAGAAAGAGAGAGAGAGAAAGGTTAGCGTGCGCGCGAAAAATCGGTTAGCACGCGTATACACGTTATATATATATATATATGGATATATATAGGTATACACTGATAGTAGTAGCAAAGGCTCGTCGTCGGGACGGACGCGCAACCGCGTGGTAGACAGCGTCGCGTCGCACTGCCGTCGTGGTGCGCGACGACGCGCTTTGCCCCGCCATCGGCAAGAGACCGCCTCCCCCTTCTCCCCCCACCCCTCCAGCCGGCGCGCGAGTCGCTATATCGCGTATTATATATATAGTAGTTACAGCGTAAGCGTTTGGTGAACTGTTTTGACGTAAAAATAGGTAAGTATATGGTGTTGTGCCGAGGTTGTATGTACAGTGTATACCTCGGTGTATAGTTAGGAACTTTTTGTATATGTCCGCACAGTGGATTCTAACGATTGTTATATTTCAGTAATTGACTATAATAAATGAATTTAAGATTTTTTAGCATCACCAAGTGCTGTATACTGTAAGGTTACATTGTATCGCGTGTGATGCATTTAATATACAACGTATAGAACTTGAAAAGTTTGTAAACTAGCCCGTATACTCACTTGTACCTATACAATACATGGTCAGAAGCATTGGTTAGTACTTATATACGGTAAATAAGTGCAGTTCGAAGTAGCAATGTTAACGCATAATGAAGTTTAAATTTTTCTTTTCAAACTAATATTATATGCATTCAGTTTTGAATGCGAAAAATCATCTGCACCTGAAAAGCAACGTGTGGTAAGTACTACGTTTACACTTTTCACTTGATGCTGCAGTTATTGTGAATACATTTTGTATTAATAAATAATAAACAAATTATTATTACAAAATTGCAATGCCTCTCGTGTATGAAATTTAAAACCTCAACATTTCTATAACTTGTAAAATACAATAAAAAAAAAGCGTTTTTTTCTTCACGCGTTTCCATATTCCCCCCTGCATCACGTATACACATTTCCACGTTATATTTTTGTTTTCCAGAAATCTACTTTATTCTCCCAGCGATATGGGATTACATATTATATACACAGCCAAAGCCGCGGTATGTTATTCGTATACGAGTTATCTCTTTCTGCGTAAAAGGGTTAACGACTGACCAGCTTGTATATAAGCGGAAGCTTTCATATTGTGCTTTCCTTTTGTTTCAGGAAAATGTAAATCTGACTTTGTCTCGTATATCCCTATCCACATTTCAAAAACGTTGAAAATAAAAAAAAACGTAAAAATATGCAAAAAATTGTCATCTTGCTCGATAAAAAAAATATATCGTTTATAAGAGAGTCTTGTAACTAAGATCCAAAGCACAGTTCTCTCACACCCTCTTAAACGAACTCTCGCTTACCTGAATCGAACTCCCGCTCTCGTCTTACCGCAGCTCGTCTCGTACTACTGCGACGAGTCTCTAACGCTGTAGAGTTGATTCTTTTCCTTTTCTTCTGACACTACTTTTTCCGCTCCACCGACTTTCGTTTCCATTTTCCTACCTGTATACACAGACAAATACCCTTCGATACTCCGATTATTCACGAGAATTCAAATAAATGCGCGATTTCAGTGATACGGTAATGTGTATATTGTATAATTATGACGCTGAAATATTTAATAGGGAATAATATTTCAGTGTGTTTTAAGGGTATAACTTTTTATCAATATTTATTAAAAAATCGGTTTATTCATTGAATTATTCTCTGTAATGAAAAATTTCATATTTTTAAATTAAAAAATTAGTATGATAAGTTATTCGCATGATAATTTTAGTCGTGATAAATAGCTCACACATTGTATATATATGTATAAAAATATTTAAATTTTGATGCAAAGCTTTTAGACGAATGCAGCTAAAAACCAAAGTGCGCGACGCTCAATCAGTAATAGTTTGATCTAATATTTGCTATGCCTATTGTAGCAAAGCGTTAATTATATTTTACACTACTATAATTTCATTTTTGCATTCGCAAAAAACAGAAAAAACACATTGCGAAAGTATCCCAAGGTCTGAAAAATCGAAGACGTCCTTCGATTCTCGCAAAAGTACAGACGGTATCCTACTTCCGCGAGAAAATTGAAAAAAAGCACAAAGTTCCGACCCCAAAAAATTTTACTACACTGTACAATCGCTACTCGTTCGCTACATATAAATATATATATATATATATATATATATATATATATATATATATATATATATACACATACTCTTCGGACTAGCGAAACAGACCAAAGCGCCCGATCATCATTTTTTTAATTGCAAAGACCGGAAAATCGGTCGTTTTGTTTTATTCATTAGAATCGGTTTTTTGAACTACGATGGTGTATAATACTTTCTAAGGACAACGGGTTAAGAATTAAACTTTAATTTTGCATATAGGGCAGAAAGCCGTTTATCTTTTGAAAGTAAACTAAAGTTGGCGAAAGCACTGGTTTCCTTTGCCAAATACGATTCTTTCTCTTACATTATATACGAATAAACGCGGAACTGTGATGAAGACCACGACATTCACAGGCGCTCGAAAAAGGCACAAGCATACAGTACAGAGATTTGATTAAAAAAAATTTGCAAAACCACCTGACGAGCGAGCGAATGTGATAACGAGAAGTAATAAAAGCGCGTGGAAAACGAGTTTCCTCTTCATATGCGGCGCGAAAATTGGCGCAATTCGCTTTCAGGAAGTTTGCACGCGCGCAGCGAGCGTATACATGCACATGTCGTTGACGCGAAGGTAGAATAAACTTTCGGACTAAATCAACAAAAAACATTTATTAGAAAAGTTTTTCAGCGCATCGCGCCAATACGGAGCTGTATATCCAAGAGTAGATAACGATTTTTATTTCGAAGGAGATGTGCGCGCGAGGACGAGTGCTTTTTATAAATAAAAGCCTCCCACGATACGAGAAAAAGCCAGAGCTGCAGCGTTAACTGAAAAACATGTAAGGGAAATAAATATTAATTTATACCCTAATCTAAAAAGTCTCGACCCTATCGAAACTTTTCATTTGTCCCCAGCCACTCAGACGAGCATTAAACTGAAGTATAAAACGCTTCTTGATAGCCACCTTTTACCCCCCGACTCTTAGGAAAATCCTCGTGAAAGTGCGGAGAAGAGAAAAAATCGACGCTGGTTGATCGGCCATTCAGAGCCTTCTTTTTAACAGGCAAGAATCGCTCGTTTTGAGGAATGTTCGTATACTCGCCGAATCGTACGACTCGCTAGTTGTT
The DNA here is from genome assembly GCA_020010945.3 of Muscidifurax raptorellus. Taxonomy (NCBI): domain Eukaryota; kingdom Metazoa; phylum Arthropoda; class Insecta; order Hymenoptera; family Pteromalidae; genus Muscidifurax; species Muscidifurax raptorellus. Next base: position 45,176,591 of record CM052077.1, on the reverse strand, counting down.
GCGATTCTGCATGGAGGTAAGATACAGAGTTTTATGAAGTGAAAGGAGTTTTCATTGACGATCGAAGAAGGCGCGCGATTACTTTATATAGCTTACTTTATTGAAGTATCTATTATTTCTAAAAAAATAATTTGGTAAAGCAATGTAGCTTTGCAATGTAATTGATAAAGTAAACGTATTATTCATTATTTTTGTATAAATGTATTCTACTGAAAAGAAAGTTTTGCTGAATAAAGTAGCTTTAAAAATAATTAAACAGGGAAGTCTAATATTTGGTAATGTTAATGAAGAATAAGGCATGAGAGGAAGGGACTACTCACAAGGTGGTACAGTTTCTTGAAAACGTAAAATTCAATAGATGTTTTTATTGAAGTGTTAACTTATACATATGATTCCGGGAATTCGAACGTGACATCACGGCCAGTCAGCTTCTTATAGACGTTGGCAAAGGTGTCAACCTGAAACGAGAAAATCGATAATGATTATAATAAACTCTTGAATAAAAATAAAGAACGAACAAAAATGTATAATTTGTCCCTGAAATCATTTTATTTACAACCTTTGTATGATCAACAGTGATTGAATTTATCTCTATTCATCTGCTATAATATATATATTCTCAAAATTTATGTAAGCTATTGATTTGATATTATCTAATAAATCAATAACTAAAGTGAATCTTGGAAAAACTTACTTTGTGTTCAATGTTGGTCTGCTCATTCTTGTCCAGATGGACCTTGATCAGCTGTGAGCCATCCAGCTTAACTCGGATCCTCTTACCCACAATTTCGACAGGGTAAACAAGATCTTCGAGAAGGGCATCATATACAGCAGTGAGCGTGCGGCTATAAAAATGAAAATCATAAATAACTAAATTTTATAATATTATGTTTGTATTCTATTTTAAAGGACAGTAAAAACCATTAACTAAAAAGAACAAAGATGCCGTATAATTTAAAATGACAATAAAAAGAGAAATTACTTTTAAGTAGCTATCATTAAACGAATTTGTAGTAGAATGCTTTTAAGTAATTTATTTTATATGTATTACAAAGTTAGACATACCTCCTGGGTCTCTTCTGCTTGTTCTTGGTCCTAGTTTTCCTTGTGGGCTTGGGAAGGATCTTCCTCTCTCCAACAAACATAACGTGCTTTCCAGAGAACTTTTTCTCCAATTCCCGCACTAACCTAGTCTGAATCTTTTGGAATGCCTTCAGCTTAGGCATAGGCACATAGATGATGATCGACTAAAATAAATAAATTCACAATTTAGAAAAATAAGATTCGATCGGCTGCATTCCACCATAATCTAACCTAACTAATTCACATTGAACTTCAAGACTACTCTGCACTTTTATAAATTTATTACTTTTACACTTAATAAAGAGAAAATGAAATTACCTTCTTGTTGTTGGTCTCGATCTCGCGAGCCTTGGTTATGTACAGTTCTCTCAGCTGTGATTTTAAATCACTGTTCGTTTCCAGTTCCAAGAGAGCCTGCGAGATGCTGGCCTCGAACTGGTCGGGCTCAGCACCGCCACTTTTTATAATTTTGGCATTCGACGTGAACATCTGAAAAACAAATTGAAAACGTTAACAACTCTCATAATTAACACTAACATAAGGTGCTCCAACTATCATTGACACAGGATCCCAACACTTTCAACTCGCTACAAGTCCAATTCAAAGCTGTCACAGAGATTTTAAATTTTCAATGATTATACATCGAAACGATTGATGCATTACCATTGATTTCACTCACTTTTAACGAAAACACAAGATTAAATGCATGTAAAACTCGAGTAACAACACAGCTTTAGCAGCCCACGTATAGGTTAGAATTTTGTTTATGTTAATAACCCATATAAACAAACTCCGTAAACCCTGCAGAGCCTCCCACAGTTATCTCATCGCGATCACAATTATTCGAAAACACAATTTACCGTCGAGAAAAAAAATTAACCGTTAAACAATCTCGAGAACGTCAAAGCAACAACACGGCGGCACACACGCGCATCGGCGACCGTCTCCCGAAATCCGCTCGGATCATCGCCCGGACAAGACATCCCCAAGAAAAATCGGCAGCAGCCGTATTATGGTTTCACAAAAAAACGTTCGTTAGCGATAGTTTCGGGATCCTGCATCCTTTTTGCACTAAAAATCGGCAGAATTTTAAGACATATCCTTGGGTACACACCTTGCCTCCTTCAGAGCCGGACACGAAAAAGATGGTCACCCACACAGTCACGAACCAGTAGAAGCAGTAAGTTCGGAATTCATGTGGGGAAGATTCGATGGCACGTCTGCCGTTAGGACAGCTGGCGCTACCTGCCGATGGCATTTTCTAAAATGATTTCTTTTTGTCCAAAACAAAATCCATTAGAATAAATAAGAATAATTAAACAATAGAACGTTATAAAAATAAACTATTATTATTAATGAAAAACAAAGAAAGAGGGAAAAAATTATAATTTTAGATTTAAATTTATTGAAACTCTTACACGTATAATACACAAAACTAAATTGTCGAAAAAAAAAATATATGTATATATATATTGTTAATCACGCAAATAAATAAATAAATAAAGGATTAAACAGTACATAGAAAAATTCTTTTTTAATTAACAAACTAATCACGAAATAGACTTTTTTATTTAAGTAAAATTTTACAGTTATAGTAGTTTATATTGTTATTGTTATTGTTAAACGATGTGTCGATCCTCGAGTACCCTTTCGCCACGTATTGCGTATGTCTGGTGGTTAGTCACAGTTACATTTTACAATAAAGAACAAAGAGATAGAGAGTAAGCTCAAAAACAATTAACAAGGTATTTATTTAGTAACAAAATCACAAAAACTGTCTGTTAAGTATTCAGTTTTGTGGAGCCCTCGGAAGCCGAGCCCCTTGAGTGCATTCTGTTTAGGTAGTTCAGTCGGTGCCAGCGCACGTCTTCCTGGTCGGGTGTCGGCGGCGCTGTTACACACTCGAGGCTCAGCTGCAATGCCTTCCTGAGTTCGTCGTCCTCCTCGTCCTCTATGCTATTCGCCGCATCGAAAGCATTACTAGATGCCGAGGCCGAGGGATTTTCTAGCCTGAGTTTCAAGTTTTTGTCATGCTGTTCTAGCTCGTAATTCTTGAGACTGAGTTGAAGTGCCTTCTGTAACTCGGCGTTATCGTCATCGTCTTCAATCGTTTGCACATCGTCGCGACCCTCCACCCTGATAGGAATTATCCTCTCGCGTGGCTGTCTCGGAATTTCGGATAAGATCTCGACTTCTGGTCGCGTGTCGATGCGTGAAGTCGAAGGTACCATAACGTTTTCTAGTGCTCGAGCAGCCTGAAGGATCTTCGCCTCTTCCTCGGCCTTTGTGCCCAATCTATAACCTTTTGAAGGGAATCTTGCCTCTTCAGTGCTGGCTTTTGGCTGGTCTGCTTTTGGTTTCATGACAATAGGGTTCTTCAGAATAATCTCTTCAGCTTTGCAGGGAGGAAGTACCCCGTTTACAACAAAGATTGAGTAACCTGAAGCATACAACGTTATAAATCAGCCAATATACAATATTTCCCAATCTTTGAGCAAAATTTGTCTCCAACCTACCTTCTTGAATAAGTTGCGTCAAATACATGGCCAGGTATGTGTCAGATATCAGTTGTGGTCCACTGAGCATAGAATTCAAGTTAAACCACTGATTTCCAATCTTCCTTATTGTAAACCAGTGTCCTTTGTAGTTACAGATGTAAGCCTTCATCTGCCTGTAAAACAAAAAACAAAGGCGTATCAGAAAAGTCATTCTTATACACATCTGAATAAAATACTTTAGAAAAATAGCAGACTTTTTGATGAAAGTACCAAACTATCTTTCTCAAAGCATCAAACTTGGCTCAACTCAAGAACCTACGCTGGATCATTCTGTGCCATCAGTGCAGTTGGTTCTGTACTAGTATAAGGGACTAATTCAAGGTTCCAAACCTTCAGTGCCTTACTGATAACCTGAACTGAGAAATAACCACTGTCATCCATGTTGCCCGATGGTTGCTGCAATATAACAATCGCTTTCAGTACTATATCTGTCTGTACAGTCATCCTCTTAAAATAACTCTTATAATTAAGTCATCATTTAATGTGTCCATATATATGAAACCGCACTTAATTATAAACTGTTTACATATCATTCATTCAATGAATATTCAATGGCACGAACCTCAATGAAACGTTTGTAATCATCTGTATCCTCTCCGCTCTCAGCCATAGCCAACCTCTCCTCGGCATCTAGCTGCTCAGCCAGATTGGCCAGGTCAACAGCATTGAAGTACTGCTCCTGCAGCAGAGCATTCAGGCAGTGCTGTGCACACAGATATCCCTCTTGCTGCAACAAGTTAATCGTCATCGTGAAATAAAATTATACGCTCGCGCAATGTTTGTTATACCTAGAGGGATAGTATATACATGTTTATATATATATATATATATATATATATATATATATATATATATATATATATATATATATATATATATATATATATATATATATATATATATATATATATATATAGCGACACACTGACATAACGCAAAAACAAAACAAAGCTTCGCTCTCGATGCACACAGGTGTGTATGCGTGAATCTGTTTGTTTCTCCATTGCCTTTAGTTTTCTTTTTGCTTTTGAGAAAACGCACAGAATCTTCACAAAAAGCATTCGATTCTCACCTTCTCGTGAAATATGCTGTCCATGATGACGTTCGAGAAGCGACACCAGTACTGTTACACAGGAGCGGGCTTTAATTGCCCCGAGGAAAACGTCGAGCCTACTCGGTGACGTTAAACCAGCAACGTTTAAGTAGATCTTCCTCGACGACTCGTTCAGCGGATGATGCAGTTTCCCTCGAGAAGAAAAGAAAATTCGTACTCGTGAGGCGGATCACGACATAACACGCACAGCACAACGCGCACGTCGTCTCCGTGGCTTTAGTCACGTCTTTCTTCTTCGTGTTTCGCGATACGAGCCAAAACTGAGAGATCCCGCGACTACGCCACGGAGAACGTAGCGAGTTCATAGAAAATTGGAGGATCGCGACTAGATCAAGGCGAGATCGGGCTGTTTTTAGATGTAATTTCGTCATGATGTCGTCATCATCAATGGCGTCAGCGTCAAATAAGAGCGCGGGAAATTCGAAATTCTGAATTATTTTTGCGTCAAGCGATAGCGTTAACGCAGCAGCGTCGAATGCAAAAGCGTCGACGGGCAGCGTATGTGGCAAAGTACAGCGTCAAGTCTCAGTGTAGAAGCGTCGTTTTGGAGTTGAGAATAGTAATATTGAAAATGTTTCTTTACGAAAAAAGGAAGTGGCATTACGAATGCGAATTATTAATTCAAGAGGCAAAGAGAAGAAATACACGTAAGCTTAAATCCGTATTAGCTTTTGTTGCTGCTTATGAGATAGAAATGTTAAGAAAAAGAAATTATACAAAAAAATTTCCATGGCAAGAACTTATTTGTATCAAAATAATTTTATTTAACAATTTAAAGAAAACTGCTGACTCGTGATGCTATTTTCGATTGAAAAAGCCCAAAATGTTGAGCTTCTTTTGAAAATCAGCGTCAAAAACTAACTTCAGACCACACGCATGCGTAATGATAAAACTAGAATTCTTGACACTGACACTGCAAAAAGGAGCGGCCCATGAAATTACACCTTTACAAAATAGTGGAGTAAATTCAAGTAGATATAATTATAAAGTTTATTTTTATTTAAAATGTTGATTATTTTACATGGGAATCTACATTTTTTTTGTACGATAACAGATACGTAATATTATGAATAAATACGGAGGTACTAAAATTATTATTTACTGACAATCATACATATTGGCAATCAATCAGACTTAAAAACGAGAGATACTGCGTTCATTATGCTTAAAAATAATTTGGATATCACATTTTTGACCAATCACTAGAATCAATTTAAAGCTGTAATTTTTTATTACATAGTACGAGATCCATGAACTGTCATTGACAATTATAAAACAAAATACTTAATGCATTACATATTTATAATATAAATGAAGTAATAAATAAATAAATAAATAAATAAATAAATAAAAATTCCTAAATATAAAAGATTATCAACTATAAAACAAGTTGCACAATCAATGTGATTGATAATCAAGTAAATAAATAAATCGTAGTTGTACTACTATTAATTTACATATTCTTAGTCTAGACTAAAAATACATTTGTGGCACTCAAATAATTTTATAAATTATAAGAAATGGCATGCAAGGTGCTATTATTCTGTTTGACAAACAGCCGTTCGTTTTTTGGGTTCTTCGTGCTTTTGTTGCTCATTTTCTTGCTTACTATTATCTTTGTTAAAGCTAGTAATTGTAGAAAGTCCAGAAATATTTGATCGCAAACTTAGGGACGTAACGTCGTCTATATTTTGCCGCGTAACTTTCGCAATTCCTCTTCTAATGCACTCGTCGAGAAGTTTTTCTTCTTCAGCTGTCAGATCGGATGCTTCATCAAATAATTCTAGAGAACTGTGACTTTTACTTTCACTTGTATCGTACGCGTTAGTATCTTGCAAATTAAATGACGACACATCGTTTATATCTTGACGAGTTACTTTTGCTATACCTTTTCGAATATACTCGTCCAGAATTTTTTCTTCATCTACTGAAAAATACGAATTCTCTTCAAATGTTTCGACATTATTATCTGGCTTTCTTTTTTCAATCTCGCTGACACTCTCAAATTGATTATTTGTCGCGGATACTTTCGATGATTTAATTACACCTGCTTTACTTTTCATTTCACTACGATCTTGTTCATCAGCTTCATCGTCATCGTCTATTGTTAAAGAACTTAAACTACTTGCTGCTACAGATTGAAATCTAATAGGCGTAGACTCCTCCTTAAAAACTGCTAAATCATCTTCAAAAATGCTACATTTTGATGTCTCTGGCTGTATAGAAAATGTTTCATATGACTGAATTTTATCTTTCATTTGATGACTTTTCTTTTTCACAGGTTTCTTGTCTCTTTGTTGTATGCTACCTGATTGCACAAATTGGGCTGGAGAATCTGGAAGTTCGCTTGGAGAAACAGCTTCACTAGTTCTTCTACTAAAATCGCTTACTACTGAACTGCGATCATCATGAAGCAATTGTTGTTCATAACCACTCAGAGAACCTAAAGAACTGCATCTGGAAAACATCAATGGTGTTTGATGAGAATAACGGTCTTCACCACCAAATGTTACCATTTTTCCTTCTCTATCCTTCTCACAAAGTTCAACTGGTGATTGAGATGGAGTAACATTAATGATCCTTTCTAATGGTTCTTCGCCATCACATTTATCATCAAAATCTTCTAAATCATCTGGTAAGTATATGTCTATATCAGTGTTTTCACACTCCTTTTCTTTATTTTCGAATTCCATGTAGCTTTGTAATTGATCTATTTCATTCAATTTTTCTAGTTTCTCTTTTATAAGTTCTATTGTTTGATTATCAGTGATTAATTCTTTAAAATCTGCTTGAAATGTATAACTCAATCTTGTATCATCAAGTTTTAGCAAATCTGAGGTAGATGTTGAAGTTGAAAAATGTGGAGGTGTTTCAAATGGCGTACCTTCAGTATAGTAAGTTGTAATTGTATTTTCCTGTTCACTACCACCGGCGAGATAGTCAAAATGACCTACTTCTTCTATCACAGAATTCTCCTCAGCATAGAGCAAACTATAATTTGTTGTCTGGTCAAAATCAGTTTCTATGAAGTTACTGAAATAGCACAGTTTGGTACTGAGGTTGACTGATGTTGTTGCCTTTTTAGAAGCATGCCGTGTCACTCTTGTCGTCATCAGCTCCTGTCTAATTAGTTCTTATTGGTATCAAACAGTCCTTATGAAAAACTACGATAAATGAATACTATTTTAGTAGACGAGATATCTTGATAGGTATAATAAATAAATAAGCTATATAAAAATGAAATCAAGCAAAGCCATGTATAATTTTACCTCTGCTAATATTAAAATATCTCTTGATTTTTGGCATTTATATTTTATAATAACATATCTTAAACTTGATTTACTGCTTCTGATTTTTTTCCTCTTAAAACTATCAGTTCCCATCTCTGTTATAAAACGTAATCTTGTAGTTACGTTTTATCTTTGGTTCAATATTCATATAGAATCTTGGTCAAATGCATATGGATGATTAAACAATTTGCCTGTACATTATTTACTCTAGCAGTGTAGATTCTGAAAAAACCCAAATTAATCAATCCAAAATTTTAAACAAGAGATGTGAAAATTAATACTGTATGCAATGATGTAAAAATGTATTTTGCTTCTTACAGCTAATATTTTTTAATCAAGTAAGTAACGAGAACTCTCATTTTTTTATGAAAAGAAAAAAACAATATTGCAGTCGAATAATTAATTAACAAAAAAAGTAAATCTTTACATATTTTCCCATAGTAGTTTTCCCACATACACCAAAAGTAGAGCAGAAATTTAGAGACATAAATGCAAAGCCAATGCGTAATAACAGAAAAAGAGTTTCTTTCCTCATCCAAGTATGTCAAACAAAACTTTCCGATTGTCCATCATTCCGCAAAAAAACGAAATAAACAACAATAAACAAGTCGAGGTTAGTTTCCCCATTGTCACCCTTGCCTTCACAGCAAAACCAAGCAAACAACAACAAATATTCACTTACGACACGAGTTTCTGCGAATCCATCATCGACGAAGTCTACTCGTCTCGCTTCTTGGTTCGCAAGAGAGACAAAATCGTCTCGTCGGCCGCAACAAAAAAATCCCGCAAAGAAAAAACGGAGTTGTTATAGTTACGACAGATCGTTGTACTGTCTTAACCTCTCGTACGACAGATTCGTCTGCTACTTTTTTTAATTTTACTTTTTTTTCATATCAAACGTTAAAATTTCCGTGTTTTCAGGACGGATTAAATTTTTTTACATTTTTTACTTGTGATATGCACATATTTTGATAAATTTTGCGACAGATTACTACTTTTAATCATCTGTCGTAAGTAAGTATAACAAGGGCCAAGAAAAAAGCAGCCAAAACCGGGCATATTGCGGCGACTGCTGCGGAGCTTCCGATAGACACCGCCACCAGCGCGACCCACGTGATCACAACATAATAATATGCGGCGTCGCGCTGGTCGCGCATCAGTCGTTTTTAAAACTTTCGGACGTTGGGATTTCGATATGAAACGCGACGGCGAATTTCGAGCTGATCACGGTTTTTCTGACTGAAAGTCAATCAGATGTCTTGGAGTGTTGGTTGAGAATACGAGGCCTGGTAGTGAACATGTTTAATTCTTGAAAATCGAGGAGCTAAATGGTGAAATACATCGAGAGGAGTTGGTTGACACTGTGCTATAAAGTCTCGCGGAGCTGACAAGTTACATGTTGAGAGAGAATATCCGGTGCGGCCTTTTGATGGGTGAATGTGATCTTTTGTTTACAAGCGTATGAGCATTCGTTTACTCGTGTGACATAGTCTTTATTGGGGAATCATTATACGATGAAGTAAAAAGTGATGTGCTTCTTGTCTGTTTGACAATAAATGTGTTGAAATGACAAATTCTTGAATCAGTCTACTTGTCATTCAAGAAAACATGGCCAGCATCCAGGAGTATTGCAAGAAATGGATCAGCTGCACACAGCAGTTAGATTTTGAGACTATAATAGAGAGTATACAGGTATGAAACACTTGTATATCGAATAGAAAATCGTTGATATAAAATCTGCATTCTCTGTGAATAATTTCTATAATGATATATATTGAATTTAATGTTTTCAGAATTGTAATAGTATTAAAAAAGGTGCAGATAGTGACAATGTTTTGTTCAAGTTCCTTCTGCACCTTTCACACTCAGCCGATCGTTGCAACAGAGAAAAACTGTCCAAGGAAGCTCAAATATTCACAATTGCCAAAACTATTTTTGACAATTTGACAAGTGTGCCAGACAAAAACAAACTATACAGTGCAATATATTATATTGTCTTGTATTTTCTTAACAAGCAGCATTTTAAAGAAGCTGAATTTATAACCACTTATTTATTTCCTGGAAAAATCATTGAAGCTGATGATTTATTTGACAGTTCAAAATATTATCAAATAGGATCATTATGGTATACCGAAGTATTCAAGAAATTTGATGAGCAAATAGCTAATTATAAAGCTTCAAAAGATTGTAGCAATGAAGACTTGAGTACCTATATACAGTTCCATTTTGAAATTTTGAAGCATTGTGATGAAACTTCTAGACATGTTTTTGTGACTTTTGATATGTATATGAAAAAACTTTGCAATGTACCATTGAATATTGCTTCCACCTACATGGTACTTCTTTTTAAGGAAATATCAAGCCACATAAGCAGCTTGAAAAAGTTACCAGTGACTGAAGCGTATAGCGTAATCATTCCAGCAGTGGGCATAGCTTTTTACAAAAGAAATGATGCAATCAATAGTAAAATTATTTTGGAATGCTTTAAAAAATGTGATTCTTATTTCCTTCATGCCTTGAAAATTTCAGCTCAGTGTTATAACAGTTACAAACTTTTCAGAGAACATAGTCTGAATATATTTGAAACTAACTTTATGTCGAAGGAAATTGGTGAAGCAAGATTCAAGAAAACTTTTGATATCTTAAAAATCTTATCGGACAAATATGGCATGGAAAACGAATCAGTTGCTAACACTGTAACTGGATTGGCATGCAGTTTTGAAACTTTGTTTGATAATTGGGAAGGTTTAATTTTGCATCAATCTGCTAACACAAAGGTCTATGATGATATTCTAAAGTTGGGTGAATTTGTAAAGTTTACATATAACTTTTTGAAAAATCGTAAATTTCCTCTCAATTACTCGTGTAGAAAATGCTCTACAAAATGTCCAATGAAAATAGATATTTATAATGCCAATCTTGTTTTTTCTGCATATCTTCGACTTATTGCTAAGTATAAATCAAATAATTTGAATGAAAAGACATTCACGCTTGCCAAAGCTATGATAGAAGAAATGCTATTAGGATTCAATGAATTGGAAAAGTCAGGCTGCAAATATTCAGCTTCTATGTGGGATACATGTGCAAGATCAATTTTCAATATTGGATTGGTATGTGAAGCAGTTTATTCAGCACAGTTTGAAGAGCTATTTGAAGTATTGTGTAGACAAATTGTTAAACGTGATGGACTGTCAAGTAAATTAAGTAGCTTTGGATTGGAAAGCCCTGTTGGTACTACGTTACAACGCCTGTGCAATGTAAATTTTGATCAAAGTAAAATAATTACTCTACACAATTTTATTTTATGTCTTTGATAAAAATTACACTCTTATCTAAAAACATTTTTCAATTAATTTTACAGAAAATTACAGAAAAGCTATGAGCTACACTGCATACAATGCAGTTCTCAGTGTTACCGAAAACAGAAAGAAGAAGGCATATGATATGTGGTGCACAATAAAAATTCAATGTTCAGATTCCAAAGAAATTCAAGAACTAACTTTGGTAAACTGTTTAAAAACTGATAAATCTATTGCAAAAAATGTAGACATTGATGTTGACCCAGAGCAGTATGGCATAGACAATTTATACCTTCAAGAGCTGAAGTGTTTATTTCCAGCTAAAGGAAATTTATTAACATCCATGCAAACATCTTTAGTTGAATTAGGTAAAATATTTCATTTTCTAGTATCAACCATTTTTTACAGAATTTTTTAATGACATTTTAATTTGCAGAATCCACCAAGAATGATTTATACTATGCAAGAGGTGTACTACTGTTGTGTTTTCATTCATTGCAGCATAACAAGAGAAAATATATTATAGAGTACATAACAAAAGCACTTAAAAAGTTGAATACAATAAAGCCTAGGAAACAAAACATTGAAATTTTGAAAGCTAGTTTAACTTTTTTTAACATCCTTGAAAAACTATACGCAAAGCGAAAAGCTATTACCAAACAAATGGACGATGCCAATTTCACAGTGAAATCTTTTAAAACGTTGATTGGAAAACGAATAGACGACGAGATAGAAGAGCAAGCTGAAATCGTACCTACATATGGAAATATAAACATTGAAGAAGACAAAAAATGTGCCAAAGAATTACGAGACGTTCTGAATATTTGGGATAATTACATACAAAAAGACATGGTAAATTTGGTTGCTAAAAGTCACGTGTAAATTTTACAAATATATATATATAAGTAAAATGCTACAATTGAAAACCCATATCTAAATAATTTTGTTTTGTCAGACAGCAGTTGTAAAAGACTGGGAGCCTGAGTTCCTTCTTGAAACTATTGTTTTGTGTGGAGAATACTGTCGTCTTTTCAAGTTTAATCATAACGAAGAACTAGCTTGGAAAATAGCTTACAATTTAGCTACAGCCTTGAAAAATGTTACAACATGTGTATATGGTATGACAGTTTACAGTGTGTGAATGTTTTACGACTTACGCAAATATATAAATTTATTCTTTTATATTTTAAATATTTCAGTAACTAGTCGAAGTATATCTTTAAGAAGCATTAATAATGACTGGATAAAAAATTCTGCAAAATATGTTGAAGTATTACAAAATTCTAGTAAGAATACTGAATTGGATGCTGTTAGTTTATTTTGGTTGAGTTTAGCAGATTTTTACTTGGATTGTAAAAAGGTACAGTGATCTCTATGTAAAATGTTTTAAACCCATAAATTTAAACAATAATTTCACTATATGCCTTAGATTAAAGAAGCCAAAGTATTGTTAGAAAAAGTTAAGAAAATGTCAAATTTCAAATTGATTGAGAACTCGAAAATTTATATTTATGCTGCGGATATACAGTTTCGCAACTATTTTGTAATCAACACAGAAACTAGTCAAGAAGATTATCATAAACTATTAGTCGAAATCCATTATATGTTGATAAACATACATGATTTGTTAAATCAAGGTATGTAAAGATTTTATTTTTTAAAAGCAATTTAATGCTGCAAAAGTTAAATTAAAATAATTGTTTCAGAAACGTGCAGGTTCTGGAACATAAGGTCTAGGTTATTCGCCTTGGAACAAATGTACGAAGTCATGTGTAACATAACGATACCGATGTGCAGTTTGCTGTCTTATCGTGAAATATTTGCACATTTGATCAACGGGCTGCAATTTTCTCAGAAATCATGCATGACTTTACGAATCGCCCAGTACTTGAAATACAACTGTTATATATTTCTGTTACGCGGTCAGACGGAAGAAGTCGAGACGAACCTTCAGGATCTCGAACACATCCTCTGTTTGGAAGAATTTCAGATGTCCATGAAATTCAACCATCGTCAAGCGGCAAACGCTGTACAGGTAATTTTAACATCTGCAAGCAATAATAGATATTAATTTTTATAAACTAAAAATATATCTTTTCATTCAGGCAATATCAACGGAACCATTTCGAAACGCCAGTGCGGTGGTAATGAAGAATGGTGGCGCTTCACCAGAGCTCAAACGCAAGATATTCTCGGCGCCACACTTTTTAATGGACGAAACTAACTGTCAATGCTTCAAATGTTCACACCTCTTGTACCAATATCTAACTTTTTCTTGTATCTTTATCCGCGCTCAGCTGTACAGTATGTTGGGCTACATTAGCGAGGCCGAGCATCACTTCCACGGAGCCAGTCTCGTCAAGCAGCACCTGGATGAAAGGGACTCGGACATTTTGAGGCAAGATAAGAAATACAAATGGAAGCGTCACCAAAGTTTTGAGATCGACGAGTTGTTGTATATGCTAGACTTTAGTATGTTCATATCAGACTATGTGCCTGAAAGAAAGGACGACGCGTTAGCTATTATTGAGGAAGCGCTGGACATAGCTAAGGAGGTCGACCTCGATAAACATCCAGTTGGAGTTTATGCTAGGGAACTGTGGGCACAGCATTATGTGTATGAAGTTTTTGCCAATAAGTTATGTAAGTAAATTAAGTAACGCCAAATTTGTATCTTATTTTATATTATTTTAAAACGCGAAGAGTCTCATATGATTGTTTTTCATGCAGGTATCTCATCAGAGCCAGAAATAGAAATCACAATTACAAATCAACCAGCCAGTGGCTGCATAACTCCGAAACAGCAAGTGGAGCGAGCTCTACATAATCAGCGCCGACGAAAGTCTCCTCCCGCTGTCGCGATACCGGTGATCACCATCGCAGAGTCACCGGTGACAACACAGGAGCCTGTGGAGCAACCAATTTCAGATGAGGTAGTGAAGCCAAAACGAACAAGAGCAAAACTAGTGCGTCGCAAGCTCCTCGTAGACGAGGTCGATGAGGGTCCAAAGGATGAAAACCAGCAACCAGCAGCGCTGGTCAGAAAGCGAAGCACGAGACTGGCCATCAAGTCTAGCGCCAACTAGGCTTTTCAAAAGTACTTTTTATGTGATGTGATCAAATGTGAGGTAGACAATAATATGTAAAAACTATTTTGAAAAATGCATAACGAAATCTTGAACAGGAAATGAGTTTTAGCTAAGAAACGGATGTATCGAAGAGTTCCGATATTAGACACCAATTCATGTGTTATTATTATTTCGATTCGGTCAAAGTATTGAATGCTAGAAAGTTATGTTTGATTACTCTCGAATCGGCAGCGCATGATATTTCCTTCAAGCAATTGAAATTATTTGAAGGTGAGTTAAATATAATAAATCACTAGAATATAATATTATTGTACCTAAAATTTGTAGATTTTGTTATAAAATAATTTTTTGTATATTTTAAAGATTGAAACGCTACTGAAGTTTGCAGTATATATTTAAGAAATTGTTTTAACAATCTGTTATTATTATAGCTCATCGGTGCGTCTCAAGTTAATATTAGCAAAGTGCACCTCTTAATTTGTGTATGATGTGTATGATAACGTTGCTTTTTTTTTACTTTAAATATTAGTACTTTTAAATGAAATGGCTTATAAGAGTCTGTAAATAAATCACAATAACACTTGTTAAAACTTGGGTGTATTCATTATTTTACATCCTGATTATATGTTACACATACATTTTTTTGTAAAAAAAAGACGCCTATCACAGAATGACTTGACTGCTTACGCTAATTAACGATATACTTGGAAAACTTGTCATTTCGACTGTGCTAGCTCAATCAAAGCTAGAGCAGCTATCCACCTCTTGGTGTCCTCTTGAACGGACTTGACAATTTGATTCTTGCCAAGAAAAGTCAACGAGAGATCCGCTTTATTTTTAACGGCTTTCCTGTTACTCTGATACTGCTTTAGTGTACCCTATTTACGATGTTATTCGCATTTATACCAAAAGATATTTTTCACGAATATTCGAAATGTTCAGAACAGCTTACGTTGTTCCCAGAAAGATGGAACCAATTATGCCTGTCCTCTAAGACACTATCGGCCGAGCAGCCGTTTGTCTGCCCAGATTTCTTGGCTGGTTGGTACTCAAGGCAAAGGTTCCGTAACCAGCTGCTCTTCAGATTGATCTCGTCGCTGTTCTCGTCTATGGCTAACGTCGACTGTGATTGTGGCACAGGAATTTGACTTTTTGTAGTCGCGGCTGCATAAGTATGGTCCAGCCGGTGATGATTATCACTGCCGTAGTTGTGACGCATTTTCGTTCTCGCGGTTCGACATCGTGATAAGGTGCGCTGACGAGTCGGTCGAGATGTCTGGCTTTTTCCTGAGAAATTTTCCAAAGGAATTGTGTGACTTTTAATTAGATTCTTTATCGTTTCTGTTATTCTGCTCTTTGAACAAGAAATATTCGTTTTATAGTGTCTGTAATTATTCAGTATTTGCATTAAAAAATTGTTCAGTGTCATTATCAAAAAATAAGTATTCGCACAAATAATTTTTCCTTCATATTAAGCTGTCTTGTTTATTAAGGTTAAGTTGGAGCACAAACCATTATTGAATTTATTCTTAGCCGAGAAATTCCCTTTGCACAACTGACACTTCTCGCAAACGCACGATTTGCAGCTCGAAGCGATCTGCATCATCAAGCGATTGTAACTCAAATTTGAACTTTAACCCAAAAACTCATCAGGTGCTTAGAAACCTCGTGTACTAAACCCACTATACGGAGAGGCGTTTCAAACTCGATCGTCAGTGGTTTGTTTAAACTAATATACTTAATTTTTCGAGTCGAGATTTTCAAAGATTCAAATAATTTCGCCAGCATGACGTCACAGACATGGCAAATATTAAGCGCGACCAATCACAGACCTCACAGCTGATCGAGAATTCGTTTATTAATTTGAATTTTATTATTGCACTATCGTAAACTGGAATTAAAGAAAGTCGAGGGAAATCCTTGAGATTCCAATGTTGCAGACAAATGCGGAAACGTTTCGAATGATGTTGCGCGAGTGATTTTCTTATCGTCGGAACACTTTTGATTTATAAAAATCAATATAATCTACATATTGTATCATATATATATATACTTGTATACAGAGGAAAATTTTCCGAACAAAACTGCTGCCATCTTCGGAAAACAAAGTTTTCGGAGAACGTTGGATATTATTGCTTGAAATAGTGAACTCAAAATGTTGCGAATGAGCGCAAGAACAAATACTTAGAACGAAATTATTCGGTCGAGGTTGAAATAAAGTTTGATAAATATACCGATGAAGTTATGGCCGATGCTTCACAAACTGGATTACTTACATGAAAATAACCTCGGACGATTCTAAGCGAATGTGAGAAATGATTTTTCGTTGGAAAATAAGAAGATATATTACAAAGGAACGAGACTTGCAGTAGCTGTCAACCTGTTCTCGACTGTAAACCTACTGTGCTATTCAACGGATTATGCAAATGATCTTTAAAACATTTTTTATTTAAATACTCGAGAATCCTCGCAGAGGTTGCTTAGATGCATTTTAAATAGACAAAATGGAAGAGTACTCTAAAGTTTTGATTAAAAAGAAGGATACAAACTTCATTATTTTCAACATCGAGTCCTCTACGATCAAAGAAAGTACATGTATCGAGTACAGGTCGCCAGTGTTTACATTTAAAGATCATCCCAAGGAAGAATGTTATCTGAGCTTTGTATCTGTATTGTCGAAAGAGAAGGTACCTTCTCAAAAGGTGGCTGGCATGACATTACACTTCATCAATAAACAAGGAGGCCAAGAGGAAACATGTACATATCAAGTAGTGAGCAGCGTTCTAAATAGACCCGAATTTGGAACGCATGCTTTTCAGAGCCATAGGTACTGTATTAATGAGTTGAAACACTGGAAGTTTTTTAGTATTAATGAACTCTCTAAGGTAGTCAACAAAAATGGTATTGTTCAACTGTGTTTTGATGTAACTCGATTTGCCAATGGAGATTCTGGATCGATCGAGTCCTCTTTTACAGCTCAAGATGATGAAAAAATGTTAAAGCTTTATTGCTTTGCAAAAAATGAAGAGTACACCGATGTTGTTCTTAAAATTGGCAATGAAGAACTCAAAGCCCATAAAAACATACTAGCTGCTCGTAGTGCAGTTTTCGATGCAATGTTCAAAAGTAAAATGCAAGAAGAACGAACGGGTGTTATAAAAGTCGATTTCAAGCCTCAAGTGATAAAAGAAATGTTGTATTATATTTATACTAATAATGTAGAAGATTTGCCAAAGATTTCTAATGAACTGTTTGAAGCTGCACACTTCTATAACTTAATGGATCTGGAAATTTTGTGCAAAAATCATATGATGTCAAATATAAATGTAGACAATGTGACAACGATATCAGAATTAGCTGAAAAATATAGTTTGAAAGATGTGCAGTTTCATTTGACCAAGTTTATTAAGAATAACGAAGCGTTAGTTATGCAAAACTCAGAATATTTGAGTTACTTGTTATCCCGCTTGAACGTTAAAAATGTTGCCAAATATCTTACATTAGCTGATAAATATAAACTAAAGGATTTTAAAGCTCCACTAAAAGAGTTTGTTAGAGATAACATTAAGGAAGTTATTAAAGACTCAAAGTACAGATACTTGTACACTACAAATATGAATTTAATTCTGGAAATAGATGAATTTATGGCTGATCATTATGAAAAGTGAAAAATTTATTTGACAATTTTTATCAACATCATGACTTAAAAATGTATATTTTTAAAAGTATTTTCTCAATAAAATATTTGTATTTTTTACAAAACAATCGATTATTTACTGGATGTGAGTTCCAGCCTAATGTATTTAATATCATGATAACATCAATTTAGGGAAGGTATATAAAAACTAGTAAACATATTTAGAAAGTTTTTTTTTTATATTCTTTAGTAGCCCTAGAATAAAAACATCCATACAAATCTATTATAACAAGTTAGTGCGATAATTTAAAAAAACGTTGGTATTGAATCAACAGTGCTAATAAATTATTCAATTTTGACTAAATTTTACAAGTTTATTGCATATAAAACCTGCAATATCTTCAAAATGATATGTTTTTCATCATGAAACATTATGAAAAAATGATGCATGTTTGTTCGACTACCCTTCATTTTAACTCTTCCTCATCATCCTCATCCTTACATCTAGAGCAATATTAGAAAATCTTTACTTAATGTATTAATTTACACTGTACATAACATTCCTTAGATAGTAAATTTAATATTTTCAAGATATACAGTATCCCATGTTTGTAGTAAGAAAATCTCTTACAACTTGCTGTATGGCATCCAGCAACAACTTATTATTTTGTATTGTAGCAGCAAATTGCACTAATGTAATGATGTTTTCTGCTGTTAATACATTCCTAATAGCGTCTGCCAATTTTTCTTTTTGTTCTGGACTGGCTTCGGTCATTAAAATTTCAGGAACAGACTTGAACTTTCCATTAGAATGACAGTATGCCATTACAGTTCCTAATAAGCCACCTAAGAAGAAATAAATAAGTATTATATTTTATAAAATAACTATTTTGCAGATGAATTAATTATTGTACCAATGCCAATGCCTGGTGGTCCAGCAACAAGTCCACCAATCATGGTCGTTACCGCAGTAATGAATCCGCATTGAGAAGTTACGCTCACAGCAACCTTCATTTCTCTTATTGTTGCTAAATCATTTATTGCATTAAGCAAATCTGGAGTAGCTATAGACATTGTAACTAATTTTCAAGAAGCTTAACAATGACAGTGCTGAAAAATAAATTTTCTAATGATCGTGACGTACAACAAATTCTGTAGAAAACTTACATTTATATACAATTTCTTTTGACGCACTTTATTTGAAAGATGTCAAACTGACGGTTTTGTCGTTTTTACGTCTTGTGTTATAACCTAAATCTTTGTTCTGCTGATGAAAAATAGTCGTATACTTGACAATTCTCAACCCAAAAAGTTTATTATTCAAATTTGATTTCGAACTCGCTTGCAAAGTAGAATCTCGCAAGATGCAAAAAGTAACAATTTTTAGCATATCATCTACATACTAGTATATTTATTCATGACGTGCAATAGTCGGGCATTATTTACGTAAAAACAAACTACGCCCTCTATGATACCTATCTTATTACACACATATTATATATAGGTATATTCTCATTCTGCATGTTATAATGTATGAGATAAATATATGTATATACATATACGCATACATACTAACTAATAAGTATTATCGAGAATTACTATAAAATTCAAAAGCAATGCACAACAAATTCTTAACAAGTACATCAATTAATTCTAAATCTTTCTACTGAGTCTTATATTATGGAAAAGTAAATTACAGTAGGGTGAATAGGTAAGTTAGTAGATAATAGAAAACACATGAATTTTTTTGAATAAAAGAATTTATTGTATTAAATACATTAATCTGCCTTCTTCGTTACCCTCGTTTTCTTTGCTGGCAGGGGCTTCTGTGAGCGGAGAACAGCACTTGCTCTACGCAGAGCAACCTGAAATAGTAAAATAAAAAAGATTCATAAATCAAATTTGGAAAATGAGTTTTTTCACAAAAAAAATGGACATTAAAAACTATACATTATGAAGAATATTTATTTTCCGTAGAATAAGTAGCTCACATAAATATTTTTCATAAATCAGTCATTCATATATAGATTTAGATGAAATTAGATATTTGCATCAATAATTATGTAGTATTGCAGAACAGATCTTTAGTAAATTAGAAGCAATGAAGTTAGAAGAAAGTGATGTTACCTTGGTGAGGTCAACGCGGTACTTGTTTTTCTTCAGGAGGGTCTTGAGCTTATACAGAGATCGTCGGGCTCCAGCCTTCATTGTTCTCCTGACAGTAGCCTTAGCAGGCTTGTTGACACTATTGGCCTTCTTGTAGACAACAGTGAATCCCTTCTTGTCTGGGGTGTCAACTACACCAACACTCTTGCGGTGTACAAGACCTGAGTAACGGTAGCTGCTGAGATTTGTCAGATTATTGGGCTCCTAAAGTAGTAAAAAGAAGATTAATTATTTTTGAGTATTCAAAGACTATTATTCTAAAACTACATCTATTTGATAACACTCTACTAAATTTAAAGTTTTATTTCAAAATTAGAAGATACAGAGCTGTCTATATTTTTGGGAGCAGTTGTTGGCACTGATTGAAATGATTTGATCGTATAAACAACTGATGTTTGTAATGAATACAATAGATATACTTTTAACAATTAAATTTTACGTAATATTTTAATCAATATTACCGTGGAAAAGGGCTTGCTGATGTTGCGTTTCTTCAGGAGAAAGGCATTGTTGTTGCGGATGATCATCCAGTTCAGATGGGACGACATCTTGTCAGGCCTGCAATAAAAAATTACAGTTTAGAGAACATTGCATATTTTCCAAAATACTGTCACATATCGGGAAACCAGCGATATAGGTTTTCTCGATATGCTTCAAGGTCATCTCATTTTTTCGCGGCTCCCGGGTTCTCGCATCGAAAAACGCGTGCAGTAAACGCGACACATAACCTCGATACCGATCAAAAACTCTGCCACGTGCTCCAGTTTCGCAACGATTTTCGGCCACATAGATTTTTATCGCAATAAACAAAGCGGACAATCGTACTCCGCAGTTTATGATTTTCACAAAATTTATCGAAAATTCAGCCTTTAAATCGTGTAAAATTGAATAAAATTACCTGCTTCTACTGATTCTCGTAAAAGCTGATACGGAAAGAGGAAGAGCGAGAGAAGCGGCTGTTTCCGAAAATAAACGTCGATGCCAGCGCTCGCTTGAGCCAGGTTCGACAACATTGCGGCTCTGACGCATACACGTGCGGGCGGTGCGTTGTCAACAAGGCACATGTTTCGGCTTTGAACAATTTGTGTTTATTGTTGAAATATGGCGAAAAAAGTACTCAAGAGGAAGAGGAAAGAGGCGGAAAATAACGAGGCCGAGGAGAAAAATGTTAATTTGCCACCGGCTAAGAGGTTTTCTGACGAACCCATTCCAAAGAAGGTTGGTGAATTATAACCTTTTCGTTCTGTAGTTTTTTTAATATTTAGGCGATTGTCTTAAGTTTTTCGATTATTTACAGATGTTGTGCTTCACTTAATTTTACTTCTTACAATGACAATTTTCCGGTTAAAGAGATTGTTTATTTTGTGATCATTGGATGTATGAATGATTGTTTTTCTCAATGTTGTTCCATCGATAAGTAAAGTAATAAGGATTATATTCCAATTTCAGACAAAATGGATAAACAGACAAAGGGTACTGGTCTTTGCATCTCGAGGAATCAACCACAGAGATCGTCATCTCATGGATGATTTAAAGACACTAATGCCACATCATAGACCAGAGTCCAAAATGGAAAGAGCAAAGAACTTGCAAGTTGTCAATGAAATATGTGAAATGAAGAATTGTAATAAAGCAGTTATGTTTGAGGGTCGGCGAAAAAAGGATTTGTACATGTGGTTGTCCAATGTATCTCAAGGTCCCTGTGCTAAATTTCTTGTAGAAAACAGTGAGTATTAATTTTTGTATTACAGTGGATTGCCAAAGAATCTCTGATTTACACAATTTTATTTTATTTTCTAGTTTATACAATGGGAGAGTTAAAAATGACTGGAAATTGTTTAAAGGGTTCCCGGCCATTGCTATCATTTGATGAAAACTTTAACTCTGCACCTCATTATACTGTTTTAAAAGAATTATTATCTCAAATATTTGGTGTTCCTAACCATCATCCAAAGAGCCAGCCCTTCTTTGACCATGTATATACTTTTAGTATTTTAGATAATAGGGTCTGGTTTAGGAATTATCAAATCATTGCAGAAGAAGGTGAACTAGCTGAAATAGGACCAAGATTTGTGCTGAATCCGGTAAAAATATTTGCTGGTAGTTTCGGAGGAGAGACTTTATGGGACAATCCCAATTACATTTCACCTGCTAAGGTAACAACTAGTTTTTTCTATGCATCTAAATTAATTTATTATATTTATGCAGCAAAAATTGACAACATTTTTATAAAAAATATCTTTTCTAGTACCGACAAACTATTGCTAAGAAGGCTGGTGGAAAATACATGAACAGATTAGAACAGAAAGCGGCAGCCCAAGCAAATAAACCAAAGGAGTCGTATGCTCTTAATCCAATGGATGAAATTTTTAAAGGGGAATTGCTTGAAAAAGCTGGAGAAATCGAAGAGAAAGAAAATAAAAAAGACTCAAATACAGAACCAGCTAAGGTTCAGATAAAAAAATCTAAAAAAAATAAATTGTTAAAACAGAAAACACAAAAATTAGGAGGTAAAGCAAAAAGTACCTCGGCTGTAAACTCACCCAAAACTTCAAAACCTACGAAAAAGAAATTAGGTATGAAAATTAAAAAGAAATCTATTGTAAATAAAAAAAAAATTAATTAGACAAATAAACGTATTTTTTTATTCAATATTGTATTATATATATTTCGGAGTATACACGTTATGATTTGATAAAATATAAGGAGTACATTATTTGTTCATTTAGTGAGTTATGTCTGACACTTGCAATCACACATGCTTTTTTAAATATTATTAAATCTGCCAATAAACACTTTACTGAAAAATAATCCTTTTTCAATGCAAAAATCAATTTTGAAATAATAATCACTATAAGGCACTTGCTTATACAAAAGCTAAAGATAGTATATTTATTTCATTAAATTAGTTTGTTAGGCGATCAGTTTTTAGCTTTACCGTATTGTTACATATGAAATTCTAAAACATAAAATCGAAGTTATTTTAAATAAGTCTGGCAGTGTGCACCAATCGCTTAGGTGTTTTTACATAATGTTATTAGCAATTCTGTCAATTAAATTATACTAATAATTTATCTGTTTATAGAACATAATTGCTTAAATAAGTCTTAAAAATGTGATGTTACTATGATGACGGCATTGAATATAATTGATGCAATTTTTTTTACGTATAGACTTATGGATTAAAGTTGTGTATTAAAATACTTCTTTTAAGATTTACTTTCAGTTTTGTGCTAGCTGAATAAAAAAAATGTATAAAATATATCTCCAGCCATCCAAAAGAATAGTAATGCTTAAATTCTATTTGTGCAATTGATTTAGGATTTTTCTTCAACCAAATCTGTAAGTAAACGAGCTTATATTTAAAATAGTATGTTTTGTTCTCATATATATTTTTCAAGAATCTTATTAAAGCACGCTGATTTGTGAATTATTCTTAGAATATTTTTTATCTTTGTACTTATACCCAGACCAAACACTAATTAACAATATCTAGATTTCAAAATTTCATATGCCAATATAGACTTATATAGACATGTAGATAAAGAAATATTATTTAGTACAACCTGGTTAGCAAGCCTCTTAGAAGGTTTAATTATGCATTGGAAATATTTAAATATCGTTCATCTATAATAAAATTTACTGATTAAAACATTGACACGTAAATACAAATTATTTGTAGCACTGAATACAGTGTAAATAGAGAAGTATAAAAATCATTTAACATTCACGTCAATAAGTATAGTAAATGCTTAGCAGTAAATATCTTAGTGCGCGTAAGACGAGGTTTAGTATTTCCAAATAGATAATAAATACGCGTACTAAAATATGAGCAATATTATTGTCAAAAAATATTTTCGTCATAAGATTCATACATATTCGATGTTGTATAATAAATAATAATAAACGCTGCGTTGTAACGAAAAATCTCTAAAAAGGCAAACAAATGATTAAGTATACATATGGTGCGGTGCACAAAAAATCTCTCGGTAAATCTGTTTTCTAGTGTAAACATAAACTTCAAATTGCACAAGATCCTGGTAATTGTTGCTTTCAAGCACCAAAGTCTTAACTGTAATACTATTAGAGTGTGCGTGCGTAAATGTATAGTAAAAAATATTCACTTTTCTTTATAAGCTTGAAACCCCCGTTTAATAAACTTAGCAAGCTACTTGTATGGAAGAAAGTAAATGGATTATGTTAAGTTCGTACACAAAGAATTGGAAAACTTATTGCAAAAAGCGCTTTAACGTATATGAGCCGTTATTACGACCGAGACACATTTAGGTAAACATTTGTCCTCATGTTGTAAAATTTGAGTGGAGAATTCTTGGCTAATGAAAGAGTGTATCATTCAAAAATTTGTTTGATCACAATATAAGGACATATCGATGATTATAATATCGCATAACCTGTAACTTAACTATTACTATTTATGGGATCTAGTTCATGTGACTGTTGACCATTGGTGGTGGAATTAGTAGCGAGCTGGGCCAACGCGGACTGACGCCACTTGCCGTTGTCGCCATTTAGGTTCTTGTCCTCGCACACACATAAAAAAAGCGTATCAATTACAGTCTGCAAGTAATAAAAAAAAATTTTGTTTAAGCAATTATTATGTCATTAGTTAATAATTCAATATAAATAATATGCATAGGTAAATGCATAGATAGATGGTTACATATGTCATTTGTGTTTTGATTTTTGCTCACCTCATAAAGCGAAATGACGCAATGGGATATGAAAAACGCAAATAAGCAAGTGAAAAATATGGGAACAGCGTAGAAGTGCAGTCTTGGGTCTTGTCTCATGAAAAGCAATCCAATACTTCCAGTTGCTGCTGTCACAAAACATTTTCCTAAGAAAAGAACAAAGTCTCCTACTCCATTGATTACTGCCACTTGTACAGCATTGGTCACTATCGTATTGAATGCCTGTAATAAAGTTAATTGAATTGAAATATATAAAAATTGCATAAGAATTTAATGTACGAGTCAAATATTAAATAAGAAAACTTACGATTCGAGCTGCATTGCAAAAGTGCGTTCCCTCTATTGCTATCACGGTGTAAGCATTGTGATTCATGAATCTAATGAATTTTTCTAAGCAATAGAAACAACAGATACAGCCCTTCAATCCACATTGGGAGCAAGGAGATGTTTCCTTAGTTTTTTCGAACCTATAAAAAATATTAGATCAACTATCGTTCGTAAACTATAACACAAATACATTTACAAATTGTCCTTTGAGAATACTCTTCGATTTTTTTATTAACTTACTTTGCATGCAAATAAGTTAAAATCAGTCGTGGTATTTTGAACACTGTAATAAGGAAGGAACCACAAGCCACTGAACCAAGATGGTATGTGACTAAAGTACCCATTGACGAGCATACTGGTGATGTACTAGCATTTTTACCTCTGGAAAAAGAATTGTGTTTTTAAAAAAAATTGGTCGCGCATATAACCAAAATTCTAAATGTTTAATAAAAACGTACCGAAAATACCAATGAGCTACAGCACCAGAGATGACCATGGTTTGACAAGCAGTGATAAATTCGGAAATCCAAACCAAACCAATGATGTACACCCACCACATGTATTTTATCCAAGTAGAATCGGCATATTCAACGACGGTGAATGCTAAAATACAATTATTATTGTAAGCGAATCACTTCAATTTTTAATGCATTAATACAATTTCAACTCACTTTTGTAGTCGTTTAGTGGAATGTCTAATGGCGTTTGCTTATCATCTAAAGGTTTACCAGTAATTGATGCATTCAAATTCAATGTGTCAATAGAGTTTACAGATTTTGTACTTGGGTAGTCTAGAACAAAATTGATTATATTAGCATCGTGCATTTAGAAATAAAATACGCTACAGTATAGTTTGACTTACTTGCAGTAGCAAGACACAAGATGACCGTGACCCAGAAGGCGAAAAATACAAGTAAAGCAAAGAAAGTCAACAATGGTTGGAAGAATAGACCTGGCAAGTCGGCTAGACATTTTGCACTCTCTCTAAACAGAGATGCCATGAAGCTAATACGTTTTCTGATGAAGCAAATAAGGAAGAACAAAATTATCTGAAAAATAACATTTTATAAGGATAAATATAAATTTTACAAATACAGAAAATGAAAACTTACAGTGATCACAGTTGCAATAATAGCTAAAGTCAAAAATGCTTTTTCATTGCGTACAGATTCCTCCAAAAGTTCATTGGGCTTAGCGGCATCAAGATCGCGTTTGATATTAATGTATGTCCACCAAAGCAATCCAGTTCCAGCTGAAAATTAGATATGGCAAATTATTCAATAAGAATAACCTACACTTACATATGTAGATACAAAACTGTAAAAATAATTTACCTGTACAGGTAACAATGACTAAGGTCATGACAATCCAAGTAACAACACTGGCCAATAAGTGGAAAATAGCAATCATAAAAAGAGATAATACTGAAAATCAAAGTAAGATGTATTGGATAATCATTAATATAAGAATATAATTACAAAACCGTACACATTTTTGTACATACCAAAGGATAAAAATGATAATGCCAGTATTTCTCTCCATGTTTTATATAAATCTCCAAGGACTTGTTCAATAACATCCCACGAATTAAGTAATCCATACAAATTAGAGGCTATTGACTTGGTGACTTCAGAAAGGGCCTTAGGTATACACCTATTGAGGATAGATTTACTTTCATAAACTGGGAATACTGGACAGGAACCAGTTCTGTTTAACGTGTTAAAATTTCCCATATCTTTGCAGGCACTAAAACCACTTCCTGGTTTATCATGGCACAATTGTGAGCCAGTATCTTTGTAGAAGTTACAAACATCTACCATAGATTGTAAGGTACGGTCTGGACATTTCTTAACACAAATTTTCAAGGATTGCCTGACTTTTGAGACATCCAAAAAGAACAAATACCTGAAAATTTAGTATACACGTTTAATTAAATTATATAAATTGTTTATAAAAGACCTGCTTCCATACATTAAACAATTTACAAAGTTGACAAATATTTGTCACTTACGGTTTATCACTATTGTCTTGTCCGGAAAGTTCCATGGCTCCAAATTTACTGTTATTAACACCACAGGTGTTTCCAAAACTATCATATCCATTAATTAGCCTTATTGGACTGCCATACACAAATGCAAAAGCTGCTATCAATATCTGCAAAAAAATTGATTCTTTTTTGTTAATAATGAAATATTGATTTCTGTGTTATTTTCAAGGTATAACTTTGTATTTCTTGGTAAAAACTAGAAATAGAGCATAGTTATAGGATGTTTTAGCAGAGAAAAGCGTCGGTTATGAACTTGCGAAAAAAACAATGTATAATGATTAATCTCATATAAATTATGTTTCATCCATTAAAATTAGTTCATCTGTCATGTAACAAAGATTTTTAAAAATTCTAAAAAATATGACCAATCTACTACTGGACGCTAATATAGTAATAATATACACATTAACTTAATTGCATACTTCAGTACATTCAACATTTTTAAGCAAGGCCAAAGTATATTTCATTGTTCAATGCACTATGCATTACATTTATACTGAACCAAATGAAATATTCATGAGTATACAGAGAATCTACATGTGTGTATATAAGACAATCAATACAGCAATTTTCATAAACATATATTCATTGCTATAACGGTACTTTAAAAGCTAAAGTTAATGAAGCTCTCAGAATAGAGGGGATATTGATTAAATTATTTCTACTAAACTGTCTTTATTAGATTCTAAACACTGAATAATTAATATAAATTAGTGGATATTTGTCACAATGAATTCCATTCGATAAAGTCATCTGAGAAATTGATCCACACTCAATGAAATAATCCTAATGCTCCTGTTCACACCTATAGATTCTGAAATTTAGGTGCATGCCTATAGTATGTAACACAATGAAAAGGCTATTTTTAAACCAAAGAAGCTTTATATAGCATCTATAAAAAATGTCAATTTCATTTATGATCACCAAGGCCATATTGAGCTAACGAAAATTAGTACATGTTAAATCATCAAAAATATTTGACTGACAAAAACTCGTAACAAAAACGACGAAACGCTTTCTCTTATCGTAAGCGAAAAAGGGACCTCATGCGCCGATGTAAACATTGCAGCCGACGAACGATCAAATGGATCCAAATAGGTATATGTAGCGTAAACATAAGAGTATAGAACAATGCGCGACTAACAATAAGTACACACGCCTCAGCGCAAAATCCATGACACATCTCGCGTCGCGTAACAGCACGATCTCTCAGCTCAGAACTAAGTATAGAATCGCAAAAAAAAACCCTGGAAATTACGCCTTTTAACGCATCCAAATAACATCGCTCGAAGATAACACACGAGCGCACATCGATAGGTAATAATAGTCCACATTGTCCACAAATAAATAAGCATACAACAACGGCCTACCATGAGAAACCAGAAGGTGATGAAGAGACAGAGCCAGAAGATGTCGGTACATCCTCGGACCCGCGGGGTCTCCGAGCGTTGTTGCTCCTCGTCGTCGTCGGCGCCGAGGCAGCAGGACATCTTCCTCGCGTTGCGTGTATCGGTTAACTCAGAAACAAAACAGTGTATTCCTATCGTATGGGGGGAGAACGAAAGCGTGGGTGTGCGAGGGGAAAAAAGGCGCGGAAAGGACGTGCGTGTAATAATAGGCGCCGACGACGATGAACTGTCTTTCTCACTCGCGGCGGCGTTGCTTACGCGGCTGACCAGCACCGGGGGACGCTCGCAACGTGTGGCGCCCTGTCCTCTCGTTTACTTCGAAGCAGCTGATCTGAATGTTTACTCTTTTCGAAATCTGTCAACGTCGATTTTGCCCGGGCGTTGGGATTTTTTTTGGTAAGCAGTCAACGACGACGACTAGCAGATGATTGACACGGGGAGTAAAGTTTTTTTGGGACAGGGTGTGGGGGTGAGGTTGGGACGCTCCTGATGTAAGCAAAGCCGCCGACGACGAGGATGGTATAAGTATCCATGACGACAACGTGTGCAGCGGCAGTGGCATTCAATATACCTATCATCGCAAAAATTCGTATTCTTCTCGTGGACTATTATTGCTACATACTGCGCCCATTACCTATAAAGCGGAGGCGAGCGAGCTGAAAGCTTAGCGCAATTTCCTGCACTTACTTTTATTGAACGGCTTACAAGCTGGCTTGTGAATCACGTACATTGGATATAGTATGAGTTTCAGGGATACGTATATAGTATGGGGAAAATGGGAAAAAATATTGAAATTAACGCAATTTTCTTTTTAATTATTTACTTATATGATTCTTTTTTTTTTAGTGTTTTGAGTAATTTTTTTATATCATGTGCATAATAATTGTAAAGTGGATTCCTGCAGTACCGGCTTTGCAAGAGTTGGCGCGAAAAATATTCGAGTGTATTTATTATATATATATATATAGATCGACGAATGTGTTTTTTTTTTTAATTGATCCGGTTTTGCTTCCAATTTTTGCTTTTGCGACTGAACTGATTCGTTTTTCAAATGACACTTGCACATATACACATTTGCGCATATTACAAACATATTATTGCCGTAAGATATGGTATAATATGGATCGTCAGTAATGCTGAAAGTGGGTCAAAGAATTGAATACAAAACTTTCTTTTTAGATAAAAAAAGAATTCATACAAGTTTTTACGTGAAATGCCAAATTTTTGAATATTTATAAGATAATGATGTAAAGACTTTGTGATGTTTGTTATAGGTATATTTGGCGCCATTTATATAACATTATTAAACGCATACATATTCTGCACCACATGCTATAGTTGATAATATAGATAAAAAATGATAAATTTTAAAAAATAATGAGAAATAATAACCGATAATAACTAATAAAAATGTCTGAATTCCAGCAGTTAGTATCGCTTATTATTTCTCATTATTTATCAGTATTTATTAATATTTATCAATATCTGTTAACATTTTTTCACTTCTGCCAGGGAACTGTATCAGATATACAAAGGTGCTAAATTTTAGAATTACTATAACTCTTAACTTATGTGTTTTTTGAAAATATTAATTTCCCTTGAATTATAATGTAGTAGAGGACGGATTGAGTATAATTACAATAATAATAATAATAATAATAATAATAATATAATAAGACGTGGAAAATTTGCGATCTATTTGCACCACTATAAAGTCAGGAATGAACTTACACTTTATTGCCCTCAAAATTTTCAAGATGTTGATTTTCATATTAATCTTTTATTCGATCATTTCGTATCTTTTAGTTTGTTTATTATTATAACTCTGTAAGACGTTGTTATAGAGCTCTAATAAATAGCAAGTTCACATAGTTGCAAAACATATTTATTATTTCTCCCGTCGCAATGAGTTTTTCCTGTTATCATTGTTTTCCTGTATAAATCAATAGAAGTAGCGCAGTTACATTTCTTAACAAAGAAATATTTACAAAAGATAAGAAAAATGCAAATAATAACCCGGACTACCCTGGTAGACAAATTGTCTAATTAATGTCGAAATTAGCTTATTTCAAGGTAATTTCTACACCAATCAGCTAACTTCTCCATTCGGGTTAACATCGCACTCAAAGAAAACGTTCGTCTTCAAACTAAAACTTAAGTAGACTCTATAATTAGAATGGCTTCTCAATCTATAACAATCGTTGCATTATTGTGCATCGCCATCATCAGTTTGGTGTCCGTAACTTTCGTCGCAGCTGACTGTCGTTGGACAGGATGCCACGTCCATTCGGCCGGCGACTGGTGTGACGCCCTGGGACCAGGATACACATTGAACAAGTGGCAACGTTGTAACGGAATTTTTGGAAAACAAGAGTATTGCTGCAATTAATAAGTAAACTTTCGTTCATCCAAGACTGCTGTACGATGGAATTTTTCGTAGAACAGGAGTTGAAAAGTTTATTAACTTTATTAACCCGTTGGTGATGAATGTAAACTAAATTGATAGCAATTCGATAAAAAGAGTATCATCGTATTTATCGTTTTTATTATTTACTAAATGTATAAAAGAAGAGAGCCTGTACCCGTATAAACGCTGTCGCATATACTACTGCGTACATAATAATAACGAATTCTACGCATCACAATAGATTCAGTTTCTTTTGGAAATTTTAAAGTCCAAATAAGATTGAAAAAAAGATAAACGAATATATTAATTTTTCTTAGTTTCTTATCTTATTCGATAAAAAAAAAAAAACTCAAGATTCTGATATTGAGTGTTTTCAAAATTGATACATCTTTGCTTACAATTGCGATTTTTCCTTATGCGATTAAATTCATTATAGTTTCTCGAATGACATTTACATATGCACTTGCGCGCATTACAAAGAGTGCTCCACATTTATGCCAGAAGTCTGAATTTTTAGCAGCGCCCCCACGTTACACCTCAATAACCACTAATGATTTAAACAAATTTAACAGTCGAAAAGTGGGTATTACTGAGTTTTAGCACGTGTAGTAGGTATCAAAGATTATTACAAAATTAAGTTTATAACATAAAAGTTAAAATTAACATTTTATTTCGTCGGATAAATTTTAAGAAGCAGTGGCCGTTATACTAACTATAATTTGACTTTGTCCAACGAAATACGTTTTTATTATTTAATTTTAATTGCTTAAATATGGTGAAACATTTTTCTATCAATGGTTTTATGATTTAAAAAATTGAAGGGATTTCTAGAGGTATTTCATGAACCGCCTAAAGGAATTTTAAAGGAAAACGGAGCGCCCCTAAAGGGAAGATTTGTAACGGTCTGGCAACACTGGCTACAATAAACTTCAGAGTCTTATTCCTTGAACTAAAAATCTAAATGGTGCGTCCGATTAATTTCGCACGCACAGTATATTAACAACCTCACCAACATGTGCCGACATGTGGTGTTTGTTCGATATACCAACACGCTATACAAAACATAGATAGTAAAAATTGTCCTTCTTAATTTCTCTTTCAATGCACATGTTTTTTTCAATGTAACATAATAAACATATAAAAAGTCGATTATAGAAGAGAAGTTCCCTATATGTTAATGTTTTTATTCATTTCTTATACAATGTAGTACATTTCGATGATACTAGTTTTCGACTTGTAGTTTTTATTGTTACTTTTAAGAAAGTTGTCAAAAAAAAAAAATATAAAGAACATTTTTTTTAATTTATGGGAATTTATAAGGAAAAACATTTTAGTAAATGGCTTATTATTCCTCATTTTTGTATATTTCTACTGAATTAGGCAATGTTTTTTGGAATATGCAAATTCAAATTCTTATCTTACAAAATTTTTGGAAATTTCCGCGCATAAAATGATTGTACTTCTAATACAAATACCTATAGAATGTTTTATACCGCCTGAACTATTAATGTATAAATTAACTACTAGATTATCGTAATCGCTTGTATTTTTTTCTTCCAGTTATTGCCCGCGTAGTACTAACCGCTTATATTTTGCTTTGAATATAAAAAAAACTTTCCACTAAATATTACAAAAACATCATGCCATCAATTTAGTTATTTGTATTTGAAAATATTCATGACAAATTATAGCAATGTACTATATGCGCGGATGTATTGAGTACCACAATAAGTGATCTGATATTGTATTCGAAGTCGCATAGACCTTCAATTATCTCCATAAACAAACATAAACACTTTGATGTCGTAAAAAGTTCTAAAGTTTGTTGATTTTGATTATATATTTACCCATCAGCGGTTTTATACAGCTTGTATATCATGATACGCATCTCTGATGTAGCGTTTCTGTAGAAAACGTCTCCTAATAAATAGCAAATTTTCATATTTGCAAATAAAACTTTCCTCATATATTCTTAGAACGTTCACTATATTTATCATTTCGGTCGTGACGATGAGATTTTCCTGCTAGTTTTTCCTGTTAACTTTTTCCTGTATTCAATAAAAAAAATCAACTACATTACCTAACGAAGAAACATCTCAAGATAAAAAACAGATAAACTCCGGAAGATCCATATAAAGCGGGAATTCTTTCCACATGGATCATTCGTATCGTACAAGCGAAAACTTCAGTAAATCAAATGGCTTCTCAATCTATAACGGTCGTTGCATTATTGTGCATCGCCATCATCAGTTTGGTGTCCGTAACTTTCGTCGCAGCCGACTGTCGTTGGACAGGATGCCACGTCCATTCGGCCGGCGACTGGTGTGACGTCCTGGGACCAGGATACAAAATCAACAAGTGGCAGCGTTGTAACGGAATTTTCGGAAAACAAGAGTATTGCTGCAATTAATAAGTAAACTTTCGTTCCAAGTCTGCTCTACAATGGAATTTTTCGTCGAACATCGAGGAAATATTGTACAGTGCTGCAGCTGAACTGAAGTTATTTGAGACTGTGTTATAATGCTTTGTTTTTCGGCAAACCTATAAATTACACCTGAAGCGAAATTCATCTTCAAAATTGAGCTGCAATCGGATCCTCGACCACTTCCTAAATTCAGACTACTTAAAAGATTTGTACTGCAAGTTTGATGGAAATAATAAAACAATTTTACTAAAACAATATCAATATTAATTTTTCGAATTATTTTCGCCTTATATCAACCGTTAGTCGAACGAGTAAACATATAGAAAATATTTATCAATTATTTCGTTTATTCCAACATGAGCAAGTATTTTTCAGAAATTATAAGAAAATGAAGAGAGACACAGCGACTCTGCCCTTTTGAAAATATCAACGTCGATCGAAGATGTATGGATATTGACGTTGGTTCAGGGTAGAATTGACTGATTGATACAAATCAATGTATAGATATATATATGTCGATCTGGTAATTTGTCCATAAATATCAAGATGACAAAGTCATAGAAAAGTTTGAATATTGCTGATGTCAAAGGATACCGAACGCCGATGATGGGGTCCAGGAACTCCTGGGCCGGCAATGACGCGAACCAGGAATTGTGTAAATTATCCAAATGGGCAAATTACCAGATTGATATCTATCTATATCTAGAATAAAATTATGAAAATCTTTATATTTATAGACATCATTGCAACATATCACCAAAGTAAGAATCAAATTGAGTACCTATATACTCTACTAGTTTTGCATATATGTTAATGCCGTAGCAGCTCATCTTAGTCAATAAAATAGTACCATTTTTGGCCGCCTTTGGGCTTATTCATATATATATAGGTATAAATTTTGACACTATATACACGATGTGTATTTTGTGGCGCCACTTGTAAAAGCAAACGAACAGCTCAGCTGTTATTTGTTTACTGGTTGCAGTTACTGTTTTTTTTATATATAAAAAGTACTTTTACTTATCCTTCAGAATCTGTTTTGTTCTATTCTAAATTGTTTATCTTCTACACCGATTTACCATAATTTATTAGGTTGCACAGCGGTTAGTTGTACGCGATCGATGGATCTAACCTTACAGAGCTTCCATCAAGCTCTATTTCATTTTACTTATGCCCGTCTTTTCAATTTTGCTGGATCAAGTGTTGTTGACATAATTTTTATGTAATAGTATTGTATTGTTTAATTCATCGTCAACATGTCTAAGCACTGGGGCAGGGACTATGTGGTCACGGAGCATCGAGATCTGCAGGTACTATCACTTTCCTTTGTCTCATTGTCATTCAACTATTGTCAATCTTTTTTTCAATGTTTACGAGCTGTTTTACACCTTTTCTAGGCTAATACCATGGCTGTGGATGTTACCGGTAACCATGTTCTCCTAGCTGGGTAAGCTCTTGTACTTTTTTACCAAAGATTTATTAGCTGAGCAAGCTTAGATAATTTACTTTTAATTTTTGTACATTCAGGAGGCGGTATTTAGCATTAAAACACCTCGACGAGGAACCCCTTAGAAAGTTTCATCGACAAAGTAAATATGAAGTAGGCTCTGCCGAATGGAATCCAAATCTAGCAAACTGTCACTTGTGTGCGATATCTGTGAGTTGTGCAGTATTTATTTATTTCTTAACATACACCGATTAACTCATTAAATCTTCTCTTTTTAGAGCAATACTAGGGTCGAAATATTAAGTTTTATGGGAAACAATGGCTATGATTTACAACCCACCCATAGCTTACGAGCCCATACTCGTGTTGTGAGTGATTTAAATTGGCATCCTAAAGATCCTGACATATTGGCTACATGCAGTATTGATACTTATATCCATATTTGGGATATTAGGGATCAACGAAAGCCAAGTTTATCTCTTTCAGCAGTTGGTACGTTTTATTGCATCGATAAGAGCTTTATCAGTGTACATAGTCTATTTTCACGTTATATTGGGTATCATAATTACATATATATTCTAGCTGGAGCATCTCAAGTGCGATGGAATGTGTTATCCTCAAATATGCTTGCAACTGCACATGATGGTGATATCAAGATTTGGGATCAACGAAAAGGAAACAGCCCTGTTCAATATATTGCTGCTCATTTGACAAAAGTACAATATTTTTGTAAATTACCAAATTCTCTTTATCTTCTCATTTTATGAAAGTACATCAAAATTCTGTTTAGATTCATGGATTAGATTGGTGTCCTTTTCAACAAAATCAATTAGCTACATCAAGCCAAGATTGCACAGTCAAAATTTTTGACACTAATAATCCACGTAGAGCTGAAAGTATCCTGACAACAAATTCTCCAGTATGGAGAGCAAGATATACGGTATGTATATTCTTAATACATACAAAAATTTTAATCTTCAATAAAAATTACAATTTTTTCTTACATAGCCATTTGGAGAAGGACTAGTGACAATTGTTGTGCCTCAATTGCGAAGAGGAGAAAATAGCCTGTTGTTGTGGAACACTTCTAATTTATCAGCGCCTATTTATACTTTTGATGGCCATACAGATGTTGTTCTCGAATTTCAGTGGCGACAACCGAGATCAGGTAATTAATTATTAAAAAGCATTATTTTTAAATTAGAAACGGATTTCGTTTAATTTATCCTCTGTTTTAGAAAAAAATGATTTTGAACTTATTACATGGTCAAAAGACCAGTGTTTAAGAATATTTAAAATTCCCCCTTTATTAAAAAAGGTAAGTGAATAAATTTGTAAAAAAATAAGTCTATATATAAATATAAACTTCTTTCAACTTATATTCAATAATGTTTATAGTTATGTGGTCATGATATGGATGATGGAAATTGTGTTTATACTCAATATCCAGAGGACAGCAATATGAGTAATGTTTATAAATATTTTTTATAAATAATTTAGAATACAACATTAATTACATGCCGACTTCTTTTTCTTAAGGAATTTTGCAGTCTGTGCAAGCACTTCAGCTTGAACCTAATAATGAGCAACAATTGACTTACACAACCACAAATTTGGATACAACAGTGTCAAACCAAGAAGATGAAGTTTCCAAACTTGAAAAAGAAGCGCCATCACCAACTCAGCCGAAAACTTTACAGCAAGAATTTTCACTCATCAATATGAATATACCAAATATTGAAGTATGTTCAAAATTAGTAATTTTACTCATTGCTAATTTTTAAACTATTGAAATTGCATCGATGGTTTAATAGGTGAACGCGATGGATGCAGCAGAGCGAAGTTGTACAGTAACTGCATCAAATAAAAATTACAATGTAGTATTAAAAGTAAATTTCCCGGGAAATTATCCTTATAGTGCTCAACCTACGTTTCAATTTTGCC
This sequence comes from Muscidifurax raptorellus, assembly GCA_020010945.3. Taxonomy (NCBI): domain Eukaryota; kingdom Metazoa; phylum Arthropoda; class Insecta; order Hymenoptera; family Pteromalidae; genus Muscidifurax; species Muscidifurax raptorellus. The sequence goes on along the minus strand of CM052077.1, from coordinate 45,139,637 downwards.
CTGGAACTAATATAGATAATGCAATAATGACAAAGTTACTCAAAGTACTAAAACAAACTGCTCAACAAAGAGTTAGGAAAAATAGATCATGTTTGGAACCTTGTTTAAGGCAGTTGATTACAACATTGGAACAGGTAAAAACACTTCTTGTACTTGTAAGAAATAATTAAAAACAGATTAACCAGTATCTACATATATAAATTTTACAGACTTGTGTAAAAGATGAAAATGAAAAAAATCATTTAGGATATCATATGCAGCATACTGAAAACTTTTTAAATTCAAGTAAAATTCGTTCAAATTTTCGAGATGCATATATTCCTTTTCCTCGAACATCTGGAGCTAAATTTTGTAGCGTGGGTTCGTATAGCTTGAAAAATATAAATAGAAAAAACCAAAATAAGGCAATTGTAATGCAAATATTGGAATTGTTAAAGGTATATTGGTATGCTTTGGACGATCATCGTACGCAAGACGTACTTCAATGAAACCTGATGGCGCAACACCTCGTGCTTTATCTGCACTGGGATCTAGTGTTACTAATAACGGAGGCCACTTTATGCAAATTTATCCTCATACTTATGTTCAGCCACCAGACAACATTACAATAAGTTCTTTTTACTTTGAAGAACGTGTAAGTAATTTTAACAAATAATGATTTGAATACAACTTGTAATGGTCATTCTTTTTGCTTTATTTGTAGATAACAAGAAAAAATGCTCATACTTTTAACAGAGGTCACGGAAAGCCATGTTACAAAAATTATCATTCTTTAGTAACAATATATGATGCCTCGTCACTTTTTTTCGTCAACAAAGAGTTGGCTGAAAAATATGTGTATGTTAAACACAAATAATTTCTTGTACACTATGTTGTTCAGTAAGTCATATAAAAGTAAATTATGTTACAGAATCAACACGACTGATATACCTGCTATGTGCCAATCCAACGCAAGTATAGCAGCAAGTTTGGAAAGACCTGATCTCGTGCAGGCTTGGTGCTTAGCCGCCTTAGTCATTTCACAACCTCTTACAAATGCTCAAGTAGCTAATCAAACTCCGGATACTGATGCACCCTGGTCACTCCATCCTTTTGGACAGAATTTGATTCATTCTTTGTATGTAATGAGGGCATGCATATACACATTCAAGAATACAATTATTATTCAATCAAAAAATTCTTTTTTAGAATACAGCACTATGCAAATCAATCTGACATACAAATGGCGGGTATGTTAAGTTGTGCTTTTAGTTGTAGATCAGAAATTTCTGATATGTCGCAGAATCGTTTTATCAGCAAATCAGTGAACGTCAGCGTAAGTGTCAAACAACAAAGAAATTTTCAAGTATTTTCATGCTTAACATTTGCTTATTTGCATGAACACTCATTTATTCTTTGGCTTTTTATACTTGGAATCTATTAGCATCATAATGGTATATACATTATAATGTCTCATTTAGTACATACCTTGAGAACCAAATCTTATGCATGTGTCACCTACATTAGTTTATCATGCAAAAAACTCAGTTTCAAATATGTTTTATCACAATGTTTAGTCAATCAATTCATTTATCAATTGAAACATGATTCTACAGAAGTGTAGAAAAAAAATTAACTCAATAGATATTTACAAATAGTGTTTTTGTAACAACTAATAATTTTAACTAAAAAACCACAGATATTTATGTTATGATATTTGTTGTAGAAGCTTTTCACTGGCAAATGGTGGTTAAAGGTAAGGCAAGGTGCATTATTCATTCATTTATAATTATGGTAATAGGATAGGTTCTATTAATACATGGATTCATCCATATAGGGTTTTTTCAAACTGATTGGTTCTTGGGGTGACCATTTTCCCGTTTCTTTGACGAATTTCATGCTTTATCGTTTAATCCATTAATTGGCTATTAACCCAAATGAGTTTATTACTTTAAGCTTAAATTTACTATATGATTATGTTAAATTTTATATTTAATCTTTTTAATATATTCAATATTGCATAACTATTAAATTTGATATTGATTTATAGATAATTAAGAAAAACAAATATTTTACTTAAATCCAGAAAAAAGTTACAATGTAAAGATTTGTAACTTAGGTCTAAAGTTCTTACTGAAATTTTGAAAAATTGTAGCCAGGTGGATCACCTTATCATACAATTCATCCTGCAGATACTAGTCTTGAAGGATGGAATTTTCCTAATTTGAAACAAAATAGATCAAATTCTTGGTCAGAGTCATTAGATGGTCTTCAAATTCAAGATACATTCATTGAATATGGACGTAATATAAGGTAGTATGGATTGAGTTGAAGAGGCTTTTATAGAAATACTCGTTAAAGTTTATAAATGTAAAATGTTTTTTTAGACTATTAGATGACAAAAATACAGCATTATATGATGCTTATAAAAAAGCTTATGCTGAAGTCTTACATAGATGGAGACTTTTGGATGCAAGAGCTCAAGTATTAAAACATGTTAGTACTACTTCTTACGATACACACAAGAGCATTGAATTCCAAAGTGAATGCTTAACTTGTAATAAATCAAGTAAAGGACCACAATGCTCAATGTGTAAACGATTGACCTTTCAATGTGTCGTATGTCACATATCAGTTAGAGGTAAATAAGAGATACTGATGATATATAGCACTTCTAGTCAGAATATTTTGTTTGCAGAATTTATATGAATATTGCATTAAATATATGTACTTGCAGGACCTAGCAATTTTTGTATAGTATGTGGCCATGGTGGTCACACTGACCATTTAGCATCGTGGTTCAAAAATGAGACTGTGTGTCCAACTGGCTGTGGCTGTTATTGCCTTCAAGAAAATATGTTACTCTTAAAAATGTAAAAATAGTGTAAATTTTTATTTAAAAAAACTGTAAAATATTAGGAATAATTAAAAATTATGTGTATATAATTATATTACTTTAGTAATAAAACCAAACATGATTTTTCTTACATTGTCTTGTTTTTAATTTAGAAAATTGAGAAATATTAAGATCACATTGAATATTTATTTTTTCATTGATGTATATGGAAAAAAAATCGAGAAAAATAGTTTTTCTAATAATTTTTACTAATAAGTCACGGTAGCAAAATTTTGTATTTAATGACATAGAACTTTTCGGAACACTTTATACAGTAAAAAAGTCTAAGTACAATTAAAAAATGAAGACTTCCATTTTAATATCTGTAATGGTCTGGCTTGAATGGGCCTTCAATAGGAATATCTAAGTATTTAGCTTGACTTGGAGTCAGTTTTGTTAATTTTACACCCAAATGATCAAGATGTAAAGCAGCTACTTCTTCGTCCAGCTATGCAAAAAATAAATAAATGTATATAAATTTCAAATGTTTCATTTTTTATAAAATTGAGTAACATTTTTGTGCAATAATTAAATTACCTTTTTAGGTAGCATATGAACACCCACTGAATAAGCTTCTGATTTAGTCCATAACTCTATTTGAGCAAGTGTTTGGTTTGTAAAAGAATTACTCATGACAAAACTTGGATGCCCTGTTGCACAGCCTAAATTTACTAATCGTCCTTCCGCCAGAAGAATGATGTATCTAAAATAAAATAGGATTAGTACTTTAGCAATATAGTCCAGTTTGAAAAAAGTTTGAAATTTTACCTTCCATTAGCTAATCTATAACGATCTACTTGTGGTTTAATGTTTGTTTTTTCAACCGCATTCTTATCTAACCAGGCAACCTGAATTTCACAGTCGAAATGTCCAATGTTGCAGACTATAGCATCATTTGGCATGTTTAAAAAGTGGTCTCCTGTAATGATATCCTTGCATCCAGTTGTTGTGACAAATATTTGACCTTTTTTAGAAGCTTCATCCATAGTGGTTACCTATAATATTAATTACATTTTTTTTTTTATCCTGTATGAATATGCCCAATTAAATATTTCTATCTTTATTTACCTCATAGCCTTCCATTGCAGCTTGAAGTGCAATAATAGGATCAATCTCAGTAATTAAAACACGACCACCCAATGCTCTCAAACTTTGAGCTGATCCTTTTCCTACATCACCATAACCAGCTACCACGCAAACTTTACCAGCTATCATGACATCTGTGGCTCTCTTAATACCATCGATCAACGACTCGCGGCATCCATACAGATTATCGAATTTACTCTAGGAAAATGTATATTAATATTATCAATGTTGATTAGGAATGAGATCAAAATGAAGAAAATCTGACCAACCTTTGTCACTGAGTCATTTACGTTTATGACAGGAACTTTAAGTTTGCCTTCTTTAAACATGCGATAGGCATTATGTACACCAGTGGTGGTCTCTTCAGAAATACCTTTGCAGTTTTGCAGATACTGCGGATACTTAGTATGTACAAGATTAGTTAAATCACCTCCATCATCCAGAATCAAATTAAATGGTTTTCCATCATTGAAAACTAATGTTTGCTCAATGCACCAGAGATATTCTTCATCAGTTTCTCCTTTCCAAGCGTATACTGGTATTCCAACTTTAGCCATTGCTGCAGCAGCATGGTCTTGTGTACTAAATATGTTACAGGAAGACCATTGTACCTTAAAAGACAGAAAAAATTGGTATTTTATAATTGAAATAGAAAAAAAGAAAGTGTAAGATTAGGGGAATCTGTAATGATATACAACAAGTATGTGCATCACGTTTTTTGTTTTTTAATTATTAGAAACAGTGGCATGATTAATGATTACTAAGCGGTCTCTTATTTTCGCAGAATTACGAATTGATAAGGCGAAGGTCATTGATAAAAGATAAATGCTATTGGCAAGCAAACAATTATTGTCGTGTTATCGTGTATCCAGGTGTTAACATCAATTAAACCTTTTATATGTAATTCATTGAAAGCATGTAGATGATGAATTTTAAAACACAAAGAAAAAAAAATAAATTATACCTCGGCACCAAGCTCAATCAGTGTTTCCATAAGGACAGCAGTCTGTACTGTCATGTGAAGGCAGCCAGCGATGCGAGCACCTTTTAAAATTTTTTCTGGACCATACTTCTTGCGTATAGCCATTAAACCTGGCATCTCATTTTCAGCCATTGTTATTTCTTTCCTTCCCCATTCGGCTAGAGAAATATCAGCTAGAAGAAAAAAAGAAATTTTTCTTAAATAAAATAATCATAGCAGGACACGTGTCGATTTATGTATTTACACGTTATATACGCATTAGTTTTGTAAAATCCGTGATCAAAACTTACCGACTTTATAAGCTGGTTTGGCGGTCATCGTTGTAAAGTATATTAACAAATAAAATATTTTTCAAGAGATACAACGGTACTATACTTATGGTACAAAGAAAGATAGATACCGGCTGTTTTCGTAATCGGACGGAGTCACCTCTTGAGTTATATATCAGATCAGAGCAACGAGTACAGTACGGTTAGCCGGTATCTTTTGCACGTGCATTCGCGGCGCGCTATACTTATATACGGACCATCAGGCACATGCTCGAATAGCTGGCTCTTTTTTGCTCCTACTCTTTGTCATAGAATAATGCGTTATGAAGATGGTTGTGAATTATTGCATAATATATATTCAGTATGCATTTATCTAAAAGTGGAATAATTAGGAAAGATGTCTACTTGATTGAGATTTTACGTTATGTATTGTGTAATTATGTTTAACAATTTCACTTTTTTTTTTTAATGTTCAGCCTCTTCCGGTGATGTTCAAATGTTAATGTCAACCAATAGAGGGCGTATAGATAATTTTCGTTCGTTTCTTTCCATTCAGTCGCTGATTACTCTCTGTGTAAATTCGCTAGTCAGAGGCGTTGGAGCTCAGAGATCAGTTCGTCAGCTGTGGTAAATAGATGTTTTGTTGATAATCACTCGACGTATAAGTAATAATTTTGTTTGCGGTGGAGTCTTCAGAATATTTTATATACTTGAGTACAGTCGATATTGCTGCGGTGTTGTTGTTACTTTTGACTGAATTAGAAAGAAGAATTTTTTGTATTATTATTTGATTATTCCAACAATAAAGGTTAGTAACAAATAGATTTATACATAGTCGTTTTTAGCCCCAACTAATTTGATTCAGTTTTTCTTATTGTCATTGAAATTGAGCTAACTCGCGTAACTTGGAACTATTTTCAGCACAATGGGTGAACGCAAAGGACAAAATTTGTATTATCCACCGGATTATGATCCCAAATTCGGAGGATTGAATAAATTTCAAGGAACCCATGCTCTGCGCGAGCGAGCTAGGAAACTACATATGGGTATTTTAATAATTCGATTTGAAATGCCCTTCAACATATGGTGCGATGGCTGTGGTAATCACATAGGAATGGGAGTTCGTTACAATGCGGAAAAGAAAAAAATCGGAATGTACTACAGCACTCCTTTATATCAGTTCAGAATGAAATGTCACCTGTGTGATAATCATTTTGAAATTAAGACTGATCCAGCAGTATGTATTTGAAAACTACATCTGAATAACTTTATTAATGTAATTCTTGATTATAACCATCACATGTATTTTTTTAGAATTTAAATTATGAAATTGTTAGTGGTGCTCGACGTCAAGAGAATCGATGGGATCCTACAGAGAATGAGCAAGTAGTGCCGGAAACTAAAGAAGTTTCAAGGAGATTATACGATGATGCAATGTACAAGTTGGAACATAATTTAGAAGATAAGAAAGTTGCCAAGACAAGAGCAAATGTTTTAGAAAGTGCAATTGAATTAAATGATTGTTTATGGAAAGATGATTATACATCAAATTGTGCTCTGCGATCGATTTTTCGAGTAAGCTTCCTAATTTTTAATAACTTGAATATGTTTATTGATAAATGATTACTTCAAATTATTTGTTTTCAGACTAAAAAAAAAGAAATACAAGGTAAAGCTAGAATGGATCAAACGTTCTTGAAGAAAATGGGTATTAATATCAGTTTAGTTAATGAACATGAAGAGGATATAAGATTAGCTAAACTCTTATCTCAACACAAACAAGTACAAAAGGGTAATGTTGCTTTATAACTATAATCATTTCGTGATTATATCATTAGAACAAATAAATAATTGATAATAATTCCAACAGGCAGCAAAGCCAAATTGCCTCTAAAACGACTGGTTTCTATTGCTGAGTCAAGAGAACGATCCAAAAAGAAGCCCCTGGCACTGGAAAGTAAGCAGAAAAAGAAAATTATACTACCTGCTGTAGCGCAATCATCTGCAACAAGTCCAAGCAGTAGTAGTGAAACAAATAATACTAGCAATTCTACCTTATCGCTTGTGCAATATGATAGCACTAGTTCGGAAAGTGATTCGTAGTTTTATAAAATAAAAACACACCTTGTACATATGTAAATAAAGAATCTGATATAACTCTTAAGTTTATTTGTTTATATTACATTTTTTTACGCCTGTGTTTGTGTGCTTAGTATATATACATGTTATTTTTTTAAATAATATCTTTAATCATTTCTTTTCTGAACTATTCTAAATCAACAAGTTGTGGATTCATTGTCGAAGTAGGAGAAAATTTTTTTTTGACCACATGAACTTTCTTGTTTGACAAACAAATAATATAACAGTGATTATCATATACAATGGAGATTTTGTCAAAAGCTTCGTTAGATGGAAATGCTTTAGAATCGATTTTGTCCGTTAGAGAAATCAAGCTCATAACAATAGTTGCGAGTCTTTCATCGTTTTCCAGTTCTCCTCCAGACTGAAACAGTTGATAGTGGTGTTGTAGTATAAAAAAAAAATTGTTATCAATTCTAAAATTAAAAGCATACCGTAAGAACAGCTCCATCCTCTGTCAACACCAAGTAGCCAATTTGATCCGGGATTCGCTCCATTGAAAGCATCTTCTAAAAATGTAAACATTATCAGGAATTTCGATTATTATGTGCTATCGTAATTTCAACCCGTTCGTATACTCACATGCTATTAAGAACAAGTAGATTCAATAAATTTTTCGATTATCTACTTTTTTCTGCGCAGACTATCAACAATGAAAATTGACACTTGAGAATGAGGACTGAATCTGTTGATGCAGCTGATGACCAGCTGATGACTGATGAGTATAGGAGTATATAAACATCGGTATATAGTCGAAACAAACGTTAACAGACATGCCAACTGTCGCTAAGGTAGAAAATCAAAAAATACGGCTTGGGACGAGTCGGTAATGCATATGCACAGACACATCGGTCGAGTATTAGTGGTGCAGCAGCGCGAAATCATTGAAGATTCAAGATATGTATAGAGTATACTTAGTACAGCGACTTATATAGATAGTGGGTGTGAAATATGAAAAGCGGAAGGGTAAGATCTTATTACAGCAGGAAACACGAGTCCAGACTATAAAATCAAAATAATGTTTATGATTGTGAAATACGAGAAATAAAAGCGAGAATTAAAATTTCTTAAAATTGTCGACTGATCCAGTACCAGTTCGATAACACTTTCGATCGCAGACCCAATGCTATAGACGATTCAAAGAAAAATTAGGTAAAACCGTATACACGTTCAGCGTATAATCGTCCGCTGAACTTTCACCGTTCCTGCTGCCGACTGTAAGTATTATATATATATATATATACACATCACAAGATCGCGTCAGATGCAAGGAAACTATAGCGCGGGTATATTATAGTTATAAGTATACCGTAAGCTGTATGCGCGACGAGAAATACGCTCTTCCCTTCCCACGATCTTGTCTCGCTCGTTTTGGCCGCGCCACTGCAGAGTTTATTATTATTTTGTAAAAAGCATTTCCGCCATAACCTATACGCGTATACACATAACCCGTCGATCGACTCGTCGTATATCCTACGTTATAGGTATATACGTATACGTGTGCACCTATATATTGGATATATACACTCGTGGCTACATAACAAGGATGCGAGAAAGGATGACCAGGAGCAGATGACCGGGGCTTACTTTCACATTCTGTTAACTCTCACTGCTCTTGCAGCGATCGCCGCCGCCGTTATATATATATATATACGTGCTGCAAGCAGAGAGAGACGATTCGTGTAACGATCGCTAACTGCGATAATTCAGAGAGTATAGCGCGAATCGCGAATGTATATCCTAGACTGCAAAGAAAGAATTGATTATATATATAGGCGTACGAAGCGCGAAAAAGTCGAGCGAGAGAGAAAATCCGGATCGGAAACTCGGCGATGCAGGAGCTGTGCAGAAAGACTTATGGTGGTGCGTTGATGCCTGACCGAGTTTCCACGGACTAGTTGTGACGCGCGCGCGCGCGCGCACGTTATAATCAGCTGGTTGCGTGTGATGCAACATTATACTTCACTCCTGCTCTTTTTCTCTACGCGGACGCTATCCAACTTATTAGCCGCTATTATGTGTATTATATACATAAGAGCGCAGTGGCTGTGTAGAATATCGATATTTCTCATCTATATACGATTGATGGGACTCTCTTTCTTGTGTATAATAGAGAGAACAATTTATGTAGGTATGTTCGCGTGTGATGTAAGCTATAGTGCGACTAGTTTATTGTATCAATCAATCATGCAATTACCTTATATTGGATGACGATGCGATGTATAGTCGGGATATGACCTGACCGTCTTCGCGCCACTTGTATATAGATATGTATATACATATACAGCGTTTCGGGTATATACGCACTTCCTACTGCGTAATATTAATTGCGTACCTAGCTCACCCGTGCCAGGCATTCGCGCGAGCGCAAAACTGTTCACTTTGTTCTCTCTGCGCTGCTGCAGCACAATTAGCTTTTGCCAGCTTGTGTATATATATATATATATATACATGCAGGTAAATGCACACACAATTTTCTGAAATACATGCGCTCATATACCTGTATACACATATAGTTAGATGTACTATCATCATACGCGCGTTTACGAGTGTGTCTCTTGCGCGGAACCTTCCAGACACGCGAGCTTCACAGAAACGTACGGGTGCGTGTATATACATATGCATATATAATTAAAAATGCTAAGTAGGTGTCCTATATAACACGTATACTATACGGACATCCATCAGCTTTCTCCGAATTCGCATTAGAATCCGAGGGTATGCGAATATAATATAATGCAACGCGAGCGGGAATTTTAAAAAGGATTTTTTTTTCACGAGGAAGCCAGTATAGCTGATGATGTCTGTGTGCGCGTGATATCGTTGACCGGCTGACCCAGTTCGTTGACTTGAATTTCGAAACTCGAATATACATATATATTCGTTCTTGTATGTGCGTGTGTACATACGTGTGCGTTCGATCGCACGCTCGAGAATATTACTTACGTGAAAATGAAAAAGTGAAGAAAAAAAAAAGAAAAATAAATGAAGCTGCGCACGACATGTGACGGCGGCAGCGCAGCTGCAGCCGTATAACAGGTACCCCGCGCGAGCACCTGAGTGATATGTGCGTTTGGGTGAAAGGTAGGTGTATATGAGAGCGTATATCATATATACCTATATATATTGCGCCGGGAAAGGAACTTTTGGCCTGCGCTTGTATTTTTCCAGTCTGTATATATATATATATATATATATATATACATAGATATAGATATAATACAATATCGTTCGCAGGGCGTGTAAATCCGCAAAGCGCATATACCGATTTATGAAAGATCCTCAGGAATATACATTACTAGACGTACTATAAGACTATATATATATATAAAACTCGAGGCCGTAAGTCGCGCTCGTTCAACCGGTATATACATATATACATACATACGCGTAAATGCCGGCAACGGCGGCGCCGGCGAAAGTGCTACGCTCTCCTAGGGTCAATGGCAGCAATCACTGCGGGAAGTTCACGCGATATTGCGCCCGCGCCGTCGCATTTTTTCGTATAAGTATACACACCGGCAGCAGCTGTGCCAAGCGTTCTCGAGTCACAGAGACATCTCGGTTATCTTTTTCTCGTTATGACAAAGCTCTGCGCTGTGCACGCTTGGAAAATGTATATATGTATATATATATATTTGCGCCGAGGAGAAGAGAGACGAATGTCGGAAGCCGCGGAGAACACGGGCTGATCTCGCTGCCGCTGCAGACGAGGGGAAAGTGCAGCTTTGTGCCCGCGCGCGCGAGAGAGAGAGAGAGAGAGAGAGAGAGAGGATGTGTATATATATATATATATATATATACATACACATTTATGTGTGATAAACGCCGCGCGCGCACTTTTCTTCGAAACTATTTTTATTTCGCTCTCGACATCGGAATTTCATCCGGCTTATTATTATTACACGCTCGCGCGCGTTATAATATATACGTATACGTATATACACACACCGAGATGAAAAAAAAAAGAGATTCTCATCTCCTTTTTCCGCTTCAATCGCGTGGGACAAATATATATTTTAACTTTAGAAATTCGGCTTTTACGTTATTATTATATGCGCGCGCTTATATATACGTTTATATACCTAAATTGCCGCCTCGCGAGGAGAACTGCGCTCTCCGCGCGCCGCGGAGAGCTTATTAGTGCACGCACTTAATATCTTACTGCGCTCGCGCTTGCAAAACGCAGCTGCGGCGATGAGCTTTATTTTTATACTGCGGCCGTTATGCGCATGCGCGGAGGATCTTCTCTCCCGGGCAAACTGTGTGATTTTTCATTCGCAGCTCTCGATGTGAAAGTATGTATATATATATATATATATAGCCTAATACGGATGAATTATATATACAGCGCGTTCTTTATGCAGATCGCAATTTTTTTTCCTCTCGCCTCCGTTATCATCGCTGTATGCGCGTGTTTCCTAATTTAATTTCGGGCCATCTTCGTTTCGACATCGTGCGCGCAGGATTATGAATTATACATTAATTTAGGAAGAAAAAAAATTGGTGGAAAGTGCCTTTTGAGAAAGAGAAAAAACTGTCAAGGTCCGCAAGACGATTTCGTTATAATTTTTTCGTCGCATCATCGGAATATCGTTGTTCGATCCAGCCGTGAAATACAGAATGAAACTAGACGAGAGCCTTTGAGAAGCAGCGTATAATGATGTAACGCAGAGTATATATATATAAATGCGGAGTTGGGTGAAAGGCTTCATGGGAGCAGGGAAAAAAAGAGCGTATATAAGTATAATTTTAAAAAAGATATACGAACATATAACTCTATAGCAAATAGCGCAATGAAAAGGCGTCTAAGATCAAGATGACGCGATGATGGGCCAAGTATTATACGCGCGCGCACACACACATACACATATATATAGTGTCTGGCGTGCGCGCGAGTTAATTAAAAAGGCTGCGCGTGCGAGCTTGCGCAAACTATCCTTTATACACAGAGACGCACAGTGAGAGAGAAAAGGCAAAACTTTCCCTAATTCCTCCCTAAGTAGCCTCGGGCACGTGTATATGCATATACATATATGTATAGCAAAGACTCTCTTTTTCATCCGCGTATAATCTAATTTAGATGATTTCGCCGGATATTCGAGACCGTGGACTCCTCTCTGCGATGCTATTAGACCCGTCGGCTTAGCTCGAAAGTGGGCCTCTCTCATAAGTCACCTTTACTCGCGTGCGTGTCTCTGCTCTATCCGTATATGTGTATTATAAGTGTGTGTTTCTTTTTCGGACACGCACATCTCCTTGATGGGATAAAAAATGCGGCAGAATTTAGTAACTCTAGAAAGTATCATTTCCAAAGACCTTCTCCAATTATTCACACGTATATACATGTATATCACACGCACGCATTGTCCATATATACATGTACATATATACGATATAAAGTTATATTAGCGCGCTCTGTTTTAATGCAAAAAGAAATAGGCGAGCGCGCGAACGCGTAAAATTTTTCTCACAACAACAACGACGACGACGACTGCAATTTTGAAGAATGACGGTGAAAGTCCGTGTCGCGCGTCAGCTGCAGCACGCGCATCTTCATGTATATATATATATATATATATAGAGATATATAATATGCTTGCTCTATTAGCGCGATCGTTTTTTCTTTAATTTTTCGACTCCGCGGATAGGCCGCTTGCGCACTGATAAAATATAATTCTCGGAAGCAGATTTGCCTGGTTAATTGGTAAATTGCCCGGTGGAGCTATGCACACCGCTTGTATATGGATGTATAAAGAGTAATGGCTTAATTGCAGTAATACAGCGCGGGCCCCTCTATATATTTCGACTAGATTGTTTTTCGACTAATAAAATCGTCGTTTCGCAACGTGTATAATACACGTACGCTCGTGCGGTTGTATACACACTCATTTTTATATATATATATATATATATATACATATATGAGACGATATACCAAATATATACGTAAGCACACATCGAAGCGAAGGAGACCAAGGCTATGTATTGTATATAGTATATAAAGAAATAAAAATCGGGTCGATCGTATACGCGTATTATATACATATTACGGTCCACCTGTTTTTTCGCCTATATATATATATATACACACAATCCGCCGAGTAGGCTCGCCGGCGATCGCATATACGCGGAAGGTACATCAGGTTGTTGTAAAGCGAGTAGAGGTGACGACGACGACGGCGACAACGACGAGAGATGCCCCGGAGGAGAAAGAAGCCAGCGCATGGTAGGGAGTAAATTCGAGTGTGCCGATCTCCCAAACAAGCGCGAGAGAAAGAGAAAGAGTCGCGGGGAGAAAGAGAGAGGGAGATTTGCAATAGCTCGCGGTCGCGCGCATCTCATAGGTGATGGGTCGAGTGGGGCCCCGGGTATGTACCTCGCGCTGGTATAAAAGGGGCCCGCAGCTCAACTACGGAGCATCAGTCCTCTCAATTCTCAAAAGGAACAGCAGCAACCATGAGGGCATTCATGGTAAGTCTCTTTTCCTATCCCTATATATATATACGCATCGCGATCGCGCGGCTCGTACTCTCGATACAGCAGTTTCTGTGCGCCAGTTTTCCTGTGATCTAATAATGTGAAAAAAAAACCAAACAATTTCCAGATCTTGGCGCTCGCCACCGTGGCGATGGCTCGGCCTGAGGCACCCTACTCCTACCCCCAGCCCGGCGGCGGCGTCCCAAGCGGTAGCTACGGAGCCCCGGGAGGCGGCAGCGGTGGCGGAAGCATCGGAGGCTTCGGAGGCGGTGGCCACGGAGGTGGCATCAGCGGCGGCTTCGGAGGCGGCGGCCACGGAGGTGGCATCAGCGGCGGCTTCGGAGGCGGCCACGGAGGCGGCTCCGGATTCGGCGGAGGCTCCAGCTTCGGCGGAGGCTCCAGCTTCGGCGGAGGCTCCAGCTTCGGCGGCAGTGGCGGCTCAGGATTCAGCGGCGGTAGCTCAGGACTCGTCGGCGGCGGCAGCTCGGCCGGCGGTACCCTCATCCAGAAGCACATCTACGTCCACGTGCCGCCACCAGAGGCACCCGAGGACAGGCCCATCAGAAACTTTGCCCCGTCCGCACCAGCCCAGAAGCACTACAAGATCATCTTCATCAAGGCACCGACCCCACCAACCCCCACCGCTCCCGTCATCCCCGCTCTGCCCGCTCAGGACGAGCAGAAGACCCTGATCTACGTGCTGGTGAAGAAACCCGAGGAGGCGCCTGAATTCAGCCTGCCCACTATCGCTCCTACCCAGCCCAGCAAGCCCGAGGTCTACTTCATCAAGTACAAAACCCAGGTGATTATCATCCTCGTCTCGCGCGATCATGCTCGTGCTTTTATTTTAAAATTATCATTGACTCATTATGTATGCATTCGATTCGCAGAAGGACGGCGGTAGCGCTGGTGGAATCGGCGGTGGAATCGGTGGAATCGGCGGTGGAATCGGCGGTGGACACGGCGGACTCGACGGTGGACTCGGCGGTGACGGTGGTCTCGGCGGTGGTCACGGTGGATCCTCAACCGGAAGCATCGGCGGCGGATCCAGCGGCCCAAGCTCGAACTACGGACCCCCCGGAGGCTCCGGCCCCTACTAGTCAATTCACCGTGTCAACCACTTGATCCTCCCGGCTACTTCCGACCGGCACACATTGACACACTCGTTGCACACACCACACCACACACCCACTCACTCACTCACTCACACACACGATAACAAGAAGACAATGAAGAAGAAGATGAAGACATCGAGCGAGATGCGTGATTCATTAGTCCGTTGTAAAATAGCCCCCCCTGCAGCTCTCGGCGAAGCTCGAGAGCTTTCGAGCTTACTCATACGCCGAGATGAAGATGACACGACGAGGTTATGCCATCGCCAGATACAGGATTATCGGTTCCGAGATGCTGTGCTATTGTATCGTCGAGGCGCGCGACGAAGATCGTATATACATCGAGAGACCATACATCCGATCCATTGGCGACCACCTCATCTGCGACTGTATTATATTAATATGCGTAAAGCAAAGCGAGCGAACTCTTTCCATCTCTCTGCGTCGCAGGCCGCGGAGAGACGGAAATAAACTACTTTTTTATACCTACTTTTTGCAAGAAAACGGTGGCGAAATAAAGCTTTTTTATGTATTTTTTTACATAAACAGATAAACCGCTGGATATTCAATTATTTATACCTACACACACAGACACACGCGCGCACGCAAACTGTATACACATATACATATCATATCCTCCCATCAGAGAAGACTTTCACTGATCATCATCAGCGCACCGTCTCCTCTAAAACGTAAATCACGACGAGGTGAAAATCGATCCGACGAGCCAGCACAATTTCTTCTCTCTTTCTCATCCTTTCCTTCGCTTTCGCCGTTATATATATTACACACGCATATAACACGACTCATCGCGCTCGCACTCGTCCTTTCAATTTTCGAAAACGCAATTGCGTCGCCGCTCTTGCAGCCGTGCAGCCTAATAACTTCCTTGTTTCCCAACTCGCACACCGGCTGAGAGCAGCTACTTTACAAACGCAATTTTCTTACAAACCTATTCTAAGGACGCGATTGAGAAAAAGGCTTCTTCCTACTATTTTCCAGGCTTTACGTAATACACACAACGCCGAGCGCTGTTGGCTGTAAAACTGCGCGAGAAAGAGATAGTTTGTTTTCGAGAGATAGAGCGCGCGCGGCTAATGGAAGATAATAAAAGAGGAAAAGAAATACAAGCCCTCCTCGAGGATCCGAGAGAGAGAGAGAGAGAGAGAGAGAGAGAGAGAGAGAGAGAGAGAGAGAAAGAGCGCTGGAAAGTCACAATGGAAAGTAGCGTTTTATAATTTATCGAGAAGAGAGCCTCGGGGGCATCGTTGGTCATCGCCAGCGGTGAGCTATACAGCGAAAGCGATTCTCTCTCTCTATACATGTCTCTTGGATATATACATATATACGTGTATGTGGAAGGGAAGAGAGAAGATGCGCGCCTTCGAGAACAACTTTCACACTACTCAAGCTTTTTCCTTATTTTTCCTCCGATGTACATATACATACACATACACACACTATCGCGTCCCACGCAAGAGCTTGTGAAGATATATCCTTATACACTTATATATATATATATATATATATATATATATATACGTTCGACTATTGCGTCTGTACGGATGGCCTTTAGACTGACCCCTACTTTCACCCGGTAGCGTCTTCATCGCTGCTACGTCTTCTACATAGTATCCAACCGATCACCTACTTCTCTCTCTCTCTCTCTTTCTATAAATGCATCGTCGGATCATCCACCGCTGACGTAACGACGGTTAACTTGCACCGTCTCGTTATATATACTATACATTGCGTATCGGCGTATATAGATAACTGTAGATGAGGATCGAAAAGTTTTCGAGAGGATAAGAGAAAGAGATTTGTACAGCATAACGCTTTACTCTCGCCAGGCGCAATTACGCGACGCCTGCGCATTTCTAGATAATCATCTAATATGCTACTCATGATGACCATCTCGTATACACGAGCTGCTTATGCAATACAGCAGAGCGGTCAGGGATTATACAATTTCTTTCTCCTCGTTTTTTCTTTTCATTGTCATAGATACGCGTATAGCTGTGAATGATTCTTCTTCTGTATATAATAACTCACTTATGTTATACCGACTACTATACATTGAGCTACAGTGTATTGGAAACCTTTTTCCTTTTTTTTTTCTAACGTTATAATAGTTTTTCACTTCATTTTCGGTTCGGAAATTTCTTTGTTGTGTACGCTGCCAAGAAGAGTTCACGACCTCCCGGTGATGAATTGGATTTAGGCTTTGGGAATAGATTTTTTTAAATAGCACTTTTTAAACATTCGATTAAAGAACGTATTTTTTTAAGGAAATATTGATATGGGATAATAAACTACTGAAGATCTCGAAAAGAAAGGCCGACGAGGTTAAATTACATCGGTTTTATAAGTACCAGAAGACACCTTCCAAAATTTCAACCGGATCTGCGGGATCTTCTTATGAGATGGCAATCTTCTTGTAATACACATGTTCGATAAATGTGAATAAATTTCAGAGCATGTAGTCTTCATTTAAGCCGTGTCATCACATCTAATTAAGACAATTATTTAAATTGCGCGTAGCCTACTTGTACACAGGTGTTCGAGTCGACTACTCTATTGAGACATCAGTACAATAATTTGACTGTTGGACCAGATTTCTGGGATGCTTCGGTGAATCGTTGTATTACTAGATTCTAAAATGTAGAAACTAATAATTTCGACATGTCAAATATTTTGACAATCTGAAAAAAAGAATTTTCCCGTTTCTGCAAGAATCGTGTTTGCGTAGTTAAAAATGGCTTATTAATTACAAAGTGACAATTTGCATGGACGTTAGTGACGAAAGTAGCGTCCTCTTTTGCTTCAGTGAGTAAAATGGGCCCAAAGTGAAAGGAGTACGTGCTCACTAATGTGTTACGTATACGTTATTAATATATATATATATATATAAATACAAATGTTGCTCTGATGGTAACATAGGTACTAAAATTTTAGTGTAAATAAAATATGGGTTAGTCGAAATTACGTCAGGTTTTGATGTTTACTTTTAAGACATGAAAAGTTTTTCGTTAATCTACAATTTTAAAACGACTTATCGACAGTCGCTTTTTCGTAAGAGTGATGGTAGACATTTACTTTACTGATTTAAGGTAATTGCTTCTCAGAAACTTCATTGGATTTTAGTGATGATGATTTTTGCGTCAACTTTGCGAAACTTTGTTTAATTTCACCAAAACGTTTTCTAAAGTTAGGCAATGGTTGTGCAAGGCTGAATGAAATTGAACAAAGTTTATAAATTTTTATAGGCAAACTTTCTTAATACTTTGTAACATTTATACATAAAAAGACTTTGTAACATAGATGCTTTAACATAAAATGATATTTAGATATTGGAATTCGGTAGAATTACCTGTATCTACATTAGCGCGTTGACCAACAAAATTGGTCTATTTTTTACCAGAATAGTTACGCAAAGTTAGGGAAAGTTTGGCAAATTTAGGAAAATTTCACAACAAGGCGTAATTTATCTAAATTTAATGCACGCGTACTAAATTTTATAAAATGACGGAAAGCAATATTTTTATTTTCACGCGCGCGTGGGTTATTTTATAGATTTTTAATCAAAGCAAAATCGCAATCATGTATATAGGGCAGAGTCGCCCGCAGCCTGGCTACCTATATTTGTTATTTTGGGCGTAATTTTTTATTGATGCAAAAAAAAATATTAACTAATAATTTTAACGCATTATCCTTGGACATTTTACTATGGTAGAACGAATTGGCGCGATTCAAATCAAATATTTAAAATAGTTATCCGTGTAAATGTGCAAAACGTTTATTTTTACGAGTTCGCAGAAAGTGACTCCTATTGTTACGGTTATTTTTAGCTATTTGAAATGTAAATACTTATTGTTTGATCGATATAAATGGTACAATTTTCAAGTTTTTCAACGGCTAGTTTTTTAGCTATTTTTATTGACTTTGCTATTGTTATTAAATTTTTCACTTTTTTCAGTTTTAATCCTCTTTATTATAAATTATGGTACTATAAGGAATTCTTTGTGTAAATAGAGAAAAAATTTTGTGTGTGATTTAGTAGCACACATTCCACGCATAATAATACGACGTCCCAATAGACTTGTGAAGGCCTGCATGTTGTATGATCTATAAAAAATATTAAATAAATTCTTGTTTTCAATTGACTAGCAATGTATTAATGTTTACGTGGTATACCAAGATGAGCTATATACGCTGAAACCTATAGATAGAGTATTCTTTATCCGAAGAAATAAGCCATGTTTATAAAAACAATCAAAATAATATTATTCGTATTTGTTGAAAAAAATTATTTACACCAATTTTATAGTTATTAGTACAACATATGGCCTGGAGAAAAAAAAAGCAAGTAAAATTTACATTTAGATGCTACGATAAGTGCATAGCTCGCTGAGTGAAATTAAAAGGAATGCCAAAAAGAAATTGGGCTGAAACTTAGCAGAAATTTAACTCGAGTTTTTGGCAATAGACGCTTTAATTGGAAAATTAGATGCCATGTTCGTGGTGTGTTCTTAGAATATTGCTCAGTAAATGCAGACGGTAGAAACAGTATAAATAGCAATAAAACCGGTGAGAAAAAGACCTGTAACTTGACTTGCTACACTTTCAATATTTACATAGCAACGCTATATTTTCACGTAAACTTTACATGCTTCACATTTTTATCCGAGTGTTATTTAAATTAATTTTTTTATATATACAGTAATTGTCACAGACATAACACGTATAATACTTTCACCGCAGAAGCGCGTGATAATTTTACCAGACTTAATTTTACATCATCTATGCTAATGAGTATTTTTATACGTGTTACTTTATGAAATTTAAACTTGCCGGAGTATATGCAAATTATACGCTCACAATGTGTGCTTGCATGCGGGGAATGGGCCAAGTATGAATAAGATCAATCAGCCAGATTGTTTCGCTCGTGCTTTCTTATTATTTTCACTATGGTTTTATGCCAACAGGGCTTGCTCTATTTATTGCGCTGTAAAATTTATTTATACAGGAGTATCCGGAGTTTTCTTTTTTAATAAATTCAATCGATAAAAGTGTGCGCGTCGGTGGAAGAAAATTAACTGTCATTTTGCTAAACGCTATATCACTTATAATCGTATGCACATCTAACATATAACAGCGAGTTTATGAAAAGTAAATCCGATAAATGTCACAAGCAATTAGAGAGCAACGGTGTATACTTATATATAGAAAGTATAGGCACATTATTATCGGATGATAATACGAAGCCAAGCATTCACAGTGCACACATGTACACTATATATATACAATATTCAAGTCGAAACGTATGGTATTCGTCATGTTTATAACGATCGTGTCAAAAGTCGTGCGAAAGTCTCGAATTCTTTCGTTCTTACGTGCACTTTCTCGATAAGTTAATGGCTCGTTTCAAAGGGACAGCTTTGGGGTAGGGAGGAATTTCGGCGCTGCTCGTCAACGTAAGCCCCTAATGGCATCCCTTTGGACAATCCATCAGCTATTTAAGGTCTCGCGCGGACCAACCGTCAAACTAGTCTGGTACGAAGAGTCTCTCAAGGCTGGAACTGCTTTGCTTCACCTCGAAGATCCACGTCGTCCTGAGAAAATATGTTTCGATACGTGAGTATATACATATATATGTGCGTGTAATATATTATATTACGCGAATCGAGCCTCCGCGTCTGCCGTAAAAAGAAGCGGCTCTGCAGTGTGCTAAGCGAAAAAAGAGGCATCATTTGGTATGCAACGCAGAGAAATTCACGTCGTAAAATCGCAATTCGCTAAGAGATTGCGCGTTCCGAGAATGAGAGACTGAGAGAGAGAGAGAGAGAGAGAACCTGCGCTCTCCGCAAATCTCTTTTTGAGAGCGAGCGAGTGAACGCGCTTTTCCACCTTAATGGAGCGCAATGCAACAATAATTAGGTCCGCGAATTCATCTCGCGCTTTAATAACACACGCGCGTTTATTCCGTTATAAAAACGTTTAATGTGTGTGTGTGTGTGATTATGCTTTCAGACGATGATAATATGCCTGGCGTTGGCCGCTCTATCCACGGCAGCAGTGAAAGATCGGCGATCGGCTCGGAGTATCTGGCCGTTCGGTAAGTCCGAGGAGCAGTCTACGGATGCTCCGATACTCACCGAGGAACATACTCGGCTTCTGGAGCAAGCCGGTCTCGGAAAAGACTTCAACTTCAGCAGTCATCCTTTGTGGAAGATCCACAAATACCAGGGAATCGACTTGAAACCGGTTCACGTCAAGACGGAAATCGTCGCCGCTACGACTTCGGAACCCGAACCTCCCACTACCACCGATGTCGATCTTAGTTTCTTGGACGATTTGGGTGGCTTGGCTTACTTCCTGCCGGAGCCTAAGGACAACGACGAGGCTACCGATCTCATTGCCGATGCTATCGAGGAGGAGGAGGAAAAGGAGCCCGGGTTCTTCAAGAAGCTCTGGGGGAAAATCGTCGGAAAATCCAGCGGATTATTCTCCTCGATCTTCGGCCGCAGTGAGAACGTTGCCGAGGTCGAGCTCAAAAAGACGAAAGACGCGAACGATGATTCGCTGACGATTTTTCTGCCGGAAACGCAAGGATCGTACGTAGCGGTCGTGGTACCGTCCAACGAGAAACCTTCGGAGGAACTACTGACGTCGAGCCATGTGAGCCAGTTTCGCGAGACTTCGATCGCTCCTCCAAGTGAGTCCTGTTGTTAAAAATTTGGTTTGCGCGGTTTTACGATTAAAAATACAATCGATTGAACGATTCTTACAGAGCTGACGGCAGAGGGACTCGTGCCAGTGAACCACGCGACCCGATTCCGTGAAGTTCCGATCGTTCCTCCAGGTGAGTAGTCGACGTTGCTGTTGAAAATCGATAATATTTGACCTAATAACGAAAAACGTTCGTCCACATAAAGCTACTTCGCATCCAAGCAACACTCGATCCCAGGCCTGGATCCAGTCGTGGTCACCTCACGCCTCGTACAACGTGCACATCCAAGGAGAACCGATCGACAGCAGCAGCAGCAGCAACAAAGTCGAGGTCTTCGAGCGTTCGAACGTCAACCGGACGAGCTACGAGCGAAAAATCGGCCAAGACGAGATCGAAGACTCTACCGAGCAAGCAAGCCCTGCGGACGATGAGGAGCACGAGGAAAATAACGCGATGAAAGACACCATCACGGACCTTCTCTCGAATCTAAATCTGCCGGAAGGACTGTGGAAAAAATTGCAAGTCACCCCGGAGGTCGTAGACGCGGTCCTGAACGATAAGGAAAAAGCCCGAGCCCTCGAGCGCTTGAAAGTCAAGCAGAGGGAGTTCGATACGCAGGTGCAGCAGCTTCGCTACTCTTATCCTCGAGTCAGAAAGCAGCCTCAGAAGACGACGATTAGCGACGAAAGCGAATCGTAATTTGTCAATTTTTCACGCATCGAAATTTTGCATCTCACATTCTTGACACCTGTGTATAACCGCGCGCCGTGATGTGTATATATATATATATACATTAATAAATTATTTCCAACCGCAAAACTACAATGTGTTCGTGTTATAGCTATCAATAAACGAAGGCAAAAAGGTTATAGACGAGCTGCGTAAGCAGGTGATCTTCTGCAAAGTGGCTCGCCTCGTTACGAATTTTATAGGCTCGTTTGGTCATTTAAGTGAAAATTTTTGTATAGTAAAGTACGTATATACACACGCGCTCATTGCGCCAGAACTAGAGCCGTGTGTTGTGCTCGCGTAATATCCATATAGTTCCGGAGGTATTATACACGCGGCGCTATATACTTTTGTGCAGTAGTACCAGCGTATATAGTAGCGCGAGCGCAGCTGCCTGAATTTTGCAAGACGACATCCCAGAGAGCATATATATATATATATATATATCGCAGTAGCTGCTGCAGAGCATACCGCGTAATTAGTTTGACTTTCACCCGAGAGCGCGGAGAGTCAGCCGAGACCCATCGGCGGCAGCCGCAGCTACATCGCGCGCGCCGAGCACAATTCCAGCCAGGTGAAAATCGCAGCGTCCGTCTCTCTCTGTGATGTATATATATATATATATATATATATATGTATAGCAAGCGAGGTATATACGAGCGTATATAGATATAAAATATGTGTTTATAACGAAAGAAGCGTCGGTTTTAATGACGTGCGTGCATATGAGCGCGATGCGGCGGAATTCGAATATATAAAGTTGATTGGAAATTCAAATTTCGCGCCGGGATACTGACAATTGGTTTTGCGGCTTGTGATTATAGTATAGTAAATATCGGGTCACGATTTCACGGGACTGATGCGTGTGTGTGTGTACTTTATAATGTGGATAAAATGAATGATTATGTATAGAGAGTCAAAATTGTTAAAAAAACAGCTCAAAATTTCATTATTCGATCCTCACAATTAGATATAGGTATCGTAGCGCCTAACGAAGCCTACTTTAAATCGTCATTTTTAGAGAACCTACAGCGTATAGGAGCAACGTGATGTCGTAATTTATCTTATATTGTCTATATCGCATTAGGGGAGACTGGGACATAATTGGACAGCGGTAAAACTTGGACACTGTGAATATCTTTCAATAAAATCCTAGTAAAATATCCCGCAAAAAATATACGTTTGCCTTATATTTGAAGGGGATATGTTATGTGGCTGCAAGGTTGCCCACATAATTTCTTAGACTATACATGGGATTTCTTTTTGAGTTTATAACTGGTTCATTTTACAATAATAATTATTATTTACTCGCTCGCATCATAATATATATTATGTGTAAAACAATATTTAAATTTAACCCTTATCTCTTTTTTTATCAGACAAACTTAAAAAAATACTATGTCTATAATATCATATTGCCGCATAATGTGAAAAACCAACAAAGCGAAATATTATATGATGCAGTTATGCTCCACACCCCTATATTCATTATATTTACCACCCAATCACTTCGTCTACTTGTTTATGCATATTACATACATAGAAGCGCGAAATTCGAATATTCGATCGCCTCGAAAAGCCCCTAAATATACCGATAATCTCAGCCCCAGCTCTATTTCGCGCTGTATAGACGACACTGAGCAGACGCAGGAGATCCGGTTAGCTATAATACGGCCGTTACGCGATCGCGCGCAAATATGACGCTGGTAATACGTGTGTATCAGCGAAAGCCGTATATATACACATGTTCGCGCCTGCAGCTTTTTTTCCCCGACCTTTCGAAATTTCCTTACAGTATAGATCGTCCGTATCGCATTTTTATGCTAATATCGTGTATGTATATTATTATGGTCCCCGGGCACGTAAAAATTCCTTCGATTTACAGTAGAAACTATACTCGCTCGCGAATATAATTCAAGTGCGCGCGTTACTTTTTACGCAATCGATGTATCGGCAAAAGCTCTCTTGATATGCCACCGGCGTACATAGAAAATTTCACCAGCACTGTTTTATAGCCTTTTCCGGATTTGGAAATATATACGAAAGCGCGCGTGATTCGAATGCATAGTATATATATATATATACAGCGCGGAGTCGTGACTCGAGACCTCTGCTCTCTGTGTAATACACGCAAAGTTTTGATTTTCAAGGCCGGATAAGGAAATTGATCGGGTGCATCGCAACCGCGCATTACATACCTATGTATATATGTATACACGTACATATACCTCTCCTGCGCGACTTTCGCTCCTGCGCGCGAGACGCGCCAAGAGTATTATATACATTTTTTTGCAGCTATGCCCCTCCATCATAAACACAGATATCGAACTGCGTGCGAGCTGCTGCCCCTAAAGTCGGATGAGCTCCTTCCGCTACTCGCTGCCCGTATATATATATAAATATATATACATACACACACATACTCCCATTTTTGCGCGCACCTGCGCGATCCCCATCCGGGCGCTCGCGCTTGCCGATCATATATAAGTAGAGCGAGCACAGGCCAATCGGACAGTGAATCGTCGACCGGCGCGACTTTCCAAGCAGTACTTACACAGATCGCATACACAGACAGAGAGAACATGAAGACTTGCCTCTGCATCGTAAGTCCCCGTCCGCACAGTGCAAAAGTGAAAATACCGTGTGCATCGTTAAAAAGTTCTCTCTCATATAATTTCGCTTGCAGATGTTGGCCAGTCTGGCAAGCGTAGCCCTGGGCCGTCCGGAGCCACCGCTGCCCTCCTCCTACTTCCCCTCGGGCTCCGACGGTGCTGGCAACTACCCCTCGGCAAACTACGGGCCACCCCAGCAGCAGCCGGTCATCCACAAGCACGTCTACGTGCACGTACCGCCACCCGAGGCACCGGAGTACAAGGCGCCGAAGTACGTCGCACCGGCACCTCCGCCCCAGAAGCATTACAAGATCGTGTTCATAAAGGCGCCGACGCCTCCGACCCCCACCGCACCGGCCATCCCGGCGCTGCCCCAACCCGACGAGGAGAAGACCCTCATCTACGTGCTGGTGAAGAAACCCGAGGAACAACCGGAACTCGTCGTTCCGACTCAGGCGCCTACTCAGCCCAGCAAGCCCGAGGTCTACTTTATCAGATACAAGACGCAGGTATGATCGCTGACTTTTTTCAGGTTGTCGGGCTACCTGGTAGAGAAATTAACGATTTTTTAGCTAGCACGGATCGTTAACTCTCTACCAGGGGCGATGAGGGTGTTCGAGTGTACATTGCGATTTACTTTTGGCTCGTTTTCCTATTATTTATCGACGTAGTTATTTTTTAAGCCTTTTAAGCTAAAACGATAGTACCCTTCGGTATATACCAGTGCGCGACGGTGTACATATACAAGTGATTCTCACGCTCGTGCAAGAATAATTCAAAATAAACCATTGAAAATAACGCCGCGCATAACAAAACGAGCAAAAAGCCAAAAAATACACACCCTCAACGCTGCAATACACATACAATTATAAATTAACCCTCGAATAAAAAAAACAGAAGGAGCAGCAAGGCGCCTACGGACCACCAAACGCGACGCCCGGCGCCCCGATCGACAACTACGGGCCACCGAGCGGCAACGACGGACCCTATTAACACCGTGTGACGAGCTGAAAAAGTGAAAACGCATATCGTCTCTCTCTCTCTCTCTCTCGGACGATCTAGATTTTTCCAACAACCACAATGCGCGCCGCCCGCTACTCCTTTCTCCATTATATGCAGCAGTGCGATCAACGAACCGCTGCACGCGATTACAAAAACTTGACGGGGTATGTATATATATATGTATATATATAGCAGTGTGCGTGCGCGCGAAGCATCTCCAACCATAGCGCGACTTTTTCTACGATTTCGTAATCGCTCGCGCTCTTTTTCTTTCTGCTGCTACTATATATGTATATATACGCATGCTCGCATATATAGTGTTATATATATATATATATATATATATATAACATAGCTTTATTTTATCTGTATATACTTGTATTTGATAAACCATATCGTTTTCTTTTCTATACTTTTGTATACCAATGTCATTTAATTTTATATATCTTATATATACATATACATATGTAATATTTTTTTATATTTTTGTACGTAAAATAACGAGGAAAAATCGGCAGTGACTACACGCTGCGCCATGTGTAAATATGATTAAGCACACACGGTGATTTTGCTTGGTCGTCATACGAGAAAATACAATGTTTTGATATATATTAATCAAAAAAAAAAAAAAAAAAAAATCTATGAGACTATATTGATTTTTCATTATACCATCTCGCCCCGTTGAGAAATTCCCCCCAGATCGCACGATATCACAATAACCTACACCTATAGCTATAAACGCAGCGCCTATTCATCATTCATATACCGGACAGAAAAGTGGCTCACTTCCGCGGCGCTTGTGTTCTGCGCGCGGCTCGTTAATTACGGGTTTCATCCTCCGCGCGCACGAGGAAGCGCTACACTTCTGCAGCTGAACAAAAGGTGGAAGTGTATTATGGCTGACGGCTAATCCTATAGCTCTAGAACTGCGCGGCTGTATATACATATATACAAGTAGACGAGAGTGAAAGCGACAGGAGATTTATACAAAGGCGAGATTGGGAAAGGCGAGCAAACGCGCTTGCTTCGCCGCAGCCGCGCATACTTATATATATATATATATATATATATATATATATATATATATATATATATATATATATATATATATACGTATATACACAACAGGTACTTTGCTTCCGCACGCGAACGACCACAGGGAGGTGTACATTGCTTGCGTCAGTTTGCACTGCAGGATTCCGCTGTATAATAGCAGCGAATTCGTTTTGTATAATGTTCGGAGTGCCCGCGACACTCGATCGAAATCAAGGAAATGACAAACGTGCGCGTCGTTCGGATTGACTGATGCCGGGCCACAAAAATTATAGCCGCGATCTCGGGTGAGAGCGAAAGCTTTCGAGTTATTTTTAGATGCGCAGGTCATCTATATATATTCTGGTTTACACCGAGTACTGATATAAGTACATCATCTTTCGATCACAAGAGACGTTGTTATTATATTACGGTGACAGGTGCGGTGTATTGAAAAGACGACAGCTTTGGTTTATGTTACAGATTTCGTTTGTATTATCAATTCCATTTACATTAATTTGATCAAACTTATGTAAGGATAATTTGTACTTGTGTAGAGTTTCCTTTTTTTGGGTAAAAATATTCGTTTGTATATTATAGTCTTATAGTGCACGATCTTGAGTTAAAAAATCACATATCGCTCGAGTTTACACATACGGCGTTTGATTGTCGACATGTGATTGTAAAAACATACACAAGAGTATATATACATAGTTGATTCGGAAAAAATGATTACCTCGCGGGAGAACTTTTTTCCGAAAATAAATTTTATTCGTTACATACAGTTTTTGGAACATTTTTCTTCAATTGAAAAATCTCTCGACTGTTCATTGTTTCTGCTTTTATATGGATGTACAAATGTTTCATTGAGTATACAACTGTCGATATAAAGGTAACAACGCGTGCCACAGCCTTTTTATTTTAACAGTAATATTATACAGACTGTTGATGTTATATATCGTTTTTGTTTCATTAATATTTTTTTATTTATAAAACTATATAAAGTTATTATATACGTAATAACTTTTTGCATATCGTAACAAATGCTCGTCAAGCTTGATTTTTGGCCTCGTCACTCGTACATATATAATATTGTGGGACATGACTAAATTGTATAAAAGAATGATCTCGTGGTTTGTTTGAAAATTTTTTCAAAAAATATATATGTATATTGAATATACAGTTTTACATATATAGAAGCTCGTAAAATTGTCGATAACATGCTGGCGAGAAAAATGAACTATGCAAGATTTACTACATTTCACCCAAATAAATTACAATCAAGCATACACGCAAAAGTTCTAGACAGGATTATCTTTTGTGTACCTTGCTCGATTAATACTTAATGCTTGTCAACGTACGTAGATATTTCATTGAATTTTCCGAAGATTGGATAGATTTTACTTCACAATGCAAAGTATGTCGCACTAAAAAAGTTTTCTAATGCTAATGCTCAATCATCAATCTTCTGCCTCATAATATCCAGCTCATGAGGCATTCTGACTTCAAGTTTTATAATTTCGTTCCATTGACATCAGAATTTTTGTAACCGCTACGTACTCAGCTTCTAAATGTTTTATGCAATAAAGTACATTTTTACCCTTAACATTTAAATGTCATATAAAAATGTGCGATCGAAAATTTTATATTAGTGAGAAACTGAGTTCGTGATATTTTCTTTGTCGAAATATCATTCCCAAATTGTATTTTTATCCATCGGAAGTTCATGACAAATCAAAAAGCTGCATCGAAACACGAGAAAGATAACAACTGCCGGAATCAAATCATTATTCATACACATTAATAAATACACTTCTAGACAAACCACACCATCCTACAACTATAAAAAAAATTCACAAAAAATCGAAATATAGAGTATCATTTTATACATATATTTACAAACTTTACGTAAGAAAAATTTTGTTAAACATTTTTAGATAAAATGTCTACGAGTAAATTATTTTAAGCTCTATTTGTTCGAATAAATTCAGTATTGCACCGTTGGGAAGAAAAGTCGAGTAATTGAGAATCCAGTCTTCTGGAAGTACACCGTTGAAGACAGAATAGTAAAGAATACAATTGTAGAAAGCTAATTTGTACAAAAATTAGTATTGTGCACGGAAATTTCATTCCGTATCTGATTAGTCTCTTCGAGTTTTCAAAGTTTTCTTTATAAAAGGCGCGATCAGTGGATACGAGAGAAAGATTACGTGGCCCATAAAGTAAAAGCTCTTGTAAACTTTCATGTAGCGAGAGTATGATAGCAGAACAAATGGTATCAGACTGTATCCCATGAAAACAAACGTGTAGACTTTGAGAACGAACCATAATAAAATTTTAAAGGGGAAGCTTTTGTTTACGAGACTTTGGAGTTTTTCGTTTTTCGTCAGTACAGGCTTGATCTGCAGAAATAGAAAAAAACAATCATTAA
Organism: Muscidifurax raptorellus; assembly: GCA_020010945.3. NCBI lineage: Eukaryota > Metazoa > Arthropoda > Insecta > Hymenoptera > Pteromalidae > Muscidifurax > Muscidifurax raptorellus. Next base: position 45,110,158 of record CM052077.1, on the reverse strand, counting down.
CTATCAGGTGTTCCCTTAAAAAAATCGAATAATTTTTACAAAAAGCACTTACGTCTTTTTCGAAGTACATGATGATAAACTCTTGGAAGAAACAGAGATAATAACCGCTGTGCAATCCATGCCACACGGCGAGAAATACCAAGGTGGCAAGCTGACTGTAAAGCTTCGAACCAAGGAATTTCAATCTCTTGTAAATGTATTCTGCGCACCAGTGGTTTGTGTTGATGTTGAACGATAGAATGTAATGGTTAAATTCCGTGGCATTTTCAAAAGTCAAGAGATTTACGTTAGCACAGCCATCCCATTTATCCTTCCCGTCTTTGTCTTTTCCATTGTATGTCAAACCAAAAATGATGCAGACCTACAAAAAAGAATACCGCTCGTTACAAAAAAAGTATCGGAGATTTACAGGTGAATGTACGTTTTATTATTATCGCATACGTACTCCTTCAGTGATGAGCCAGCAACTGATGTATTTGTAAAGATTGCATCTACCCCAAAGTCCCAGTAGGAAGCAGCGTTTAATGAATCCTAACTGTTCGAATTCCGGATCAAGTAGATATTGATCCGAGACATATTGCGTACCAATTTGATAGAATGCCACATAAACGAATCCTACCAATGCCCGCTGTGCACCAGGCCATATAGAAGCGGGGGGTTTTAGTTCGCCGTTGCTATCGGATTTCTGTAATAAATCATCAACAGATTGATCAATAAGATTATTACAAATTTGACATTCTTCCCGATCTACCTACCGTCTGTACGAGTTTTCCATTCACGTAGTCCAGATATCGCCTCATACTAAACTGTGGTCCGATTAAAAACGATCCAGGAAAGTAACTGAAGCCTGCCATTTCGAGCAAAGACGGCTGCTCCTTTAGAGCAGTCAGCTTTTGAGTCTCCGATAATTTGTCCTGGAAAATGTGACTTTTAATACAAAACCAGCCTCTACGTATGTCTGATTCATTCTTTTCGACAAGTCGTACCTCTTTCTTTTTACCGTCCAGTACGTCATACGCTAGGCCTATCAATCTCAGAGTCAAGACACACTGAGGCATGGTCCATTTTATATCGTAATCTCCCGTCGCCGTCGCGTAATATCCTGAAAATATAGACATTTTTTTTTGTTCATCGTTGCATAATTAATTTTCTCCGAAAGCGAAAATCACTCACCAATGAGCAGATATCCCATGTTAAATACAAACGTCAGAATGACGGAAACGAGCGTGCCGCCAAGAGCCTTGAGGATCAGGTAGGTGATAAATAATGCCGCCATCGAATGCATAATGTCCCCGCCTGTAACGTAGAAAATTCGAAGAGAACAATTACGAACGAAAAGACGAGCGTAACATCGTCTCGGTTAGTATTTTAAATTTCTCTTATAATACGTGCCATAGTTCCAAAAGCCGATAATGAGACCACATGTTGCGAAATAATAATGCTGACTCGTCGGACTTTTTCCATACAATGTTTGCCTGTGAATTAGCGCTAGCGGGAAACCTAAAAATAAAACAAAGTGCAAATTACTCAATCGATGAATTGAACGCCGCAGAGACGCTCGTAAAAGATGCTTTGCATAAATGATCGTTCAGCGCGCATATCATTTTAACCGAGTTTCGTCGTGTCATCGATAACTCGATTTGTTTACGCGTGTGTATAAGCATATGCACGCGCACACGTACATACGCACCATAGATGTGCTCGTGACAATGCAAAGCCTTAATATTTCTTTGCGAAATACGCGACCGAGTCTCCACACACTGCAAATCCTCGCATTATCTTATCGCGAGTCAAAGTGTTATACTGCGTTCTTATTATCGGCGGAGATCAATTTTTTGATACACCTATACATTAAGAGCCGAGAGTTACTTACATGACACATTTTTTAACCTCCTTTTACATATATACGTGACAATTATTGTTCCATCCTTTATTTTTTAATTGACAATGAATTAACTACTGCACATCGTGTACGTCTTTACGATAAACGAACTCCGATGAGTTACCGTATATTTATAGATCATAATATAAAAGTATTTTTTTTTTTTTTTTTGAATCATAACATCCTGACTGAATTAGAAATTATGATTTTCAGGAAAAAATATGCCACAGGTAGACACGTCGCAGAGAGGTAGAACGCGGGAAGGGGAAACGAGACGCATCAGCAGTATATAGGCGATTACGAAAGAATAAGAAGTGAAAAAAAAGTCCGAACGTTTTATAATTTCTATGCACCTCCCAGGGTGAACTTTCTATTCTTGTTTACGTATCTAGGTTAACGTAACGCGTGTATCCGCGATGACGTCGAGAGTGCGACGATGCACACTCGAAGCCGATTATGAAAAAGAAGAGAAAAAAAACGCAGGATGAAAAGGAGAATTACTTACCTAGTAAAATGGAGATAAACAGACGCAACGCATCCGGAGGTGCACCAACGAGCTGTGACAAACTTCCCAGGAGTCCAGGAACCTGCTCGACACTGGCCATCTTTCCGTCGTCCGAGTAACGATGTTATAACTGATGCAGCCGAGGATATGCCAGTTTGTACACCCTAGACGAAATCTGTCCTCTCGCAGTGTGTAATCGACAGCAGACGAGTTTTGAACACGCTGCTCTGCTCCTAGACTCCTTCTCCGCCGCTCACGCACTCTCTACTCGGAAAACGTGCATCAGTAGCAGCCATCGGATTGTTTTGGAGGGGGGAGAGAGAGAGAAGAGCATCTGGTAGAGTTATAGAGGGTGTACGCGATGGGGATTATTCGAGTGACGGCACGGCAGCGCCGACAGCGGATGGAATCGGAACTACGATTCGAAATTTTTTTGTAGAAAATTGAAATTGTATAGATGGATTCTTATTCCGAGTCGCGCATAGTTTATAGCGGTACTTATTTGTTTTTCTCGAGTTTTGATAAACTCGGAGAAAATGAGATTTTTCAGGTTTTTTTTTTGTTAAATCGTGGATTTTCTAGAATGAAATGCTACTGATCAAAATTGCTGTTTAAACGAGTTGCATGTGTAGCTTTGGATGCCATTTTGAAAAATTACATAAGTAAGAAATTTTTCGATTACCTACATATTTTGAAAGTAGAATTAGGCGTTGATCACGATTTTTTGTCAAAATTTATCAATAAATTCGTGGCGCGAAACATTTGGAGTAATTGTTTCCATAATAGAAAACGTATATTGATCTTTGATTACAAATCTGTGTTAAAACGCAGAATGTTGATAGAAGATGCTGCAGTTGGTTATACGATTATGTTGATGTTTTTTGTTGGGTATAGACAATAAGTAAGAAATGAAGCGGCTGCGTTTTTTTTTATTTACAGTTTTTCACATATTATTCTTTGAGACAAATTTACACCATCAACATGTATCGTTATAGTCACATTTTAATTATATGCATCGTCATTTTCTTTAAAATCCAGATTAACTATCACAGAGTAAAAATGGTCTTACCCATTTTCTTTTAAATTTATTTCATTATCATTTTATATAAGACAGTAGTGTGTACATGTGTGGTAGGCTTTTGCTATTCAACTTTGTCGACCTATTATTTTTATTATCCAGAGAATAATTCTATAGCCGAACTATAATTTTGATTTAACTTATTAATCATTAAAAATAAATACATCTTTATATAGATCTGTACATACATTCAGAAATATTTTATAGGCTCAGCTGCAATATAATTATATGTATGTCCTGTGTGTTCATACATATTTGTTTAATTCGTTATTATCGTTATTGTATAATAGAGCGTATTTCGTAAAATACATTATTCGAAATATATACATGCGTTTATGTATATATATATTTATTTTTTATATTATAAATAATAATATTTACATTTGGTATACGCACATGTATACACCAAACATAAATAATACATTATATAAAATAAAATCACAGATGAGAATAGTATTGATATACAAAATTTAGAAATATAACGCAAATAAACTAACGTAAAATATTGCTAAAAAGCTGTATAAATAAGTCTTTTATATTATTAAAAAAATCTTGTACTAAATGATATATACCTACTAATAATACATATGTATAATACTCAAATACGAATTAATCATCAACGATATATTAATACATATATCTGTGCATATGTAGATAAACGTTTTAATTATTTTTCTTCTTTTCTATATAATAATAAATAACATTAGCTCGTATTTGCATCGTGAGGAACGTTATTCCCGCGCTTTGATTCTTAGGTCATTATAATATTCCCCTATACAGAAATTTGATTGTTTTTCGTAAAACTTTCTTGAAAGGCTTCCTTGCTGGTGGACTCAAACATATTGTTATCTATAATTATATATTATAGATCGAAATGAGTAAAAAGTTGTTCTTGAAAGTTTAGTTACCTGAAGCAGCTACGAGAATTCTGCTAAAATTTCCCTGTTTTGTATACATATACTCAATCTATTTATATCCATAATTAGTTCGAATTTTTGAAGAATAATTTTTATATATACGAATAGCTATGTAACATTGAGATGAAACAAACTGAGATTTGGTATCTAATATCGAGCTTTCTATAATTATATTTTTAAAAATGTTTTCCAAATCGAAAATTTTAATTCTCTAAATACTTTCTTATAATGTGGTCACTTTTTGTAATTTGCATAAAGCCTCCTCGAAACTCGAAGACATACGTATGCACTTGTTATTATTATTAGCATTCTTTTATCCTTTTGTATTATATTTTTGTACACTGGATTCGTTTATGCAGAAAAATAGTTTCTGTTTGGTCAACGCGAATCTCAGTTGAATACGTAAATATATTTAAAAAAAAGCAATAAAATATGCGTATTATACTCTTACAACACCTCGTTATATACTTTCTTCTAATAAACTTCAACGATAGCGAAAACCGCTCATAATTATTCATCATTAAGTGCCTCTAATGTTTATTAAACACTGTCAGATAGTTTGCTTTCGCATCTCTGTAATATATAAGGTATAATAATATGCGTTTGCCTTATTTGTCATCGTGAAATTGCTTAAATTGCTTTCTTTGCGATTAAAAAAATTTGAGCGCAATCATCATAATAATGTGCAGAGTGAAGTTTGTTAAGGTATAAATGGATTAAAGACGCAACAAATTCAGTATCACGATCGCGACAATAGACAAGTAAAAAAATCGGACACACGTGCGACTAAAGTTCTTCTAACAATTTTGCTTGAAGCAAAGGGTATTTCTTCGGCATTATATATTCATGTATATATTGTATAACTATAATTACTTTTTCGCGCACTTAAGAATATAAAAATCTTATTTTGACACACGAAAAATATTGTCCATCACAAACGATAATCATTCTATGTTGAATATTGTGTATATATTTTGTATTATATAATATACTATATACGTCATAAAGTTTCTTTGTGTAAATCAATGTCAAACGTTTTGATTGTTCCGTTTGATTCTCAATAAAATTACTCAGTCCGAAGAGCGTTACTCAGTATATTATATATATAATATTATGCTTGAGCCGTCGGAAAGAATATAGCAGCATAGCGTGAACGTCGAAGTAAAAGTAACGAATCAAGGTAAAAACAAATGCTTTACAAGTACATTTATCTCGGAAGCGTCGTCGTGCTGGTGGATGCGAGGGTCGAAGTGGCTGCGCTCGTTACAGCTGCACTGACAGCTGTAGTCTTCGTAGAGGCCGGACTGGTCAGTAGACTAGTAAGAATGGAAGAAGCTGTCGTTGTGCTGGTTGGGCTGAGAGTCGTGCTGACATCGGTCATATTCGGGCTCTGACAGTAGGACATGATCTGACCATGGACGCAGGAAGAAGAGGAGGTGTTGTTGAAGATGAGAAGAAGTAGTCCTGAAACTGCTGCAAAGACACCGGCTACGAGAAGTGCCAGGGCCGGGAGTTTCTTCCGCGAGAGAAGACCTCCTTCTTCGAGTTTGAGATAGCAGAGGGCTGGTAAAACGTAGGCCAGAGGCACTGCGGCCAGGATACCGTTGAGCTCGAGGACGATACCGAGACAGTCGGTCGACATGGAGATCAGATAGGCCACCGAGATTATCGCCATCGTTATTATCAGGTACTTGCGGTCCGAACCTGCTATGTAGGCGTCGTGGTTCTCCACCTCGTCGGTTCCTCGTATTGCCGTCATTATTACCTGTGAATTAAGCGACAATTTCAAGTTCAAATGAAAAGACATGCAATAACAAATCTATATACCTCACGGGTGACGAAACACTCGATGGGGAAGGTAAGCAGAATAGTTCCACTGAACATGATTCTGGAAAAGTTCATGAGATCGTCGTCCCAGCAGTAGTTCTCCATAAGGTCGCCCTGGACATAACCGGTAAAAGTCGCATAACCAGCGATTCCAAAAGCCGCAGCGATGAGGAACGAAGTGAAAAGGGACCAGTGCGTCACCACATCCCATTTCTCTTGGGTCGCCCGTTCGATCGATCCGTAGATGAGGAACGTGTTGTGGTGACACATGAAGGCGAAGGCCATTATTCCAACCGCTGGTACTATTCCTGCCAAGTTACCGAATCTCCAACTGTCGGGATGACTCGGCCTGTATATGCGAATTCGAGCGTCAGTTATTTTACGTATACAATAACTACTCGTTGTATATACTTACACAATAGAAGACATGGAGTCCATTCTGATGAAAATTGCGAGGAGAATGAAGCCAACGCAGACAAGCGAAAGAAACGAGATTTTCGCCAATTTCGCGACGTTTCTGTAGAGGCATAACGGAATGACAACGAGAAGAGTCGCCAGGAAGATTACCACTTCGCGTTTCACGATGAAACTGTCCGGGTCCAGTCCTGTTACTCGTATGAGGACTTTTGTCACCGTGTCACCAACGACCACGTTGTACGACACCATTGCTGAAACACGTAACGTATATATAGCGTTATTGCGTACTTTCAACAAGTTTGATATAATAATCCGCATACCGATGAACGGATAGATGAATTGCAGCGCTGTGAGAATGTAAAATCCCGGTCGACCGAAACTCGCGCGCATCAAACCCTGATAACTCATCTCGCCGCAGAGGTGACCACTTCTGACCATCAGAATCAAGGAATAATCCGTGAGTATCGCAACGATAACCAAAAGAGCCATTCCAAGCCCGAATCCAGCTTGATGGAGAGCATACGGTATTCCTGGAATCATCGTATAGTTGTGTGAATCGAAAAATCGATTAAATGTCGATAATTTACATTAGTCTTCATTACCGATGACACCACTGCCGATGATCGAGTTGATGAAGTTGAAACTGGCCAGTGGTAAACTTGTGAATTTTCCCGAGTTCTCCGGTTCGTCTTCCTAAAAGGACGATTATATATAGTCTTTAGTCAATAGTCGTCGGGCAGAAATAAGGCCACTTCTTAAGCACGAGAGGGATACTTATATATATGTGGCATTTATACGAGAAGGGAGAGATGGGAATTGGGGGGAAGTTGTTTTCCAAACGCTGCTCTCGGCACGACGGAACACACGACTTAAGCGCATATAACAGTAATTTATCTTTCAGGATTATAATATATAAATAAGCACGTCTATAATGCAATAACAACCAGACCTCTATATTTTCACACTTTGCGGTTTTACCTTTCGATCAAGCATTTTACTTATCATTATTATGTAGTTATAGCTGATGATGCACATTTTTATTTGCGACTATTGTTACACTATCTATATATTTGTACACAGCAACGCATGCACAGCACTATAAACACGTAAATGAGCGTATAATTTTTTATTAAGTTTTTTATCGTTTATTTATTTTTTTATTTGATCATGCATATTATTGTATATCCGAAAGTTTGTTACTTATTGCCAAATAAATACTAAATACATATGAGTCATGCATATGCTTTAAAGACTTGGCGATATATAAATCTGTTTATTGATTATATTTTTTGTCGTACTAAAGTATATAGTTTATCGAACTGTTATAAGATTCATATAATCTATTTCAAATAAAATGACAAAAAGATGTTTTGGGAGGCACTGATAAATTTTCAGCTGATTTTGATGGACTTTTTCTTAGAGCAAGGAATTTCAGTTGATTTTCACCTAATACTGGAATGCTTTAATTGCAACAACTTTTTAAATGAAATAGTTCGAATATTATCTTTCAGTATAGTCTAATATACGATAATTATTTATCATCCCAGCCTATAAACTGCGCGCAGTTCATTAATTTTCAGTAATAATTATTTTTCTTATTTATTCCAATTAATTGTTGCAGACCATATCGAAAACCATGCAATGACGAATACGGCAATGTATCGACTGTCTTACCCTAACAAGTCGTCTCATGTCGTCGAATGAATCTTCGGAACCGAGGCTGCCTCCCTGTCGATAGATCGTTACAAGTGATTTCAAATGTTTTGCAATTTTCATGTAAGCTAGCAAATTTTTAGCTCGGCATTAAATAATTTAAACCGCGTTTTTTTCTATTAAATAACATTGCACAACTTTTGTGGCAGATTGTTGGTATATACACCTGTTGCATATCATGAGCCGAGAGATTCGCGTTATCTACATATACCTATATACACAGCACACCCTGTGGTCTTTATTATTATTCGCGCGCATTGATTTTTTTTGCGGAATCAATCGTTGACATTGTTGAACAGTGCTTTAAAAGAACATTAGAGTTCATATTGATTTTGAGTAAAATCACTGATATTTCACTTATCAACTGATCCGTCGATACATGATTAATGTACCAGTGAAATATGAGTATAATGATATATAGAAAGATAAGTCTAATCTGAACTAAAGAACGTTTTTGGTATACTTAATTTGTTCCACGCGCGTGGGACTATATACCTTCTGACGCATGCTCGCGTCGAAGTTTCCCCCCCAAAAAACATAAAATTATCAATCATCGACCATTCGCGTGAACTATTTTGTACAAATTCTTGAAAATTCAAAAATCGTTATTATCACTCGTTATAATCCACGGATTATAATTTATTGTTTAAATTAATTTACGCAACTGCACTGCTGATTCTCCAGAGGTAGTTAATACAACACGAGAAAATGGAGCTTTGTCATTAGTTACCGCATCGACATCCGAACTTGCGCGAGTGTAATATATCAGTAAAATTGTCTACTTTTTCAGGTAACAATATAGTCTAGCTATAGATACACTGTATCTCTTACGATTAGTCATAACAGACGGAATGAGAAATCGTCATGATCCTTGCGATATTTACATTGAATTCGTTCGTTAATTTAATCAATCGTTCGCTTGAAAATACACGACACATGTACACAGCGATGATAAACGAGGAGAAAAACTTACGTCTTCGAAGGGCTTCCTCGAGTCAAGAATGTAACTCTTTTCGTTCATCGTGTTCTTCGGTTCACTCGATTCCATGCTTTTGGTTGTATCGGCAATCATTGCGAAGCGTAGCTGTGGAAATAAACGAGCAAGACTGTCCTAAATAATTGCACGGCGATATAGAAGCAGGAAGAAACGGAAGAAATAATACAAGTCCAGCGAGGAGCAGACGTCCGAGCACGTCTACGCGAAAAACGAAGTAGCGACTAGACAGCTGAAGAGAGCGGAGGCCGCCCGACAGCGGTATATAGGCGACGGGTTCACTATCAAGTTTCATTCCGTCTTCTCTCTCTCTCTCTCTCTCTCTCTCTCCCTAGCGGTATATTGATTACGCCTTTAGCGCACGCGCTTCATGCGTTTCTGCACTCTTCTCTCGCCGTTATTATCTTTTCTATGTGTAGCCTATGTGTATTGCGTGTATATATAGAAGGTAGTGTTTTTATAGACTAGTGGAATTTTTCAAATTTTAAATTTGAGCGATTGTCTTTTCACTCGTATTTACGTCAACTTAAGCGCAATGATTATTAAGACTGAATATAACATGTTTTATACAGCAAGAATCAAGTTTCTTAAGTGGTCTCTAATAGTTCTGGTTCTAATCCGAATTAATCATTAGTAAATATGTACGAGAACTATATTGTTTAAAAAATATACGAGACCGGTGCAATATAAAATGAAACCTGTAAAATAATAGTAAAATATTTTTATAAAATAATATAAATATCCAATTTGAAACCCTCCAACGTTCGCATTCACTGTTATTTGCTGTATGAATTTAAGTCTTCGCGCATTTTTTCGAGACTCGGTAGATAATACAGACTTGACTTACCTAACCTCGCTGAAAACAACGTCAAAGTTCTAGACGTGATATACCTCAGTTCTGTATTCTCCAGAAATCGCGAATCAGTGAATAGTGTGCAAAAACATCTTGAATTTTTGTTTTTAAGCTACCTGTTATGTGGCTTTATATTGTTTCTTGTGCTTGAATCAAACACCTACTACACTTTTAAAAGAAAATTGCTCCGAAAATGTTGGGCGAAAGCGATATCCTGGACGAGGAAGCTCAATTGCCTCAAGATTTGGAAGATGATCTCGTTCAAGAAGTATTAAAGACTGGCACTGATCTTCGACAGTATTCCACGCAAATTGAAAAAGAATTACAAGAAGTCGAGAATAAGTCTATTCAGGATTACATCAAAGAAAGTGAAAACATTGCCAGTTTACACAACCAAATAGCTGCGTGTGACAATATTTTAGAGGTTAGTTTATGTTGACACATATGCAACTAAATAACGCTGCCAACTGACTATTGGCAGTATTGGCACTTGGTTTCTTAAAGAGACATAAGTTAGTACATAAATAAAATCAATTTGATTGTAGTTTGTCATTTAAAGACTTGCATACATGAAAAAAATTGATTTTGAAATTTTGCTTAACTTATTAAAATTGATATTTTAGTCTCTTAGACTACCGGTTAATGTTTTAACGAGTTTGAAATATTAAACGCACTTTTTTAAATTGTATTACAAAAAATAATGAAAAGTATAATATAATTGTTTCAATATTATCACTGGCGTCACGTGACAAGTATATATTGTAATTTAAATCTATGATATCAAGAATGTCGAATGTTATTGCAAACCATAAAAGCAATTTTGTCATTTTTATAATTTTTTCGACTGATAATCAATATTTTTTCTTCAAAATCTGCATGTGGAGTTTTAAAAATTAAAAAGTCATAGCAACATACCAACTTTCATATTATAGTAAGAATTCGATTGTTCTTTCTGTTCGACCGTTAAATGCGTAAAAACAATTATTTATAAAAGAGACGACAATAAAACATAGTTTTTGAATATTTTAAATTTAGTCAAGCGTTTCAAATTGTACAGATTACAAAATTGCACGCACACTCACGCACGGGCGTGCAGCTGTATAGACACGATGGTATGTATTTCCGCGCGTGCCACTGCTTTCGAAAAATGTACGATATAGCAACTTCGTATAGGATATGAAATTAAACCATATCGTATAAGTGCTTCCAAACCGTTATTTTGACAAAGTGCCGTAATTTTCACTACATCGTAAAACTCGTGATAATATACGTAGATTCCGACCATAAAGAATTTCATTTTGCAGCAAATGGAATCCATGCTATTGGGCTTCCAAACAGACTTGGGTAGTATAAGCGAAGAAATTCTTTATCTTCAACGAAAGTCTATTACCATGAGCCAACAATTAACAAATCGACAAGTTATTCGAGGACCTCTGAGTCAATTTATCGAGGATATGACAGTTTCAGAGAGCCTCATAGCGTAATACAAATTTTATAATGTTCATCTTGTTATTGTTATTAGTTTAGTGCGCAGATATAATTATACTGTTTAACGACTTTCAGAGGAATCATGGATAGTCCGGTGACTGAAAAAGAATTCGTGACGAATCTCGAAACACTTAATCATAAAATCAATTTTGTAAAAGAACAGAGTTTCAAGGATGCGAAATCATGTAACGATGTAAAGGATATTTTGGAAAAGTTGAAAATTAAGGCAATGACAAAAATACGAACTTACCTTTTAGAACAGATATACAAATTTAGAAAGCCAATGACCAATTTCCAAGTACCTCAAAACAACATGTTGAAGTATAAGTTGTTTTTCGAATTTATTCTCTCTAACGAAAGAAATATAGCCGAGGAAATATGCGGAGAGTACATTGACACGATGAGCAAAATTTATTATTCCTACTTTAAATCGTACAGTTCAAGACTCAAAAAGCTGCAGGTATAAAAAGATTATTTCAAATTTTAACTATCTTTCATTATTTACACTATTTAATTTTAATAACCATTAAGTATATATTTTACCGCTTTACTAACGGACGACTGCTGAAAGCAACTTATCCGCGTCTAAAATCGCTTTTCTTCGAATGCCACTTACCATAATAGCCCCTTTTTCGAGCATGAAAGTTGGGTATACAATCGCGCATTTCAAATTCTCCACAACGTAGCTGAAAACTTTTATGTTTTTTCATTTTTTACGTAATTGTTAAGAAACAAGTGATGATAAAATTCTTTTAAACCGAAGTAGTTTGAAACGCTCGATTTTTTACCCTGCATTTGAGAAACAAGGAAAATAACCTTTTCATAAACAAATATATAGAAAACATGCATACAATTTATATAAATCGTGTATAGTTTGATGAGAGCCCGTCAAAAGATGATTTAATGGGAGTTGAAGATACTGCAAGTCGAGGACTGTTTCATAAATCTCATTTAAAACATAGAGGGACCGTATTTTCCATTGGTGCTAGAGGGGAAGTTTTATCTTCTCAATTAGAATCGCCGATAATAGTTCCTCACACGGCTTCGAAAACAAAAGTGAGCCATGTATTTTAGATGGAATCAATTTGAATTGTGTAATTATCATATTTTAATTTTCAACACGATATATTATGATTGTTTCAGTATCATTACGAAGCTCTCTTTAGGAGTGAGCAGTATGCATTAGTTGATAATGGTTGTCGCGAATATTTATTTCTTACGGAATTTTTCAAAGTTCGAGGCGCTCAAGCTTTAGATATTTTTAACCAAGTAAGTATGAATCAATATATCATTAGAATGTTGCGGTGAACTTTATTATCTAAATAATACGATTCGGCAGGTAATGGGGAAAACAATAAACTTACTGTTGAAAAATTTGCAATCGTTCGTTGACGATTCTTATGATGCTATTGCCCTATTTTTATGCTTGCATCTTGTTATGAGGTATCAATTAATGTGTCACAAAAGAGCTGTACCGGCGCTTGACAAGTACTGGGATAATATGACCTCAGTAATTTGGCCGAGGTACTAACTATTGACTTTAAACATTTTTTTACTACTGAATGGCCTTTGAATTAACGAACTTTCACTTTTGCATTAGATTTGAATATGTATTCCGATTGAATATTCAAAGCATCAAAGATTGCGATCCGATGAAATTCTCTAGAGAAACAAGTCCTCATTACGTAAGTAAACCGAAAATATGAATTATGTTTGCATGTGTACATTTTTTTGACACTTATAATACTTTTGAACTTTAGATAACTAGAAGATATGCGGAATTCAGTGCCGCCATGATTGGTGTATCCGAAGGTTTTCCATGCGAAGGTGCCACACAACTTTTAGCAGAATTAAGAGAAGCAGTTCAATGTTTTTTGCTGAGAATGGCTGCAGTATTTCCTCAAAGAACTAATCAACTTGTATTTCTCATCAACAATTACGATTTAGTGCTCGGAGTACTTATGGTAATGCAAATCTATAACTACTTTACGACGATGTAAAAACGAGTCGTTATTGAACGCAATGATTTACAGGAGAGAACGCGAGACAATTCCAAAGAAGCAGAAAGCTTTAGAGAGCAATTAAACGCCAGGTCTGCCGAATACGTAGAAGAAATTCTAAGCCCGCATTTCGGTGGAATTATCCAGTTGGTAAAAGAATCGGAAGTTTTGTTGGAAAAAGGTCACATGGATGATTTGAAGAGACAAGAGGGCAAAGCACTGGCTTTGGTACAATCGTTCACGAATAACTGGAAACGTGCTTTGGAAGAAATTAATCGAGATGTAGTCAGGTCATTTCCCAGTCTTCTGCTGGGCACGTCGCTAGTTCAGCGAGCTATGACACAGCTTGTTCAGTATTATCACAGATTTCACAAAATTCTACCAGCCAATGCTCGTCCACAATTGACCAATATTCATCATATCATGGTGGAGATCAAGAAGTATAAAACTAATTATTGAGGCGATTAGTTCTTCCATTCGTACAGTTTGTAAATAATTGATTTTTATTACTATAACGGCAAAATTGATTATTAATCTACGCGATTGTTGTATACACGCGATGTCCCATCAATAATTCCATTAGGTCTTATCGTTTTTTGGTCGTTTTATTATCTTAAGATATGATGGAGATCGCAGGACATGTATTGTTTAAGCAAAAATAAAAGAGAATAGTAAAAAATTCTGTACATTTATTTATAAAATAATACATACTTTTCCGTAAAACTAAGTAGTGTTTGCGTGTGAAAAGTGCTCGCACGTGTAATGCTTCGTATGTTGGTGTGTGTAATGATTTAGTGTAAAATATAAATTAGTAGAGGAAACGAAAATTAGTCTTAAATTAAACCGACAAATGAAGCAAGATCGACGTCTGTGTTCGTCTTTTTTTTACGTCGGAACTTTTATGGCATTTCACATTTCCTAATTCAATTTTTCCAGTCTTTCTTACATACCTATATGTATAGCATAATATAATATATCCAATCGTATATGTATATGTGCCGATTATCGTTGCAATGTTCATATTCCTTCTTCATCAGGTTTTTTCCTCATCAGGTACAGCCGCAGGGCAAGTAGTTTTCGCGAATATCCGAAAACCTCGTGTGTGGCTTTTCACGATTGTTGTATTTTTATTTTTTTGTATATTGTAGATTTTTATTATGAAAGAGAAGCGCGGACTATGTAGACTGTCACATTACAGCGTCGACTGCGTGTAAAACTCCATTTGTCGCTGGCACGTTGTACGTGATTATGTGTCCTTCGTTAACCCGAATGCGACCTGTAAAAATATTGAAAAAAAAATGATAAATATCAGAAGAAGAGAAATTAATGTGATTCATTCGAAAATAAGAAACATGTTGAAAAAAAAATCGGTGGAGTGAGAGAGAGAGAAAGAGAGCTCAGTGCGTACATCCTTTTGTGCAGATATTATCGCATGGACGAAGACTACATATTTATGAGGTGCAGCAGTATAAAAACAGAGCCCACTGAGTAAGTAGGTTGGATTGTTAGTTCCATTTGACGAAACTGGCGGCTTTTCTTCAGTACATTCGACCGCGGCGATACATCGCAGGAAGTTTTATATACATATATAATGTTAATAATTACAGTAAAAGCTATAATATATAGTGATTAATACTTGAAAACTGTTTTAGAATAATGAATATCTGAAAAAAAGAAAATTATTATAAGTTACTGCAGCGTAGCAATAGAACAAAAATATTCTTGTACCATACAGTAATTTATATAGTTTAATCAACCATAAAGAAGTGTAGAATTTATCTTACAAGATATCGCTATAAAAAAAAACATTTGCAAAAATATCACTATCAAATAGTATCAGAAATAAAGAGCAAAGAAAACAACACGAAATTCAGACACGCGACTCTTTGTCTAAAATAAAAGGAAAACTATAAGCGCAGAAGAAGCTATAAGGAAAGAACGTGTATTGGCGATCTTCGCGTGCGCTGCAAGTTTCGTAAGCGCGCTATGGGCCGCTATAATAAATACAAGTGACCGCCGTGGCTCTCTCGTGTATATAAGATAATAGGAAAGAGCCGAACGAGCGCAGCGTTCCCATCGCACTGCAGTATGTGTTCTCCATGCTTATAGCGCAGATATCGCGCTCGACATTCACCGACCTCGTTTTACGAATCCCTCCCGCCCCTTCTCGCGTGTATAAAACCTTACACACGCGAACCGATTATACAGTGAAAATGTCAAATTTTCAAAATATACCATCAACGATAACATAATATGCATGAACAAAGTAATATTACCTCCAGTCTTTTGTATTTGAAGGGGCACTTGCTGCCTGAGCGTTTCTTTCTGATGGTAATACCTCATGCCGGCGGTGTAAAGAGTCGTGGGAATGACGTGCCTCAGGACTATTTCCTTAGCAGCCTCGGGACCGTCGGACTCCTGCCAGATCGGCGTGCCTCCGTTCTTTGTTGCCGCCTCGACGAAAGCTGCGTCCGTAGGCGCGAATACGGTAAAAGTCTTCGTGCCTGCATAATGCAAAGCGCGTTTATAGCTTAGACTGTAAGATTGAAAACGATTTTTTTTTTTCAAGAAAAATCGGTATCGTACCCGACAGCATGTCCTCGAGACCGGAAGCGTGAAGGAGTTTGAGGAAAGTGGAGAACCTTCGCTCGCGATCGGCTTGCAGAGTTTGGACCAGATCGCCGACCGGTAGGGGGAACATCACTCGATCTATTGCATGTGCTAGACCCTGGGGTATCTCGACGTCGCGTTTGTTCGGTGCTACCCTGGCTCCGTTGACGGTCGTTACCTAATGTTTTTTTTTTTATTATTTTTGAATCTCCTGTATTTATACAAACACACGAGTGTATGTACTATACCTTGATGTCGTTCCACTCGTGATCGTGCATGGAGTAAACGTTGACGCGCAGTTGCGTTCCCGCGAGACTCACACCGGTCATCTCGTCCTGCAGACTTTCGATTTTGAAAGCTCCCGGCACGACGTGATGCAGCAGAAGCTTCAAAGGGTATGCATTCGGATTCGTATAATATAATATCGTACGCACAACAGAGTGTATTAGTATATAGACGAGAAAAAAACTTACCCCACTCAGGAGTCTCGGATTGTCTTTGAATTTCTGCTCGGCTTTTTCGGGGCCACCGAGTTGCACCAGCAGGGTTCGGAATGCCTTGTCAGTCGGTACAAATATCGTATATGGACCTGCGAAGGACGGAAAAAATCTTTATAGTTGTGTCTTTAAAAGGCTGTATATGTGTATTGTTATTACAGACACGCGCATTAAATGACGAACAAGGCTGATTATCATTTCAAAGCGAGTAACGAGAAAGAATAAAGGACCCATGAGAGCGGACGTAATTAAGCCGCACGAAGTACAGACCTAATCGCTTCTCTCTCTCTCTCTCTCTCTCTCTCTTTCTCTCAACCTATAACAATGCGATAATCGGTATATAGCCTGGCGAATTTTTCCCTCGGAATTACGTGCTAGTGTCGTAACAACTCCGCGCGCGACTGGAATAGTCGAATTTACCGAGCGGTTAAAAACCGATCACGACTGGAATACAAAATTACCGGTTTCGTTGAGTACATTGTCCAGTCCCGATTGTCTCAGATACTTGGCCATGGCAAACAGTCCTTCTCTCCTCAGTAAATTAGAGAGACTCTCCCGATTGGCCACGTAATTCTGTCCGCTGGAAGTAGAGCCGAGAGTTTTACTGGTCGGCGAAACGCTGGATTTGAAGTCGATGAAGCTGTTGGAGTGACTGAAGCTCGTGGGTGGAGTAGTACTGGAGAGATGTATCTCGTTGCTGTCGAATCCTGTGGTTGACGAGCTTGGATACTTGACGGTCACGTGACTGACGGCTGACGGTTTCGATGTCGTGCTGCTGACGGAGTTGAGAATGTGACCTGAGATCGACGAGGCTGAGGTCACGTACTTGTCAGTTGATGAGACGGAATTCGGTGAGATTGACACTTGGGGACTGCTTCGAGTCGTTGGAACGGTTGGTCGGAATGTTGTTGGGAGGCTGTTTGGTGAGATGTCGGAGGAATCGGCAGATTGAGTTCTTTGTGGTGTGCTGGTGGAGGTCGTTGGTTGCTTGCTGCTAGGGGGGAGCTTGAGTTCGCCCTTTTTGATGCGTTCCACGATGGAATCGACGTCCGTGCCGGAGTCCTTCTCTGCGTTACCTTTTACTCCTTGGACCTGAAAGGCAATACGTTAATTGTATTAATTAACTATTGCCTATTAAATATTAAGATTTCTTATCGTGTATAGTAACAAACCTTGTAACTGCCATCTGCTTGCTCTTCGAGAACGACGAAAGTGACCTTCTTCGCCGGCTGGTTCTGGAGTCCATTCTTGCCGAGATCTTCGAGCTTCCCATCATTACTCTGTCTCAAAACTTCGAAATCCGCACCAGGAGGTACGACTCCCTTGGTGAGCTCCTCGAATATAGCCTTTGGTGGCTTGATGGTCGTGATCGTAGCGGCTGAATTCGATGGCAATCCATTAGGTGCATGGATGACCTGAAGCTTCTTACCATTAGGCAGAACGATGTCTCTGGTGGTAACGTTTCTCTCCTTGTCGTCGAGACCAGATTGAGCCAGCGCGAGTTTCAGCTGTTTCAGCAACAGGTCTCTATCCGACGAACCTCCAGCTTTATTCGACGTCGTCGCGGGTTTCTCCGTTTGGTAGATGAACTTTATCTGTGGTTTGGACTTTCCAGCTTGGTTCTGCTGGGCTTGTATGAGCGACAGCAGATCCTTCGGAATAGCCGCCTGGTCGTTCTGATCCTGAACACGTTCCTGGCGAGCTTTGGTCGTGGGAGGTTTTTGAGTGGTGGTGAACTTCTTCTGATGAGTAGCTATCGCTCGGAGGAATATGTCATTCTCGGAGGGTGTGATGCGTCTTGCCGTCGGCGAAGACAGCAGAATCGACGACGCCGTGGTGGTAGGGACAGTCTTGGTCGTGGTAGGTGGTAAGATCGTCGACCTGAGCTGTTGCTGTTGGAGTCTCAGCAGTTCCTGCTGACGTCGAAGCTCCTGCTGTTCCAGAAGCAGCTGTTCCCTCTGTCTCTGAAGGATCTCGAGCTGTCGTTGCTTCTCGTAGTAGTCCTGAAGCTGTGGGCTCGGCTGTTGCTGATCATTGCCGAAGAAGTCGTTGGGGATGTTCAGCAGTTGTGGAGCAGGCTGATTGTAATTGTTGCCGGGGAACTGTTGGATCCTCTGTTGGAGGGTTTGGAGCTGCTGCTGAATCTGCTGGTTCTGCTTCTTACGGTCGACTTTGTATCGAGCGAGAGATGAGAAGGGACTGTTTGTCGTTGGGAGTAGTCCCTCGGACGATGGGAAGCTGAACTGCTGGTGTTGCTGAACATCACTCAGAATTTGGGTCTGCTGGGACGCTGAGAGTCTTGGACGTAGATCCAGTGGCGATCGGGTTTGAAACTGAAAGTACACGACGAGAAAATTGTATATCGACAACGTGTTAATACAAGCAATATACCGCATCGCGCGGGGAGAAAGCGATGTGCATTATAGTAGCCTGGTGTTAAGCGCGCATACACACAGCTTACGTGTAACCAGGAAGTCTCTAATATATATTCTTCATACATATAGCATCGTTCGCCTTTCGCACCTCATCGAAGCAGCTCACACTCGAATCTCTTTCGACGAACGTTTTTAAGAGACAGTTTTTCGGTATGCACGTTATAAGATACAACTCTGCGATACATAGCGCCTCTCGAGAGCAGAGCTCACACACTAGAAAGTTTTTGTTCGCATGAGACACGCGCACGACGCGTATCCGCAGTCTCGCGGCAACACACGTCTCTTGTCGCTGTATATAGAAAGATGCATATATATATATATATAAAACAATAGCAGCTGTGGAGAACAAGAACGAGGAGAATTCTCATAAGACACCGCGGCGCTGGCACGTATAGGTACTTTATTCGGTGTCGAAAGAGGAAGCGGCGGGAGGGAAGGTATAATCGTTCGCGAAACCTCTTTCTCGCTCTTTCTCTCTCTCTCTACGACGTCGATTCAATTAAATCATAATACGCTCTCTTACTCTTGGTTCAAAGCGTAACTGTTTCTTCAACAGTGACTTTATGCAATGATCGATTGCGCGGAACTTTCGGTGAGACGCGGTTCATTCTTTCTTTTTTTTCGACAGATTGTCATCGAGAGGTATAATGTCAATGTGCCGGAAGAGACGGTGACGATGCTCTCTGCTGTTTCGGAATTCAGAGATCATTGTGTGCATTAAGATATGAACGTTTTTTTTCTACGGTTGCGCAAGCGTCTCTGCTTTCATTAGATCTTTTTAATGCTTCGTTTCATTCCGTCAACGACAAAACATAACTGCTCGCTTTTTCTGTGTATATTATAATGTACACCGCGAGAGTATGAATGTACAGAGAAAAAAAATTGGAAAGTGATGATAAAAAAGAAGACGGATTCGACGAAAATCATTCCGCGCGAACTCCTATGAGAGAATCGAGGGAAAATAATCCGGGGAACTGAAAAGAAAAGGTTAAAGGCGAGTATACAGCATACACTATATGTGTATACGTTCCGAGTTCATCGACCGTCAATTATACACACGGAGAAGAGAAATTCCTCATATACGTACTCCCGGTAATATCGCGCTGCAGACTATAATATCCAAGAAACTCTCATACGTGTACGCTCGCGTTAATGGGACAAAAACACAAGACGCCGCGAACGACGAATTTATACGCGCGCGCATTCGATTTTCGCAGTCCTGCGGACTTCTATATATATATATATATATATATATATATATTTCTCTCTCCGCGTTGCGAAATTCGCGCAGCGTGTACCGTTTTGCGGATGCAACTCTTACTTTCGTTCGAACCTTCTCGCGAGCGCTCGCTCAGCTGATATTCCTTATTTAATCGTTTCTCGCGCGCTATTTACGTGTGCACCTATTTACGTACACACACGAGCGGTGAAAGGATGCGAAGCGTCTCTCGGAGGTGAAGAAAAAAAAACTCGATCGCTATTATAATACTAACCATCGAAATTTCCCCCGGCTTTTTTTTTTTGCGCGCAGACGAGAAGAAAAACAAAACGAAAGTGAATCTCCGATGTATATAACTTCAAAGTAAATTATACGTTCTTTTTTTTCGCTAAGAGAGTTATATCGCTCTTTCAACACGCTTCGTTGATCGCGTTCAATCAGCTGGAAAGTAATATTATATACTACATTTTTTTGATATATATATATATATATATATATATATATATATATATATATATATATATATATATGCACATTATTATTTAACGTCGTTTTATTTACATGAAAAGGAAAGCCGCCTGAAACAACATTGTCGCGCGGCGATTCTCATC
Source organism: Muscidifurax raptorellus (assembly GCA_020010945.3). Classification (NCBI taxonomy): domain Eukaryota; kingdom Metazoa; phylum Arthropoda; class Insecta; order Hymenoptera; family Pteromalidae; genus Muscidifurax; species Muscidifurax raptorellus. The sequence continues at coordinate 45,089,112 of CM052077.1, read as the reverse complement.
TGGCGAAAGAAAGCGATCGTCATCTCCGTATATATATACCCATATATACCCACGTTCAAAAGTAATTTTTCTCTGCTAACACACACGTTATTATGCGGTTGAAGAAAAAAGTAAACCTTAGCCGTGCACGTGCATACGTATATACGGACTCGAGATTAGTTCACGCACTTGCGCGCGAATAGCTCCGTAAAATTTGTAATTTACCTCTCGCGGAGATTGAGAAACTCAATATCGCGAGCAATTTAATCAAAGTTGGCGCCGCGCGCGAGCCGCCAGGAAATACCTCTCGGAGAATCATCAAAAGTCTGTCTTTTTCAATCTTTCTCTCTCTCTCTCTTTCTCTCTCTATATATATATATGTCGAAATGTGTATAATTTGGTCTGCTTCGTTAAAGATACCGAATTATGTGTTTCGGTATAACGACGACGGAGCTTAAAAAGTATTTCCTCTTAATAACGAGCCGACGTTGTAATCACTGATGCGGAGAACTGTCCCCGGTGCGCGAAAGCAGGCAAAAAATTGCGTTGTATAAAGCGATGTCGCGAGTCGTTGAACTTGGCTTTTTCCGTGCGATCAAGTATATATATATATATATATATATATATATATATATATATAAATCGTGGAATTTCCTCAAAAAAAATATATTAATTCACATAAAGAAGCTCTAATAACGTAGCGTCTCGTATTCTTTCGTCAGAGTTTAATTTCACTTTCGTCTCTCAATTAGATCTTTCTCTCTCTCTCTCTCTGTCTCGAAAAAACAACTTTTCAAGCGCTAATCGCATTCTCATGTAGGTATACGCGTATACACACGGTTGATCGGTCGGTCACTATTTTTTACCTATATACACATATAGCGCGGCTATAGCTATAAAGGCAGACGGTTGCGTGCGTGTATAATCAACTTTCTTTTCCGCAGTCATCGCAGCGCAGCGTAGGCTCTTGCTACACTATATACATACAGCCAGAGGAGAGAAGCGCATATTTAGGCCTTTTACGCGCATAAAATCCTCGCGCGCGGCTCTTCTTCATATATATATATATATATATATATATATATATATATATATAATATATATATATATATATATATATATATATATATATATATATATATATATATACGTATACACGCGAGTACGCAACTTTTACTCGACGCAGTCTGGTGTGGAAAGAGGTCGAAAAAAGAAAAATAAACGAATTGTAAGAGTCGAAATAGATCTGTATCTGTCGGAGAATCGACGCGATAGATCTCGGCGCTTTTGAACCTATAGCGCGCGCGGTCAGTATAAATAGTCGAGTAGGAGAAAGTGCTGCGATGATGCGCGGGAACATCCTTCACCTTCACCTGATCTCTGCCCTCTCTCCCGCGGTAGTCCAGTCCAGTCTCACTCTTTCTCGCTCTTGAGCGCACACAGCCGAGTGTTCTCCGAACGTAAAAAGCTCGTCTCTTTTTTTCCCCTCATCGACGCAAAGATGCTCGCGGTATATATATATAGAACCGAGAGAGTTGGGTATATAATACCGGAAGTCGTCGCGCTGTTTTTCCGTTTCTCCGGCAACTCCATGGGAGTGTAGTCTTCCTTTCCGCGATTCGTCTTATGCATGTAACTAGTGAAAGGAGACCCGCCGTGTGCATCTCGCGAATTATAAAAACGTATGCGTTAAAGCGTCGCTTCGATCGATTCAGTAATCGATCCTTAAGTTTACAACTATTCTCAGCGAGTGTATAGTGGATGTAATATTATAAGCGGTTGAAACGCGCGTCTTTATACATATATATTTGCGACGCTTCGCGGTGAGGATCGTTTCGATTTTATTGTGGCTAATAAAAATAAATTACGCGCGACTGTACATACAAAAGAGCCCCCCCCCCCCTCTAAACGAGAGCGATGTCGCAAAGAGCAAACTTTCACTTTTACTAGAGTATTAAAAAAAAAAATAATGCAGCTAAAACTCTTGGAGCGCGCGCGTAATATAATTTCAGCCAAAAAACGCGCCTCTCGGCGCAGAGAATTAGCGCAGACAGCGTGTAATACACACGCTCTCTTTCTCTCTCTCTCTCTCGGCTGCTAAGTGAGAAGCTATATACATATAGGTTCGCTGGAAGTATATGAATTTTCGGCTTTACGCGGACAGCCGCGCAGAGAACAGCTATATGCGTTATATATCTGTATTATACCGAAAGGAAGAATTATATAGCATAAGGTCTATATAGCGGCTGCGCAGCCTCTTGCGTGAGCCATTATCCGCGAGAGCTGCGCTAGAGCATTAATTATTTTTTTACTGGGGCACACAGATTGATGCAACGGCTGCAATCCCGCGCGCATCGCAGCGCTACTATTGCGTCCATCATCATCGCACACTTTTCATCCTCTTAATTCGCGCGGTGTCTTTTCACAAGATATATATATATATATATATATATATATATATATATATATATATATATATATACATATATATATAGACACATATATGTGTGTGTGAGTGTGTGGGAAAGTGGGAACGCGGCTGGAGGATTTTCGCAGGACCTTGAGCGCAGAGCTTTGCTATATATATCGGTATTTTTGCGTACTCGCAGGACGCACGTCGGGTATGTATATAGTCGGTAAATTGAAAGTTTGCAGCATCTGACCCTCATCAACGTGATCTCGCTCACATGTCGGATTTCACTCGGCTGCTTTCTGCGCGCCGTGTATTATACTCTCTCGTTTGACAGAAAAAATCGAGGCGATCCACGGCAAAAGTATATATATATATATGCAATAAATAAATTAAAATAAGCAACTCACTTGCTGCAACTGGGGATGTTCACCGGACAGTATCGACGGACCGGCTTCCGCAGTGACCCTTTGCTGCTGCTGCAGCAGCAGCAGCAGCAGCAGTGGAATCGGCAGTATCCTTCGCCACATAGTGGCGAACTTGTCACTCTCTAACAATGTTTCTCAAAAATTCACCGAAAATCGTAGGATCGATACGTCTTATAATACAAACAGCGCTGCGATAGCGGTATATACGATCTTGGAAAAAAAATCGGCGCCGAGTGTACGACTCTTTTTTTTTATGCCGCTCTTTACTCCCCCGAGTTTCGGCGGCACTGAGAAGGCGATCGAGACTGCAAGAGATCGGAAAACGTCCGGGAGTTTTACCGCGGACCGGCGCGCGAGGGAAGAGAGCTCGCTCTCCCCGCGCGCAATAACACAGGTGGGAGAGAAAGAGAGTGCGCGGTGAACGTGCGCGCAATGATACAGTCCTCTCTTTCGGAAATGAGATGCTGCATCGCGGCCTCTGAACTTTGTTATTAATTGTGTGTATATATATATATATATATATATATATATATATATATATATGCGCCGATCGATTTCCACTGGTTTCTATAATTGTAGATGTATAGCGAGCGCTAATGTTTATGTATGTATTTTGGTAGCGAAAGCTCGTGGATTTTTGTATTGATTTATAAGGAGAAGCCGCGAGCGGTGATGAAATCGAATCAAAAGTCGGCGGTTCTGTATAGCCCTCGGGCTATGGAGTGAGGTGTACGTCCGAAAATGAAAAGGAAGAGCGCTTCCTTTCCCCGCTCAGAGCATATCATCCTAGAGAGATATATATATATATGTATATCGACGACCTAAATCGCAACGCGCGCATCTCGAACCGCTGTGTTTAATTAAGCTTTTTTTCTCTCTCTCTCTCCGACGCCATCGGCTATACAATATTTTTATGTTTGGACATTTTTAACGCGTAGAAAGTCGCGCGTAGTTATTTTTCTTAATTCTATGTATATATAATATATATCGGAACTACACGTTTTCTTCCGTCTTTTATCATCGATATACACATATCGAATATTGTTCGTAACGAAGCGTATACATACCGATTCGCAATTAGTCGTCGCCGGTTGCATTAGCGCAGCAATCGTGATTACGTAAAAAAAAAGATATAGGAAAAGAGAGGTGTGTGTGTGTGTGTGTGTGCGTAGTGGTATATACAGCGCGATATCATCGAAAGAATGTGTATAGGAGAGAATCGTTTCCCACGCCGTTATTGCAGCGCATGACAACTATCAGAGTGTATAGTACTGCTTTAATAATATACTCCCCGCGAGAGAATAAGAGCGAATTTCAGTGACGACACGCGTAGGTGTATATATATATATATATATAGACGGCGTAATATCAAACGCACAATTTTGGCAGCGTTTTTATATACACTTTCTTGCAGAATCACCTGTATTAGCATTGTGAAAACCGCGTGACAATGATACAACGAGAGAGCCATGGAAAACGCGTGCGTCATAGGAGAAAATTTCGCGGTGCGCTCTGTAAAAGAGATAAAGACCGTAAGCTTGCGCTCAAGCGCATTTGTCGCGCAACTGCACACTGTACACTGCGGTTATACGTGTATATACGCGACTAAGTATTTTTTTTTTGTTTTCGTCGCGACGACCGCAGAAGCGACGAGTCTTCCTCCGAAAGTTTCATACTGCTGATGATATGCTGCGGCAGTCGCTTCATGCGTGCGCGATATAATGTGTTCCGCAGCCGCAGGAAAGTACTCGAGGTGTTGGTTTAAATTTTTTTTTTTTTTTTTTTTTTTGAAAATTAAGAGAGTTTTTAGAAAGAGAGAGAGAGAGAGAGAGAGAGAGAGAGAGAGAGAGAGAGAGAGAGAGAGAGAGAGAGAGAGAGAGAGAGAGAGAGATGTTTAATGAATCGAGGGATATTGTGATTATAAACGTGTAATTTATACGCGAAGTATAATTATATCGTAACAGTAAATGAAATAACACCAGCTCGCGCTAAATTGAATATTCTAAATACTTAAATATTGGCAATCGCGAGCTATAAATGTGTGCATTATATCATTAGATATGCGATTTTAACCAATCGCGCGTGTATAGAGATACTTATGTTATATGAGTTGAGCATAACCGTAAAGCGATAATAATTTATACCAGTTGTGGGTAAATAAAAAATTAATATGTTGCTATAGGCGGCACATTTTGCACTTCTGTTGCAAAGACTAACACATGTCTAAAAAAGTAAAACATCTTGTCAGATATATGACTATTAATACCGAGGTTAATACGTACAGTTCAGAAATAAGTGAAAAACGTGCAGTTGAAATGTGCTATAGTCTTCGTTAGCACCAGCGACGATATAATACACTTTTACACACCCACGACTGTCTATCAAAAAAAAAAACAATGTTCGCCGCTTTCAACACCTTTCTTCCCGTGTGTCATCGTGCGACCGTTTTGTACGCGGTGCGCAAAATTCCACTTCACGTCCTGATAACGAAAGTATACTAAATTTTCACCTTATACGGTCTATCGGTATAAGTCTTGAATTAATCCGCAGTTAAAACGACTATCATTGTAAGTAGCGTTACGTTTACTGATATAGTGAAAGTCGCCACATCAATGAAGTTTGGATTAAATTCCCACACTTTTATATGCGTCGCCTTGATCTGAACATAAGTAACGACGTGAATGTTACATTACCACGTCTTCAGACCCGAGTCAAATGATATCAGCAACTCCTCGATCTCCAATATAAAAAACGGAGAATAAAAAACAAGGATGTTTATTAATCGGTTCATTTCTCTCGAGTTATTTCAGATGCTTCCAGAGGTAAACGAAGAGTTTATTCGCGCTTCGAGATTTTATATTGTCTCTGATGTTCGCTATCAATAATTAGAAATTCGTTAAGCGACAGACATACTACACTAGTTCTTTTCGGTTCTCTATAGAACATCCCAAAAATGGAAAAAATGTCGAGCACATGCAAACGAATGGCAAGCATTTGTGGCAACCTTTTTGAGGATGGAAAAATTAAGACAAACTGACGTAATTATGCTCATCCACCTTTAATGCGTGGGTGCGCAATCGGAGATTGAATATTATACATTTTTATGAAGTTAATGAATCAAAATGAATTATCACCCATGTAAACATTTTTAAAAGTTTGTGAGTGATATTTACTTTTTACTTTGTCTATTATAATATGATGTTAACGATCACGGCTGTGAAGGCATTTTTATAACTCATTACCTTTTGCATGAACATATTCAATATACCATATAATAAATACTCATTTATTAATAATGCTAAAGCATTGGAATTTATCGCTCACTATTCTTGCCGTTTGCAAATTGCATAACTCGTTGAGTAAATGTTGCTCAACAGTTCAGCTTTTTAAGCTAATTTTATGAGGATATGTGGACATGTGTGGGCCTTAAAGCATATGTGTGGGCCGTATATAGAGTTACAACTCGCTAATTTACCGGCTGTGGGTAAATAAAAACTTATATGTGTTGTTTTAGGTGTATGTTATATTTATAAGTGATAATTATAGTAATATATAATATTAATATAAATGTAATGATAATCAACAACAATTTTAAAACTACCGCATACATGTACATACAAAACTTCGTTACCAAACAAGTTATCTATTTACAATAATTTTTTTTTATTTTAGCAAAATACCTAATTACAAAGCAATCAACAAGAAACATTTAAATCTATCGTATGAAAAATTGATAAAGTTTTATAAACAATATTTGCTCAATATCGACCGAGCTTCTATAAATTCCTCGATATAATTATAAAGTCGTACGTATAATATATGTAACACAAATTTTCAAGCCTCTAAAATTAGTACAGTACTTTGTATAAAATAGCTCAAGAGCCCATGAACGATCAATTGAATCCGGTATGTACATCGCGTAAAAGTGTGAGTCGAATTCGAATAAAATTTCTCAAAGTTCACATTCGTATTTTGCTTTGCGAGCACGTTAGTAGCAATAATAGGTACATAGAGCAGATTAGAGATTGTCTCGCGAATACCGATCGCAGTACAATGAGAAACGAACATCAGAGTTTCGTGGTCGCGAGCAGTTTAATGTAGTGCGCTTTGTGCGTTATCTCGACTTGCTGAGCCGGCATGAAGCACGGTGGAGATGGCATTGACTGGAGTTTCGTTTTCCTCAGCAGGCTTCTGCCCACCAAGAAAACCACGACGGTGAGAGCGCAGATCAAAAGCGCGAGTAAGGAGATGATGATCTCTGTGTTTTGTTGCGTCTGCTGATGCTTGAACGTCTGCACCTCGACGCAGGTGGCTTGGAGGCTTTTGGATAGTTTCTCCTGTTGCTCACCCTGAGCGAGGCTGGCGCAAACTCGGTAACGTCCTGGAATCAGTCCCGCCAGTCTGGCAGCTGGACTCGGACTACTGCAGTTGACTTTCTGCCGCTGGACTTGTCCGGAATCGAGGGCGAAAACGTCGAGGTCGATTTGACAGTCGGTCCTCGGCAAACCCGTCGACATGAGAACCTCGACCTATAAAGCTTCGCGTGAGTAAAAATCGCTTAAGAAAAAATCAATCGAGGTAACTGACCTTAAGATAGCCATCGGTTGAGGCATTCACATGGAGGGTGGATATCTCGAAGACGCTCGGGGGCAGAGGTTGATCCAGCTCGGGAATGAGATGGAGCGTTTCACGATCGAGCTCGATGATGTCGCTGCAGCCGAGACCCAGGGATAGCTCGTCGCTTCTCGCCGTAGCGCTTCGAGCAAGCGGCGACGTGGGTGGCTGTACCATGAGGACGACGCAGTATCGATACTTGTGTCCTGGTTCCAACATTAGACTGGAGGGTAGGCTGATGGGCAGAGAGCAGGGGTCGTGCATTTGCCGCGAGTCGCACTCGATCGGACTCGATGCGATCTGTATCTCTCTGTTGTCGGCCTCAAGAGCCTCGTAGACTAGGAGAGTATCGCAGGTATAACGTTCGGTGCAGGGCTCGACGTGCCACAGCAGATCCACCCCCGTTCCTTCCTCGTAGTGAAACTCCTGCGGGACAATCATGTATATTATTTTTGTTACATTGCCGATAATACAAATTAGTTATGTATATACCCACGTTGAGAGTAAGCTGAGCACTGGCGAGGGGTAGTCTGGTCATGATCGGTGGCGTCGGATCACCGCAAAGTAAGCTCTCGGGAGAGACCTGACTGAGAACGGCATTTTCGAGAGCCGGAGGAGTCGCGCAGACTGCCGACGACCTGTCCTCCTCCGATAGACTAGAATTGCTGGAGGCCAACCAGCCGGCGAAATCGAGAAGGCTGCAGTCGCAGTTGAGCGGATTGTCAGCAAGGGAGAAGCTTTTGAGCTTGAGCTTCGAGGTGACCACGTCGCTGCTCACCATCGTTATGTCGTTGTCGTCAAGACGAAGCTCCTCGAGCTTCCGAAGTGGTACCACTAGGTCGGCGTTGAGCGAGCGCAAGAAGTTATGCGTCAGGTCGAGGCTCCTCAGGTTTTCGAGGTGGGCGAGCGACGCGCTCGATACGGCTACTATGCCGTTGTACGCTAGGTCGAGCTGTCTCAAAGTCGACAAATACTTGAATGCGTCGTCTTCTAAAACGTCGATCTGCAATAATAAATTATACGTTGTATTATTTGCGCATAATCATATACCTGAACAACCTAGGCATACCTGATTGTGGCTCAAACTGAGAGAAGACAGGTTTTTCAAACCCGCCAAGGCACCCTGTTGCACGCTCTTGAGATCGTTCTCAGCAACTGTGAGATAGCCGAGTCTCGGCATTGCCGGTAGAAGGTTTGGTCCTAGAGGCCCGGTGAGAAGGTTTGCCGACAGATCGAGTTCCTGGAGATTTCTCAAACCGCGTAGTGCCGACAAAGCTGATACTCCCAGACGATTCCCGTGCATTTTGAGCGATTTTAGCTGCGGAAGCCATGCGAATGCCTGGGGTGAGAGCTGCGATAGCAGATTGTCCGACAAATCCAAATAGGTGACGTTGACCAGACCCTGGAAATCGTTGCAGAGAAACGATCATTAAGACAATTTTCCTTGGTGTTTAATTTTGTTATGGAAACAGAATAAATCTGTATAGTGGTAATCGTTGATGCTGCAATCGTTAGGTATTACTATAGGTTTTTTACAGCAAACGCGATCGCTTTAAGTTTTCTGCTTTTTAAAAGTAAAACGTTCAAAGTTTACTCTATGTAATAGTGCAATTCAGGTTATTCCTACTTTATATACTCTTTTAGAAATGGTAAATCACTAAATTTCTGCTTTTTTCTGCAAAATGTTACTCTTTGGAGGATGAAATTGAAGGGAGCTATATTATTTTTACTGTATTATAGCTGCGGGCGATAAAAATCAGTCTAAACAGGTAATTATATCGCAAAAGTGGAATTTCTTGACCAACCGAAGCAAATAACATGTTTTGCGCATTCGTCACTTAATGTATACTATTATGGTTCGCTGTTTTGTTTTGTGTAAGGCATGCTCCCACTATGTGAAAAACCGCTTTCCGGTTTTTTGTTTCTGACTACTACATAAAAAATATAAAAATACATACATCTTGTTACTCTTGTTACTCTTCTTTGTTTGCATTTTAGGGTAAAAATCAATAAGATAGGACCAGTCTGATAGGTGTAGAGTGAAAAGTTGGGATTTTTTATCACTCAAAAATGTATAGATATTTCGTAGCTTTTTATACTTTGTAAGGGTTCAAATCAAACTATTGTTGTCCTGTTTTTCTTTTTTTTTAAGATTTGTTGATTTTGTAAGTATTGCTGTCGAGCCCGTTGCGTAGTTGTAAGATGTGAACTTTTTATATTATGCCATGAAGCTACTGGCATGCAAGAAGCCAAAACATTTGTAAATTATCCTTTACAAGTTAAAAAATCTGTTTAAATATATGTTTACATCTTATAAGCGGTTCTAAACTATATACAAACGCGGCGTGTACATTTTCACACAAACTGAATTTTACACAATAGTATGTAGAATTCAGAAAATATGATAGTACACCCAAACTCTTCGTGGATTCTGGATTTTCAACAGTACATCTACAAAAAATTTAAATATCGTGCGCGCAAAGAGTATGTGTAATACGCAAAATACAGACAATCCTCACAGTACGTAGCTCCACATTTGTCGAGGCGGAAGCCAGGAGCGCATATAAATTATCATATACCGTCAACTCCCTTGTCTCTCTCCCTATCTCTTTCGCTTCGAAGCGATAGAATAAAAATAAAAAATATATACAATAATCACCTGAAACGAGCCAGCAGCAAGTGTTTTGAATTTGTTGTGCGACAGATCCAACCTCTCCAGTCCGACAAGCTTGGCCAGAGCAGCCGTCGGTACGCTGTCCAGCAAATTGTTGGGCAAACCGAGAGCTTGCAGAGGTCGCACCAGAGAAGTAAACGCATTCTCGTGTACTCTTCGCAATTCGCCTGTCGACACGACTAGTCCGTGCAGCGCCACGTCTTCGAGGAAGCTCGCCGGAAGCGTTGAAATTCCCGAGACTGTCACGTCCAACAGAGATATCATGCCTGGTCGACTGTGTCGTAGATGCGTGCTTATAGCCTGGCGAATATTTAGAAGAAGAAGAAGAAGAAGAAGAAGAAGAACGTTTAAATGGTTATTATAATATCATATAAATAAATGATGGTTTATTTATTTATATTTTTTTTTATATCTGCACCTGTAAACTAGTTCTGTCTCCGATGCATCGAAGCGTGTGTGGAAAATCACAGGAGCATTCGATGCCGGCACTAGTGATGTTCGGGCACTCCCACTCTACGATCGGTTCGCTCGTCGTGTTGGCTACTTTATTTTTGGCTGTACTCGTTTCATCGGGCCTGGATGTTGTCGTCGTCGTCGAATTTTCGCTGGTGATTACTGATGCTACCTGCGTCACTTCAGCTGCCGGTGATGTTGAATCGCTTATCGTAGCGCCACTGAAAGACGCCACGAGTAGCATCGCTAAGAGTACGCTTCGAATACTTTCGAACATTCTGAAATCATGTAATGTTCATCGATTCGATTATTACTCTGCGCGGCCTATTTCAGGATGTTTACGATAACCTCGACGAAATCAACGAGTGCAATTTTCTCTTCGATATAAAATCACCGTAAATTTTAAAATAATAACAAAAAAAAAATAGTAAAATAGTATAGATTATAAGAGTAAAAAAAATGTCGCATTCTCATTATACAAAGGTATGGCTGGAGACACAAGGTGAATTGCAAAGTTTAATAAAGCTCGACCGAAGTATCTTGGAGAACGAGATAATCGTTAGCCCGGTGAATGTAGTTAATACAGTTTTGGAATTGTATTTGCGGTAAAGAAACTCTCGTGCCCAGTCATGCATATAATATGTTATTCGCGAAGAGAAACTTTGCCTTGTTTTTGCGCGTGTATAATATTTAAATCAATTCTAGTTATCGGACAATAGTAAATCGTTTGATGGTTTGCTACAATCGGATTGTTCAGCCACAGATCCGGACGTTTATAAAAAAAATTCTCGAATACTCTATCGTTCGTATGCTCGAATATCGTCAGGAAATGTTTGATCTTACGTATGCCGACTACTTGTAAGTAAAAGTAGCCTACTTTATTAAAAGTCTTTTTCTGTACTTTCAACGGGAAATTTCAATAGAATATTATTTTCGCATATATTAGTTGCCCTAATGACACCTTAATCAAGATGAAGATTACCCCCGACGATGTAGATCTACTCACAGCTGGAAAATGCCAGCTTGAATCGCGGAATGAGTTTTTCGATACATTGATTAATGGTAAAAATGAAGGTTAATTGCGACAATTGATGCATATCTCATTTGAAAAATATCGTGTCTGTTGAATTTTTAATAAAAATTAATCATACGTCTTGTTATGTCGCTTGAAATAGAATCAATTGAAATGGAAAACTTGAAAACGATATCACAAACGACTAATGAAAAAGAAGAATCCAGTAAACATGCGATCTTACTCATACAGAAACATGAACGGGCAAGAGTAGCTAGAAATATTGCGGCTAAAGGTATCATGTTTAAAATTTGTAATGCTATATTACAATATTTTTAGATCTTACGAAAAAGACTTTTAATTTTAGCCAGGCTGCAAAGAAGTCTAGTAGAGAGAAGATTGACAGACGAGGGGACGACTACTGAAAAGACAAACAAATTTGAGAAATTAGTAGAGGCAGCGATCATAATGCAGAAACATTGGAGAGGTGTTCGTGCCCGTCGTAAAATAAAGCTCAGATATGAAAAAATGGAAGAACTTTTGGGTATGACTATGCCGGCTTGGAGATCTGAAAAAATTTACAAGACTTCTAAGATGGATGACATTGAATTATTGGATCATCAAAAGGCTGCCTTAGAGAATTTGGAAAACAGTACTAAGATGGAAAAAGAAAGGGTCATTAAGATTCAATTTCTTCATTCTTTCACTCAAACTATAGATATACTGAAAGGTCGTACAGTATGGAAAGTTATATGGAGCACGCTACGAACGTGAATAATTTGTTTTTTAATGCATATTTAATGCAAAGTTCATTATGCATATAAAAAACTTCAACATGCATCTTTCCGTACTGCATTGGACGCTCTTTTCCTTTAGTTATGAGCCAGTCTATGGGAAATTTCTGTCCAAAACTGGAACTCTTTCTATTTTTCTTTTGTTTACTATAATATTTTTCAAAAAAGTAATTAAAACATTAGAGGAGTAAACCTTTAATTTGACTTCAGATTCATTAAAAATAAATTCTATTCTATTTCCAATGTCAAACAAAAAAAATTACTGCATTTACTAAGTGCGAAATAAGTTCCATTTATGGACATAGAAATGAACCGATTTCTCATACCAGTAACTTACATAAAATTCGAAACAATTATACAACATGTTTACTTACTGCAATGATGATATAACTTAATTAGATTTGGAAAACTCGCGGCCCCAGTTTACTAGAGGACATCGAAGACGAAATCCGTCAATGGTACGTTCTTTGGTTTGAAGAACTGGGCTACTTTGATCACTTACCATCGGCTCAAGAGGGCGGGTCAATTTTAGTGTCTACCGGACAAGTTCGTACTCCTCAAGAGTACGTCAATAGCATATCGGCGAAGGAAGACAAAGATCGCTTTGCCAATTCCAGCGAAGACTCGGATTCCAAGGGCATAAATGAAACCGACGATTGGCACTTGAGAGAATCCAAGGCGTTGGGCTTGTTATTGCAAACGGATGAGGAATTCATGAAGTATTGGTACTTTCGAATCGAAGAAATAACAAATCCCGGCGGTGGCTTAATTATGGACTTGATCAGAGATCGATTGTACTACGAACTTCAGTTGGAAATGCGGGAAAAGGCCGACGATACCATGAGAGCCGAGTTGAATTCGTTGAATCAAGCGCTTCTGGCAGATCATGCACACGATCAAGTGAAGTTTACTTTGCCGAAGCCGCAGAAGTATCCCGGTAACTTATAATATACATTTAAAAAGGCATATATAAAAGATTGATTTTGAATGATAAGAAATACAATAATTTTTCAAGAATTCACAAGAGACAGTAAGAATGAGAAGTCAGTAGCGGCATTAAAGGAGACTAAAGTTGATCCGTCGGATGAAGAAATGCTATTGAAATTGATACATTGGAAAGTGTTGGAGCAGTACAGTAGTTTGGAATATCAGCTGAGTAAGTGGCCAGGCGTCGAGAGTTACGCTAATCTAAAGGACAACCGAGAAGCCGCACTGGGTGACGTAGTGAAGCAAGCAGTCGTCGACTACTGCATAATGCCGATGTCTTCGAAGCTGGTCCACGAGCTCGCGCCTCTCGTCAGATCAGTTTGCCTTTGCGGTCTACCTGCTAGCGGGCAGCTCTTCATTGCGCGAGCTGTCTGCGCTGAATTGCAGGTGCGCAATTGATTATTCGTCTTTCGATTCGAATATAATAGCGACTGTGTTATATCGTTGCTTACTACGGAGACTATCGTATTGCAGAAAAGAGGTATTTTTTTATTGGCAATTTTAGAGCACATAGATCGTGGAAAAACTCGAGGTATCATCATACGGATGAAACCACAAGTTTATGCGGTGACATTGATACATATTTACGCATAATTGAGAGGCATTAACGGTAAAAATTGTTTGAAACTTCAGTTTTAGATGATTGAAAAGGGAAATTCTGTGACGTGGGATTAAAAACTTTCGCTCAACGGAACGAGATTTATAAATATATAACTAAGTTATAATTGAATTTCATTCAATAAAATGTGGATATTTCATAATAGTGGATATAATTATATCCTAGAACGTACATTTCAGGAGATTATTCCTTCGAAAGTAATTATTGAATTTCAAATAATTTTGATATTTTTGGTAAAACGTGGCTAAATTTAAGATCTCGGGTGCTTGAAAAAGCTTCAGTTTATTTTCTCATGTTTATTTTTTTTAATTATTAATCCGAAAGAAGTAAAAATTAAAGAAAATCACAGCTAAATAAGTTTATTTCGAATTTTATTCTCAATCATCATAAAATTTATTTACATCTGCCCGCAACAGGCGACCGTTCTAGATCTCAGTCCGGACAAGCACTCGGGTCGATTCACGGATAAAAAGAGCCAGTCAACGTTGGTCCAGGCGGTCATCCGAGTCGCCAAAGCTTCTGCGCCGTCGGTCGTACTGGTCGAAGCTTGCGACAAAGCTTACCTCAAGTCGAGAACGTCGGCTAAGAGATTCGCGCCTTTGTACAAGAAAATCGTTAAATCGATAAAGTCGGGAGATCAGGTTCGAGAAAAATCAATCAATCGCTGTATATACATATAAAGCTGCGCAATGAATGAGCCAACTCGCAACTGCAGGTTCTCTTTCTCACGACGTCGTCGGATCCGTACAAGGCTGGCCAGCCGTTCGTCAAGCTCCACGACAAGTTCATAATCATACCGGTCGCGGACTACGGCACAGCCTATCTCTCGATGAAAAAGCAGCTGATGAGCCATCGCAGCGTCGACAGGCACCTCAACGTATCCTGCATCGCGAGACTCGTCGCCGCCGGATTGCCGATCGAAACTCTTCGCGAAGCTCTCGACAAATGCCTGAGTATAAGCCGACGGATGGAGTTTCGGAGAAAGCCGCTGCTCGAGAGCGAGATCGTCGAGCGGATTTTTCTCGCCAGACTCGGGGACGCCGATCTTCGGAGCTTAGCCAAATTCTCGGCCAAGCTCGCGAGTAACGCGAGGAAAAAATCCGGATGACAAAATGCTTACCTGATCGTCTAGGTGCGACCTGCGCGTGGGTGTACGTATAGCCAGCTCTCTTTCTCTCTCTCTCTCTCTCTCTCTATGCGACAGTAGCTTTGATCCTCTCTCTGATCATATTGTCCGGCACACGAGGGAGCCGCAGCGATAGCCCACCGTTACGCGATCATTGTTATTAGCGACTGATACAGCTCTGCTCGGACAAACGCGGATTTCGAGCATACCGGCAATATAGCGCGGTTATGCGTATACGATATACACTGCACTATATATACGTACGATACGAGCACACACGCGTACACGCACTCCGCGGAGATGTAAGGTCCGAGGCACCGGTCTCTACTGTCGCTGGTGTATCGCGGGGCCTGTGCAGTGGGGACCCGCCGCCGCCGCCGCTATACACGTCCCGCGCTGATGTGTCTCTCCGTTTCCACATAGCATGGCCATGTATGGAACACGGCACGACGTTCTCTCCGGCCCCGGCCCTTCTTACGCCCACCTTTAGCTTCTCTCGCTCGTTCTCTCTTCTTCCCACTCTTTCTCTCTCTCTCGTCGTCGGCTTATACTCTATACACCTACATGCGTTATGTATTGGCAGCAACGGCATCAGCCTACACTCTCTCGAATTCATTCGCGAGTGTATATACGTAAGTAGGTGTATACGCGCGTTAAGAAACCAGACTCGATATTCATTCATTCGGATTTACTTATTATACGCGTTCTAGCGAGTTAGAGCGTATTAGTTGTTTTTTTTTTAAGGTACAGGCTATGCAGTTTTTAGGATTTTTTTGGGCGTATGCGAACCGCCGACTATGATGCTGCTTTCGAGAAACTTGCGACAGCATATAGGATTGTAAATGTCCGTTAGGTTATGACGCATATACCTATGATCAAATTTATTTATAATTATATACGTTAAGCATATAACGTATCGTTGGATGGGATATCGCTGCATTAAAGAGCTGCGCTCTAAAATGGGCCTGTTTGAGAAAAACTGGCCCTAAAGCGCCATCTGCAATTCTAGCGATCGCTTTTATCCATCGAGTCGATTTCGATATGTTTCCCGCCAGAGGCTAGCATTCCCAAATGTCACATGATGGATTTTCTGCTTCTGCTAGAGAGAGAGAGAGAGAGAGAGAGAGAGAGAGAGAGAGAGAGTAATAACACAACATAACCCGCTTTCTCACTTCACGTTTTGATTGAGAGAGTAATCGAAGAATGATAAGTTAAAATGACCATTGTCGAGTATGTTCAAACTTTGTCTGACAATCCATACTTTGGGGCAGGTTTTGGATTGTTTGGACTTGGTGCCGGAGCAGCCTTGTTGAGAAAAGGACTGCAAGGAGGTTTGATATACTTTAGGTAAGGCTCTGAATTTTCCTTTTAACTCACTGTTTTCCTGTATAAAAAGGAATATTTCATTCTAGACGACATTATATGATAACGTTAGAAGTGCCGTGCAGAGACAAAAGTTACGACTGGCTGCTAAAGTGGATTACGTACAAAGGTGCAAGAAAGACGCAACATCTCGCTGTGTCGACTAGCTTTCAACAAACTGATACTGGATATGTTACAACTAAATATGAGTTTATACCCAGCATTGGCACGCATTTTTTCAGGTCTTTCAACGATATAAACAGTCTAAAATGTTCATGTTTATCTAAATGCATTTATAAATAATTGTTTTTAATTATTCTCCACTATAAAGGTATCGTAATAACTGGATAAGAGTGGAAAGAACAAGAGAGCAGCAGATGCACGATGTGAATATGGGAATGCCATTTGAATCTGTCCATCTCACTGCGTTTGGAAAGGACAGGGGAATATATTTTGAAATCTTAGAAGAAGGTAACATTCATGCTGAAATTATTCTAGTACTTTTAATTTTAAATACGTATACGATATTTTTTTAGCTAGGATAATGGCTTTAGCTGAACACAAAGGCAAAACAATAATGTACACTGCAATGGGTCACGAATGGAGACAGTTTGGCCATCCTAAAAAGCAAAGGCCTCTGGATAGTGTCATCTTGGATACTGGTATTGCTGAAAGGATAGTGAAAGATTGTCGAGAATTTATTGATAATGTTTCTTGGTACAGCGACAGAGGGATTCCCTATCGGAGAGGGTACCTACTTCATGGACCTCCAGGCTGTGGAAAATCTTCCTTCATTACTGCCTTGGCTGGTGACCTAGATCGTGGCATTTGCGTGTTAAATTTATCGGACCGACTTTTATCAGATGATAGACTAAATCACTTATTAGCCATTGCCCCGCAGCAAACGATCATTCTTCTTGAAGATATTGATGCTGTATTTGTCAGTAGAGAAGAATCGGCAGAAGTTAAAGCTGCTTATCAAGGATTAAACAGTGTGACTCTTAGTGGTTTATTAAATGCCTTAGATGGAGTTGCTTCTTCCGAAGGGAGGATTCTATTTATGACTACAAATTATTTGGAAAGGCTAGATCCAGCTCTCATCCGACCTGGTAGAGTGGACTACAAAGAGTATATAGGTAAAGCTTACAATTTTTCCGCAATTCATTCATGCTTGATTTTGCTATGATTTAATATACTCGTTTTGTTGTGTTTAGGATGGTGTTCCGCAACGCAACTGGAACAAATGTTCCTCAGATTTTACAAGTCGGAAGATACAGATACGGAGAAATTAGCCAAAGAGTTTGCTCAAAATGTCTTGGCTCACAAGCGAAACGTGAGTCCAGCACAGATACAAGGTTTCTTCATGTTCTACAAAAATGAACCAAAAGCTGTTTTAAACAACGTATCGAAAATATGGGAACTGACTTAAACTATCCATTTCTATGTACATATAATTAAAAGATATATTTACTATCATCAAAGTTTTTGTAAGTTAAAATCAAATTCACAAAATCACAATATTTGGAAAAAAGCGCCCAAAGACTGATATTACTCTTTCAAAGGTTTATTCTTTGATTCTTTCAATTCAAATGCATAATATTTACAATTATTGTAAAATTCATTGTATATATAATATACAATTACAAACTGTTCCAGCATGTAAATACGTGATAATATACATATGTTATACAAAAGCAAATTACTGCTTCATTATTAAACATTACAAACTAATCGAGATCATGAATGCTTTTTCGAAGTGAAGTTCGTGATGTCTTGCAGTCTTTTACGATTTCCGGTCTTTTCTCAAAAGCTCCAGATATAAGGTTCATAGTTGATTGAATCAACTGGTTGTTCCATGTGGCCAGTGTGACTATTATTGCTCATCATACAAGACGGATACGTCACATTGGTACTCGTTTGACTAGCAATCGATGGAATTATCGTTGGAAGAGCCAATCTACAATCTGGCCGTGGTGGTACCATCGGCCCCAACGTTTGCAACGTTTGGAGAGATGTAGAAAGCTGAGAACACATGGAAGACACCTGTGGATGTTGAGAAAGATGCGCGACGGATGCTGAACCATCGGACATAATATCGTGCGTTGTTTGCATCGCTGTGAGAGCTGAAACAATAGTTCTTTATGTTTTTACAGTCAAAACATTTGACGAAGCTTTTAATTGTTCAAGCGCTTACGTTGCGGATGATTTTGTGGAAAAGGTATGTTCTCCGCCTGCGGAATGACGTTGTGTACAGGAGGTTCAGTCGTTTCTCGAGGTAACGTCTCATCCTTTTGTCTCTTGCTCTCTCCTTGCCTTTCTTTGTGAGTCGAGTTTTGATTTTGTTTTTTCGTTTGAGACTTTTTCTTCTTGCCACCATTAGATTTGACTTTGCTGGACCTATTGCCGCTCGGTTGCCACAGATGAACAGTGTGAACAGCATTGCCCTCGCTGTAAGAGAGACATTGGAGTTCTGTAATTACGAGAATATTTGTTCTACGCAAATATCGGCTTACCCTTGCGTTTTGCCCAACTTCCAACTGTGTATTCCTGCTTTGTGTAGCCTTTCCCGAATAGTATCGACGCTACACTTGAGGCCAAGAGCTGGAGCTACGTGTTTGGCTGCTGTCAAAGGCTGCTGAGTTGCCATCGCAATTATCGCGTCATCCTGCTCTTTGGTGGTTATACGTTTTCGACCTTTTCTCTCTTTAGTCTGAACGTTTCCTTCCTTGTGCCATCGGTCTAGCCACCTTTTTACCGTTCGTTCCTGTAAATGATAGAATTTCGAATGCCGGTCAGTATCTCATATTCAATTGCCTGTGTGATATACATATACCCCTGATACTTACAGATCGGTTGATGGCGAGAGCAATGGACAAAGTTGATAATCCCGCTTCCGACATCCCGATCATGCGATTACGGATTTCAACGCTTGTTTCGAGCGTCCCCTTGACTTTACCACCTTTCTTCTTTCTGCTCTTTCCCAATTTTCTTTTTTTCTCTGATTTACCTTCGTCATCGTTGGTTGAACTCTGACTGTTGTCATTGAAACTGCTGTTGGAATTGGAGCAGACATCGCTGCAGACGTTGATTATCGCGTCTTGAGAATCGTGCAACGTTTCCCGAGATAATTCCGACATTTGTCGATGCTGCTCAGTCTGGCACGAATTTAAATTTGGCTCATTAACGACGGGCTGCTCCAAATGAATCGACGGTTGCATTTGCGTTTGCAGTTGTTGCGTTAGTTGATCTTGGTGTTGATTTGATACCTCTTGACTCTGCAAAGTGATTTATGAATTTCAGTACAGCTGTGTAACTTTTTCCAAAACAATGGAAGAAACATGACTATACATACCTGCGTATACAGATGAGGAGCTTGAACAAGATCAAGTGGCCAACTTTGTTGCTGATGATAAATCGATTGCGAGTGTGGAATGTTTAACGGATGAGTATACGGGTTTGCATTGGGAGTTTCAGAAGGATGCGAGGTTCCCATGGACGACGGTACCGACAGCGATTGCATCTCATTGATCATTGGTTGCATTAGCGCGTTTTGAGCTGGAAGAGAAAATGAAAAACTCGGCTGATGCACTTGAGACGGCAGAGCTGCAGTGGTATTATCGCTAACGTTAGCCACATTGTCAACAGCAGCTTTAGGCTTAGTTTTTTGCGCGGACGTTTTCTTCTTCGTCTGACAATGACTTCTTTTATTCTTGGACACTTTTTTCTTGTTCTTGCCAACGTGGGTGCCTGTAGGTCTCCAAACTGCCTGCTCTATTCCCGTTCCTTCTGAAACCCTGTTTACACATTGTTCATCAGTCAGAGCTAAAGGACGACAACGAAATGCGATTATTTTTTGTCATATACGTACGCAACGGAAATTTTTTGTATGTGCTTCTTGGATGGACTCCAATTGTGAATGCCAGCTCTGTGCAAACGTTCTCGAATCGTATCCACGGAGCAGTTCAGCCCCAGAGCTGGAAGTACTGCTTTAGCAGCTGTGATGGAAGTTTGCGTTGCCAAACGAATGATAGCCTCGTCCTGTTCCTGAGTCGTTGCTCTCTTTCGACCACATCGATCCCGCGTTTCCACAGTTCCTTCCTTGTCGAATCTGTTCAACCATCTTTTTACCGTTCTTTGCTGAAAAAAGGTGCCGAGAAAAAAAAATCGTTAGAATCCGTTGTTCAAGAGTGAAAGTGAATATTGAATCGACGTGGGGGTGTATTTACAGAACAATTAACGGCCGCTGCGATTTCGGACAATCCAAGACCAGCTTCGTACATCCCGACCATCCGATTACGGATCTCTGGTGTGGTTTCGTGGACTCCTCTAGTCTTTCCCATTTTTGCTCGTTTATAATAACCATTGGAAATGTCGGGTCTGCGAAAAACAAAAATAAGTACACGCGTGTAAATATAAATTCTCAAAATTCTTGTTTATAAAAATGTTCTCAATTAAACATTATAGCGAATGACTCGCCTATTTAGCTACCTTTTTTTCAATATAACTAGATAATAATACAACTGGGCGTCATCGTGAAAGTTTGTTGTTTAGTCGCGTGTATAACCACTGGACGAACCATTAGATACGAATGCAGAAAAATACTGAGGCTACACGTATACTTATATTCGGAAATCACAAGAGGAATCTTTTCTGCGAATTCTTGACAACATTCTTAGCGTTTTGTAGGTTTGAACAGATATTAGTTCTTCCATAAAAATACTCGACACTTTCGATCAACTTTGGACGCGGTAAATGCTGTTTTACGGGCATTACGTTGCTTAGTTTTGCGTTTATATAAAAGAAATAATAATGCTCAACGTCTGACAGATCGATCGAAGAAAATGGATCCACGACTTAGTAATTACGTAGTAAAATAATGGCAAAATATTAAAGTCAATGTCGTCAGAGTAAAGTATTAACGATGAAAGTTGCAAGATATGTATATGAGTAAATTGGGTAACAAACAAAGAATCACACTGTGTTAACCTCAAAACTTCCGAGAATCAAGAGCGTAAAATTTACGTCAAAGGCCTCGGTGCGAGTGAAACTTTGAATTAGAAAAAAAAATTACCAAAAATCACTGCATAAGATTCGAGCGAAATAAACGGCAAAAACCAATCGTAATAAACATTTGTTAGTCCGGGTATAGTAAGCCAAA
Organism: Muscidifurax raptorellus; assembly: GCA_020010945.3. Taxonomy (NCBI): domain Eukaryota; kingdom Metazoa; phylum Arthropoda; class Insecta; order Hymenoptera; family Pteromalidae; genus Muscidifurax; species Muscidifurax raptorellus. The sequence goes on along the minus strand of CM052077.1, from coordinate 45,067,496 downwards.
GAGGAGTGGGGGACATGTACCACCTAATATACGTAGGATATGTTGACCACCATCATTTATGAGCGGTTAAAAATGCTTTTCTCAAAACAATGTTCAATACTTAGTGCCGATGACAGAAAAAGAAATATTTTGCAGTTGGTGCGGTCAATACTCGAAGTATCTATGTATAAACAACACAGCTGATGAGCAGACTATACTGATGCGCATATACCTATATAGTTGAGCCGTGGAATCAAACCGCGAAGGAGAGGATTTATATCATAGGTATACGTATATCAGTCTGTTTCAAACTTTCTGATCATTAGCGTGTTTTTCGCTGTGTCTATTCAGACCAAAACGTAATTTACGTGTATTTACGTGAATATAAGAGTACCCCACGGTGATATAAATAAATTTCCCAAACACGTTGGAGACACGTACAAATTTTCCGAGTACTCCAATATACACGTAAAAACTTCAAAAACCGTAAATGATAACCTAAGAGACCCGTATATTTTCCGCTACTGGCACTGGTTTTTACGGAAACGTAAAAGTTTAAGGTGTAATTTCATGGGACGCTCTTTTCCAGCGTCAGCGTCAAATAAGAGCGCGGGAAATTCGAAATTCTGAATTATAATTTTTGCGTCAAGCGGCAGCGTTGACGCTGCAGCGTCGAGCGGTAGCGTCGTAGCGCTAGAAAAGGAGCGTCCCATGAAATTACACCTTTAAAGTCCCGTACACAATAAAATCTACGTAAATCGTTCCATATGATCACTCGGCTCTACACTCAAGCGGGCAGTCATATTTTTATGAAAATGAAGCTTGAAGCATGAACTGTCTTCTGCTTGTTTTGGAAATATAACATCAAATTATGACAATTTTCATGAAAATATGACTGCCCGCTTGAGTGTAGAGCGGAGTGTACACCCGAGTGTACACTCGGGTGTGTCATTGTAGACGCAGCCTAAATAATTCGAAGTGTTTGCGCAGGCGCAATTCCGGAGTGTCAAAACCAGAGAATATAGAATACTAGTGTACATATAGAAGGCCGGATCCCGGAGTTTCGCTGAAGCTAAAGCTCGGGGGGCCGACTGTTTAGTTCGGCCCCCCATAAGGTAGATGGCGCGCTCAACGGAGCTGAAATGAATCGCGCGGGAATTAACGTATTTCGAATGTAAAATATACTTACAGCTGAATATTCCACGTAGAAAAGTATTGTAAAAAATTATTATAAATATATACTAAATACCCTAAACTTTTAAAGCGAAATACCCCACGTATTTTAGTTTAATAAACAAATAGCTATTACTTAAACTGTAGCACTTAAAGCTAAATAACCCATGTATAAATTTGTTCTTATAAAATAATATGCGTTTATAACAAACTTCGATTGTTAAAACAAAATACCCCATCAATGCCACTTTTAATAAACAAATTGGTTTAGCTATAAATGCTAATTCAGGACTTTAACTGAAATATACAGGTGTAAAGCAAAGTACCCTTCGGAAAATTGCAATACGTATAAATATCTAAAATTATTGAATAGATTAAGACAAATATTTTAATTAATTAAGTATACAAATTACAATTAATTAATAAATTTTACAAATTAAAAAACATTAATGTTTCCTGCTCTTGGCTAATGTTAATAATATTGTCGTAAATACATAGAGTGTAACTTATGATTAATTTTTTTTAGTATTGAAATACAAATATTTAATAATATATTAAAAAAATGTATTATGTTATGTATTGACAATTTATTGACACTACTCAATGGAAACCAACGGGAAGGTGGCAGGTTTTCTTCCATCGGGAGAGGATGAAGAAAAGGAGTATGTACAAATTAGTAAAGTAGGAATATAGACAGTTAGTTACAACTATTTACATGCGATGATAGACTGGTCACTCGCTGCCTTGGTCTGCATACTGCATCTGAAAAAGACCTAAACTAACTATGCGCCTTATTGCGCGCGTAACATCGTCCGCCGATCATCCTGATATGATGACATATGCCTGATAAACTTTATTGTTATCAGACTTATAGTCAACAAAGAATGAGAGAGGCCTTCCCTGTGGCTACCTAGACCCACATCGGCGTTCGATGAATACCATGACCTAATTCTAGGTAGGTATCTGCATCTGCTCTGGAACAAAACCTATAGGGGATCAAGAAAAAGGCCCTTCACCAGAAGTAATTGCGATTAAAATTACATACAAACAAATATTATATTTTGCTTTAACAGATCTTAAATTTCAATTGAAGAAAATTTTTTATTTAGTTATATAGATAGAGCAGTTTTTTAATTAAGACTGTTCGGATTTTGGTTTAACCAATTTGTTTATTAAAAGTGGCATTGGTGGGGTATTTTGTTTTAACAATCGAAGTTTGTTATAAACGCATATTATTTTATAAGAACAAATTTATACATGGGTTATTTAGCTTTAAGTGCTACAGTTTAAGTAATAGCTATTTGTTTATTAAACTAAAATACGTGGGGTATTTCGCTTTAAAAGTTTAGGGTATTTAGTATATATTTATAATAATTTTTTACAATACTTTTCTACGTGGAATATTCAGCTGTAAGTATATTTTACATTCGAAATACGTTAATTCCCGCGCGATTCATTTCAGCTCCGTTGAGCGCGCCATCTACCTTATGGGGGGCCGAACTAAACAGTCGGCCCCCCGAGCTTTAGCTTCAGCGAAACTCCGGGATCCGGCCTTCTATATGTACACTAGTATTCTATATTCTCTGTCAAAACGCCCAAAACCCTAATGTTCATGTTGTTGGAGCGGGTTCATACATAACCTTATTCTCAATTCTTTAATCAATCAAAAAAGTATTCAATCAAAGGCAATGCATTGCTTAATTGTTTTCAGTAAAATATATCTTCAAGAACGAGATAATCAGATAAGTTGGCTTTATTTTAATTTATTCAAATCAATCTTTTTTACGCTAGTTTTTATGAGAACTTTGATCCTTTGTGATATATGTATATTTCTTTTTTCAGAGTTTGAAATTGTAGCATCTGTAAATAGTGTAAATAACTCATAATTGATAAGTATGTAGGTATAAACTTGGAGAAGCAATTGTGAGTTGGAAACTGTTGCTATGGATACATACGTAAATCAGTTGCACTCATTATTAGCATTAGATGTACTCCTGTCTATTGTATACTTTATGTATAATTGAAAGGTGTCACAGACAAAAGATTATAATATAATCCATTAGAAAATTAATTTCTTGGACGATTGGCATTGTGTTCAATTTAATGGTCTACGTCTTTGAGGTATCTTTTTTATGATTGAATTAAGATTCTTAATATCAAATCATGATAATTTCTGAACAAATCTTCCAACAACCGACCCTTTGTAATATTATCTATGTAATATTATTTTACTGCTTATTACTTTCCTTACGTCCAAACATAACAAAATACAATGTGCACGAGATACTATTGATAGTAATGAAGAAACTTTATTCTATGCAGACTTACAGGTTACTGAAAGCAATGCAACATTGGATATGTGTTCTGGAAACAGTAACGACAATGAGGTAAAAAACATTAATTGAGATTTTTTAAATTTTCAAATACAGAATTCTCTGCTCTAAATTATTTATCAAACTTAACGAATAAATAAATTTTAGAGCATAATTGTATAGTATTTCTTAATAAGTATTATAGTATTGAACATAATATAATCTATTTTATAGGGCTTCATTTGTAATGGTGTTAGTTCTGTGGTGATAGAGGAAACATCAACAAAAGGAAAAAGTGAAACTGACAACGCACATTCAAGTTTAGAATATTATGATTATGAGGGTATAGACAATCTGAGTAAAAATACAACCATAAATGATGTTGAGAATGATAATGAGAATGGAAAAACAAAACTAAACAAGGTTGATAGTAATGATGAAGAAACAAATAAAATTTTGGATAAGAATACAGAAACAGAAAGGAAAGATGAGAAGAGCAATGTAGATGTAGAAAATGTAATTAAGAAAACTAGAGGTTGATCCAAGGTACCAGTTAAAACAGCAATATAGGATTGCCATTCAAAAAAAACTATCACGGTTGCATATGAAGATTTATCGGACAAGGAAAAGTTACGAAAAGTCTTGCTATGGTTGGAATTTCCAAGTGAAATTGTTCAACTGATTTTGAGCAGTGAAGCTATAATTCCATATTCAACTGATTTAACAGGGAAGTTAAAAAATCTAAGTGATTCTTTTTTAGCAGAAGAGATAGATATTGACAAATTTAAAGATTACTTTGAACCCAAAGCATTCCGATTTTTGAAAATTGCAATTATTAAATTCAGTCGCTAATTCGCCGTTCTCTTTGTCTCCTTCATATTCGTCTGACGCATCACTGTCGTCTCCTCTCCGGCATAATGAAAAATATGTTGATATGAATACATAGAAAAAGATGAAAATCGAATTGTATACCCAGGCTGACGGTTGTCGGTTGATGGCGTTGATAGCTAGCCGTCAAACCGCTGTTTGAGGTCCAAAAGCGTGGCCAAACGTAAACAAAAGATGCGCGCGCAAGTTGTCATTTCGGCGAGTCGCGAAAAGAGATCATGAACGTTGATAGGGTATATATTCAAATTAGACAACTTTTGCATTTCTTTTTCTCCGCAACGTTCACTATTTTGTTGCTCGACCAGCGAACAGAAAAAATTATGATATTATTTATGACGATTAAACAGACGCGTTGATTTGTTAATTGAAGTAATCTAACGTTAGCAACGCATAATTCGGGGGGATTAATAACAGTTATGCTATAATAGAGCATAATCGCGGCCTAAGGAGGCCAATCAAGGTTGTTTTGGGTCAGAGATGAGTTGAGTAGCACACCTTTGTAATGATCTACCTTGTGCTGCACTGTTCGTGCTGCAGATTCCCACGAGGGAAACACAAAGGTGCTTATGCGCTACCTGCTCATCTCACTTTACAAATCTTTTACATTAAAATACAGCATACTCATTTAATGAATTTAAGTTATCGTTTCCGATGGTTACAATATTGCTGTATAATCCTGAATATGTTCACAGCTTCACCATTCCACAACTTAAGAGCTGCTTATTTGCATAAACTTTGAATATTCACGGGCCTTAAAAATATAAAAACAAAGTTTCCCCACGTGCACTGGCTATATAAGAATGTGTTAAAAAAAAATTATTCGTATATTTGCAATAATGAAATTATAAGACGTCGAGAAAAATTGTAAGTTTGGTGATGGCCGAATTTTTTAATCCACCACCAAACTTACAATTTTTCTCGACGTCTTATAATTTTATTATTGCGAATATCCGAATAATTTTTATTTCAAATATTCGTAAATAGTCAATGCACGTGGGTGAATATTAAAAGTTTATGCAAATAAGACCACCCGTAATACCTACATGCCAAAAGTTGCCCTACACAGTGAAACGACCTTAACACTGGAGAACATCTCGTTGGAAAAGCAGCAGTATCCGATCACTCTCGCTGTCGAGCCAGCCAGAGGGCGCTGTCTCTCCCGATACAACACAACAAAACCCGCGCTGGCGTCCCTCTCTCTCTCTCTCTCTCTCTCTCTCTCTCTCTCGCGTTCACGGACCATCGCACTCGCGCGGTCCTCTCAGTTTACCCCCTCCACCTTCAGCACCACCACCTCCACACAGTGTTTTTTCGCGCTGGCGCGCTACACTGCACACACATATACGTCACCTGCGGCCTGTACTATATAGTAGTGTAGGTAAACCATACCTACGCCGAGCCGAGCGAGAGAGAGAGAGAGAGACTGTGCGCGCGAGTCGCGACACAGCCAAATAGTAGTCAGAGCAGCAGCGAGCTCTCCGCGCGACGACGCTCTTCGACGACGTGCCGTATAGTTTCACGATATATCGTATTGTACACACGGGTTGTCGCTGTTGTTATTGTTATATATTTATGTTCCTGTGCGCGAGTTGGTGCGGGGGTTAACGATATAATAATAATCGACGATATAACCTGTGTTTTTCTGTGCTGTGTGCCGAGGCATATTATTACTCTCTGCTCTGTGCCCCAGTATTCTATAGCCTTTTTCGGCGGAGGAGAAGCTCTTGTGTGTATATACAGCTATATTCGTAATATATATATAGATCGGCAGCGGCTTGGGAAAATCGAAAGGGTGCTCGCTCTCTGCTGGAGAACGGCGTGGCTGTATATATACATATATATAATTCGGAGTGCGGAGAGTAATATGAGGACAGCATGAACGTTCCGATCGTCGCCGGGGACATCGACGATGACGGTTACAAGCCGAGATTTGTCAGGGTGAGTCGGTGCCGCATTTATTTATTCCAGTATTTTTAGTACAAACGAGTGAAGCGATGAGTTTTTTACCTATAATCGCCGTCGCCGCTGCTGCTGAAGTTAGTCACGCCGAGTGCAATTATAAATTATTGTGTAATCTGCTTATCTCTATTTTTGCTGTGCTGCCGCATGCTAATAACAGGTTTCTTTTTTCCACTCCCGATCGAACTCGCACAATTTCCCGAAGAAAAATGAAGAAACGTTTTTAGAAGAGAGACTCTACCTTTTTTCCTCGATTACGAACAAATCGACTGTCCGTATTTGTGTACTTATCGATCTCGGCTAGAATCCAAATCGTTATCGTTACTTAACCATCCCGCTTCACGATTCTCTTTCCGCGATCCGATCGTCCGGTTTTTCTCGTAACGTGACTATATTATGCTCGCTGCATCTCGTACTGTTTCCTTAATTACTACACGTTTATCGATGAGTTGAAGGAAGAAAATGCGCGCGTGCGTCACTCGCCGCGATTTTCGATCGGCGAGCTAACCGATTTTCCGGCCTCGCGTCATTCGTTACGTGACTTTTCGCTCTCCGATTAATCCAGCCGAGATTGCGCTTGCTTTCCGAACCGGAATACACATAGGAGGAAAGTGTGGTTTCTTTTTTAATATACAGTTTTGTATCGAATCCTCGAGGAAATAATGCTGTGTGTTTTTATAAGATCGCGAGGGAGAGATAAGATTTTCCACATTTAATTGCGCAGATATGTGCGCATAGAGTTATTGCCGTCGCTGACTAATAGATTAGACGTTATCGCGAGCAACATATTGTGTTAATAAAACGAGTGAAAAAACACGTTCGTTTTTCTGCTGCATCTGTGCAGAACGAGATTTTTCTGCGTGTCATCATCGAAGTGTATAAAAATAAGAGGATGGTTGAAAAAACTGGTACTAATGAGAACGACTCTTGATGATCAACTTTAAAAAAAAATAACATTCCCTGCCTTTTTTATTTTGAACGGCCACTTGTTTATTTCTTCTTCTAAAAAATTGAAAAACTGGTCATGCTTCAGTAGATCGTATTATACGGCAAGAAAAAACTCTATCCTCCTTGTTTGAGGAAAAAATCTTCCATACGATAATTCACTTTATTAAGGCCGTTAAGCCATACAAGATTTTCCCGTTTCAGCTGAGGAAATTTTTGAATTTACATAAAATTCTGTATACCGCCATTGAGCGAGGAATACTTCGGGAAATACATTAGAAAGAGAGGGAGACTGATTTTGAAGACGTGTCCAGAGCCGTTAAATACATCGCCGTACTATATATAATGTATATAATATAATCTTTCAATCGCCGCGGGTCATGAATAAAGACGTCTCGTGTCATGGTATCGACTGAAGCTTTGCTTAATTAATTTTATTTGAAAATTATTTAAATATTATTACAAATAGAAAAAAGTAAACGATCAAGCCTATCCTGCAACACCGTGTGTTCCAATCAATATATATATATATATATATATATATATATATATATATATATATATATATATATATATATATATATATATATATATATATATATATATATATATATATATTCGATTCGCTGTTTGATGGAAAAAAAATATTTTGTAAAACCTTAAAACCATAATTTTTTCACAACGTCGACAAGTCCGAATCGTCCCAACCCAAGAAAAACGCCACCTCTTCACCGATGGCTTAATAAGGCCTCGAGCGTGCTTTTCCTCATTTCCATGCGCTCTCCGTCGTGTATATTATATATATGTCGAAAGATCTGGTCAGGAACTCTTTACCACCCATCAGACGCTGTTCCCTCTTTACATCTCCACATTAGCCTCTCTGCCGTAGGCGTAAAAATGCCGTTGTTGAATCCGAGTGCAAGAGAAAGAAATTACGAAAGACCTCGAGGCGATTTCTGCTTATATATATATATATATATATATATATATATGCATATAGAAGATCGCCGACACCGCCTTCTCTCAAGTGCACAGCGTGCAAAAGGTCATTGAGCAACACATTCCTCTCGGAGGGATGTGTATAATATGCAGATAGATCGTCGTGTGCATAGGCAATACACAGCCGCATCGCATAGTGTTGCTGCAGCGCGTCGTGCGCTTTTTGGAAGCTTCTTTTCTCTGCATGTATTATGATTATGTAAGGGTTTATATCTTGTGCACCTGATGCGAACTTTCGAACGAGCGATAGAGAGGAATGCATTGAAATTTATATATGCAAAAGCGCATGTTTTTTTTCGTCCGAAGTGGTTTTTTTTATGTTACGAGGTGGAGTAACTGGTAATCTCGAGAGAGACTTCGTTAGGGAAAACTTAATTAGTAATTAGGTCGATGCCTTGAGTATAGAGATTAGAGACGGTTTTTTCTAACTCGTAACGTCGGTGTGTATTTTAGTATAAAATTTGGCATATAGTCTGGTTAAAGGGAGCGTTTAGCGCAAATACGCGTTTTTTACCGATTACGCGCACCTGCGGCAACTTAAATTTTACGTAATTATAAGCGTTCGACAAACAAGAACATCATTTTTGTCAAACTTCACGTAAGCGTGTTTTATACTAAACAGTACACACTTTTTACACGCAGAACCATTTACAACATATATAACTCTCTCGCGCTATACTGCTCTGATTTCTGCAAATTTTACATAACAAACTAGCTTATAACAAAGCCATTACCCATAATCACCTGAAAATCAAACCGATTCCAAAGCCATTCCAGCTCTTTGAGATAAAACAAATAGTCGTAAATAAAGCATCGCAATGAAGGCTGTGTATAATGTGCATAAATTCCTGAAGCGAATACATAGCGCCGAGAAAGAGAGAGAGAGAGAGAGAGAGAGAGAGAGAGAGAGAGAGAGAGAGAGAGTGATAATTCTTTAGGCTCACATTATAGTCTGGCGGAATTGATGTTTAGAGAAACGAGTGTTCTTTCCTTCCTTCATTTTCTTGACACCCGTGTGACTGCTTGGAGGCGCGGTAAAAGTGCATTTAACTGCGAGAAAGCGACGACGAGGAATCTCGCGGCTAATTATCGACCGCTTCGTGTGTGCAGAAGCGCGTTCTTCTTTTTTTTTTTCTCTCAACTCGGGGACAACGAAAACGCGAGGTTTTCTATTTGCGATAATGCGGGGCTCAAACGGGCGCTGTTGGATGATATTTTTTTCGAAGCGGTGCGTCACGTTTATATGAAAAATCTTATCGGTGTATCTGAAAAATTGTTATTATTATTAGGTATAATTACGCTTACAATTTTTAACAAACGCGCGTAACGACTCATCCACGACTCTCTATACACTTCCAGGGTGATTCATTAGCATAGTTTCCCCGTTTAGAAAAGTCCCTCCACGAAACAACGCCAGGTGCTGTCTGCTACCACCGCCACTGCACAGTAGTCACATGCCCGGAGTTTTTCGGTAATGATATTCTCCTTGTCAAGGTCTCGGGCGACTGCCGCTATCAACGATGATTCACCTCGAAGCACCTGAAAAAACAGTCTCTTTTTTCGTGCGTTTATATATATTCGCCTATATAATTCGTGTCTTTTTCTTCTGAGCTCTCGAGTTTTCGAGTTTCTATGCGGCGATGACGATTATTATCTATAGACTTTAGTTCGCGAGGTTGACCTTCGGTTTGGCAATTTTGAGCTACATCACGCGATCGAAATAAATTGGGATAAGAGACGACAGGCAGGAGTTATAAGTTGCTGTATCAAATATTTTATAGAGGTGCTATATGTAAAACACGCTGGACAGGTTTCCTAACAACTCGAGACAAAATTTTGGGATGAGTTATTACCGCCTTTTTTTATATTCAATAATGTACAAAAAATACTTCAGCGCCTGCACGCGAAGCCCGAGATCAATGAAAAAGCGACAAATTGTCCCTCATCAACAAACACCAGCCGACAATCAAAAGAACGCGTGTCGCGGCAAACACCTCTTTCGCTTCACGAAGAATACAACAAATCCAGCGAATCACCCTGACGCAACGACGAGACATTACGCTCTCCTATACCTACATAATGGCAGCTCCATTACACACATCTTTCCCTGCATTTTCCGACTCTGTCTTTCTCAGCGATCCAAAACCGATAAAAATCTCAACCAGTACGTATGTGTATATATAGAGGAAGGAAACGAGTCGATGGCAATCGCGAGAGCTCCGAAAAGAGGCGTCCAAGAGAGTAAAGGCTTTCGTGAGAAACGAAGCATTGTTTCTCATTTCGGCAGGGTATTCCCCTTTCTTCCTCCCGCGTCTATAGCAGACAGCCCCCCTCGATTTTTCTCACTCGTCGTAAATACCGGCTTTGCACGCGAGCGTCTTGAGTTCATTTTTCACGCGCGGGCCCTCAAGAGAGAGCTAATATTTCGTTTATGCAGGCGCAGACGTAATTTCGAAGAGAGCCGGTTATTAAATAACGATTCGCAGGTTTGCGCTTTTTCCCAGTGACTATATATCGCAGTCGGGGGATTTTAACGCCTGATGAGTCGTTCAGGAAGTTGAAGGAGTTTGGTACATCTATGAAATGAAACACTTGATAACTTTTTTTCACGGCTTGCGTGAAAATTCGAGTCACGTATATTGGTAAACATGTAGTGTAAGGCGAATCTATTCGTTAATTCCTCACTATACAAACGCGTGTATTTGTAAAGCCAGCGCGTTCAAATAAGCAGTAAATGCCATTGATAACGAGAATTGCCGAGGTCAACTGTGGTGTGTGCGCGTGCTTAATGCTGCTGTTTGAGTTTCGGAGAGTCTGCCAAGGGCGACGACCCACTTATTATTCGGCGCGAGTTCTTTTTTTTATTGTCATTCGAAAAAGAGATTCATCCTCGAAACTACACGCGATTATGCGCTTAACTCTTTTTTTCTTCGGCAGCTGCTGCCTACTTCCGTTTCGCGGTGTGTACCGTGTCCTTTGTGGTCGTGGAGATATTTGATATTTTTGGGATGTGGATACACGGGGAGAGAAAGGGGTTGTAACGGTTTTAGTATGTTATATACAGGCGAGGTGCTTGCTGAAAGCTGAAAATGAAAATGTAATAATGTATTGTTATTGTTTTTAATTCCTATGTTAGGGGTACCCCAACTATAGTCATCCTTTAACTTATAACGATTTTTTTAGGGCAGCTGTCCAAAAAACAAACTGCACATCATTGCGAAAATATCTGACGCTATATACCAGGCACTTAACACAACTTCAGCCCGAAATATCATCAATCAATTAAGAAACATATTCTATGCATGTGTACCCATACAAGATCGCTCAATGATGCTCTCCCATCACACCCAGACACCTGTTTTCAATATAACGACTTAGCTATATATATATATATATATATATAAAGCATCGTTGTCCCGCGCCTTTCGAATTCCTCACGGAGAGTCCTAAGCAGAACATATCTCTCCTCGCCGCGGGATATCATCACCTGTAGCATCGACCGCGCGACGACGAGAGCTTTTACGAGTTTTTCGAGAGATCCCTGGGTGAAAGGCTCGTCCTTGGTGGGAAAGGTGCATGGCTGTGTTATATATATATATATATGCAGCGAAGCTTCGACGACGGCTCGGGGCTTCCTTTTAATATGTGCGAGCGATCGGTTCCAGTTTATTGGATTTGACGATGGCGCGAGAGGCCAGAGGCTATATATATATACATACGTGCTTGCGTGCGCCTCCGATGCGTGTTTTGCGCGGCTGCCGCAGACGACTCGCTGGAAATAGTTGTGGTCGAGTTTTTTTTTTTGTTTGAAAATAATGAATCTTAACGGTGCGAGTTTAAAATTGCTTTTTAAAGAATTTTTTAACCTGCATTTATCGTTTAAACTTTCTACCGCAGGGCTGAGGAATTTCTCTATCAAACCACGGCTCGACGATGATGTATAAAAGGAAATAAAATAAAAAAAGCGTACAATTCCGATGCTCGCGATAAAGAAACACAATATATCCGCGAGATATAAACCTTTTTTTCGCGAGGGGTGAAATGATAGACAGGCGAACGAGCGGAGACGATAAAAGTGAGACTCACACACACACACGCGCACACAAACATATATATACACGCACACAGGCAAGGAGTTGCGAGCAAGAGACAAAGGTTCGCAACGACGATGAGCGAGCTCGGGCTCACGCGCGAGCGCGCGAGTTCATAAAATGATAGTAATTTGCTCGTCGAAACGGGAAATTACCCAAGATTATCGAAGGAATCCAAGGTCATCGAGATTTTATGAGGCAACCTCTCGCCGCACGTATGGACGAGGCTATATATACATTTTCGCATTCATTAATACTTACATACCGCGCTCTGGTCACAGGAAAAAATCTTGCTCAAGGGGCGATTTTGCAAGATCGTCTTCTTCTCTCTACATTAAACGACTTTCGCCAAGCAAAGTCATTCGTTTTCGATCTGCTACAATCACGAGATGTATATATAGTATGATCAAGTCTGTACATCCATGTATATCCTTGAAAGATCGTTTTTTATCGTTACGCAATTATGAAGACGAAATGAAAACGTCAAGGAGTATACACCTCTGTAAAACCTATCTATTAAAAGTTTGTGTATATGTACACACGTGTCGTGTCTCTTTGTTGCATAATACGAAAAAATCCACCTGACAACCGATGAGGAATCGCTTTCGTCAGAGCTGAAGAAAACAAACAATCGAAAAACCATCAATCATCGCCTTTAGCAACAAATTAAAACAGAATAACGATGGAGAAAAGTACTCCTTCGAAGAAATATTTTGCAGCTATATAATAAAGCTCGTATTTACGTTAATACCATATATAAACTAGACGCAAACAAGATGTCAAGGATGATGCGCTATAGGCTCCTCGTAGTGTTTTTCCTGCACATCTAATGATTTTCTCATGTGCGGTTCAGGTGAGCAGATCCGCGCCACTTCTCTCGTATAGACCTTGAATTTGAATCCAGACTCTGAGAGATGACTGAACAATAGATATAAACAATAAACAGGCTCATCATCGAGGAAATGTAACACAGCTGATGAGTTGAATACCACGAAGGTCGCGTTCCATTTTTATTTTCAGTTCGATTATGCAACGACGGTGTGTACGCGTATAGAGCATTAATTATTTTCGAGGCTCTAAATCGGTTATAGGCACTTGTTGTTATTCGCGCCGGTCGACTGTGACTTCTGTCTGCTTGGCTTTGTGCAACCTTATTCTCGGTATGTATATCGTAAAAATAATAGCTCTTCCTATACACACATCGCTGCTGTTGTATACTGTGATCGTTAGGCTCGACGCGACATTGACACACTGTGTGCAGGAGGAAACAAATGAGCCTGTATAATATATATTTAGAATGGTAATTCAACAGGTGTGGAAAAATCGGTGCGCATTTTAAATAGATGATTCGGTCGAAGAAATGTGGTACTTATCACACCTTCTTGCACACGATTCCGCGAAAAAGAACCCGATGAATAACATGCATCATCATATATATCGAACAACCAGATCACCTAAAAAAACTCGCACACGACGACGGAGAAAAATACCAGGAGTTCAGCAACCCGACCGGCAGCGGTCGAAAAAAAATATCACAAGGATCATCGTCCTTATGCACTATTCAGGCGGTATATAATAAGAACAGTAGCTCGCGCGCGAACGCGAAAGGAGAACAGTCTCTCGCTGATGAAACTCGCGGACTTTTGAACAAAAAAAGCGTATATATACACGCGCTGAAAGTGCCTACTGTGTGTGTGTGTGTGTGTGTGTGTGTGAGAGAGAGAGAGAGAACGGCTCGACGCTTTTGTTATGGGCGCAAGCGCGTGCCCAGATTCCCATATGCACATATATATATATGTACTATACACACTTTGAATTCCTCGCCTATATACATATATGTATGCGTAGAAAGTTCAGTGTGAATTTCGCCGGATAAAGAGACAATGCGTGCATGCAGCTGCTGTAGGTAGTCGCGATCTGGAGCGATTTGTTATTTAGGCAAGAGCCGAGAGATATATAGACTCGAGAGTTTATGGCCGAAGGATTGTTTTTTTGGAGAGCTGTTGTTGCTGTATACGCGGGTTCGCGAGGGGAGTGAGTTTGTTTTTTGGCTGATTTTGAAAATTCAGAGGTTTTGCACCGGGAGATTTTGACTTTAGATCGGCTGCACGTGAGCTAGAATTATTACAGAGGAATTTATTCTGATTCGATAAACACGATTGGGATATTGCGTATGGCTATGTAGATCGCGGATGTGTAACGGATTCCATCGGATTAAACATTGTATGATACATGGAATAACCAGCAATTTTTCTGTCGCAGAATATGGGTATTATACATACTATGATTCCGCGTAAATACAGAAGTAGAGGACATATGCTTGCTGTCATTGAACGTATAAATAAACACACGGGATATTGCAACGGGAAAATTATTTGATCACGTGGTGACGCATATGATATATACGCTTATAGACGTCGGATGCAATTGTGGAAAATCAAGGTGTGTGTTTAGCGATAAGCGAACATCTGCTGCGAGAAAATCTGTTTGGATTAGATGCCATCGTAGATAATGTACTTTGCTAATCGGCGATTCGATCAATGTATATAATATAGTATATATAATAGTTATTTTGGGACTTCCGTCATTATTATTGAATGTCACGCGCGATGATTCACCAAAAAATAATATACTTTACAATCTTAAATCAAAGACTCGAGTTTTTTAAGGATTGATTCACAAATAATTATTATCTCTTGACAAACGCGATAATCATTATCATTCTTGAACAAAGGCCAGACGGGTAAATGATCGGTATAAGACACCGTTCAATCACGCCAACAAAACGAAGCATTAAAAACAATATCGACTACGCGAAGAACAAAAAAAAAATCATCCAGCATACAATATCAGCGCAGAAAAAGAGCTCATCCTCGTACGAGAGAGGGCATACGCAGAAAACAGCCGTTAGCCGATAAGTAATCGATGCAGGCCTCTCTACAGCTTTAATTAGCCTTCCGCCGACGCGTATGTGCTACGAGGTTGAGTAACCTGCGACGCTGCACCTTTTATAAGTCGATACATCGACGTCACGCCAAACAGGTGTCCGTCAGTGCTGCTAGACAGAGAACAAGGTGGGGGAGATCAACTTCCGGCCGACGCGTCACGCCTCAATGAGGTGGAGACTAGAATTGCTGGCTGCTGCTGCTGGTGCTTCTGATACCTATATGAGACTCTCCCCCGCGCGGTTCATGACTTCGAGCGGCTTCTTCTTCATACTGGACATTGGATGCGAGACGGTGTGGTTCGGTTGGATATGGAGCTTTTGTTGTCGTTTTTAAGAAACTCAATAAATGTTCGAGCCTGTTCTTTTTTATAAAATCCCATTAATATTATAATCGATCGAGTAACGGATACCCAAATTACTTCCAATTTCGCGCACAAATTATTAGTCCCTTTAAAACCCTCGCAATAAAGAAACGAAACAACCATAATTCACAACACTCGGCCCCGCACGCATCAGCAGTGATCCTCGAAATTTGCAAAAAAATTAATGCCAACACAAAGGTGGCGCCAGTCAGAGAACCATTATATCGACGCGGGGTCTATCGCGCTGCTTGGCTGCGTCGGAAAAGTGCATATACAGTCGTGGGCGTGGGTGTACTGTCAACCTGCCGCAGCGTCTCGCTCGGTCGACGACCACTATGTACACTGCGATGATCGTTGTTATTATCGCGGAGGTGTGTATTTAGCCGTTTTTATACCGATGTGATGACCACACGACGTTGGTGGTCCTTCGCTGCTGCTGACAGAGACATTTACGACGACGATACGCCCAGGCTGAGATTGAGGGTTGTGTGCAGGGATCAGGATGTGCTTTGATTGAGTTATTTTTCATGATTTATCCTTGTGTCTATATAAGAGGAAGGTTGATGCTACCTATGGAAAAGTATGTGGTTATGAAGGATTGTATAGGGACGGTAATGATGGTCTTTTTTGAACTGTAGTATAAAAAATGTTTATATCGCCGGTTGAAAAAGGCAGTTGTGGTAATCATTTTAGCATAAAATGAATAGAATAATTTAAGAAATGTTATTTTTATACGCGCCCTCAAAAATTGAATAAGAAAAAAAAAAGTCTAACACCGACCTTGAATTCCGATCGAGTCCGCGATCTTGAAAAAGAAAAACCTTCCGTCTCGCGCGCGCAGTCACGTCGTCGCCGCGTAGAGGAAGCGAAGCGAATCCGAATCTCATTTGTCATTACCCGCGCGAGTGCTGTAGCCGACGACTTCAGCGAATCGAAAACTGCCGTGAGTAATCAGATTTCATACGTCGCGCATACACGTGCAGCGCAGAGAATACGTCCCCGGAATAGACTCCGGACGGTCTGCTCCGTGTGTGTAATCTCCGGATCTGCGAAATTGAATTATACTAAGCGTGTCCGGGCCGGTTCTATTCGCGGCTTTTCATTGTTCTTGGCGCGCGGAGAGAAGCCTGCCTGGAATCGTGAATTGCGCGAATCTTGGATTATTACCGCGATGAAAAAGGGATGTACGTAATGAAGTGGTCGTCGGTTATTATGAACGAGTAGATTTTCAGCGGTGATTTATTTTTTTAGATCTTGGTTTATAGCTTTCTTTGTATACAGTGTGTGTATATATATTTGAAAAGGCTGATTTCATCCATCACCCGGTGCAGAAAAAAAGGATATAGTTCGCTTTATGATTTTTTTCGCGCGGCAATATAACGTTCAATTAAAAGCTTAATTTCCACACTGAAAAAAACTAGCCAACCCCTCGAAGACACTTAAAAGCGTTTCAGACAGCTAACCTCTCGAACAAAAACCAAAAAATCCCATCGCGCACATACCTATTCTAACGAGCTTGGCGCGCGCGCGCATGGATTTCCATGAGCGCCGCGGCGCGTCCACTGTATACATATATATACACGGCGGCGCATCATCGTCTCTCTAGCCAGTAGAATATAACGCGCGTATATATACATATATATACACGAGTTACGCATGCGTAAAGAGACTTATAATTATCCCCTGTAGGCCCCGGCCTTTAATGCTTGGTTTAGCACCAGGTTCAAGGGACTCGCCTCTCTGGACTGCCAAGTGGCTCCTCCTCGTCTTCTTCTTTTGTTTCCTGTGTGTCATGCTGCAGATGGTGGTCGACGCGATATATATATAGGACTTCTTCTTCCGCGAGGGCTGTCACGTGGACTTTTATTGTCGTGTCGCTCTCTCTCTCTCTCTCTCTCTCTCTCTCTCTCTCTCTCTCTCTCTCTCTCTCTCTCTCTCTCTCTTCTCTGAATAGGACTATATGGGTGTGAACGATTGGAATGTATAGCTTTGCATATAGCAAGTGCGATGGGAGTATAGGGGAGTAAAGGCCGTTTTACATATTTGTAAAACGTAACGTGTTTCACCATGCGCGCGCATTGATTCGACGATCATTATTATTCCGTCAAATTTTACTTTGCTGTTGTAATATGGGAGTTTCGCTCTCACTGTATATATATACATAATTCTGCTGCTGCAGATGGTTATTGAAGGCTGACCGACTGGCGTCAAGTGCATTTTTCGAACGCCTATACATACGGTATATATTATATCACGTGGAACACGCGCAACAGATGTGCAATGCTGTCTGCGCCCGATCGCTTTCATAATTTAGAACCGGCTTGCGAGAAAGTCGAGTTTTTTAAAATGAATTTTTATACCGCGAATTAGTTTGGATCTGTATAGAATCGGGATTAAATATATTCGCTTTTGGCGCTGCGTGCCGTAGAAGCTAGTTGCGCAAGGCTCACTTAAAAAAATGCAGATATATATATATATAAAACAGGCTGAAATTTTAATAATTGTTCATTTCGACGTTTTATCACTCGACGAAGTGTAGAAAAAGGTTAATGAGTTTTCGAAATAGCAATAAATGCTGCAGCTGTATATAACGACCATCCATTGAAAAGTCATTATACCTGAGCACATATACGCATCAACTTCGCAATTCTCATTCTTGAAACATAATAGTCATTTACGCATATTCAAGTCAAACGAACATACGTTTTCTATCGTATTTTTTTTATTTCTCGTCCGCGCCTATCGTTTTTATACACATTTGCACCGGTCCGCCTCTTTATTGTCGTCTTATTCTCGAGGCTTTTGTCCCTCGATTTTTCATTGTGAACCTGGTACACGTACACGAAATTCGATCCAAAGGATTCGGAGCATAATCTTTTTTATGCATTTTCGACGTGAATCATCGGCGCGACTTTGTATATGTATAAAGCGGAAGGAAGAGGTGCAGATTTCTTGCGCAACAATATTTTATGAAATCTCATCAGCGATGCGTATTTTATAATAATGCGACGATCACACTTTAATTTTTTTCCCTACACGCTTTCATTGTTCGCTAAAATTTACAAAATGAGACTACTAAAGTCGCGCTATTTGCTGCGGTCCCGCTATACTAGGGCTGCAGTGATGATCCATGAATATTAATGCAATAACAATTTAACTGTATATTCACTGCGCCAGAGTACGTATTTATCTAAATTAAAAGTTTATCTTTCAGAATACAGGCTTATTTTGTATTCTAGAAGCTTCGTATACTATGAGGAAGTGTATACGCGATTCGTGAAACAGGAAATGATGGTATATTATTGCAGCTATATTTGCATGAATTTTGCATTCGCGCGAAGGATGACGCTATACGATCAATTAAATTTTAACCATCCACATACGATGTTATACACAGGTATAACTAAACGTTTCAGTGTCATTGCACAATCAGCGCTAATATTAAAAGTTATATCCAAGGCAAAACTGGATCCTTGATTTGCACGCGCAGCCTCGATCAATATACATTATAGCATCAACGTTGAAAAAAAAACCTCGTTTCTTATTAACGACTGTATATAGAACGACCGATTACACTTATTCGCATGCAGTAGGTAAAGCAGATAACGGCGCACCTGCGCACGCACTCGGGTGACAACACATATAAGAGTGTACCTATACCGACTGCGATTCCTGCATTATCCACCTCCAGTCTGCTTCACCTTTTGCTGCAGCCGCTGCAACAACGACGTTTTCAATGAAACGCATCGGCTTTTACTCCCCATCGCGGTATAATACAGGCCTCTCGATGCATATAGGCGTACGTAGACGTCAATCCAGGTGTCATTCATCTCCGCCTCTTCTCGCGCTGTCGATCGGAATTCCAGACTTGTCGTCTCTTTCGTAATTTTTCTTCCGTCATACGCCTTTTACGTTCAACCCTTGCGTAATCTACGTAAGAGTTCACCGCTGTTATAAACGCAGATTTTTGTTTTTTCAGACGGCACGTTCGAACGAGATCGAAAGTGTCTTTACGCAGTCCGTGATACGTGGTGTGTATAAAAGTGGAGTAGTTTGGTCGACACGCGCGCGCGAAGACGAGAGCTGAATTTTTTATATACGCCGCGGCGTTCGGCGATCGGGTTACGTATGTATTATACCCATTATACGAAGCCGCGATTACGTTGGGTTTGAGCGAGGATAGTAGAGGCGACTTTGGCTGGCAAATTATTCCGATGAACGACGGAGACTATACTATTCTCTGACACGTGTGTGTCATTTCTCATGCCGCAGAGGATTTACGACTTTGTTTTTGCCTCCTCTGAACAGACTTATTTACTGTCCGAGAGTTTATGATTGTAGTTATGCGGAGTAACAGCTTAATTCTCCCGGCAAAATACGAGCCTGTGCATAATAATAATACCCTATAGTAATCTCGAAATTAATCTTCAATTCAATTAGGAGAAACTCAACCGATTTTCCAAAACGATCCCATTCACAGCAGCAGTATAGTGGCATAAGACAAACAAACCTAACGCCTCGTAAATCTCACGCGACTAACGACGAGCGCAAAATTATAAGAATATAATGTGACGACTCGCGGAATGAGCACGCAACACACTGACATGAATAACACACACCGCTCGCTCGTATGTATGTATAGCCAGAACCATATTATCCTGTTTCGCGGGATAACGAGATGTCATGGGATACAAGTTTTTTTTGTTGATCGAGAGAGCGAGAGATTGAAAATCGAGCGCGTGAAAATCCGTAATTAATCTCTCAAAGAAAGTGTGGATTCACTGCGTCCCGATTTCCAATCACATCTCAATTGCCGATCGGTCCTGACATCGTCATTCATCATTCGATTACATTCGATTTCTAACCGATCTATCCTCCCCTGATGATATGTGAACGGGTCGAAGAACAAAGCCGTGAACAATTATTGCATCCAAGCTTCTTCTTTTTCTTATTCTTATAATAAGATCGGTAACAACCGTATACCGATCCATCAGGCATTACGAAATGAATCAAACCCAACAAGGTACAACTCACTGTTCCCGCAAGTGAGATGAATACCTGGCTCTCATAGTAATTTTTCGAAAGTCCCGCCACTGGAATGTGATCACACCGGCTCTTGCGGCTATGCGCATTTCTAGACGCCATACGTTGTTAACTATATAGGTATATACACGGGAGTGGCGACAATATTATCTCTCTGGTGAAAGGCGCGAGACTCGCGATTTTAGATGCTTTTGAGATGTGGGATCGGGTTTAATCGTGGCGGCAGTTTTCCTTTCTGGGTTTCCGGTTTGGATATTTGCTTCGAGACTGGTTATCGATGGTATATATATATATATATATATATATATATATATATATAGTTGCTACTATGGCTGACGGCGAAAATGAAAATGGGAATCGATGGGAGTTTTGATAAGGATATTGTGTAATGGTCCAGGTTAATGCGGCTAAAATACAGTATATGATGTTGAGATACGTTTATGTGTGTGCAATAAATCGTTTGTGTTATACTTTTTTTATATTGTTTATTAACGTACTTTGTTCTCTTTTTTTGTTACAGGTGAGTTTTGCAGCGTAGTGCAGTCTATGTTAACGAATAAGTAAGCCAAACATAATATCTATAGAAAATTTCTCTGAAAAACTGAATTATTTAAACACGCGTAAATTCTCCAGGAGAAAACAAAGTTTCATTGTTATTATTATCAAAGTTATTCAAATTGCCATCTACACCATCGCATAAATATTTATGCCGGTATTTATACTTGCAGCAACGCTTTTACCCAAGAGTTGCTTTCGTATATATACAATCAATTATATACATTGTTTCTTGCCTCCTTTCAATTTTTCGTAAGCCGCAAGATCGACGCGGCAATGTTCGTAAATCACGAGCATTGTACACACACTCCATTCATAATTATCGTGCAGATAAAGGAGAGAAAAAAAATGATTCGCCAACCTGGTCAATGATCGTAAAAGGTGTCGTGTAATTTTATGCGTTCGCAATGTGAAGAGAGTTGCGTGAACGCGACGGAAAAGCGGAATTTCAGAACGATTTCGAATCCGTTGGCCTGGAAAATGGCCAGGCCATGTTTCTATTAAGGCGACGATAAAAGTTTTCGCAATAAGGTATATGGAAAAGTGAACGACTACTGTGCTTACATCTTATGTTTTATGCATGTGGGAGTCGGTGGCTTTGCATTTCGATGGGTTAAGATATTATCATTAGCGAATTGCAGTTTACGTTTGAGGCATACGTATATTGATTTAAAAAAGTATAAATTTAAGTTTCACTTTTAAATCGAATCATGGTTAATTTGATGGAATTAACACGTCTACTTTACCCAGCCGAGAAAAGTGGCACGAAAAAGAAACAACAACAAAAAGAATACCGATATAACATATCATTCTTCAACGAAAAGTTTCTTTATTCTTGGTATTATATACCTAGCTACATCATATAATCATTTTGGTGATACTTCTTTCTACACCTTCGCACCCTACAAACCCCCAAAAATAAGGTAAAATAAGTTCATTTTCTATGTTATTTTACACGGCCTTCGCGATCCCCTTGGCTATTTATAATATACAGTTTTCCACACTGTCCAACAGGTACTGTCAAAAGCAATTTATTATGTTTTCATAAAAAGCTTCAACTCCCTGGTAGAAGAATTAGCTTATGCCTTTGGCTTGCTTAATAAGAATAACCTTATTTCATATGTTAAAAATAAGCCAATTTTTAACCAATTTTAAACTTATAAGATAATGTGCGCGTCAAATACGATCATAACCTATCTTTTTTTGTTGATAATAGTATCAATGAAATTAGTGATACGAAGCACTTATCATGTCATTCTCCGTTAATACAGTGTTTCTCTTCTTCATAGCTGCAATCATTACAACTGAAAAATTAACAGAACAAATATTATAAAGACAGGCCTCTATACAAAATTTTTTGAATGTTAAATGTAGAGAAGGACATGATTAGTGCTTCAAGCTCAGTATTGTGTGTATCAAAGCAGTGGTAAAATTATTTTATACTAAACAGCAAACATATGTAGATTATGTAAAAAAAATGTTCCTATATTATTTAAATTGACGCATATTCCACATGTATTAGAAAATTCTAATCTTGTACCTAATTTATTGATATAATAAATTATTTTTTTTTTATAAAATGCATGAGGTATCTTATTTTCTATTTTGTCATTTTGATAATACTTCGTAATTTCCAAGATGAACATTTAAGGTTATATATCCGTTCTTAAAAGCAATAGCTTAAAATAACTTTATTCTTGTTTTAAAACGATGTCGCTGTAAGCCAATTATAATCCAATATTCTTAGCTAAGCTAAGCCAATTCGACACTTTTAAGCTCATTCTTGGGTTATAATTGGTTGCGATTTTTACCAGGGCTGTGTCGATGTTCTTTTATATCATTTCTGGCGAAGCCTCACTAGTACGTTAAATATATATATATATATATATACGTGCAGGTATTATGCACTAACTACTCTTACGTTAGGAAAATCATCCTTATAGAAAATTCATAATGAAATACTTTCACCCTTAGGATTCAAAGATCTCGATATAGGCCCGCGATCGTATACGAGCTCTATATACCGTCGGCTTACACGAATGCGCTAATCACGCACTTGTTATGTGCCGCTGATGTGCTGATGTATACAAAAAGAGGGAAAGGCGGATCGCAGATATTTGACTTACATATTGTTGCGTCAATTGCGCAATCATAATCGTGTGTATAGTATATATATATATATATATATAAAAGATTTTACCTAATGATTCTTTGATGCAAAGGAAAGTATACGTAGAGGGACGGCCGAGGAGTTTAAAAAGTAGTTAAAGTAACATGGACGAGGGATTTTCACGGTTGATAAATAGCGATTAAAAAATTGCGCCTTGCCTCGGCGCACGAGGTCGTAAAAATCTGGAATTTTGAACGTATTAGTGCATGTTTACGGTACACGAAAATCTGGAACGGCGGTGGCAAACCGGTGATTTTCGAAAATAGCAAACGTATTGGCTAAAATGATTATACGGTAATTACTATTGGGATCTCTGCGCGCGTTGCACGAGCGAGAGGCGCAACCATATACGTATTTTGTACTCGAAATTATGGCTATTATCTCTAAAACGGTACGAAATTTTCTGAGGGAGAAAACTGCGCGATAATGAATCTAATTCAGAGCACGTGGAGTTACTGAAAAGTTAACAACGGTTCTTAACAATCGACTGATCATCTTTTGGTTAACTCGGTTGATTCTTAATCGATACACCTCCTGCAAACATTCCAGCGAGATAATTTTATATACAGAATCAGAAGTTCTCTAAGAAGAATAATTATAAATCGCTCAATTAGCCTCTATATATATACAGTTGCATATCGCGCTCGACAACCCCTTTTCGCAAAACGAATCCGATCATCATCAGCATCCAGGAAGAGAATTCCAGCCACACACACACATACACACACACACGTGTATAGGAAGTGAATAACCCTTCGATCCCGGCAAATAAAAACATTCGCACCATACCAGCAGCAGCAGCATCATCCTCTACACTGCATACCTTAGCCTCGCACTGCACCTGCTGTCCCGCTAAAAGAGGATAAAAAGAAACGACGAGCATGTACGCGCACACATACTGCGCTGCTTCGGCTAGAGAACGAAAAAGAGAGAAAAACGGAGCAGGATGCGTGTGCGTGTCTTTCTCTTTGACTCGATCCCCACTACCGTACAACAACTACCGGCGAAGCGGCGGCGGCGTTCCTTCTTTTTCGTCGAGCTCTCTCGACTCTCTTCCCCGACGCGCTTCTCTCACCAGTGCGACCAGAGCCGAGCTGCGAGCTCCACTTTTCCGTGCCGCTTGCGGTGTGCTGCTGCCGATTATTATTGCTTCACCTTGTGTGAGTTTTGTTGTGCGAAAAGTTCGCGTGTATTTTATATACGTACACTGTATATACGCATACCGCGGGGCCTCTCGATTGCGAAAGAGAGATCGAGGTTTGTTGTGCCGAGTGCGCGAATAATATATCGCAACCGATTTTTTCTTTTATTTTTTTTTAAGTAGGAGATCGGTATCGGAGTCCGTTGTGCGCTGGTTGCTGCTCTTTTGTTTTTTTGATATCATTTCGAGGTGACGGTATGTGGTGAAAAATCGGTAAAGAGTAAAGAGTTTTCCGATTTTCTGGAAAAGCGCGTCGGTGGATTGTTCTCCAACGGTACTTTCATCGATTTCTCGGGAAGACCGGTTCTTTTCTTCGGCGACCGGCATCGCGCGCACACATACACACACACACACACACACACACACACGTGTATATACATATAGTGAACGCACCATTACAAATAAACTACATCACCTACTGCCGAACATCGTCGACACACCGAAACTGTACAGCGACTTTACAGTTTTCAACCCGCAGAAGCATCGTTTCTTGTTTATTACTGAAACAATCTACGCAGCGAAACTTTCGTCTTATCATCTCCGAATAAATTTTCATTAGAAAACCAAGCTGTAGCTAGCTTCTTTTTACGATCGAATAAAACGTTCGCTTCTCGCCCGCGACTTTCCATTTTGTTTTTCATAATAATTATAATTGTTCACTACCACACCGTCGTCTGTGTACAGCAAAACAAAAATCGAAAGAGCAACCTACACACACACACACACACACAGAACGAGAGATCCGAAATAAATAAGAAAACGCGATAATCTCTTCGAGCCCAGTCGCTTCGTCGAAGCGATTCCCTCGGCGAACAACACAGCGCAATAAAGCGTTCTTCTACCGCTGCTGCTTCTGCCACCGCAAGAGGGTATTTATACACCACCGACGAGCCGCATTTCCGGTTGTTCTGTGGCTACACACAAGTCCGAGGAGGGTCACTCTCCAAGGGCAAGGAAGCTTCGAGCCTGATTGGATATTCCCGCGATGCTGATACTGCCGGATATCAAGCTCCAGGTACACACTTGTGTTGGTTAATATATACGCATCGGCTTTCTTTTTCGTCTGAGCGGAGGACTTGAAATACTCGATCCGAGCGGACGAGCAATCTGGATGAAATAGTGTGGGACGTATACGAGGGGGGGTATCAATGAAGGATTATATTCGATCTTGATACGTAGGATGTATAAATAGCGCGTGTGAATAAAACACTACTTTTGAAATTGTCCTCGTATACCGTTATAGAGTTATATATACATCATGTACGCACTGTTTATGTATGTTAATCTCGCTGCTACCATAATATAAGCTCGATCATCACGAATAGTTTCCTCTTTCTTGAACGACCGCCTATAAGATCGAACGGATAAAGCGAGACGTATACTCGAATATTCCATGTGTGTCGAATTGAAAAAAAAAATTGTTAAAAGCCTCTGAAAAATCAACCCTCATCGCGTGTACTCATAATGGAATACGAAGCGCGCGCGCTTCGCAGCCGATTATCGCACAGGCGCTTGCAAACATATCCGTATGTATATAGCGTGCACATGCCATCATCAACAACAGAACGGCTGCGGGCACCGTTACGCGCGTATAATTAATGCGCGGCCAGACATTGATTGCAAATTTTTTTTTTCCGCGCGATAGAGTACACACCACCGCGTGACTTTGAAATCCTCCCGCTTCCTCGTTCATTTTTTTTTAGTTTTTACGGGACGCGCAGTGGATAAGCTGGATTTTGTCCAAAATCTCATGGGATTTTTTTTACGCGTTGGCGAGAATGGTTGAGGAGAGATGAGATAAGGATTTTTTCTCACATAACGTTGTCTGTGGACAAGGATGTGTTATAAGAGTTTAATTAAATTCGTTGTTCCTTTTCTTTCTTGGGCTCACTGCTGGCAGTAGGCCCAACATGATATGGGAATACATATGGGAATTTTTTTTCGAAGTAGCGTTACTTTTATGAATTTAATTGCCGGCGTGCTGCGAATTGTCGGAGATTCAGGCACATTATCGCGCGGTTTTAAAAAAGATTACGTCCGTGTTATTTTTTTTACTGCGCAATTTAGACATTTTTATTTTCACATATATGTTTCCTTCGTTTTATAACTCACCTCCTGCTAAAAGAAACATTTTTTTTAATAAATAATTGGTCAATTCAATAAAACCAGGTCAATCATTAGTAAAGTACTTCGTTACTCCGCGACTCGAAACGAAAGCCAAATATCGCACGACATCAATAGCACGACAATACCACCTCCCCCAGCGGAAAAATGAGAAAAAGAAATCATCCTCAGGAAAAGTCACCGGCTCTCTTATTCTCTCGCGAATCCCGGAAAAGTTCTTTGTTCGACCGCGCGCGCATTACAGCCTTGATTACGTACGAAGCGGCGTTTGCACGCATCGCTTGACGCATAAGTATAGGTGTATGACCGGCGGAAGCGAGACGAAGAAGAGAGAGAAAAATAAACCGTAATTCAGCGGGCGTTCCGCAAAAAGAGGAGGAAGAAGAGCGCCACGCGAGGCAGCTTGCAATCTCGCGGATCTTATCTTTTTTCTCTATAGCTTCATTTATCGCGAGGGAGACTTTGTTTTTTTTTGTGGGTGATATTTCATTGGCACAGCTGAGAAGTTCTGGAAACTGCTTAAGGAAGATTTTTTTCCCGATGCGTATCGAATTGTTTCAGTGCAAACAAGACGCGAAATAGTGGATCGACCATCTCGAATTTTCTTGCCAGCTGCACGAAAAAATAACACGGAAACGAAGAGTGCAAAATAAACCAGAAGAGAATAAAAATGTAGGAAAGAAACATAAGCACCATGATTAGCGTGCGTTCGCTCGTGACATTTGTTTAATATACTCGCGCGCGTTTCATATCGTTGCGTCATGTCGCGACGTTACGCTCAACTACAGAGTGCATGGTAACCACTGCTTTCTAGGCAATTTTTTTTTACGGCCATCGTGTGTGTCATCGCCGATTTATTTTGCGCGTTTTGTAATACACAACAATTGCACTATACGTCCCATTAAATTTCTTTTTTTCTCTTCTTTTCTTTTTCCCCCGCGCATAAGAGTTATACAAGATATTCCGTTAATATCGGCCGTCCGTTACGCAGTAGCTGCATAGTTATTACATTAGCGATAAATCGAGAAATGCCGAGAGAGAGAGAGAGAGAGAGAGAGAGAGAGATTCGTTTTGAAATCGTGTAATTTGCGAGAGTTTCAAAATTGCTCGGTACGTTCGGCGTGTATTATTAATCCATAAGCGGAGCGATCGATTCCAATGACTTTGTGGCGCATATCCGTCACCGCGTCGGCTTCTTTTTTTTCCTTCTCTGCTGCAGCACAGTTTCACCCGATATCTTATTTACCGATCGCAGCCGATTTTGCGAAAGTACAAGTGACGATTAATCGGCTTACCTCTCGTCAATCACTTTTCGCGGGAGAGAAAGGTGCCCGTTGCATTAAATTTCAAAAGCAGCTCTCTCGCGGGAGCTTTAGCATATGTATGTGCGTATGATAATGAGACGTCGTTATATATGGAAAACGAAATTTTCGAGATTTGCCGATCGATAAAACGTGACTCGGACGGACCCTTCATTATTTCAAGCTATATCATTATTGAGGAAGGATCCGATATATAATCCGATGGAGTTAAATATTGAAATTCCCCGTGCGCGCGCGTACTCAAAGAAATTCATGTTTATATCGACGGTTGTTGTACACAACGCAATTAGCCAAAGTGTCGAACCTCATTCGATCTTTTGGTGCTTGCATAGTGAGCGTCATGAATTGATATACACAAAAAAAATATGGAAGGTATTTAAAATTGCAATTTTTACATGGAAGTGTACGACGTAGAGTTTAAGAAATCGAATGACGTTGAATGGAAAAAATAGGATATATTTGCAATAGTAATAATTATTAAATGTTCGCGTTTTCTCTGAACGTTCAAGAATGTAGTTAACACTAGTCATCTATGAGAGATCATAGAATTGCAGGGATTTTAACCAGAGTCAGAAATATGCAGATTTTATAGTCTCTCCGGAGACACAAGAGCTACTACTAAAATCATCATACAATTCGTATTGTATAGCAAGCTCTTCTATATAATATACGATTACACGCAAGTGATTAGTATTGCCTTTTAATATTGCCTTTTTATCGTAAATGCCGAGGTGTGCTTGAAAAATCGTATAGAACAATCTTTTTATTAATAATAAGCTTGACTATCATCGAGCATCAAAGTCGAGTTAACTTGACGTCTATCGAAAACAATCGAATTGAAATAGTACGATTAATAATTATTTCTAAAAAATCTTCTAACACAAGGGAAAATATAGAGACAAGTGTATTTTAATATTGTTTCATACATAAAAAATTTAGACGAGATCATCTCGTTGAATCTACATAATGACGGTAATCCCATTTATGCATAAAAAATACTGTAGACTCTCCGAGAAAATTCAGATACTTTGAAATAAACTTGTACGTACAATTGACTTAAGATAAAAACTAAATAAACTAGTACATTAGTTATTATGCGAAATATGTCTAATATGGTGTACAGATATCAAAGTAGCATTCAATCTTGAACTAATCACAATCGAACAAGCGCCGATTAATAGAAAAAACGTTGGAGATATCAAACTTTTCTCTTTCTCTCCGTTCTCTTTTTGCAGTCAAACAAAGTAAAGCGGTACTCTAGGTGGTTACGTCATTTTCAGCTGGAGGTGATTTATGCATATGTCATTTCATTGATAGGAGATTCTTACAAATTTCTATAAGTCTCCGAGCTGCTCGGCTTTTGCTTGTGCTTTGCTACGTAAGTCTGTTCGAGGTCCGCTCGATCACAATTCGAAATCTGTTCGTGCATCGTCTGAGCACCGATCGAACGCTCGAGCACTGTCCGAGCACCGATCGAACGCTCGAGGACTGTCCGAAGTCCGCTCGAGCAGAGCCCGAGATCCGCTCGAGCAGCGCGCGAGGTCCGCTCGAGCATCGTTCGCGGTCCGCTCGAGCATTACTCCGATACGCTCGGGCTTCGTTCGATGTACACCGATCAATTCCGAACCCGCGATATCCAGAGCAATCTACTTTACCGACCGCTATATATATCGCGCATGTCTGTGTGCGCCCGAGCGGGACTTGGCAACGCCGCACTAGAAACGCTTGTCTTGAAATGACGTGAGTACCGGCATTCGCTCTTCAGCATGCGACGGATGACAAAGTGATGGACGAAAGAAAAGTGCCTCTGTTAATAGAAGAAGTTCAACGTCGACCGGCCATTTGGAACAAGACGCTAAGAGAGAATAATAATAAAACATACGTTGGGAACGAGTGGAATAAAGTTGCGGCTAATTTGAATGTGGCAAGTAAGTATCGACACATTTCTCAATGCGTTTAAGTATCGGTCGTTATAACCTAAAAATATAGATTAAAGTTTAGTTACGCGCCGCGCATGCATGATACATTTCCTAATATAACAATCGCTTTAATGAAAATACGTCTTTTTGGTTAATATGAAACGTCCGTTATCGTTTTCTAATCCCATGTATTCCTTTGTTTGTGTGTGTGTCTTTCTCTCGCTCTCTAGATCGGTCGTGTTTACGATTTCGCTTACCGGCGTTGGTTTGACTTTCCTTGTCGCGCACATATCTCTCTCTCTCCCTCTCTTTGTCTTTCTCTCAATCGGTCGCGCGTATACCGGAGATTTTGATAATACGTGTAATATATACACGCTCGCATTTGTTCGAAATTTGTCGTCGACTTTCTTTGTAAGAATATATGAAGCTTGACATTTGATAATATCGCGCATCCTGCATGATACAATTTCCCACCGAATATTCGAGTTTATGAAAACAGTTCCTCCTTTATTGTTATCAAATTTAACCGTTGTTAGTCTCTCTCTCTCTCTCTCTCTCTCTCTCTCTCTCTCTCTCTCTCTCTCTCTCTCTCTCTCTCTCTCTCTCTCTCTCTTTCTCTGTATCTATATCTATCTATCTGTCGATCGCTCACGCGTACGCGTGACAATCGCGAGTACTCGCGCGAAATGCGATTTAATAAAATTCTGTGAGTGTATACACACATGCACTCATGATTTACCACTAACACAGATACTGTATATATCTAAATATAAGATTTCACAATTTTTGTTAATTTTTTCAGAGACTTGCGCTCAGAATAAATGGAAATCTTTAGTCAAAAAGTTTAAGACTGAGCATTCACGAGTACAGTTCAATCGTTCAGGGGACGGTCTAGAGAATACCTACGAGTCAACTTGGCCATACTACATATCGTTATTATTTCTTTCAAATTGTGTAGTAGGGAACAAGACAAGTGGAAACTTAGACGTTCTATTTGAAGAAAAGCCAGTTAAAAGTGAACTAAGCAAAGATTTGATCAATATCGAAGAAAAGACGTTGAAGAGTGAGATAAGGGACGAATCAACCAGCCCTGCAAAGCAATTGAATTATTCGGACAATATGACAAGCCAAAAAGACAATGACATAACCGAGCGTTTTCAGGAATTTATAGAGAAGTCCGTGAATAAACCGACTAAGAGTAATGCAGCAGAACAAGATAAACATAATATGGCTTTTTTCGAAACACTGTTGCCAACTTTGAGAGAAGTAAGTAAAGAAGATATTTTAGTATGTCGAACAGATATATGCCGTGTAGTGTTTAACTATGCATACAAAGGATCATCGTGGAATTCTTTGAGTGAATGCAGTATAAATTTTGCAAAAACAAATTCAAAACCACCGAGTGAATATAGTGGAAATTTTACAAAATCAACTCCAAAACCACGAAAGCGAATACAGCATGACGATGATGGTAATAGCATTATTAAGATATTATATATTTATAATTTTATTGAACATTGTGTTCACAATCATTCTAATGAATTGTTTAAATTATTTTTAGACTGCCAGATAGTAGGCCAGTACCAAACGTATTCTAACGTACCAGTTAAGTTGGAAAAAAAATATGTTCCAACTGCGAAAGAACGTGAGATTGAGCGCCAGAGTTACTATAAGAATGGTGAATATATTAAACAAATTTTCTATTATCTTCCAAATAATTATCTTTGATTTGATTTTTTTTAATATACAATTTGAAAATTTTATATTAAATAAACTATTAATATTTTTTTTATTTACTGTACCTTTTTATATTGAATTCAAACACAATAATTAAATATGTAAAATAAACTATTACTTTAATTTCTGTAGATGTAAGAATGCAACGACCTGACTCTCGTCAACCATTACATCAATTACATCCGAATCATCAATATAATGAACAGAAGTTTCAACCAACGTACCCAGAACAATGTAACTACCAATCAATGGATAAAACATATTGGAACAGCCAAAGCAGGACTCCGAGGCAAATCGCAGGACCCAGGAACCATCCATATACAATTACACAACAAGCTGACAGGACCTATTGTCCACCATCAATAATGTCTACGGTATCTCAGACACCCAATACATCCTATACGAATGCAGAACATTTCTTTTCTGGTCGACCGAGAGAAATTCCAAATAAGGAAATTCAACTGGACAATAGGCATAATTTAACAATTCATCAGTTTCAACAATCCATAAATAATGAAAATGTAGCGAGTCCTGCTGAAAATCCATCAATCATCACAGAAGCAACTCCTACTGCATCCCAGACAACTACTAGAGGCAATGTAAACGATAGATTAATGTATAGATCACAGGATGATCTTAATAGAATTGACGAGAATCGAGACTTTGAAAATTTCAGAATCCCAATTTCAAATTCAACAAATCAGATCACTTCAAATGAGACGGTCACTCGTACTAATAATTCTATTGAAGTAGATGCCACAAACCCAAATATTGATAATACGGTATAATATTTTTTGGAACTTTTTGTTATTTTTATAGTATAATTTTATATATTATTTACTACTCTTTAAATATTGGTAATGCGAGTGAGTATGGAAATCCAGTAGCAGTTCAAAAAAAAATTTTGTTATTTTGTTATGAATTAAGAAACTATTATTTATTTTTTATTTAACACTGATAAGTGTTTGTTCTAATCATCATCAGAGATATTAAAATGATTCTAATTTCATGGATAGTGACAAGAATAATTAATATGGTTTGTCATACGAATCCTGTGTACAATCAAAGACCAAAAATATTACAAATATTGAGTTTTTATGTTTATTCTTTACCATCATAATACAGTTTAGTATTTTTTTTAAACTTTTTATTATAATTACAATATAATTTTATACATTATCTACTACTTCTTAAATATTGTTAATGTGAGTGAGTATGGAAATCGAGTAGCACTTAGAGAAACAACTTTTGTTATTGTAAAACGTATTTAAAAAATTATTATTTCATTTTGTATTTAACTAAATATTACTTTCTTTATGTAATGGTAAAATAATTCAAAATAAAATGTGATTTCAAATACATTATTGTAATACTTTATTGGTAAACTTTTTGTATGTTACGTGTAGTACTAGGCTAAATAAATAAAAAATAAATACTATGTGTAACATAATAGTTGCATTGTAGTCAAACCTTTACAGAAATAATATTCTATAAAATTCTACAGTGAACCCTTTTCTAAGTAATGGTGTAACATTTCCACCATTTTCCAGCCAGAACGGTGAAAGTATATAGTCGAAAACGTTTTCATTTCATTTCATCAAAAAGTACAAGTTCGGGAAAAGTGACTTTTTATAAGAAAATAATTAATATTAAAAAAAGATTCATTAAGACAATGATACTTTTAAAAATGTTAATTTTATTATTATTATTAAAAATGTATGAATATATACCCTATCCGTCGAGGCAAGTCTTATTATATTACTGTATATAATACAATGAAAGTTAAAATCAGGTAACAGTCCTATTTTAAATAAAAAAATTTGAAAATATACAAGTTCAGCTTTTACAAATTAAGGCAACCGCGGCATTTGTGATTTATCATGAAATAATTTGCAATTTCATTACGTATATCTTCTCCTCTTACAGGAGCTATTAAAACATCATCTACACGAAGATAAGTTGAATGACTTACATTAGCATTATGTGTACAATTTTTACGCTCTATATCTATAATAATATTATGCAGTAAGCATGTACATTTTATTATTAAGTTAACAACTTCTACGCTCTTATCGATAGATGTATATAATATACGCCACTTTTGACTCGTTTGAGCAAAGGCATTTTCAACAACAACGCGAGCCTTCGACAGCTGCTTGTTGAATACGATTTCCTTATGTAATAAATTATTACCGCGATACGGCTTCATCAACATTTCTGAGAGAGGATACGCACCATCTCCTATAAAAAAGTAAGGAAGATATAAATTACAATTTATCAATTTACTCGAGTCGGGAATACGCATTTTTTTTTGCATTAAAGCTTTATAAAGCTGAGATGCCTTGAATGTTGACGAGTCATGCTGACGCCCAAATCCTCCTACATCTATACATATGTATCTATAATTCGCGTCAACTAAGGCTTGTAATACAATTGAATAATATTTTTTAAAATTAAAATACAGGTTTCCAGAGTTCGGTGGTTTTTTAATTGCCACATGGCGTCCATCAATGGATCCAATGCAGTGGGGAAAGCTCCACTTAGTTTCGAAATCCATAGAAATTCTGATAAATTCATCAACGGATGGAACTGACATATGTAATGGTCTAAGACTTGACCACAAAACATCCATTGTTTCTAAAATAATAGACGAAACAGTTTTGACACCCATTCTAAAAGAAAAGGCCAAGTCCGAAAAAGTATTTCCTGTTGCTAGAAATCTAAAAAAAGGATGTAATATGATATATTAATATAATAAAATATTTTTAAAGAACAGTAGTAATATTGAATTAAATGTATTTATTAGGAAAATAAA
Source organism: Muscidifurax raptorellus (assembly GCA_020010945.3). NCBI lineage: Eukaryota > Metazoa > Arthropoda > Insecta > Hymenoptera > Pteromalidae > Muscidifurax > Muscidifurax raptorellus. The sequence continues at coordinate 45,032,955 of CM052077.1, read as the reverse complement.
TATTACCTCAAAGTCAAAACCAATCGCTCCTCCGGAAAAATTGGTTGCGTGTGTAAATTGCACCAATTTTTCATCAGCGACGAATTAATTTTTGATAAAATATAATCGAAAGTTGAAATATCCATCCTCATATATTTCATAAATCTAGCAGGATCTTTTCTGATTATTGGAAATAACGTGCTATATTCCCCATTGATAGCACGAGTCCTATTTATTCCAGCCATATTTCAAAAAAATTATTTTACCCCTCAAAATTTTAGTATCCTGGTACACCTAAAAACAATATACAGATAGTGGTAAATCATATGGCAAAAGTGCGAAAAAATCGAGTAGACAATTGGGAGAGGGGAGGGAATGAGAGGCCAACAACAGCCAATTATATCAATAAAAAAACAACATTTTATGGATTTCACCGTCCATGCACAATGCGTAATTATGTTTGAATAATCATAGATTTTACCGAATGAAAAGTCAAGTAATTTATCTTTCCTTAAAAACAACCGCCGACGCGAAATTTTTATAAAACGCGCGCGCTTATGAGTGCATGTGTGTATACACTCACAGAATTTTATTAAATCGCATTTCGCGCGAGTACTCGCGATTGTCACGCGTACGCGTGAGCGATCGACAGATAGATAGATATAGATACAGAGAAAGAGAGAGAGAGAGAGAGAGAGAGAGAGAGAGAGAGAGAGAGAGAGAGAGAGAGAGAGAGAGACTAACAACGGTCAAATTTGATAACAATAAAGGAGGAACTGTTTTCATAAACTCGAATATTCGGTGGGAAATTGTATCATGCGGGATGCGCGATATTATCAAATGTCAAGCTTCATATATTCTTACAAAGAAAGTCGACGACAAATTTCGAACAAATGCGAGCGTGTATATATTACACGTATTATCAAAATCCCCGGTATACGCGCGACCGATTGAGAGAAAGACAAAGAGAGGGAGAGAGAGAGAGAGATATGTGCGCGACAAGGAAAGTTAAAACAACGCCGGTAAGCGAAATCGTAAACATGACCGATCTAGAGAGCGAGAGAAAGACACACACACAAACATGGGATTAGAAAACGATAACGGACGTTTCATATTAACCAAAAAGACGTATTTTCATTAAAGCGATTGTTATATTAGGATATGTATCATGCATGCGCGGCGCGTAACTAAACTTTAATCTATATTTTTAGGTTATAACGACCGATACTTAAACGCATTGAGAAATGTGTCGATACTTACTTGCCACAATCAAATTAGCCGCAACTTTATTCCACTCGTTCCCAACGTATGTTTTATTACTATTCTCTCTTAGCGTCTTGTTCCAAATGGCCGGTCGTCGTTGAACTTCTTCTATTAACAGAGGCACTTTTCTTTCGTCCATCACTCTGTCATCCGTCGCATGCTGAAGAGCGAATGCCGGTACTCACGTCATTTCAAGACAAGCGTTTCTAGTGCGGCGTTGCCAAAAGTGGCGTATATTATATACATCTATCGATAAGAGCGTAGAAGTTGTTAACTTAATAATAAAATGTACATGCTTACTGCATAATATTATTATAGATATAGAGCGTAAAAATTGTACACATAATGCTAATGTAAGTCATTCAACTTATCTTCGTGTAGATGATGTTTTAATAGCTCCTGTAAGAGGAGAAGATATACGTAATGAAATTGCAAATTATTTCATGATAAATCACAAATGCCGCGGTTGCCTTAATTTGTAAAAGCTGAACTTGTATATTTTCAAATTTTTTTATTTAAAATAGGACTGTTACCTGATTTTAACTTTCATTGTATTATATACAGTAATATAATAAGACTTGCCTCGACGGATAGGGTATATATTCATACATTTTTAATAATAATAATAAAATTAACATTTTTAAAAGTATCATTGTCTTAATGAATCTTTTTTTAATATTAATTATTTTCTTATAAAAAGTCACTTTTCCCGAACTTGTACTTTTTGATGAAATGAAATGAAAACGTTTTCGACTATATACTTTCACCGTTCTGGCTGGAAAATGGTGGAAATGTTACACCATTACTTAGAAAAGGGTTCACTGTAGAATTTTATAGAATATTATTTCTGTAAAGGTTTGACTACAATGCAACTATTATGTTACACATAGTATTTATTTTTTATTTATTTAGCCTAGTACTACACGTAACATACAAAAAGTTTACCAATAAAGTATTACAATAATGTATTTGAAATCACATTTTATTTTGAATTATTTTACCATTACATAAAGAAAGTAATATTTAGTTAAATACAAAATGAAATAATAATTTTTTAAATACGTTTTACAATAACAAAAGTTGTTTCTCTAAGTGCTACTCGATTTCCATACTCACTCACATTAACAATATTTAAGAAGTAGTAGATAATGTATAAAATTATATTGTAATTATAATAAAAAGTTTAAAAAAAATACTAAACTGTATTATGATGGTAAAGAATAAACATAAAAACTCAATATTTGTAATATTTTTGGTCTTTGATTGTACACAGGATTCGTATGACAAACCATATTAATTATTCTTGTCACTATCCATGAAATTAGAATCATTTTAATATCTCTGATGATGATTAGAACAAACACTTATCAGTGTTAAATAAAAAATAAATAATAGTTTCTTAATTCATAACAAAATAACAAAATTTTTTTTTGAACTGCTACTGGATTTCCATACTCACTCGCATTACCAATATTTAAAGAGTAGTAAATAATATATAAAATTATACTATAAAAATAACAAAAAGTTCCAAAAAATATTATACCGTATTATCAATATTTGGGTTTGTGGCATCTACTTCAATAGAATTATTAGTACGAGTGACCGTCTCATTTGAAGTGATCTGATTTGTTGAATTTGAAATTGGGATTCTGAAATTTTCAAAGTCTCGATTCTCGTCAATTCTATTAAGATCATCCTGTGATCTATACATTAATCTATCGTTTACATTGCCTCTAGTAGTTGTCTGGGATGCAGTAGGAGTTGCTTCTGTGATGATTGATGGATTTTCAGCAGGACTCGCTACATTTTCATTATTTATGGATTGTTGAAACTGATGAATTGTTAAATTATGCCTATTGTCCAGTTGAATTTCCTTATTTGGAATTTCTCTCGGTCGACCAGAAAAGAAATGTTCTGCATTCGTATAGGATGTATTGGGTGTCTGAGATACCGTAGACATTATTGATGGTGGACAATAGGTCCTGTCAGCTTGTTGTGTAATTGTATATGGATGGTTCCTGGGTCCTGCGATTTGCCTCGGAGTCCTGCTTTGGCTGTTCCAATATGTTTTATCCATTGATTGGTAGTTACATTGTTCTGGGTACGTTGGTTGAAACTTCTGTTCATTATATTGATGATTCGGATGTAATTGATGTAATGGTTGACGAGAGTCAGGTCGTTGCATTCTTACATCTACAGAAATTAAAGTAATAGTTTATTTTACATATTTAATTATTGTGTTTGAATTCAATATAAAAAGGTACAGTAAATAAAAAAAATATTAATAGTTTATTTAATATAAAATTTTCAAATTGTATATTAAAAAAAATCAAATCAAAGATAATTATTTGGAAGATAATAGAAAATTTGTTTAATATATTCACCATTCTTATAGTAACTCTGGCGCTCAATCTCACGTTCTTTCGCAGTTGGAACATATTTTTTTTCCAACTTAACTGGTACGTTAGAATACGTTTGGTACTGGCCTACTATCTGGCAGTCTAAAAATAATTTAAACAATTCATTAGAATGATTGTGAACACAATGTTCAATAAAATTATAAATATATAATATCTTAATAATGCTATTACCATCATCGTCATGCTGTATTCGCTTTCGTGGTTTTGGAGTTGATTTTGTAAAATTTCCACTATATTCACTCGGTGGTTTTGAATTTGTTTTTGCAAAATTTATACTGCATTCACTCAAAGAATTCCACGATGATCCTTTGTATGCATAGTTAAACACTACACGGCATATATCTGTTCGACATACTAAAATATCTTCTTTACTTACTTCTCTCAAAGTTGGCAACAGTGTTTCGAAAAAAGCCATATTATGTTTATCTTGTTCTGCTGCATTACTCTTAGTCGGTTTATTCACGGACTTCTCTATAAATTCCTGAAAACGCTCGGTTATGTCATTGTCTTTTTGGCTTGTCATATTGTCCGAATAATTCAATTGCTTTGCAGGGCTGGTTGATTCGTCCCTTATCTCACTCTTCAACGTCTTTTCTTCGATATTGATCAAATCTTTGCTTAGTTCACTTTTAACTGGCTTTTCTTCAAATAGAACGTCTAAGTTTCCACTTGTCTTGTTCCCTACTACACAATTTGAAAGAAATAATAACGATATGTAGTATGGCCAAGTTGACTCGTAGGTATTCTCTAGACCGTCCCCTGAACGATTGAACTGTACTCGTGAATGCTCAGTCTTAAACTTTTTGACTAAAGATTTCCATTTATTCTGAGCGCAAGTCTCTGAAAAAATTAACAAAAATTGTGAAATCTTATATTTAGATATATACAGTATCTGTGTTAGTGGTAAATCATGAGTGCATGTGTGTATACACTCACAGAATTTTATTAAATCGCATTTCGCGCGAGTACTCGCGATTGTCACGCGTACGCGTGAGCGATCGACAGATAGATAGATATAGATACAGAGAAAGAGAGAGAGAGAGAGAGAGAGAGAGAGAGAGAGAGAGAGAGAGAGAGAGAGAGAGAGAGAGAGAGAGAGAGAGAGAGAGAGAGACTAACAACGGTTAAATTTGATAACAATAAAGGAGGAACTGTTTTCATAAACTCGAATATTCGGTGGGAAATTGTATCATGCAGGATGCGCGATATTATCAAATGTCAAGCTTCATATATTCTTACAAAGAAAGTCGACGACAAATTTCGAACAAATGCGAGCGTGTATATATTACACGTATTATCAAAATCTCCGGTATACGCGCGACCGATTGAGAGAAAGACAAAGAGAGGGAGAGAGAGAGATATGTGCGCGACAAGGAAAGTCAAACCAACGCCGGTAAGCGAAATCGTAAACACGACCGATCTAGAGAGCGAGAGAAAGACACACACACAAACAAAGGAATACATGGGATTAGAAAACGATAACGGACGTTTCATATTAACCAAAAAGACGTATTTTCATTAAAGCGATTGTTATATTAGGAAATGTATCATGCATGCGCGGCGCGTAACTAAACTTTAATCTATATTTTTAGGTTATAACGACCGATACTTAAACGCATTGAGAAATGTGTCGATACTTACTTGCCACATTCAAATTAGCCGCAACTTTATTCCACTCGTTCCCAACGTATGTTTTATTATTATTCTCTCTTAGCGTCTTGTTCCAAATGGCCGGTCGACGTTGAACTTCTTCTATTAACAGAGGCACTTTTCTTTCGTCCATCACTTTGTCATCCGTCGCATGCTGAAGAGCGAATGCCGGTACTCACGTCATTTCAAGACAAGCGTTTCTAGTGCGGCGTTGCCAAGTCCCGCTCGGGCGCACACAGACATGCGCGATATATATAGCGGTCGGTAAAGTAGATTGCTCTGGATATCGCGGGTTCGGAATTGATCGGTGTACATCGAACGAAGCCCGAGCGTATCGGAGTAATGCTCGAGCGGACCGCGAACGATGCTCGAGCGGACCTCGCGCGCTGCTCGAGCGGATCTCGGGCTCTGCTCGAGCGGACTTCGGACAGTCCTCGAGCGTTCGATCGGTGCTCGGACAGTGCTCGAGCGTTCGATCGGTGCTCAGACGATGCACGAACAGATTTCGAATTGTGATCGAGCGGACCTCGAACAGACTTACGTAGCAAAGCACAAGCAAAAGCCGAGCAGCTCGGAGACTTATAGAAATTTGTAAGAATCTCCTATCAATGAAATGACATATGCATAAATCACCTCCAGCTGAAAATGACGTAACCACCTAGAGTACCGCTTTACTTTGTTTGACTGCAAAAAGAGAACGGAGAGAAAGAGAAAAGTTTGATATCTCCAACGTTTTTTCTATTAATCGGCGCTTGTTCGATTGTGATTAGTTCAAGATTGAATGCTACTTTGATATCTGTACACCATATTAGACATATTTCGCATAATAACTAATGTACTAGTTTATTTAGTTTTTATCTTAAGTCAATTGTACGTACAAGTTTATTTCAAAGTATCTGAATTTTCTCGGAGAGTCTACAGTATTTTTTATGCATAAATGGGATTACCGTCATTATGTAGATTCAACGAGATGATCTCGTCTAAATTTTTTATGTATGAAACAATATTAAAATACACTTGTCTCTATATTTTCCCTTGTGTTAGAAGATTTTTTAGAAATAATTATTAATCGTACTATTTCAATTCGATTGTTTTCGATAGACGTCAAGTTAACTCGACTTTGATGCTCGATGATAGTCAAGCTTATTATTAATAAAAAGATTGTTCTATACGATTTTTCAAGCACACCTCGGCATTTACGATAAAAAGGCAATATTAAAAGGCAATACTAATCACTTGCGTGTAATCGTATATTATATAGAAGAGCTTGCTATACAATACGAATTGTATGATGATTTTAGTAGTAGCTTTTGTGTCTCCGGAGAGACTATAAAATCTGCATATTTCTGACTCTGGTTAAAATCTCTGCAATTCTATGATCTCTCATAGATGACTAGTGTTAACTACATTCTTGAACGTTCAGAGAAAACGCGAACATTTAATAATTATTACTATTGCAAATATATCCTATTTTTTCCATTCAACGTCATTCGATTTCTTAAACTCTACGTCGTACACTTCCATGTAAAAATTGCAATTTTAAATACCTTCCATATTTTTTTTGTGTATATCAATTCATGACGCTCACTATGCAAGCACCATTTATCTCTGAGGTATATGTACAGAACTCGCGCGTATGTAGGTATACACTCGTATATATATATATAGAGGCTCTGTTGCATAAATCACGAGGCAGCTCCTCGGTCAGTCTCTTAATTAAAAGCGAGATAAATTAAAGTAGAAAAGAAAAAGATATGGAAGAGGAGACGAGCCGAGTATTTTAAGACGATTATATTATACGATAGATAAAGCCACGCGTGTATATAAGTATACACCTATACGGTGTATATACATATATAGCAGTTAGGCTCTTATTAAAATTATCTCAGCTCATCGTTCTTCCCCGGCAGATCATGTTCGCGTATTATATACACTATGCTCGTGTTTGTATACTTGTGCCTAGGATATAAGGTGATAAATAATGCATCACAGTAGCAACAACGACGCGGAAGAGCTGCGAACCGTTGAACCAATTTTCTCCGGTTTGTTCCTTCCCTTTTTTTCTCTCTCCCCCTCCGTGCGGGCTCATGTGAGCTGAAAATTATTTTCCATCTTCGAAGCTTATTCATGAGGATTTTCCTTTGTGCTGCACAGAACGAGTTGATATTATATATATATATATATATATATATATATATATACTTAAGAGTATGTACACTTTAACGATATGAATTAGCGATCAAATGAATGTGCGACATGTGCGCAGGCTTGCGGAGAGTTAATTGGAAGTGGTATTTATAATGGTGTTTTTAATGGGCTTTTCGAGAGTGAGCCTCTCGCTTTGAACTTGAAATTGTGGTGAGATATAGGTTTGATTGAATAAGACTACTGCTGCTAAATCGAGAAAAAAGGAGAAAATAAATTACGCATGCTTTTGATAGAGTAATTGTAACTTATGGATTTAGCAAGTTCAACGAATTTTGTTGTAAAAGAGTAGCCTAATTGAATTAGCGCAGCGATTACCAAGCCCGCGAACAATAAAATCGGCAAGAATATAACAACGTATCTAAAACATTTCCAAACATCCGCAATAAACAATAGGCACTATTCGCATTTACCGAAACTCCATACCTTTCACCGTAAAGTACTTGATTGAATTATCAATTCCGATTCGCGCAACTTACACGCGAATCGGTATACAGCGTTTCCCAAGCTTGGGAATAATATAAAATCGCCTACGGCTGCGTATATGAAATCAAATTTCCATCTCGATTTCGTGCCGTTAAAATCAGACTGTGCTGGAGCGGCAGACGATCGGATCGTGGATGAAGCTTTGGAAAAAAAGAGAAATCTGCATGATCAGTTGCGGCCATCGTCTTTGTTGTCCCTCCGGCAAGCAGCGGTTTCTCTTACAGCCTCGTGGTTTGCTCTCATCTCGTGTACCACAGCGTCCAAGTGACAAGTGCCTGCGAGTCAGCTCTTGTGTGCGGTGAAATCGAAAATCACCTTCCTAAGAGTTTTGTATGTATGTATGACAGGAGAGTCAAGGAGGAAGTTTGCAGGTCGCTGATCTTTTTGAGCGACAAATATTATGCTTTGTGATTTGTTGTTTGAAGGTGAATTTAGGAGGACAGTTTTTAAGTGGATTGTTTTGAAATTGTTGTCATGGTTTTGTGGCTTCGAGAATAATTAAATTAATGCATTGAAAAATTGTTTTATTGATTTATAATAAACTTCTATATTGAATACGCGATTCGCATCATAAAAAGCAATCGTTTTATGGTGATGCAGGCAATCGAATAACTCCTTATTGCATTTGAATTTCAACCGATCGAACGTGTATTGCAATAACTTTTCTATTTAATGGATAACCTTTTCAAGTAAGAAATTCTTGAAAATGAAGTTAAAATTCATTGCATGCAGCTTGTTTTTATTTGCATTTTCAATCGGCGCAATTAGAAGTAAAATTGACATAGTGGAGCTATTATCTAAACACGTGAAAAAGTATGTAATATTAATGATTAATTCACCAAATGTGCTGTCACCTATATCCCTGCAAATCATTCAAGAATTAACGAGTTTTTTTCCGTTAAAAATCATAAATATCAGTGAATTAGTGAATGAAGATCATAAAATAGTCTCGTATAATATCGAAGGGTCTGTACTATTGAAACCACAGTTGCAGATTTTAAAAGTTATGATTATTGATAATGGAGCTGATGAAAAAAATGCAACACGTTTACTCGTGGATAATATACTTTTCTTAAACAACTACAGTTATGAAATATCTGGTCGTAAGTACCTTGTAATTCTTGTGAGTAAAATAAGTAATAAAGAAATTTTTGAATTTTTGAAGTTCGCTTGGGGGTATAAATTTTTATACCTTACGGTAATCGAGATAGTCCAACAAGATTCTAAGAGTAAACGGTTAGCTCCACTTAATGACTTGAGCATATCCATACACTCTTTTAATCCTTTTAACAGTACTTACAGTATAAACAATTTTTCAAATGCACAAAATGATCTATTTCCTGACAAACTACGGAATCTCTATGGATTTTCATTGACTGCGGTAGTGCAAGAAGTTGTACCTTATGTAGTGAAGAAAGAAGATCCAGTTCAAGATGACGTACTAAATACTCTATATGGCACTGACATTACAATAACTCAAGTACTTGCAAAATTTTTAAATTACACACCGAATGTAACGTTCTTGGATGCAAGGAAGCAGTTGGAAGAATATAATCACACCGATACCGATTACGCAGTGAATTTGTTTTGCGTTACGGCAGCAGAAAATATATCATCGCAATCTTCGTTTGAAGTAGGAAATTTGCTGTATTCTACAAACATTCGTGTAGTCGTTAAACTGTATTTTTTTAGCGTATCAAGGATATCATTTGATTTGCTTGTGGCAATGACAATCACAATCGTATTTTTACGTATGGCAAGTTTACTATTGCGAAAGAAATCTGCTAAAACAGTATGGTCAACACTAAGAATAATAAAAGGACTGGTAGGTCAAGTCGATGAAATACCACTGAGAAATGCCGATCGCGTCTTTTTCGCCACTTTGCTGTTCCTAAATTTTACAATCATGACAGACGTGACGATGGAATTACTAAATGCTTGCTACAATTCTAAAGAAGTTGTGGACATACATTCTTTGAAAGATCTCGACAATTCCGGAATAGTTTTTCACATAAGCAAAGGCTCGATGGAAGCCAATACAAAACTTAAATTCAAAAATGCAATGCAAATGGATGAATTTGGGGGCACTGAAAAATGTTTGGTACGTTTGATAGAAGAAGGTAAAGATGTTCAAGGTTGCGAGGTTACAGAGAATCTAGCACTTTTCATGAAGGAGATCTACAAAAATCATCCTGATTGGATCTTAGAAGTCGTGTATGAGCCTATAAGTTCTGGTTGGGTGTCGATGATGTATTCGAAGAGGACACCCTACCAAAGACGTTTCGATAAGCTGTTACGTCGAATGTTCGAATCAGGATTGATTAATTTTTGGAACGACGAATCATTTCTAAAATATGTTACTTCGCGAGAAGATATCTTTATGATACAGGTTATCAGATCGGAGGATAGTAAAAACGTCTACAGCAGTGTGTACAAGGATCCATGGCAAAATCGATTTTTTTACAATTTCACAATCGCGCAATCGTTGTCGTTACTAATATTTCTATGTGAAGTAATTTGGTCTACGTTTACAAATTATATGAATCGTAGAGTAGTTCGATTAAAGTGATTTGTATTTAATGCGTAATTCCAGTATTCAATAAAACATGAACAAATATAAACGAAATTTTTCAAAATATCAGCCAACATTCCAGACACTGCGCCGTAAAAATTCCGCGGCGCAAAAGTCGATCCTCAAAGAATCCCTAAGCACCGGGCATCAGCTCCCATCAAGAAGTCCTCTCTCTTTCTCTCTCTCTCTCTCTCTCGCTCTTCAAGAAAGCGGCAAAGAAGGAAGAAGTCGGCTCGTAATTGCGGAAGCCATCGGCGGCGTCGTCGCCGCTGTTGCTGCCGCTGCTCTCCTCTACCGATTGCATATAAATCGGTAGAGCGCTCGCTCGATAATTCAGCTTTCTGCGCGAGCGCGGGACAGCGGATTCTCATTAGACGTTGACGTATACTGACCGCATGCCGCTTTAATCCCTTTTCCGCGGCATTCTTGCCGCGTATACATATAGAGAAGAGACGCTGCTTGTTGCGGTTTATTTTATTTTGCCAGTAGTAGATGAAGGGTTTAGGAAACCCTACAGAGATAAGGCGCTTGGCATTGTTTCTTCCTTTTTTCTTGGAAGATCGTATGAAGTTTACGGCGACTTTTCTTTCTGATTTAATTGAAGGGAATGTACTGAGACAGGGGGAGAGGAATTGTTTTCAGTGTGATTTATTGACTGGTGGTGATCGTTACCGACCGAGTGATTGGTAATCGATCGAGACTAGATAGAAAGCTGCGAAATGCGCGCTTATATAGAGTGCATTAGCTTTTAATAATCCAATACAAGAACTCGCAAGGCTTATTATTAGATTACGGTTCGAACAGACTGTTTCTGCGTTTTATGTATTCAGTGTTTTATTTTCAGCGTATCTGTACTAACCTTTTTATTGTTTTTTTTTTGTTTCAGGTACGTAAACACGTTTACCTGCGATTCAATAACACTATTCTGCATACGTAAGTCCTACATTAAAAATTCTGCGTATTATTTTTAGATATTTTCATTTATTTATTTATGCATCGTGTCATTACCGATCCTACTCAAAATATAAAAATCATGACCAGTCAAGCCAGAAGAATCGTTAAAAAAAAGAAATCTCCTAATTTAGAACAATTGAACAATCACCCCAAGAAGTAACTTACAGCAACGTCCACTAACCAGAAAATCCCCGAACGCGAATTTATGCAACACAGCAACAAACCGAGTATAGCATTCCCGGAATAATCGCTCACCTGCCGCCGCGCGGTCAGTACCACTGCACTTTTACCGCCTTTTGCATCCTTTCCATTTCCCGCTCGCGCGCAGCTCTACGCGGTTGTTTACGCAATTTCACTGCAGTAGTATATAGCTTGGAAACTGTTAGACCCGACAAAATTGTCCCTTTCTCGCGAGAATTCCGAGCGTTTTCCGGGCAGGCAAAAATCCAGAGCGAAGGACTTGTTAGCCGAGTGGAACTGCGAAAGCTGATTATAATGTACGAGCGAGTGGCGTATTTGAACAAAAAAAAAATGGATCGAAGCGAGATAAACGAGTCTTTTGCAGTATAAATCGCCTTTTTTTGTGGATATCACGTTTTAGTCTGTGACCTTTTCCGGACTGATAGTTACGCGAGCAATTAGTTGGTTTGGGCTTTTTGCGCCGTTTGATCCAGACGTAACGTGTTCGTGAGCCTAATTAACATGAAGTGTAACCTTCGAATTATACTTTTTTTTCCTAAAGGAAGAACAAAAACTAATTTATTCACACCTTATTCTAAAATCTATTCTCTATATAACACGCCTCTTTGCAGTGTTGACATAATTAACTGCATTACCTAATCACTTTGCACATCCGGTCGTCGGTCGCAATACAATGACCCCCGAGTGATGTAAGTATCATCAATTATTGCCTCTGCTCAATGCTTTTCTACTAATTGTTTATGAAAAGCCTTCGAAGAAAAAAGCTGTCCGGATCAATAGCATAAAGAAAGAAAAGGAAACACTAACGCAGCCGACAATTATAAATCGAAGGCAGACTGTATACACGGTGTCGTCGATCCCTCTATATACAGTTTCTCAGAGGCTTCTTCGAGAATCGCAAGAACAATGCTTGAAAAGTTCTCAAGCTGCAGAAGACACATCGTCGCGGGAATAAAAGAAGTGAAATACGCACACATTATTCGTGCGTAATTACAGACGCGGCTGCGTCGCTGCAATTTTGTATCGGGAATTGCGCTGGTGCATTATGCTATTATTAGTTTCTCCCCGTGTCGTTGCTACGGCGATGGACAAAAGTGACCCGTTTTCTTGATTGCGTGAAACGGAATGAATTTAATTTTAGGTTGAGATAGATTGTTTGGCCTGATTCTTCGTCGAGATCAACAGAAGCGAACGAATGCTCTGTGCGTTTGTGTTTGGTGTACAATTACTTTTGTCAATTGAAAACTACCGACACACATATGTGAACGGCAGAAACTGCACGGATGTACCGTTACGATTGGAAGCGAACCTTTTTTCTCGCTATTGTGATGTGATTTCTTTGCGGTTCGTATTTTCTCGTCTCATGTATACAGCGCAACATCAATCAAGAGTAAAGAAAGAAAAAATGAAAAACAATGCGACTGTTACGACCGGAGACATCAGGGGTGAAGATGAAACTGGATCTTATAGAACAATTAAGAGCATGGGAAGCACAATGAATCGAAAGATCACGAAAATTTCGTGTTATAAAACAAGAACAACGGAAACATTGAGTAACCGAGACTTCATTCTTCGCGATGACGATGTTTCATGTAATATAATTCACTAATCAATTAACGTTACACCTTTGTATAACATATCCTTATCTAGATCCATAATTAGCGGTTCTAATAATGATGAAACTGTAAACACACGGGTCATACCACCATCAGCGTCATGACTCATCGTAATTCGCGCTGTTAATAAATTTCAGCATAATAGTACAACAACTTGTTGCTCAAAACTGCAAGGTATTGCAACTTCGTTCTCACCGCACGAAATTCAGGCGAAAGACAATGCCCTCGTCATATATTCTCATCGTCATAGGTGACAACAACCAAAAAAACGCGCTTGTCTTGCAAAAAAAGACGCATCGGTGTATCTCTGCAATTACTACCTGCAGCAGCTCAGATCGACGCCTATGGGGGCCAGTAGCCATTAGTTTTCTTACTCGTCACGGCACAGCGCATTATGCAAAGGCCTCGAGCGCATGAGGGGAAATAATGGGCTTTTTAAGGCGCTCGCGCGTGAGGTGTAGTTGCTGCTACAGAGTCTATGTCATTGGCCTTTTTAATTGGGGATAAGGTCGGATCACGCGAGTATAGACTGTGACGAAGACGCTTCTCTTTTTTCTGTATCGCCCATTGAGAGGATCTGGTGTACTTCAGCCTGACACTAATGGAACATGCAAATTTTTCGTTTGGTAACATCCTGCGGCTTAATGGCCGCGATATTGAAGAAGATGTGAAAATTAATGTACGGTTAGAGAGTTAATATCAATCGCTCGAGTAAATACAAAGTGTGCAATTTATATGCATGCAAGCTGCCTGTAAATTAAACTATTTTTATCGAGATTTACTGCGGTGATATAAGTTTTTGGGTCGCGGTTTATTACCGATCTCTCGAAAAGCCGTTTCCCTATAAAACGGGAGCATCGCTATTCATCCTCTATTCTGCATAAATACATACACTTTGGCTCTCGACAAGGTCGCTCCGGATCGTTGTCACCTCTTAAAATCCTATAATTAGCCGATCGCATGCTCTTCTTACTCGCGCTCTGAAATTACAGCGATTAGTAGTCCACATGCGATGCACTTACCTGCGGAGCGAGTCACTCGATAATTGCGTCGCGTCCACACAAGTGGGTCAAAAACGTTCTACACGCGCGTCGTAGATCAGCCGAAAAAAGATGAGTAAAATCGCCTGTACGCCAAAGCTGCGCTATTTAATCTTATTAGTCCATCTGGACCGCGAAAGATCGGTACATAGGGAGGAGATCCGTATAAACCGGGGGTAAAAATGTTTATCTGATGCCGATCGTCGCACTCGAGTAGTTGCACAGCTGGAGATCAATATTTAGATGTGGCTGCGCTTCGTTTTCATTCCTGCAGACTTGATTTAATAGGCAAGAGACCGGGTGAATTATAACAAGATCGGTAGAAAAGTGCGGACATTAGAAAACACGATCGTTGACGTCAGTATGTTTCAGTAGGTGCAGGAATTTATTAATACCGATTTCTGTATTCTTCGAGTTTTATTAATACCGAAGAATAAAAATGGCATTTCCAGGCTAGCGAGCGTCATTTCCATTCAGCGGAACACCGCAACAATAGCCGATTCAATTAGTTCGGCCATATACCAGCGGCTATATGTACAATGAACCATAGTGAAAAGCCGAAAGTCTAGTCCCCATCAACAACAAAAAGAACGTCGTCTAACGAACCAAATCGCGCAGAGATATAACAACAATAACCACTCGACTGGCACATTATACCGATCATCCAACCGATCTCAAGCCCATCACTGTGGCTAATGTCTCATTGTCACCATGATTTTCTCCGGTCTCTCTCCTGCATGCTGCGCATCATAATATGCATACTGCAACCTTGCACGGCTTTCCAATCTTAATTAAAGCCCTGGCGCCGATTTCTATGCGCCGCTGCTTTCGTAAGACGCGCGTACGCGTGGATGTGCGCCAAGGCCAGGTGTATTACATGATCGTACGTGATGCCGCATGCACCATGGAGGATGTTATACTATGGGCGAGTGTTATGTTCGCGGCGCCGTTATCGCCGAGATGAGATCTTTTATTGTGGTGTAACGAGAATGGAAGGATAGAGGGAGGATTAATAACGAGACTTTATGGAGATGGATCGGCAAAGTTCATGGCTATGTACAATCCCCTGACGGAGGTCTCTGCACTGATGTTATGTTATTGTTTGATTGTGGCGATCCTGAAGAGCGATTGTCTTCTTATAATCGTATATCATAATGGTTTTTCTCTCTTTGTCTCGCAATGCGAAGAGATCGGTAATAAATCGGTTTGTTTCGCAATATGAAGAATTGAACGATCGTATATACTTCGTAATGTAGCATCAAAACAAAAACAAAGCTCTCAAAGAGGAGTGTCAAGGTCCCGCGGGGTCGGCGGCAGTTAACCGGCTCAATAAAACAGGTGCAAGCGCGCTGATAACAGCAAACATAAACCCGCGAACGAGGTTTCCCGCGTCGGTCGTATATCATCGCGGCCCGGACGAGAAGACACGACGCTGCACTATAATAACGGGACCGAGTCAATGTGGAGTTCTGCCGATGGGAGAGTGACTTTTCTACGAAGTTGTTGGCTTTTAGGAGAATTCGTGTGTCCGGAGAAATTTGGAAGCGAATTTTCACTTTTCCGTTTGCTGGGAGAGAGGCGTCGATTAGTGAAGAGTTTTTCTCGAGAAAGCGAAGGTTCTTATCGAGATTTATTTCCATTCGATGATAATTAGTCTTTATTCTCTTATTAAATATCTCGAGTGTTCGTGTAAAATATACAATATGCAGCGAAAAACTCGCGATTCTCACGCTCTTCCTCATAACGAGCGAAATTCGTCGAAAACTACGTTAACCTTCCCACTCTCCGGAGCAGTGAACCGATGTTGCCGGTACGCATACGTGTGTGCGAGAGCTTATGCACATAGATAAGTGACATTATATTACTTTCTCAAGAGCGACACTCTTGAGACTTTCGACCGTAAGTCAGGCTTTTTCGAAAACGCGCGCGGCGACTGTCAATTTTAACGGTCGCGCGGCCTGTGATGCACATCTGTATACATGTTATGCGGGGCTGTATAACTGTCGTACAGTATTCGGTGATGTTGTCTTTTTGTGTCTGTTTCTGACGAGAGAAATTTTCATTTTTTTATGCTGTACAGAAAAACAGTGTCTTCAACGTGATGCAGCGAATCCTGCATTAACTGTGTCAATCACAAAAATCGCAGCAGATACGACACCTGCTGGGCGTATCCGCGATCGGACCGGAACCCCATAGCATTGCGCAGTAGATAAAGGCCGGCAACTGCGCACCATTGCTCACTTTTTGCCCGTCCGATGATCGCATCTCGTTTTCCCGAGGAATTTTCTTTGTCCGAAAACTCGGGCAAAGAGACTCTTGCCAAAAAAGTAGCTGGAATGTCAAGTTTTAGAAAGTGCATCAATTATACACCGCTTACACTGTCAACAATATATAATCGGCCAAATTCCCAAGGATTATAGTATCGCACATATATATTCAGCAGCAATTGCAGCGAGCTCTACTCGCGCCATTAAACATTGCAATTTAAGCATATCCGGTATCGATACACACTGAAATATCGTTCCAGCTATACCAACTAGTTTTTTTTTTATATTCGTTCTGCGACCACTTGCAATGCACCAAAAATTCCTTCCACAACAAAATCCTCACGTTTTGTCCCCCCTCCCTTCGCAACCGTGTACATATACAACACAGCAGCAGCGCTCGCTGGTGCGTTTCTCTCTCTCTCTCTCTCTCTCTCTCTTCATCCGTCTCTTTCTCCACTTCCTTTCACCGCGGTCACAGGAGCGAGACCGAACCGCGAGGAAGGGACCGAGAGAGTATGGCAGCAGCGCCGCCTAAGGTTCGTTCTGACCACGCCGGTCAGTTTACGCCGCGCGAACGAGCCAGCCGGTTGCTCGGCTCGCTTCCTCTTCTGTACTGTGTCAGTTGTGCTTTCGGTTGGAAGTGTTGTTTTGCATATTGTCGAGAGCGACGTGATGTGCGTTACGTAGGATGAGTGAGCTGAAGAGGATTTTTCGACGTTGATAATATGGTATATTTTGAGGAAGAGCTCTGAGGATGCTTGGATGGTTAATTGTTGTTGTTTGGTTTTTGCTAAACGCAGAGTGACGGTAACGATGGTGTGTAAGATGTTGATTTAAATTTCACTTCCATCGTGAATAATTAACGATTGGAAAAAAGACGTGAAGTTTCTTATTTACCTATGGGGTGTAAAATCGGAGCGAGAACATATTTTCAGCGGACGTTTTATGGATGCCGTATAAACACGCGCTAAATATCTTTATTATACTCTATCCTGAAGAGATTTTATCGGCGAAATAAATTAGCCTTTCGTCCTCGGAGCAAACTTTACGAATACATATATATCGTTCTAAATTATAGCGCAGCGACACGTTGAAAATGCATCGTTAAAGCGCCACTTCGACAAAGGAAATGGAAAAATAAAAAAAAATTACAATCTCTCGACCTTCTGTGCCGCCGTTAGACACTCGTCATGCTTGTGTTTTTGCAGCGTTTTATATATCCACGTTAGAAAAAAAAATAAATTATCGCTCGAAACCTTATCCTCAAGGCTGCTCGAGCGAAGCGCACAGTGTGCCTTAAAAATGTCTTTTCCTTCATCTGTACAAACCGAATCACCGCCAATTCCAACGAGAATCTTCGTCTATATGAAAAAGAATTTTATTAACGAGCGTCGCGCGCTCGGAGCTTTAATTGCCCGATGTCCGCTGGTAATAACGTGCAATTTGCGGGACGCGGGAACGGGTTTTCTGGGAAAATGGGAAGCTGCGAAATTTTCTCGTCTTGCGCAACGCAATATACGGGGGCGGGGTAATGGCGGGTGTTTATTCCTTTGAAGACGGGGTTGAATTTTTCTTTATTTTTGTTCTTGTCGCGGATGTATTATAAGCGCATTGTGGGAAATTGATGTTTCTCTGTGTGTATAATGTTCAAATTAGAGCTGTCAGCGAGACTTTTAGTGTTTACATACCGTTAAGTGACGTTATGAAGGTGGTGATAAAAATTCAAATTAAAATATCAGATGCGCGGCGTGTGTATATTCATACCTTCGATCTTGATTGGACGTTACAGTTACTTTCTGGCGATTCAACGCACGCGCGTTAAGTCGTTTTTAAATGAATTTTCTATACTTGTATATGAATGTCGCATCTTCGAATTTTCCTCCTATACAAATTCTTGCGAGCTTGTGTATACTATGTCTTGTGCTTTCGTTATATACAAGTATAAAATTATTTTACGTTTATACGAAGGATAAAACTTATTGGCAATAAACAACGATTTCGCAAGCGCAGTACTATATATGTATATAAATACTATACAAGTTTTTTCATACAACACTATGCCAGCAGAGATATGTTACAAACCGGTTTAACGACATGTACGAAAATACTTATAATGTACGACGATAGAAAAGAGCTTGCCTTCATGTAAGACCCTTTTCTATATATACATATATCCATTCTAAGCAATAACACTGCACTTGTATAGATGATAGCTTTAACATAATTATACAGTGTTTACGCCACCTATCGGTGCATCAACGTACTGCAATCTGTCGTGTACATTCGTTCCCTAATCGCCAATCAGCCTCCAAACTATACCGATAATCGATCCTCATCGCGATTTTTATAACCTTCAGCCCTCACGACACCGCCATCATCATCGTAGATAGGACAAAGCTGTATCTCTCTGTACGAGATACCGATTAAAAGCCGATTTCCGGCTATCTCTTCGCGTCGTTACGCCGCTCGTATATAGTCCTTCTTCAGCTCGTCGTTCCCATTCTCTTTCTCTCTTTACTCCTCGGCGTTTATCTCGAGGCAAGGATCCTCCCGCCGTAGGAGGATTATCGGCTTGATTAATGAGAGACTCGCAGGGACGAGCTTGTAATTCGATACGCAATCCCGCGTTTAATGTCGGCTCGCGATGAAAGCGCGAATTTGAATTTTTTCTCCCTGTTCTTCAGCGTCTCCTGCTGATTCGGAGACTTTTGATTTACGGCGCAAGTCGAAGATTAGAGTGTAAAAATAACGAGGTTTTTAGTGCACAGGAAGTAGACGCACTAGACAATAGAAGCCCTAAAATAGTGTAAGACGTAATAACACGATCCCTTATGCGATTACCTCACGCGTATACAGGAAGTGCAGCCGGCCAAGCGCCGAAAAAGCGCGTGAGAAGGAGTATTATATATATATATATATATATATGTGGGTGTGTGTACTACTGCGACGAGTTTAGGATCTTGCGTATTACGTGTTATGAAGAGAAACTGGTTCGTATAGAGTAACAAAGCGACAAGCTTAAGCGACTAGTGTGACCGTTTCCGGAGCTTGCGACCGGTACGAAAACTGACGTGTAACATTCCGCGAAATATACATTGTCGCCGATCGGTATGTATAATATATTGTGTGAGAATAGGAAAAGGCCATTGAGAAAGTTATTTGTTATCGCTGATAAATTTTCACAGCTATACTGCTTTTTTTTAGGAGCCCACGCAACGAGCCGCGTCGATGTATAAATAAATTTTCGCAGTCGAGCGTAACGCCTTTATAATATTATGTATTCATAGCGCACTAACCCACATCTCGAAAATCGGCAACTTTCCGCACCCACTGTGATCCATTTTTTATAGATAGATCCGCGACACTGCGATCCATTAAATCAAAAGCTGGTGTACTCAACACACTGTATATGCACATAGATATCTTACACGTAGAAAAACAATTTAAACTGCAATCGATTTTTCCAATGGCCACATTACACCTATATAACGGACTATTCGCGCTCGCGCGGTATAGGAAAAACCAGACGATTAATTATGATTCCTCGTTATTCTTCGGATGAATATATATATAGACACTATACACATGTATAGCTATACGGTAAAGCGTGCCCGATACATATCAAGCGGTTTGATTCGTACATAGAGATGAGTGTGTATAGAGTAGGGAATGCGATCCGCGATGCGTGACGTTTGCGCGATGCTCTGCTTCGCCCGTAATCTGCCCGCAAATTGGATGGGAGGATGCTGAGGGTATATATGTATGTATGATGATGGTTCGTGCGGGCTTTGTATGAGCGGGATCATGGGCTTTGATGAATGAATGCGGTTTAGATATGGTTCGGACACTATTGATTGTAAAAAATATGTTTTTCAAAAAGCGCGCCATATTCAAAAGTCTGTAGTAAGAATAAAATCATACGAGTCGTATACGTAGAAAAGAAAAAAGGCAGAAGCCATATTCTCAGAGCAGCATCAACCGACTCTCACGCGCGAATCATCCGTTAATATACTGTATATTATAGGCTCACCCGCGCAATATCATCTGCGGCTCACGCACAGACTCCTCCTCTCTCTCTCTCTCTATTATATACTTATAGCCCGCGCAACAGATGTACACTTATCGCGTGCACGGAACGAAGGAGGCGATGCGAGGGAGAAAAAAAGAGGAGAAAGAATCGTCCCACTTACACGCACGCACGAATTTCCCGAGCATGAATTAGTCATTCGATCAGAGAGAGGCAGAGAGCTTCGTGAGATAAGGTGAAAAATGGAGCTTTCGGTAATTAACGCGAACGAGCAATATGTGGGTTATCGATGATTCGTCGTCTAATATGGGCGGGGAGAAAACCGGTAAATCGATGTGTCGAGATGCGGTATTGGGTATACCTGGATGCAGGCTCGCGACAGTTGGTAATCTTCCGCGGATTAATAGAGTTTTGCTTTTGCTTTTCGGTCGATTTGCATCGGATACATATTTAGGTCAGTTTCATTGGTTTATATTATATATGCCTGTTATTTTGATTTATTTCGCAAAACAAACAAACAAATGAAATGCTCGCTTATAATAATCGCGGGGGATTATTATAGCTGTTTACTCGAGATCGAGGACGAAAAAACTTGATAATTCGTAACTCGCGCACTTGTTCCATTAGGTCGACACAGTCGCAACGCGATAAATATATAATATTCTTAAAATAGAAGTACCGATAAAACAGCGAATATCAAGCATCATAGATCGCGCTCTGAATCACGCTATCGTCTGTACATAATACAAAAACCCGCGTCGGATTCCAGGAGAGCTGCTGCGCAGCAGCGATGTAAAATATGCGGAAAATCAAAGTATATACGCGTACGCATAGGGCGAGAGCGGAAGTGCGCCAGTCGCGCAATCAGTCCAGTGGATGCCGGTTACGGGCATCGCGATCAGGAAAGAAAAAAAAGAAGAACGGTTTGTTCGAATTAGGAGCGATATTCGCAATCGTCGTTTTCTCTATTTACGGAGAAATAGATCAGTATACGGAAAATATATATATTACACGATACTATTTCCAGTAAATTTTCAGAGACACACACACACACGCACACGTCGACACACATCGACGATTACACGTCGCGATTAAATACAGTGTATATATAGGAGATTAGAGGAAGAAGAACCGCCTCGTGGCCGTGAATCAGCTGTATACACGTAAGAGGAACGTGTGTCTATACCGCCGCGGGCGATGCATCCACCTCTTCCTGCTTCGCGACGCGCTTTTGCTTTACAGGATCCAAAGCGAAGGATGAGTTGTGTCGTTGTTACGAGGAATTGGCGCGATATCTTGGATGGCTTAATTCGAGTCGCGAAGCGGAGTTAATTTGATGGAACATTAGGAAATGTCGATTAATTTTATATATATATATATATATATGCGGTTGCGAAAGTCGAGTTCGTTGAAACGACGCGGTCGGCGAGACTTCTATTGTCTCCGCGGGTCCGTTCTAATAATAAAAACGCGATGTCTTTTCTTTTGTGACGCTCGATTATTGAATCGCCGCGGTTTTATTCCCAGAAAGCAAACATCCGTATAGCCATATTGTAATAGCGAAGGTTATTAATACTATAATATACCTGATTTAATTTCTTCCTATATAATAATATTATACACACCCCGGCGACTCGGCAATTTTCTTATTACACCCTCGGGCGAATAATAAGCCCAGACATTTCGTTCCAGCGAGTAATTAAGAACGGTGAGTCGTAGCGTCGCGGTGAGAGTGACACTGCACCTAATAAACAATAATAATAACCCGCTCAAGCGGTGCACGCACACACATTACAACTCGCCCGAGTGATGAATGAAGATTCGCGCGGGCTGCCGTTAAGGGAACGACGAGAGTACACTCGCTTTGAAGACGCGATGCGAGATCGGTTGTATATGCGAGTAGGCTGACACGGTACAGTGTCATACTATAATATATATATATCGTCTTGAGAGGAATCATATATGTCGTATAATTTTTGATACACCCTCGCAGCCTGATGCTATGCAATCGATCGTTTTTGTCGAACAAAAGCATCTCGACTGCTTAATCCTGTAGCTTAACGGTATATAATATATATATATATATATATATCAGCACGCCATTATACGCACACGTGTACACGGCGTGCGCGAGAAAGTATATAAAAAAAATTATATATATATATATATATATATGTATATAGACGCGGGAAGGTA
This sequence comes from Muscidifurax raptorellus, assembly GCA_020010945.3. Taxonomy (NCBI): domain Eukaryota; kingdom Metazoa; phylum Arthropoda; class Insecta; order Hymenoptera; family Pteromalidae; genus Muscidifurax; species Muscidifurax raptorellus. The sequence goes on along the minus strand of CM052077.1, from coordinate 45,010,079 downwards.
CGATGCTGCTGCATATAGCGTTTAATTGTCCCGTTGCTGCTGCAACGCTTTCTACACACGCTGAGGACGATTCGATTCTAATCGATCGCGACGCGGTAGTTGTATATACGTCTATGTGTATACGCGATGTAGGCCGAACCTTGTTTTTGTCCAAAGGACAATGCGAAAAAGCGATGTATGCATTTGGGTAATGTTTTTTTTTGTTGTTGATAATTTGAGTACCTTACCTTTTTGTTAAAAAAAACTTTATAAATCGAGTCTATACATTATGCTATAACTCGATGAACGATAAAGCCCCGCGTTTGCGTCAGCATCAATTTCATAAGAATATAAACGCTGAGAGAAAGGGAAGAATCGAAAATACTTTTACTCGACAAAATGTCGAACGATATATATATATACGAACCAATTAAAAATAGATAAAGTCGTCGATCGCGGAAACGGTGATCAATTAAAAGCGACGCGGTATAGATTGACAAACAGAGTATACAGCTTGTCGGTATTTATATATATATTGCCATTGAATTTCACGCGCGAGAGCACGAGGTTATCGCGACGGACTTATCGCGACATGTGCGCACGTTTTGCGCGCGGTGTTTGAATTCCTCGACTGGGAATTTGTTTTTCTCTATAGTTTGTACAGATGCCGCATTGCGACAGGTATAGATGTGTTTCTGTTATCAGTTTCAACGTGTTGCAACTGGCGTAATACGTTACAAAGTTAAACAAAATTATTAGCAACGATATACACGAAAGTAAAAACCATCCAAGCATCTGATGAAAAGAATACCCCAAAAATTAAACTCCTGTATATAACCCGCAAAATTTCGACAGCCGTCAAAACCATCTGTCATCCCACAAGCTCGACAAAAAAAGCTGAAAAAGTAAAAAAAACGCAAAGTCGACGTCATCTGCCGCCGCGCGATGCATCGGGCTAAGACTCGATCGCCAGTATGCTAAAGTGGGTGCATCATCAGTCGTCGCCGTTGCCGAAGAGCCACGTGGCCACGGCCCCGTCGACATCACCGTCAACCTCGTCCTGCAGTGGTAGCAGTAGTATCTCCAGAGATGAAGAGGCGAAAGTGAACAATTCGCCGAATAATAAACCTGTGGACGAAGTCAAAGAAGATGCCGGACATTCCAGGCGGCGGATCGTTGGGGTATACAGGATTTTGAATTTAAATTCTATACACTTTACATTTGGCAGAGAAATGAGTGGAACGATATTTTAGTTTTCTCGGTATAGTCGTGTATAGACACTTTGTAGTTTTGAAAAGTAACGTATATGATTCGCAATCGCGCCACATCATTGTCTCAAGACTGTCATCAAGCGGTGTGTAAGTGACATAAATAACACCGTTTAAAATCACATATATATAGCCGCACGTGTAAACATTTCCACGTTGTAAACGACATTAGAAACTTAGAAGGTCACGCAATTTTCGTATACGGCTATATATACGATAAGCATCTTTCCGCCTACAATATTATTATAAGCGCACGAGTGTATCTCTCTCACATATTTTCCAAAATATTTTTTTCACCGAAAACTCAAAATACACGCCGCACAGGACAAAGAGCTCAGCCCATACATGCTCGTTACGAAAGATGCGCTATGAGAATTCGGGGGGAAAAAAGAGCGCGTCCGACTCTGATGCGCATCCAGCAAGAGACTTTTGTTCCTCGCGTTGCGTCATCTGACCGTACGTCCGGTTTGAGTATATATATATATATATATATATATATATATATATATATATATATATATATACGGGGCTGTGTCGCGTCTGATGCGCGCGTGGTTGGAAAATTTCATTCGATTTTTCTGGTTTACAACAATGTTCACTTCTCAACTATATGAATTTTGCTTACGAACAAAGGAAGGTATATCAGATAAAAAAAACATCGATTGCTGTTCGCATAGATAAAACTATTTGCGCTGGTAGGAGCTGATCCTTCAACCTTCGCACGCTGAATTTATTATATCCGAAGATTGCCGAGGTAGAAAATTACGTATACCTATCAGTATCTAGATATTAGCTCAACAATTCAGCTTCCATTGTAATAACCTACGCACACATGCGCTTGATATCCTACTCGAATATCTATAACTGCAATATCTGATAATCGTATGTATTTCTTTCATCCGGTACGTATAAGCGGACATTAGTCTAGCGGCCACAATGGTGATTCGTGGCACTTTCGTTCGGTCGACTCCACCAAATTTTTTTTATGTATTGTGAGCCGCTGAATCCTAAAAACTTGGATGTTTTTGCCGTAGCATGTCCAATTAATTGTTATTAATAATTTTCATCAACAAATTGTCATTTTTAATATTTTTTCTTGACAAAGACTTTTTTAAGACAATCACATACAATTTTTCGTAAAACGCTTTCTTTTCGAGATAAATGCGTTTGAAGATCGAAAAATTCGGTTTTTCGCGTAATTCAGAATTTTTCAAAAAAAGCCACCAATTGACTAAGAATGGCTTAAAACGCCTAAAGAGCGAAAAATTGGTTAGATGAGATTCACTAATCGAACGCTCTCTCTCGCGCAGGTTTTTAAGCTTCGTAAAAGCCAGTATAATTAAAATACTATAATATAATGAACATATATGTGAAAAAATCAATCTTAAATCAATAATGTCAGCCTTTCCCAATAAAAAACCGTTTGATTTAATCAAATCAATCTTTAGACGCATCTATCTCGAAAAGAAAGCTTTTACGAAAAATTTTGTGTGATCGTTTTGTGTTTAGAATGTGCCGATTAACTTAAAAAAGTCTTTGTCAAGAAAAAATATTAAAAATGACAATTTGTTGATGAAAATACACAGCAAAGTGCCGCGTATCACCATTGTGGCCGCTGGACTACATCGGTATCTACAAAAACGCATCCCTCGCGTATACGCCTCTGAGTAAACAAACAGCGAGAAAAATCGCCATCATCAACTGTCACAACAAACTTCTTCGAGACGGCAGCTCGCTCATTTTTCCCTTTCACTCTCTCTTCTCCTCGACAGCGCCGCACACGCGTCGTCCTGCCGCGCGAAAAACCGAGAGTGATAAAAGACCTTCGAGCGATTATACTCGCGCTTTTCCACAGCTCGTGGTTTTATAATTCCGTTTTCATTCGTACGGCTCTCGACGCGACAACTCTCGCGCGTTATTTATACGCTTCGCGGAGCCGCGACCGCGTGTGCGTTATATATTGTATACGGACGACTTTTACCAGCGGGAATCAAGGTCGTGCGTCGAAATAGCTCGAAAGCCTGGGAGGGAGGAGTGACAGCGATTTCTGTTAATTGGATGTAAGGTGGAGTGGAATTTTCGAAGGGTGTTTTCACTGGAAACTTCGTTTTGCCTGTATAAGTTATTTTCGCGTTCGAGTGTAATTTCTAAAATAAGTATGTCACTAGTATCCATATCACGCGCACGGGATAATTATCGAGTTTTTATCGATAGAAGAGACGAAAGTGTATATCACCTTGACTCGAAAAGAGTCACCCGCGGTCCATCGAACTTGAAACGAATCAACGACAAAAATATATATATATATATATATATATATATATATATTCTAGACGAGGAAGCTACCGCGAGTCAAATCGGTATCCGAGAGCTCAGCGAACCGTTCGCTCTACGACTTTCACCCTCGAGCTTAGTCAATCGCGTCGGATTTTTTTTTTTCGTAAGAGTTAAAGTATCCGTATAAAAACTAGTCGTCGCCGGTAATTGAGTCGCGATGAGGAAAAAAAGTGTGCGTAGAGAGTCTCGAGGTTTATTGCTTACAATTGATGGTTATTAGATCCGTCGTTATATCGGCTGCGCGAAGAATCGAAAGTTATTGTCGTCTCTCGACGCGCAATATAATAAATGGTATATTGTACGCAGACGATTCGTTTCCGGACAGCTTTCCCATCCTATAACGATTATCGCCGCAATACGATTTTAGTAATAATAACCGCGGTAATAATATATAATCGCCGGGATGAGAGAGAAGTGAACCGTATATATATATATATATATATATATATAACGTCCGCTGTTAACTCATGCAAAACCGTAAGCGCAATCGATCTACCGTTTCCCCGAGTCTCGACGTTCTATACACACACTCTACTCATGTATACACTCGCTCGTTTTATTATTAGCGGCTATCGATCGCGAAGTTTATGTGCAATGGTAGCTTTGAGCCTACTAATCTTCGTCGGTATATATGTACGAATATAAGCACAGCTCGACTGTTGGAACAGTTATATAGGGAGGGATAAAGGTAGACGTTTTCGGGGTGGGAAGCTGAGATAAATAATGGCTCAATTCGCGACGTACGCGATGGCGAAATACTGAATTTAATATAGGCGCGAATGTATTCGTGTCCTAGATGCACAGTATGTATAGACATTTAAACTCTCACTATATAGGTCGAGTTGTACCTATATACTCAATGTAATTCGACGTAATACCGATCGCGCTTACCGATTTTACACGGTCGAGAACAATTTGTTGATTAAATTAAATCTCGCTTGTATGCACATACGCGAGTTAATAGTTTGCGTTAGTTTTAAAGTATGTTAATTCGTTGGAATGATTTCACATCTGTTATATACCCCGAGATCTTATCGACGTATATAAATCCCGCTAATATATACGAATCGAGTGTGTATACCAGCTCTGAATCGGTTAGATCGAAATCGGATCCACATCCTCTTGTTGATCTAAATATCGATAATCTGCGAAAATAAAAAAAATAATGAAGAAAAAGACGATTCGAAAAGTGCATTTTCCCTCATTACCAGGTCGAAGAATTCAATGAAACAGCTTCATACGATATATCGTATACAAACAGTTAAACTCGCGCGTCGAGCACAGTTGGAAAAATTCGATTTACGATGCGCATATTACCCATTTTTTACAGTAAGAGAACTGCTCTCGTATATCTAACGATATATGTGCGAGTTCATTAAAAGGATATATAAGTTTGCTTAATAAAGTGAAGTAGGGTGTAACGTTTTCATACTTACACATTTGTACACATATATAGAGAAAAAGCTGCTTATGTACATGTGTACGTGCTGCAGTACGAGTTTACGCGCGCAGCTCTTTTTATCGAGTCCTGTGCATACGATGGAGATAATAGAATACGAGAAATGCGAATTTAATCGCGCTTCATTGCGGTAAATCTTTGGTATACGAAGACAAAAACGCTCAAGATAATCGTGTATGTTCTTATATTTCACGGCGGATTCATTTTTCATCTCGAATTATAATTAATTACTGAATAATAACTAGATTCTCCAAACGAGTCCTCGCGTCGCTCTTCTAATTAAACGTGTCCCGTGTGTACCTTATCACGCATCATCCCAAAATAAAAGACCACCCGACGACTCGATCTTACGTTATATACCGTCTTGCGCATATAGGAAAGTGTATCGCCCGGTTCCGGCCGAACGCGCCTCATTATATGTATATGTATATATACACGTATTTCAGGCCGGGCTTTTTAAAATCATTGTACACAGCGGCCGGTGGATTAACCGGTTCGAGCGATATTTTTGCCGGTTGAGAGAAGTGCGTGTAATGATGTAAGTGTACTAAGCCATTCGGTCAGGCGTTAATATTCGGGAATCGTGTGTGTGTGTGTGTGTGTGTCTCGGGAAAAAGGAGAACGTTTGCGAAATGCGGTATATACTAGTTCTCGTTTCTTATTTTTTTTTTTTTTTTGCACAGCACTTTTTGTAATTCGAGATTAATGTTGCCGAAGTTACATACGCTTGGGTGTCCCGGTGCACGAAATAATTACGGGAGACCAGCTTCTTTTTATTTTTTCTTTCGTAACCGCGAAAGTAAACGTATATAAGGACCACTCGTTAATGCGGCAACGATCAATCATCCGAAAAAAGCTGCCTGTCCCTTTCGATTGGAGAAAAATCGTAATGACTTAATTTAATATACCGTCTTACATCGAGCTCGCCGACCTTTCTTTTTTTTTATCCGAAACTCGCCAATTTTTGATACGCTCGAAAGTCCGACTTTCCAATGTCGGCCCGGGGACATGTGTCAACTTTCTCGCGTAGATCTTAACGGCACGTGTGCAGCAGCAGCGAATTATGCCCGAGGAGGAGAACACCGTTCGCTCGATCATTGTTCCCGGGCGCGCGTATAGTTACTTCGTCGCTTTTTTGACCCTCATGCAAATTTTCGAAAGCGTTGCATACAAACCCAGCTTTTTTTTAAACAGACTTATCCTGATAATATTTTTTGAAGAAAGCGCGTTGTAAATGAAAAAAAAAATGTCTGGTCTGTTTCACAGGGTTCGGACCCACGAGTCGCCACATGTCGGGGAAAGCTGCAGAACAAGAGGAGCAAGCTCAACCAGGAGATCAACAAGGAGCTGCGGTTACGCGCCGGTGCCGAGAACCTCTTCAAGTATAATTCGTTCTGTGTTGTATTATAAAAAAAACTCTACCCGATCATTAAATCTACATACTCATGCGTGCAATACTTTCTCAGGGCAACGACTAACCGCAAGCTCAAAGAGACGGTCGCTCTCGAGCTGAGCTTCGTCAACTCGAACCTCCAACTTCTAAAGGAACAACTCGCCGAGCTGAACAGCTCCGTCGAGCTCTACCAGAATGACACGAGGTAAATACAACCTATGATCAATTCCCCTCTACATATAAAAGGAATTTCGCTTTCTTACACACGGCCACTACATCGCAGTAGCTTTTGAAAGTCACTCGTACCACTTTGCACATTTTCACCGACATGTCCATTATCTTTTACGACTGTATACAAGAGAATCGATAATATACACGATTAAAAATATAGCTATGCTCGCGCGGCGATATCTCCGTGTACCTATACGAGGAATCAAGGTCGCGGGCGAGTGTCTTTCGTGATGCAATAGCCCGATGCTCGCGCGCGGGTTCAAAGTCCTTTTCCGCTTTCTTCGCGGTGGCGGCTGTGTATAATACATTATCCGACGCTCGGATCTCGCGGATTGTATATATAGCTGTGTGCTCCGACAATGCGCGCATCGGTCGAATATCGCGATTCGCTTATGGGTTCCTGCTGTAAGGTCGATGAACCGTGGACAGCTTTTATATATTCTTCAAATTGAAAGTTCTTCTGCTTTTTTTTATTGAACAATGAATTTTTCGTTTATCATCAAAGTAAAAAGTGCGTATTTCTTAAACCCCATCGAGAAAAAGTACATTAGAGTAGTTTTGTTTGTATACCGCCTTCTCCATTCTATTCGCGCGATACGACGCGTCGGAAGTCGTTGTACAGCCGTGTGCAGTGTGTTTGCACACGAGGAGGCGCTTTGCTATACGCTTCATAAATTGCGTGCGACGCTCTGTGCTCTCGGATTTAACCGTATATACGTATAGCTGCGTACAAACGTCAGTCTGCACGCTTTGATGGTGAGAAGTTTCTCGGGACGTGTGCGCATGCGTAAGTATTATACGTGTATATACCGGCGCGTTTTGTCCCGCTGTTTCCGAGATGGATTCTTTACGAGCGATTGTTACGTAAGAGGGTGAAAATTGCTGCGAAAAAATAACATTTACAGATAAGTTTGTGCGCGGTGCGGAAAAAGAAGGCAAGATGCGAATAACGACGAGTTCCGCCTCGAACCTTCTTCGCGGAGAGACGCCCAACTACTCGATCATGATGTGTATATATACACCTCGATCCTTATCGTCCTCTAATGATTATCTTTACAACAATGATTTAACGGCTAATGGCTATAATGCAAGCCCTTCAAATACACGTGTAATTTCCTCCTAACGCATCGTAATTACACGCCGGCGCTTTTGATTTATCGTAACAAATTGCAAAATAAGCGTCCTGGCATTATATCTATAATGACATTTTTCTTATCGACTCGACACATAGGAATTCCCTTTTGCTATCGATCGAAACGCTCAATTACCGCCTATCCACCTCCGCATCTCTTCCCTTCTATATATATATATATATATACTCGCATCACGATTTCTTGAGAGCCAATCGCAAAATCGAAGAATGCGCGCGGCGGCGGCGGAATGACACGGACGAAAACGGAGTATTCCCTCGGTATGTAAGTGACTTGCTAACGGTCTTGCGATTCTTCGAGTGACTCCGGATTTTCCCCGCTCGACAAGTACCGACGATAAGAATGCGCTGGGAAATGTAATTTTTGTGTTTTTTTTTCTGTAAGAAAGCACAGTTTGTTTTTTAACTATTTTATTAACTGCTAGTTGTTCGTTACATTGCAATGTTTAACAATAGCGTACTTATTACGTGAATATGAAAAGTATTAAGGGGGTGTCAAAAACCATTATCTCTGAAACTGTTTTACCGACCATACGTTGTACAACCGCATTTGAATATTTAACTAAAAAGCGAATTGAACAAGACAAAATTTCTCTCCGGATATCAAATTATTTTAGTTCAGATTTTGTACGACAATCCTTAACATAATCGTTGTTAGAGAAAACATTCGGTCGATAATACAGTTTCCAGAATAATCAAGGAAACCCCCTCAAATTTTCCAATACACTCGATGAACGCTTCGAACGCAACACTCGATCACCGCAAGCAATAAAAACTCTCAACTCGTACAAGACGTGCCGCACATAAAGTCTCATTCGCCGTGAACAAAAGCCGCGCAGAGAGCGAAGCATATCTGCACTGCACACCGCTCGAAGAAGACGTGTGTATATAGTCGCTCGAGAGCTATATAACGGGAAGTCGGATGTTGTGCAGCGGGACATTCCCTAAGGTAATAATGCGATTTACCGCTCGCATAAACGACTGTCTCCTCTCTTTCTCCCTGTCGAGAAAAGGGCGAAGAATCGGGTCGTCGAGAGATTTACGAACCGATAAAACTCGCGCGCGTATACGGGATCGGTTGTAAGCCCGAGAGAGTCTCATATTTTTGGAGATTTTTTTTTAACGACGAGGTGGAAACTTTTTAATGCTTGTTTATAGTAATGAACTTGGACGATTCTTTCTGTTGCAGCGACGACGTGTTTATGCCGCTGATACCGCTGGGACTCAAGGAGACGAAGAACATCGACTTCAGGGATCCGTTCAAAGTGAGTAGACTATTCGAGCGGTGGTACGCTTGGGTCGTCCACGAAGTCCTCGACGATCTTCTTCTTCGTTTCCTTGGTCGGTTCCTTACCGACAACCTTGAGGAACTCGTCGAAGTCTTCTTTTGGTGGACCTATCTCGAGGTACTCCCTTTTCGTCACTTCTGGAGTGGCTCTAATGCTGATGGTACGAATTGGCTTCGCCTTGGATTTCTTGGCATCCGTTGGTACCGAGAGACTGGTGAGCTTCGTGATTCGAGGCATCGTTATCAGGAGGTTGCCTGTGGTCACGTTGCGCTGGGCTAGACTCTTGTCCGTTGAAACTTCACAGGGGAGGACCAGCTGCAGGACTTTGCCCTTGATGGTTACCCTGACGTAGTCCGGCTGAACGTCGACATCGACCAGTGACGTGTTCAAGTGTCTAGAATGAACGATTGAAAATTTAGCTCGTGTATCGTACGTTTTTACGTGAGAAAGTGAAACTTGTTCATACTTGTAAAGTCCAATTTCCAAGATAACGTTATCTCGATCGTCCTCGTCGTTGAGGAGGAAGGGAACCTTCGGCTGATTCACGTTGTAGGGTTTTCCCTCGGGATTGAACAACTTCGGGACGTACTTTTTTGGCTTGTCGTCCTTGTTCTCCTTCTTTTCGCTTCTCTCCATGGCTTTTTTGGCAATGGCTATGCGATCCTCCGGTGTGTGGTAGCTTGGAGCGCTCCAGAATTTCGTGTCTTCTGCGGCAGTTTCTTCAACCTGAGCAAATGTTAGTTCAAGTTAGTTAAAAGTATCCACGCTCGGAGAATCTTTGCATTTTTAAATAGCTTCAAGAAAGTTAATTTGGGAATTTCTAGTTATAAAAATATCTCTATTATGCCTTTCGCATCGAAAAGATAAAAATACCCCGCATGTATACAACTATACATCGCGTAATCCAACTTCCCGCTGATTCACCAAAAAGAAAAGATACATACATTCTTCTCCACCTCTTCCTCGTCATCCCGGATCTCCGTGATTCTCACTCCCTCCTCGTCTCCCTCTCCCCTCTTCTCCTCTCGTTCTCGATACCGGACTTTCTGGCTCTCTCTGGTCGTAGCGTATTTCCGGTATCCGCGTATGACGTCGCCCTGAGCCTCCGCGTAACGTTGCAGAGCCTTAATTCGCTCCGAACGGTCGATTTTCTGAAGATCCAATTCTCGGATTTGGGGTAAGGCGGCGATTACGTAGTCTCGGTAACCCTCGTATTCGCAGCAAGGGTTGCCGCTTAGGATTAGGTGTTCTAGGTGCTCGTTGTTTCTGGATTGGAAAAAGTTGATATTGATAAAATTTTAAAAAGTTTAAATGTTATTTTTTACACTTTTTATAGTTACATTATCCATTCGAAAAAATTTTAGAGTCTCACTACACTGAGTTCCGACAAATTTAAAATTCAATCAATGAACAAAGTCTCACCTCAAGCATTTCACACCCCTGATATCGCCAATGAAATTAACCGTCAAGTCGAGTTTCTTCAAGCTCTCCAGTCCCTCCAAATTTTCGATAACCTCTATATTGTTCAACGCCAAATTAAGATACTCGAGTTGCTTAAGTTTGTTGAGATTTTCAATCTTCGAGATAAGATTGTACTGCAGCAAGAGAATCTTGAGGTTACGACAGGCTTGATTGAGCAGCTCGATTCTCTCGATGTTCTCCTGGTGTAGAGAGAGTTCCTCCAGTGTCGAAATTTCGCCTTCGTTGTGCTCCGAGCGTTTTCGAAGCAATTCCATTGTTATTCGAGGCATTTTCGTCAAATGCTCTTACTCGGTGCGTTGTTAAAAGTTGTGTCGCTGGAAGGTTATGTCGTCTCAGTTTTGTTGCCAATAATAGGGTGAGGTCTTATCGATCTAACAGTCCTTGGCTACCGTTTGAATTCGAATAAGTCACGTGTGTAGCTTGCACCTGGTCGTTAAAAAAAAAGTAAAATATCGATTTAAGTATTGATGATCGTATAAATTAATGCATCGTTTTATTTTTGCAGGATTTTATTCTGGAGCATTACAGCGAAGATGGGGAAAATTACGAAGAAGCCATCGCGGAACTCATGGAGACGAGACAGGTATAAATACCACAATCCATACACTATACCTGTATACACAAGTATAAATATCATCAAACTAATAATTTATATATTCTCAAGGCAACACGTACACCGACGAGGGACGCAGCGGGTATCGGCCTGCTCCTCCGCTACTACAACCAGCTGTACTTCATCGAGCGACGTTTCTTCCCTCCTGACCGTAGCCTCGGCATCTACTTCGAGTGGTACGACTCTCTGACCGGTGTGCCGAGCTGCCAGCGCACCGTTGCCTTCGAAAAAGCCTCCATCCTCTTCAACGCAGGAGCTCTGTACACCCAAGTGGCCGCTAAACAGGACAGGAGAACAGCCAGGGGCCTGGACCAAGCTGTCGATGCTTTTCTCAGATCTGCCGGGACGTTTAGATACATACATGAAAATTTCACCAACGCACCGAGTATGGATCTGGGACCGGATATGCTGGACATGCTTGTGCAGCTTATGCTGGCGCAGGCCAGGGAGTGTCTGTTTGAGAAGCTGGACCTTCAGTCGAGAGACTCGAGGGATATCGACGTGTCGCTGGATCTAGCTCAAGAAGCAGCGCAGGTGTGTAGTCTGTATATAGTAAAGATGTAGAGTTTTTTTTATACGTTTCGATTGAATTTTATGTTATTTCTTCTTCGAAATGCATATGTGTGAAGAAAATATTTAGAAAAAATTTAGTAACATTCGTTTATTTTATAGATTGTAAAATTTTTACTAGGCCAAAAAAAAGTACTCGAATGATTTGCGTCTTTTGCAACAGGTCGCGGCGGTCTACAGCGACGTACACGCGCTGATATCCAGAGAGCCGGTGCGCGATTACGTGCCAGAGTCTTGGATCTCCCTGGTGTCCGTCAAACGCGAACACTACCTCGCCATCTCGCATAGGCACTGCGCGGCCGGATTGCTGGATTATCCTGTGAGCGATTTGAGACCTGAGACGAGGATCATTCTCGAGAGGATTCAGGTGACCGATGCCAAGACGCAGCTGGATATCACCGTACCCAAGTCGGAACATGACAGGCAGTTGCTGGGTAAGACATTTTTTAAGATTAGAATATACATAAACATCAATAGTCAAAGAGATAATAAATACCGATTGGCGCCGGCAACGTTTCAGGCCGAGCACACGTGAGGGAGGCGTTGGTACTTCACGAGGAGAGTCAAAGGCTACAGAGGATGTGCAGAGAATTGAAGGGTAAACAATCGCTGGTCAAGGTGTTGAGAAAAGCACAGGACCTCACCATGGATGTGTATGGCAGATCCGGTGACGAGGACGATCTTAGGGAACTCCTCGATGCGCCTAACATTATAGGTAAGTTAAGACTCGTGACCAATTCGATACTCTGATTAAAAATTAAAAAAGAAAGATATTTCATACCAAACTAAATTACTTTTTAGCGGCGACAAAATTCCAGCTGAGCCTGACGCATCCGGATTTCGGCCAACACGGTGTCGATGATCTCTTCCGATCCCTGGGACCTGTAGCTATATTCTCAGCGAAACGCCACTGGACGGCGCCGAGGTTGATTCAACTGCAACGCGGCCCTACTGGCGAAGGTTTTGGTTTCAGCGTCAGAGGAGACGCGCCTGTAATTATTGCCGCTGTCGATCACAATTCTCTGGCTGATGTAAGTACCTTGCTTGTAAATTATAAAATCGTATAAATTCGGAAGGAACATGTTCATTCACGAGACTATTATCGTATTTTAGCTGGGTGGAATGAAGGAAGGCGACTTTATCGTGAACATCGGCGATAAGGACGTCAAGTGGGCATCGCACGAGCAAGTCGTTCGTTTGATCAAGCAGTGCGGCGACTCTATCAGTCTGAAACTCGTCACGCCGATGGACAGGAATTACTTGAAAGTAGGTTCCACTCATAACTCGCCTAGTGCGAATTTTCTAGTATCGTCAAAAGGATACTTTGACTAACGAAACGTATGTAATTTGCAGAAACCAGTGAAAGCCAACAACCGCGACAAGGGCAGCGTTTCAGCGAGCAGTTCGTCCGGTGTCTCATCGGGTCAGCCGAGTCCAGCTGGTTCGGTAACAACAGCACACGTGGCCAGGAGGCTGCCCTGGAATCCTTTTAAAAAGTCCAATGGGCAGCGGGACAGCAGAGACCTGACCTTTGACAATGTCATCCTCAGATGATTCGAGTGTCGCGGCCTCGCGTCTTCCATGAACAGATTGTGCAGTTGCTCGGGCAATTCGAAACTTTGATCAATACGCGAGTATCAATCGATCGGTTATACAATGCTGATAGACGAGGAGATGGATTATTTCGTTAGATTGTACATATATATTGATAATTTTTTTTTTCATATCCATCGTTATATGAAGAGATGAATGTTTTAAGAACACTAGGTATATTTTCACTAATCGATTGTTGCCAAACTGTAAATTGACTACTTGGTAGTGTTTAACGCTTGTAGATACGACAAGAAATAAGTATTGAGCTTTGATAAGTCGTCAAGAAGTGAGAGAAAATCGTTACTTATTTTAGGTAGTTTTACTATTGAAATTGTAAATTATAAATTCAGATCGTTTAGGCGAATTCGAGTTATAAATCAGCGCTAGAGATTTCTAAAAATTAGCCACTGCGCTAGATCGCATGAAATGCAGCCTGTGAGCCAAACTTCGTAATAACGGAGCTCGTTATTATAGTCTAACGCAAGTTTGGTATCGGGCTACTTTTTGACCCTTATCACATTAGAAGTCTTGCTTGTTTCGTGAAGGATGTAATATCTAATGGATGTGTATATCAATGAGTTTGTAAGGTTACATAAGGTAGAGTTTACACGTTGTTGAGTATTGCATTGTAATTAGCATTAATTTTAAAAAGAGATCCTCTTGGATGATTGCCATATGTATCAGTTTTTTCGTTTAAACGATCGCAAATGCACCTTTTAAGAATTTTGAGGAAAAAAATGGGGAGATTCCTTCTTAATGAGCATTGCTTATACATGCAATATTTTTGTTGTAATAAAAGCTTATAATTATGCATGTATAAAGTAGTGCCAATAATTATAATGTGTAGAAGAAAAAGTTTAAGTATCAGTACGTATTTCAATACGAAATCTTAAAGTAGATTCATATTATATATATTTTATCAGAGCAAAACAATACTTTTTCAGAATACATGAACCGAAAATTTTAACCGGAAATCACATCGAATATTAAATTGTTAACATTTTTGCATGTACATATAGGTAATATGTAATATTGTTAATTGTGTACTTAATAATTATGAAGGCAGTGTGATTAATTTTTTTGTATATGAACAAATTTGTGAAAAATCGGAAGTAAATATAAGACGTAATATAAAATAGAATTGTACTATTTCTTTTAGTGCGTGTTCACCTCTCATTACTTTATACTACATATTACGCGTATAAAATACTACTTTGTTGATTGTATCGACGCAGATCTAACAGCGATTACTATTTTACCGACATCCAGTGCACTTTATACCTAATCATTTTAGAAAATTTAGCTTACTGTACATATTAACCCGGTTACATTTCCTCAAATGTTTCATTGTAAAACGATCAAAAAGCGATTTTACCTTTCGAATCGAAACTTTTACTAATCCTTTATTTGTACGAAATGGTTTTTTTATCACGGCATTAACAAAAATGCAACCTTCTACACCTCGCTCAACTTTCAAGCCAGAAAGAAAAACAACTTCTCCAAATGCAACATTCACGAGAAACCCTCGAAATAGGTCGATCTTCGAAAGCTTCTCGAAGTAAAAGTAAAATGTCAAACTTTACCGGATACCCCTATCGCATAGCGTATATACGCAGCCTTCACATGTGCGAAACACGATATCGGTCGCCTTCGGTTTATCTCGGCTCTTAAAGTACAGGGCGATGCACTTTCTTCTCGCGCCGACTTTTAAGGTCAAGAGAAAGTTCAGCGGTCGCCGAGAGAGCACAAGTTCGCGCTCAAGCGTCGTGTGCTTTTATTCGCGAGCTTTTTCTGCGGATTATTACGAGGAAAGCGATAAAATTTTACGGCGATACGAAAATTTGAAAGCTATCGATCTTCTAATGTTCCTTTCTTCGGAGTTCAATTACCTTGACTCTTCACGCTTGCCTGAAGATCATTATACCTTTTGTCTGTATAGAAACTCGGTCGAGTGAATTTGATTTGGGGAAGTGTATAGTATAAGCAAAAGTTCGAGAAGTTTGCGTACAGTCTGGAGACATTATATTTAAATGCTTGGGTAATCGCTCATTACATTAATTTAATTACCGGCAGATTTATTGCCTCTCAAATTTGTGCAACATTGCATTTGAGGCATAATGATCAATCTATCTGTATATTATTGAATCAACGTTTACGAGCTCGAGCTGTGTATAATTACGTATATATCCTTCAGTAGCAAATGCTGGGTATGAGAACACACGTGTACGCCTATTTGTTTCTCTTATTGGCACAGCTTGATTGTATGTGATTTTATTTTTTATCGTAAATAGAAGATTATAGTCAGCGATTCGAATGTAACGATATCATTATTGACATCATAGACTTTATTTTTCATTTATGAATCGATCGATTAATGAAACTCGTGAACGTATACATTACAACTAAATACGGCACACATCGATTTCAACAAACTTCAAAATAATTTCAACGTATAATATCTGAAAAATCCTCCCAAATATGCCATCAGCAAATCCAAGCATGCACATCGCACTTAGCCAACGCGTTGCAAAAATGACACTGTCGTCCCCGTATTCGGATCATAATTACAAAAACCGTCATCGGCGCTGGTCGTGCAGTTGTGCAATATCTTTGGGAATTTCGTTCTGGAGTCTGTGTGCACAGGTATATATACAGCATATATACAACGACTGTAGCGGTGAAAGTCGATCCGATCCAAGCTCGACATGCTTCGGCTCTTGCGGTGTAGTATACGTATATAGACACTGGACACACAGAAAGAAGCGGCTTTTCCGTGCGAGACTGGAAGGAAGGATATACATATATATATTATCTATCCTTTTCGTTCCAAGTGCAACGCGCCAGCGTTGCGTATATATCTGAAGCGAGGATATAACGGGATTGACATTGTAACGGGTCGATAGATTCTTACGGGCAGCTTCGACGGGAATATCGGTTTTTAGGTTTGTAGGGTATTTATGTCGGACTGTTTTTCTTTCAGTAAAGGGATAATATCGATTGGATATTGTTTTTCCTGCGCGTTTTCCATATACACTCGCTCGCGTTTGAACCAACGCAATCGCAACAAAATTTAGCATCTCATTAGCGAAGGCATAACCGACTGCAATAATAAAATTTTCTAAATAATCCCAACAAAGCTACAGCATCAGCAGAGGCATCATACGCGATTCGCGATTAAACTTTTTCCTCAAACGAAAACTTTTCCTCTTTTCGCGAGAGAAACCGTATCGTTTAGCCGAGAATTTTTCAAGAACTCTGCCTACGAGAGAGAGAGAGACGGATCGCTTATAAAGCTTCAATAATGCTCGGTGAAGCGGTGTGTTGTACGAACTCGCGAAAGGAGAAAGCAGCTTTGCGCGCGGGAATGGAAGGTCGGAAGAAAGTGAATCGCGCGATTGTATGTGTATACATGCTCTCTTAGTCATGAGGAAGGACGAGCTCTTATGGTGTGTCTCGAGGTATTATTATATAGAATAAATTCATATTTACGTTCGGCGTGTGTGTGTGTGACTTTCTTTTTTTTTCTTGCGTTAACTTGGCTACCTACTCTCTGTATAATTATTATTTCATCGGGGTACGCACGTGTGTGTGTGTGTGTGTGTGTTATTGCGTAACGATGAGAGGATTTTTATCGATGCGATGTTAATTTTTTAGTGCCGAGCTTGAGGGTCGAAGTTATGATTCAGCTAGTGCGTTTTCGGGACATCGGAACGAGGCTGTTGTAAGTTACGCGAGGAATCGTCTCTTCTATCGTACACCGAGCTTGGATCAGGGTTAAGGAAAATATGAGCGATTGTTATTCCGGACGAGCTTTCCTGTACAAGGCCGTTTATGACACGTCATATAGTTTCTTCAAAACAGCGGCAAATTTGAAATGTCTCCGACGCACTACATATACATATACCAGGGCGATTTTCTCCTCTCACTAGATCGCTCTTCTTTTCGGCCCGAAACAAAACCACGAAGAGTCCCAATTTCACTCCCCAAAAAATGAACCAGCAACTTCAAAAAAAAAAAAAAAAAAAAGAACGTCACGGTGCATTATAATACCGTCTCATTGTATAACTCAAGCGCGTATACATATAGACGTACACGGAGGGGTACAGCGTGAAAGAAAGCGCGCCGATCCCCACTTTACGATTTTCGTAGTCGCGGCTCAGACAGTCCGTTCTCTCGAGTCTCTCAGTAGTAAGCAGCAGCAGCTTCTCGCGGCCGCAAGTCCTCGATCCTCTAACCGACGGGAATCAGCCGAGTATCCGCACTGCAGGTGTGTAACTGCGCTTCTTCTTTCTCGCATCGGTGTCTCTTTAGAGAGTTTACATTTGGTATACGCTCGACGCGCTGTGTTATATATATATATATGGTGTTTTAGCCTTGTGGGTTATCCAGGCTGTTTCGTAAGGATGAGTTTCTTTCGCTTTGTTTCGCGCGTGTGTGTGTATGGCAGTTTTATATAGATATATACCGATATTGCGTTTATCCACGCGGCTTATCGTAAAGTAGATTGTTTTCTTTTTATTTTTTGCGAAAACCGAATACACGAGGCAGATCGAAAGAAAGTCGATGAAAGTTCGTTTCCGGCGCCCCCAGACTGCAGCATCGGAAAAGGGATTTGCGGAAATCGGTTGGCCGATTACTTGCGTAACGCGCGCGCGTGTGTGTGGGTATATATCTTGGGCAGAAGTGAAAGTGCGCGCATTTTTGCGCCGCTATATAATCGATCTTCTCCTCGTTTATACATACGTATAAATACCCCTGAAATAATACTTACTCGAAAATACCAGCCGAAGCTCGTATATACACGATACGCAGCATCGTATCGTCTGTATATAAGCTTCTGCGACGATAAGGTAAATATATACGCGTCGGCTTTCACCGCATCTTGTCCATATCGTGCGCTTGTAATATGTCGTTTATCATAAACGTGCGCTGCACGCACGTGGGTGCATATTTCCATGTAGACACTTAGAAAGTAGATCACCTTGCGGTGAGAAATTGGTAATGAACGTATAATGCGTCTTTGACACGGAAAACGGGTTCCCTCTGGATCGCTTGAAATTTTACAAATGTGTATGCATATATATACCTGCATGTCTCTCTTTTCGCGCCGTAAAACTCGGCGAAGAAAGTCGTCGCGCTCATACCAGACACTGCGTCTTATCGAATGACAACTTCAAATATAGAAAGCCACGTACGTATAATACAGCCATATACGTCAGAGAGATTTCAACGACCAAAAATTCGATCTGGCGCACGTATGTGGCGTAATTCCTGGGCTCGTACGTACACCTTCTTCTCTATGTAATCTAATCGGTTTACAGCTCGTACATGTACGCGTCATTCTGACTTTTTTCATATTAGGTTATTTACGCGTACACAAATGCGCAACGCGCTAATCGACGTCGGAAAATAAGTGGTTTTTCGCGGCTACACACGAGGTATGTGATCGTGAATATATGGAGAGGTGTAACGGTGTACATATACGCATTACAGCACTCGGCGATCGGCGATTGCGTAAAAATCACCGGGGCTTTCGTCACAATCGTCGCCGACTCTGTCGACACACTTTAGTCTCGTATAATTAAAATAACACTTTGAGAGAGGTGAAAAAATGTGTGTGTTTTGCCTATGTTTTTTTTCTAATCTTATTTTGCATGAAACGTGCTCGCCGATCTTGTTCTAAATTAAAAGAATACGGTCGGTTATGCAACGCGAAATCAGTTTTTTTGTCGCTAAAAGACCAATGGCCTGCACTTATACTGGTAAACAGTCAAACGTTTATTTATCGCCAGATTATATACTTTTTATTGCGCCGCATTCTATTTTATGGCTGATAGGATATTGAAACAGGCTCGATTAATAATCGTAGAATTATTTCTATATGTACGAAGCGTCTCGTAACGTACACTTATTCTTCTCTTCAGAATATCTCGAGAGATGTAGCGTGAATCATCAATGTTCAAACGCAGCTTTCCGATATATCGCTCGAAAGCAAAGGATCGTTATACCCGACGCCGTCGTATTTATTATACGGGAAAGAACGTAAGGCAAAAACTCGCTCGTAAAAATCACCGCATCTATAGCTATGTATATACACGCAGGATAATTTCCCACAATGTTTTCACATTCGTATCCAAGGCCGCTAACTTCCTCTAAAATCTCCTTTCGCCCATCGACTTTTCACACGCGCTCACATAATATTCATATGCCGCGAGACCTGTGCACGTGACTCTACTGTGAAATTCGCAAAATCTGTAGCGCGCGCGCGCGCGCGATAATCGCATTCAGCCGGCGTGAGGAATCAATTTTTTTTCTCTTCGCTCTTTTACACGCTGCTATATGTAGATGATTGTCATCGGTATTTTTGACGCGCGAGTCGTGGTGCTGAAAAATCGCGCCGTTTTGTTATTCAAATTGGGCGCGCTGAAAGCGCGCGAATCGGCTAATAACGTGCTCAAACATATAGCGAGTCGCATAATTAGTTTTCTTTACGCGAGTTAGAAGACGAGGTGACGTATTGAAGGCTCTTTGAAAGACGGATTGATGGGTGTTATTTCCGTTTGTCGGCTTTTTACGTCGTCTTCCAAGAAACTTTTCTTTATCATGTAAAAAGTTGATCTTAATTCTCTATGGTACAAAAACTCTATCAATCACTCCGTGCTATAGTCCAAAGGTTTCGATCCTCTAAAAAAATTCAACCATATTTCAGTCGCAATTAAAATGTCACGCACATTATTCCAGCCGGAGAAAATGGGTGGCCAGGAACAGCCGGAGGCCTACAAGTGCAGCCTGAGCTCGCAGGCCCAGGCCATAGCGAAGCGCGAGCTTCGCGAGGACGAGGCCACCCGGGATCACGCCCTGGAGCAATTCCGCGAGTGGATCCAGAAGCACCCGAGCATCAAGAACTGCCGGACCGACCCCGTCTTCCTTCTGCGCTTCCTCCGTACCAAGAAGTTCAGTCTTCCTCTGGCCCAAGAAATGCTCGAGAGATACCTCACCATCCGGCAGTTGTATCCCGAGTGGTTCCAGAACCTCGACATCGATGATCCGGAAATCGAAGCTATCATCGACGCTGGATATCTCGTGCCGTTGCTCAAGAGGGACTCCCATGGACGCAAGGTCATTCTCTCGTGTGCCGGTAGGTTTTCTTCTCTTTGGGGTCTATACTGAGAAGAATTTTTAACGAATATTACTGTGTTCTATAGCAAAGGTGTGATATACTTTGATTTGTCAGAAATTTTACTATGTTACACGGTAAAATTTATCAGAAATCGAAGTATATGATACTTTTACTATAGAACATAGTAATTTATGTGAACAATTTTTCTCGGTGTACTGTTAGCAGCAATCACATTTTTTGTTCAATAATATTACGTTTGGCTGTCAGCGGTCATTGTATTCGAAGCTCGACTTCTTATATTAGATGTGGTTCCCGAGAGCGTGACTGTTTTTTTTAATTCGCTCTCTGCGATATATATGCAGTGAAAGTCGCTTCCACTATGTGCGCAGAGAGTGAAATCGAAAAAAAATTTATCGACCGTAATATAGAAACTTTTGTAATAGAAATCAGCTTCATTATGGCATCATCCGAGTGATATAACGATTATATAAATTTCGGCTGTTAGCCCAACTGTGATTCGAAAATTTACGGACACGTCGTGCACGGTTGATGTTTTGCCTTCGTTCGAATTGCCTATACACGTATATCCTGATTTCGAGCTTTAATAAAATTTCGAGTTATATGTTTTGAGAGAATCTCCAGAATTACTTTTCAATGAACAAAGTGCAGCCTATACACGTAATGCACAACAGAGCGAGCCTAACTTCCGCGAGCTATTATAACGAAGGATCTATGTATATACTGACGAACTTTCGTCAAACTTGATACAGCATGAATATCCAAGACGCCGTCGTCCCAACTTTCCTAACTCGATATTCCGCCTCCGTACATATATATATATATATATATATATATATATATATATATATATATATATATATATATATATATATATATATATATATATATATATATATATATATATATATATATATGTGTATTACAAGATGCTTCATCGCCTCGTCGATTTTCACCAAACCAATCTCAACGATAAAAATTCATCATCCTTCACAGGTCGTTTCGATCCTTACAAATTCACCTCGGCCCAGATGGTACGCGTGCACAGTCTCGTGGTCGAGGCTCTGATGGACGAGGAGGAAAGCCAAGTCCACGGCTACACCCATCTGAACGACGAGTCTGGCCTGACGATGGGCCACCTTAGCTCCTGGTCCATCACGGACATACGCAATATGCTCGGCTGCATACAGAACAGCACACCCATGAGGCACAAGGAGACCCACCTGGTCAACGTTCCCGGATGTGCTACGAAGATTATCGAACTTGCGCTGTCGCTGCTGAACGAGAAGCTTCGCTCGCGCGTTTTGGTGAGATTTGAATTTCCCGCCGTTTGTTAAAGCTCAACGAACGCAGAGTATACGATTCTACAGAGTTGTGTTGGTGCAGCACGATGATGAGATTATATCGCGCGGCACATCGTATACGCGGCTTTTCTTCGTTTTCCCCGATTGGCAGTGCGCGATAAGTGCGCAATTAATTAGCTGCGGTCTTCCCAAGCGTGAACAGCGCGTATCGTTCTTGACACACAATGTATCGCATGCAGGTCTCTCGCGTTCTATGGCAGTGCAACCAACGGAGAAATAAAGATCACTCGTTGGAGATCGTTATTGCACGGAGTGAAAGTTTTGGGATGAAAGAAAAAATTTTCCAATTTTCAGCTCCACAAATCCTTGGACGATCTGCAGCACACGATCGACCCGAAGATCCTACCCAAGGAATACGGCGGCGAAGTTCCTCTCGCCGAAATGATCGGTAAGTCTTCCCATTATATGCTTTTACCACTTTGTTCAAATTCGCGAGCAGACTTTCTCTTTCTTCACGGCTCACTAGTCGAACCGTGAAATATTGAACTCTCTCTCTATCTATCTATCTATCTATCTATCTATCTATCTATCTATCTATATATATATATATATATATATATATACATCGCAAGTTCGCCAATCCCGTAATTCGCATAATAACGATAAATGTTGATCTTTTGACAGCCGAGTTCAAGAAATCGCTAAGAGCCAAGAGGAACGAGATCAAAGCTCTGGACGATATGTATATAGAAATCTCACCAAAGGACGCGTACTCGGCGAGCGAAGGATTGGGTGGACTTTCCGGATCGTTCCGCAAGCTCGAGGTTGACTAATTTTATTTTATTGTTTGTTCAAGTTTTAATTTTTAAGCTTCATCGATGATGCTCGCTCATTTTGTTTATCCAAAACTCGTATTCGTAAATTATTGCTTATCTAGACACTTATAGCGCGTGAATTTTGGTTCGGGTAGTTCTTTTTTTAGCACAAAAAATATAAGCTCGTGGTTGTACATTATGCATGTACAGCTCGAAAAGTCGAGAGTGAATTATTCCAAGTGATGAGAGAGCCAAGATTCTCGAGTAAGTCCGTAATGTTAATTAGTTTGGTAAGTCCGTCACGAAGTGTGCTCAGCCGGTGGTATAAGTTACCTACAACGTTGCAGTTGTTATACATAATGTAAATCGCCTATACTATTATCACTTAACTGTGATTTTTCGCGATTATAAATACAATAGCTATAGAATATCGCATATTATATCTTGTAATTACTACTTATATTCTACACCGTATTATATACCCACATGCCACTTAATCATCTACTGTTATTGTGTCTATTCTCACACCGTTTTCTATAATGTGCGTTCTT
Organism: Muscidifurax raptorellus; assembly: GCA_020010945.3. Taxonomy (NCBI): domain Eukaryota; kingdom Metazoa; phylum Arthropoda; class Insecta; order Hymenoptera; family Pteromalidae; genus Muscidifurax; species Muscidifurax raptorellus. The sequence continues at coordinate 44,986,907 of CM052077.1, read as the reverse complement.
TTTTCTTTGTTATTAGTTTACGTTTTTACTTTATTTTCATAAGGTTATTAATGTTTTTTCATGTACTTTAAGTCTATTAGCATGATCATGTGTATGTGTAAGTTCATATGTGAAATACGGGTATCTGCGAAGCTATATTGACACGCATAAATAAAATGCTTTTATAAGAATCTAAATTATCGTCTTCAATACTTATCTACCCAATGCATACTAACATAGAATTAGTCCGTTAAGAGAACACGAAAATCGATAGGAATAAAAATGAATATGAATGACTGAAATGCATTGTTTAAAATACCATATAGAACGTTGGATAACGCAAATGGCATATGACTCGTATTGCCAATGAAAAAAGTCGGTCCATTAGTTTCCAAAATCCTCTCTATTCCTTAATCATTTTATCTGTCGTATAAAACATTGTCCTCAAATCGATGCAGAACTTCATCATCAAAATTAATCCCAGATCATTTTCCGATGTCCTTGTCCGATGATGATTGTTCACCTTATTAAAAGTAAAATAATTAGATAAAATACAATTATAACCATCGCATTACGTAATGCTCACAGTCGATACAACAAGCATACAATACCCTATACAGCATTGTTCACAGGCAACGTTCATCCACGATCTTCATGCTTCAGTACTCGGATCAGCACTGACTCAGAGCTCCCGACGAAGCCTTGAATTGTCGGGTTACATGTTTTATCATCCCATAAGAACCCGTCGCATTTCTCGAATGTATACGCTTTACTTTTACGTTACGTGTCTTATGGACACGCGTCGAAGTACATCGAGTATTCCTATATATCATTGCGTGTATTGTGTTTTCTATATATCTAAAATGAATGATTGAGTTTGTGCAGTGAAGTAGACGTGGACGAATGACTGGCGAAGGGATAGTTTTCTATTATACTATGCTAGAAAATTACATGCTTGGAGACATAAAGTTTTGCTATATGTTCCGGGATGATGATTTATTCACAAAAGTGAGTGCATTACCCGACGGTACAGAGTAGAACTTTTTCTTATACTTGCGTGGCAAAGGGTTCTATACAGAGATTAATAATTATTTGCGACAATTAAGCGCAATATGGAAATAGACCTCGAATATACTGCAGAAAAGAAGTTTACTTGTACCTCTGCGTATGGAATCATATATTTTTTGTTAGAAATGTCGATAGAAATATGCGATGAAAAGTATGAAATAAAAAAAGTGAAGATAGAAAAAATCCATATGATGTACAATAGAAAAGGCTTTTGACATCTCGTGATGATAAGATGGATGTATAATCTTAGTTCTTTACTGCCCAATTACGCAGCTGTACATTGTATCTGTCAGTGATCTGGTCTATGAAATAACGCATTAATTGCTCTATATTATAACACAAAACAAAGAAAATAGTTAATCAAATCACTCAGGAAAATAAAAAAATTAAGGACTGACTGGGGATTTGCTTTACTAGTGATTTACCACTCGACCAGCTGTGTCTCGAATACAATAGTTTTCAAATAATAAAAACAACAAAAATTATATAATGAATAATTATTCATACCGGATGAGCTAAAAGTAACCAAATCAACCGATCTATTTGAAAACAGTTCCATAAAGAACTAACAATCTCCACGTTATGCACGCGTTTTGAATTTTATTATTATTTTTATTTAATATTACTCTATCAGAAATTACCATAATACATTATAGTCATACGCGTATAAATACAAATGTTTAATTCTTATCAGTTATTGCAATAAAAAATTAATATATTTTCTAAAAAAAAATATTATATTACAGTATAAAAATTATTACGTTACCTAGTATAGTAAAATTTTATTTTAACCAATTTTACTATATGTAACATAGTAATTTTTGTTTAGACTTATAATACTTTGTATTATTATAGCATTTTCTCAGTGTAGAAGTTACAAACAAAATTTTGGTACAGAGAATTCAAATTGTATTAGTAATAATGAAAATATTTATAAACCATGTGTATACTTTATTATCTTGATTGCTTTTTACAGTGCACATGCGATTTTCGCGTTTTTCAGTACAGCGGAGTTGATATATATTATAATAAACGTAACTTTATTAGGAAAAGCTGGTGAGATCTTGGCAGGTTCCGTAGTCCTAGCGGAGGTGTAAACTTCATTTATTGATGTTGAGTTTGAAGTTCTACACTTATAAATCATTGATTGGAGTTCTACTAAATCCTACGATGTCCTAAAGGCTTAAACATTAAAAAATTAGCTTATTTTGGACTAAAGGCCATGGGCGACTGGGCGCATGAGAATGGTCTAGGCGTTAATCGTAGCAAGTGTCACGTTATCTCTTTTTTCAAAGGTAAATTTGGCTTGCCATTCTTCAATAATGCGCTCAGAGGCTCAGTACTGGATCGGGTTGATGTTGTGCGTGATCTGGGGGTTCTGTTTGATTCGAAAATGACCTTCCGTCCTCATATTGAGAGTGTGGTTTCGAGGTGCCATGAGCTGGTAGGCTTTATAAAGCGGACTACTTTTGATTTTACGGATATTTCCGCTATTTGTTATCTATATAATGCTTTGGTCATGCCTCATTTCATATACTGTTCGCAAATCTGGTCCCCGTATACCAAGGTTGCTGCCTACTCCTTAGAGATGGTACAACATAAGTTTATTCGATACCTTGCTTATAGGTCTCGACAGCCCATGGATTTTACGTACCATGATTATACCCCTATTGCTGCGCAACTGGGTATCCCGACTATAGCTTCTGTACATCGGTATCACGATGGCCTTTTGGCGTTCAAACTTATGCGTAGGCTTTTAATGTACAACTCGCCTTCCTGTATTTTCCACGAGAGACAATTGTCATACAATTTCGGTTTTTACTCCACGCTGAATAGGATAAAGAGGACATGGAATTGCTTGCCTGATAGCATTACCAGTATTGACGGTGTCACAGAGTTTAAATCTCATTTAAAACCTTTTATTTTTACCTTTTAATTTTGTGCTACTATCCTGTATATTTATAGTGCTGATATTGTAATTATACTTCTATCTTGTAAATTTTTGTATTTAAAGGGCCTTTAGCCCGTATATTCTATTAAATAAATAAATAAATAAAGTTTAAACTATGACCTCTATTTTTTGAGCCCAAAAGTTGATTCCGACAAAGATTCAGCCGAATCCGTGGACCTGAAAGTTGCAAACAATGTGTTAGGATAAATGATATCAACCTTTTGCAGTCCTTTTCCTATATGTTTTCAGCTAGTTCAAAATTCACATCTTAGATCACTATACTTCTTATCATTTATGCTAATGATACTGTTAGTGTTGCCAAACCCGTAATATTATTCTGTATAATATGATATAGCTGTTATAATGACGTTGCCCTAAGCAGGTATATTGGGCGTTTTTGCCGAAAATGGGTGGGTGGGTTCCCTACCACTACTACAGAGCGCATCCTCAGGTGGCGGATAGAGGAACGACCCCTAAGAAAGAGGTTAATTGCGAGTAAATTGAATAAGCAGTCGCATGCAGCTGATCCATTATCTCTTATCTCATACTTTTGATTTCCATTGCTATATCTTACTTCACTTTATCTATATTCTATCTATTGTATCATAATTTACAAAAAAGTGGTCGAACATTCTGCTATTGTGGAAGATACGGGAGGAACAACATTGTCTTGAAAGAGGATGTGATGTGTGTGACATGATTCGCTAACGGTATAGATGCGCTGCCTTGCAGGGGGGCAATAGGATAGAGGGTGAAGCCGTAGTGTCTAAGATAACGAGATGATGATTTCCTGGATATAATCGGCAATCTCTCTTTATTTAGTCTTATAATGATATGAAGGAGTATTACTCCTGTGATGGCGAACTCATCCGAGACCGGACCAGGATCTTTAATCGTGCAGATTTAATTTACTAGCAAGACTTAAAAAAACAACCAAATCAAAAGAGACTTGAAGGTTCAAACGTGGAATGTTCGCAGATACAGAGCGGGCACGTTACGAGAAATCACAAGCAAGGAAAGCTATTATTTAGATTTGGTAGCAATACAGGAATTGGGAGAGGTTATAGACCTCTATTACGAAACTCCAGAGCAAGTTATATCGATCAATTTTCGGCTTACGACGCCAAAATAGTAGTATAGTAAAGGGGATTTTAATGTTTAAATTGGTTTAGGCCAACTGCAGGAAACGAAACTTGGAACGAAGCCACAACGATAACAAAAGATCTTATAATCAAAAGATGGATCAAATCGATCATTTTCTCATTGATAAAACACGCCATACAAGCGTTCTGGATATAAGAGTTTATAGGGTGGTAGATAGCGATTTGGATCACTTTTTAATAGCATCCAAATTAAAGCCAAATTAGCAGCTAGTTAAAATAGTAAGCGAATGAGCAACTTAGAAAGCTTCGATATTGAAGAATAACGAGATACTATAGAGCTGTGGTAGGCACACAGGACTCACTTGCACACACACACACGCACATATACACCCTGATCCACTCTGAGGAAATATAACTCTCTGGGACGGCCGACAACAAGGCTAAGCAGGCAATGGATAATATCACCCGAGCCTGCGATGCTACTATGGCAAGAAGAGTGCATAATGATAGACGACCACCAATATACTGGTGGGATAAAGAGGTGGAAAGCGCCCGTAACGAGTGTCATTGGACTATGAGACAGGAGCAGCGAGCAAGAAAGACATCCTATAGAACTAGAAGAGGCCAGGATGTAGTAGACGCGTGCTAGGAAGCAATGAAGGACACCAAGCAAAAACTTAAGAAGACAATTCGGGCCAATAAACGACGGTGTCTGAAAGAATTGCAGGACGAGGTCAATAAAAACCTCTGGGGTCGACCTTATAAAATAGTAATGAAGAATATCAAGGGAGGCTACGCACCTCCTCCAAAGTGCCTGGAATTTCTACAACGGTAGTGACTACACTCTTCCCCAGATAGCGGGATGAACAGTGTGTCATTGAAGCAGAGCAAACGAAGAAGCTATTCCTCCAGTTACAGCAGAGGAACTGCTAACCATCTGCAAGAAGGTCGGAAACAGCAAGACTCCAGGCCCTGATGGCATAGCTAATATAGCATTGAAACATGCTATATATGGTCAACCACAGGTCTTTATGGACTTGTATAATTCCTGTCTAGAAGAGGATGTATTTCCTGCCAAATAGAAGAAACAATGCCTCGTGCTGCTGCCAAAAGGAAAGAAGCCACCTGAAGACGCTTCATCATACAGACCGCTATGCATGCTGGACACCTCAGGCAAGATTCTAGAACGCATAATCTGCGTCAGAATGGATCAGGCTATAGAAGGAAAAGGTGGACTAGCGTAACATCAATACGGTTTCCGGAGGAAACGATCAACTCTAGACGCAGTGAGCTTGGTGATTGACAACGCGCGTACAGCGATAGAGGGGAAGAGATGGAAAGGAGGATCAAAAAAGTACTGTGCTGTCGTCACACTGGACGTCAAAAATGCACTCACGCGGCCAAATGAAGCAAAATACAAAAGGCACTTCGGAAGCAAGAAGTACCTTTATATATAATAAGGATGATGTCCGAGTACTTGAAGGATAAACTCTTATTATATATGACGGAGGATGGTACCAAGACCTATGAAGTAACGCGAGGCATTTCCCAAGGATCAGCCCACCTATCTGGAACGTCATGTACGATGGGCTACTAAGGCTGCAATTACCCAAAGGGGCTACAGTGGTAGGATTCGCGGACGACACAGCAATAGTCGTAGTAGCAAAATGCGTAGAAAAAACATGTAATGCACGAATGGCTGATAGAGACAGGACTGGAGCTGGCCAACCATAAAACTGAAGTTCTTCTTATTTCTAGTAGGAAAAAGAAGGAGAAAATAACACTAACGGTGGATGAGCACGACATTAAGTACCTGGGCATTACCATAGATGCAAGACTTACGTTTAAGCAGCATCTTGAAACGGTGAGTGATAAAGCAGCAAAAGTTGGGGCTGCTTATCGCGTTTGATGCCAAATGTAGGAGGACCAACTCAAAGTAGACGGATACTTTTAGCCAGCATAATCACATCGATTATGTTGTACGGAGCTCCAATATGGGCAGATGCCATGTTAATGAAATCCTACGCAAGGAAGCTGTCGACTGTATATAGAAGAAGTGCTCTAAGAGTCGCATTTGCTTACCGTACGGTATCCGACGAGGCTGCGTGCATCATAGCAGGCATGCCGCCTATTGATCTATGAGCAATGGAGAGGAAGAACGTCTACCAGACGAAGCAGTGGCTAAGTGACAATACTCAGAAGGAAATCTGGGATTCCGCAAGGGAACAGACAATAGCTGAGTGGCAAAAAAAAATGTGACACCAGTGGCATAGACACATCTCCTCATACCGAGGATAGAAGACTGGATCAAAAGAGGACATGGAGAAGTCAATTACAACCTCACGCAGTTTTTGACCGGTCATTGATGGTTCCGGGCTTACCTGCACCGAGAAGAACTCGAGGGATACCTTCAAACGAAAGTAACCCCTGAGTCAGTCATGACGGCTATGCTGATCTCGATAAATGGATGGCGTAAAGTCAGCAACTATGCAGCAGACATCGTAAAGAAGGTCAGGAAGGATGAAGAAGAGAGGAGAAGTAGGAGACGCTGAGTGTGCGAAAGAGTGTAGTCGAATGTGGAATGATCGTGAATCAATGATTACGTGTAGTGGACCAGCATGTGTGAGGGGTGAGTGTTGGTGGGCGTGTGCGTTTGCGTGGGTAAGTGTGTGTGGGGGTGTGTGTGTGTAAGAGCAGTGTTGGTGATTGGGCAAGTGTGTATTATGGATTCGATAGGTTGACGTCGAATGCAGACAATGAACGACGACTATGGAGATGATAACCGCTACTAGCTGTTTACTACGCTTTTTTCCACAGCATTGCTAGCTATGGAATAATCGCTTGGGGTGGTGCTTATAATAATGTGATTAAGATAGTTGAATCTCTACAATGTAGATTATTGAAAATAATCCTAAATAACGATAAAGGACTGTCTAGACCACTTAACACAAAAGATATATTCGAAGTGGAATGCTTGATGCATTTTTATAGTGACCTAAGTATGAAGTATGAGAACTCTAAAAGTATTACGAGAAACAAAAATATTATTTTGCCTAAAGTAAATAAAACCATTAGTTTTAAAAATTGTGAACTGATTGCAATAAAAGTATTCAATTCGTTACCAAATGAGCTAAAAGCTCTAAAATTAAGTAAAAAAAAACAATTAAAAAGAGAATTAATCAATAGTTGCGGAAATAATCATGTTAGATTATTTCAGTTTTATGAAAAGATTACTAAGTGCAATTATTAAAATTAGCTATATAGGGTTAGTTGTAATTTTTAGTTTGTAAGTTAGTTTTAGATTTCATTCCAGACCTATGTACAGGTAACTGTGATTACCTCTATAGGATGCTGGTTTTATCAGTTATATATTTGTATAATATGATGTAAACCTGCTTGTTTTGTACTCTGGATTAAATAAATAAATTATAAATAAATTATAACCACATCAGATAGAAGCGGGCCGAAGCCGTATGCCTCCCCGCGAAGCATTACTTGACGATTGTACCGCGGGGCTAAGAGGATGGAGAAGATGGAGCCAGATTCATCTTTACTAAGCGGCTTTACTAATACCGAATTAATAATATAATAATCGCTCGAACGAAAGATCTCGAAAGCAATATGGATTTCTAGAGGCTAGAATTTGCTCTGCAAACATTATGAAAACTCTTTAGAAATGTTAGACATCTGGAGAACTCATTTAATACTCTACAATTTCGTTATTCCCATAAAGATTGCAAATATATTTTAGAGCTGTTTAGAAATTCTACGAGAATCTTTTAAGAAAATCTAGAATTGATCTACGGAAGTTTATAACGAGCAGCTTCTCGCCAAAATTAAGTTTATTTTCCCAATGTATTTCTATTTACTACATTTCAGTATCATGGCAAGTATACACATAACAATACCTGATTAAGAATATGTACGAAAAATAATGCTTTATGATTTATCCAAATGCATTTTATTTGTTGAAAGCCAGTCCATTTATCAGTCAAATCGAGTCATTTTGCAAACTCCTTGTTTGTTGGATAAATTTACTGTTGTCGGATATATGTTGCTGTCAACATGATGCAGCGTCATTATTTTAAATCCCAAGGTATCTTTCAATCTCTTCAACAGATGACGATATTTGCCTGTTTAAAAATAAAACTATTATCAGTACCAAAATTAGTTTATGTTATCGTTTTACCCGATGTTCAAATTTGATACTGTATCCATCACAGGCAATGTTTTCGTTCACCCACGATCTTCATGCTTCGATACTTGGATCAGAACTGCCTTGGACTTTCCGAGTAAGCCTTCGATCGCTAAAGGTTCTTCATTACATATTTCATCATTCTAGAACTTTTTATTGAAACGCAATATAGGTATCCCTATACATCGTTGTATTTGTTGCGTCTTTATATGAAATAAATGATTAAGCGTGGACGCATGACAAGCTATAGGCAAAGGGGTAGTTTCTTTTATACTATGTCAGAAAATTACATGTTTAGGCATAACAAGTTTTGCTATAGTTGTTCTGAGATGATCATTTATTCATAAAACTGGGTGCATTGTACGACGGTATACAGTACAAAACTTTTTTCTTATACTTGCACGGCAAGGGTCGTATACAGCGATTACTAATTTCTAAGACAATTATCGTCGAATATATACTATACTATGCAGAAACGACTGTCCGTATACCTACGCATATGGAAGTATTATATATATTTTTTAGAAATATTGATAGAAATATGCTATGAAAAGTATGGAATAAAATGTTGTCTTCAAAATGCTTTGTCTGGTGTGGGTTCACAGAAAACAAATGATGTTCATCACTCAATGATGCCTAGTTTACTGTATGTAAATTTTTCGCGGTCCTCCGAAATCATTATATCCATTGACTCCACCTTTATTTAATACGAGAATACGTATTATATAGTATATGGAACGTATTGATTCCAAAAACATTTGTTGTGATCAAAAATATTGATTTGTATTCTATTTGCTCAGTTAAAAAAACATCCATAAATACTTTTCATTACACAAGCAATTATACTAGCTGTTTTGAAAATAGTAATCTAATGCTATGTAATATTCGGTATTACAGTAATCTACATTTTATGTTAAAATTATTTATCTATCAGATATAAATATTGTACTATGTATAATACTATAATTTAATGTCTTCAAAATAAGGTTACTTCATTGGTTGTAACAGCATCGAGAACAGCATATAGTAAGAAAAAGCCGGGTTAATAAAGTATTCGATCATTTCGATCAATCCTGCAGGTTTTCAGGATACTAAATTGTGTTTTTGTTAAGAAATAAGGGAAATTATCAAAATTGTTCAACCTTAAATTATTAAAAAATCATGTAAGCAGTTTGATAAGATGGGTTCTGCCCCCACCTCCTCCCCTTTCTCCCATGCAGCACTCGATCCTCTCGCCTTACCTGTGTAGGTATAGATAATCCAGGGCTACAGGTTGGTGCAGGGTGAACCACACCACTCACCTATGTCCCGCCCACGATCTAAGTCAGAGGCGGGCTTTATAACGATATAGCAATGTTCTAGAAGGATTCCAGAGCGTGGGCGTCCAGGCAGTGTTGACAGGTCTGTATTTGGGTTTATTTACATAAACATAACTACTTACTGCTAGCACCACGTTTAAAACCTTTTCAATCAATATTCTAAACTACCTGTGAAAGATTAGTTGTAATTGTAGGATTACTTAATGCTCAAAAATACAGAAAAAATAAAAAACTCGAGACAGTAGTTTATCTATCCTCTCTAGTGTATACAGATCTTTTATATTTAGAATGTATTATTTATATAAAATAATGTACGACAACATGTAACAGGATCGAAGAAAGGTATGAGTCTATTGAATTGTTGAAGTTTGTTTAGTTTGATTCATTTTTTATTTATATTTAAAACGTATACATATAATATATTTTTTTAAATATTGAAGAAATAAGCAAAAAAATAGTAGTCCCCCTGACTACAAAAGATGAGTTTAGCTGTGTACTCGCCGTCTGCTAACATCAGCATCACCAGCATCGCCCTGGAAGCTTTCTAAAATATTTCTACCATAACGCACAACTGTTGAGCATGGGTGGGCGGCAGCAAGGTGGGGGTGCAAAACCCACTTTGTCTAGGTACTTATATGATTTTTCAAAATCATCTTTTGCCGAAGGATACAAATTTTATTTTGCCAATAGATTTTTACTTATGGGCACTTATTAAACTATGCTGCCAATTACTCAAGTCAACTATTTATAAAAATAATAATCTTCTCGATTACGATAATTTGATTTTCGATTTACCCCGACACAATTTATAAAATATAAAATTTATATCTCATATTGCACTAATAACTCATAGTTGATTCTCGTGTATTATTCATGAAACCGAGTGCATTGTACAATGATATTACAGTGTAAAACTATTTTTTACTTGTGATGGTAAGAATTCCATTTTATTCAGCAATTAAGAATATTTTGCAATAATTGTACTTCTGCGTATACAAATATATTATATTATTTTGTTACAAATATTTTTTGATAGAAATATGCGAAGAAAAAATATGAAATTAGGTGCTATGTTCTTAAAACACTCAATCATAATTCAGCTAATTTTATGTAGATTTCTCTTGGCACTTATTCGAAATTATCGTATCCATTTAATCTATCCTTGTCTAATAAGAGACTAGATAATTACATTATATTGTAGTATATGGAAAATATTAATTTCAACAACAGTCATTGCCTTCAAAAATATGTACTTTTTATTACGAGCAGTTAGAGTAGCTGTATTGAAAATAGTTATAAACTAATGTTGTAATTATAATGTTCAGTGATTCAGTAGTTTATATTTTATGGTAAAATGATTTGCCAGTCAGATATTAATATTACATTATATGCGGTATACTAGCATAATTTAATCGTTTTAAATTTAGTTAGTTTATAGTTTGTAACAGCATATAGTACGAAAATGCCGCGTTAAGAATCTGAAAATATTCAATCATCTCAATATATTGAGTAGATTTTCACGTAATTAAATTTTGTTTTCACACTTACTGATGCAAGTTGTGCATATCCAATAGGATATAATCCATATGCTGTACAATAAAACGGCTTTTGACATCTCATGATGATAAGCTGGACGTAAAATCTTAGCTTATAATCCTTTTCTGTCCAACTACAGTTGTAGAGTGTATCTGCTAATGATCTGGTCTATGAAATAAGTTCTTACAATGAGTTTATGAATACAAAAATTAATATCTAAATTTTAAGCACTTATCGTACCTCATTGGTTATTTGTTCGGCGAAAGTACAATAAAATAAGACTTGTCCACATACACAAGAAAATATGGCCATATTAAGTAGAGCTGCATCATATTTTCCATCGTGTATTGTCTATATGGGAGCAAATATATTAGTTTCTTTCTAATTATAGTAATGTAAGCCAAAATATCACAAACCTCTTGCGTTCCAGCAACGTTGACACACATATTTAGTGATGATAAAAGCATGATTATAAAAATAATCGGACTGAAAACTTCTTCAACTAACGTACAAATTCTGAGAACACATAATAATACGTTAATTATGTTCGATTATATTATTATGTAAAAATTGTATCCATATATTGTGTAAATTAAGGTGGTGAATAACGCTTTCGAGTTTATCGGCTAGTGTACGGGCGGCAGAGCGCGGAGACTTAATAGTCCACAACTTCCACAACTAGTGCGCAAAGGGCTGCATCTATACTTGGCTGAATTCGTTTTGGAGAAATAATACGTAGGGAGTATCATCTTGGACATTGTCGCCAATACGCGGACCCGGCTACATTGCACAGGATTCTTAGAGTTAAGTCTAGTTGAAAGACAAAGTTTAATTAAACCAATATTTTTGTTTTTTTTTTCGCAGAATTTAACCTAGGCTTGACTCTTTAAGTATAGATGTAAGGTGTTAATACTAGATGTGCTGAGTGTGCAGTATATCTACCTCAAAAGGTCTCGATGTCTTCTAACAAATGTAACTAGGCTCAACTGATCTCTCCCATTTTCATGATTCAATTTTACATCGATATCATATTTTAAAATCTAAAAGAGGAAACAAGAAGTTTATTTGGTTGGTTATCGATTTTCTCACATCTGATAATTATTTACCTTGAATTGTATACAAATGTGAGTTATCGTTTGTGCAAACAAGGTATCACTGTTAATCCACATACTACTGCATGCATAAAGTATATAAAATGATTCTTGAAATATTATCAAAACGTAAGTTGACATGTTGGTTATTTCGAAGGGATATTTCAGAAGTAAAAGCGTTTGAGATAGATCATAGGTGTGATTATTTGACTCTCGGTTACGATATTGTTTTGCTAAATTGCTAAAGTACATTGAAAATGTATAACACTTTTTATGTTGTGTTATCAAGAAGAGCTAAGTACACTTACACAAATATTGGTACGTAACCGATGAAATAGCTACTCAAACAAATAAAAACTATAACAGTATAAATTTTACAAAATAAAAGTGTTCGATGGGCTTCCCGCAAAATAGTTTCTCGATTGTATTGACTTGGGCGGTGAGCTATCCAAAGAATTTGCATCTCTTGAAGTACATTTTGAATTCGATCTACGGCAAATGCTACAAAGAGCCCCTATTGCATACATTCATAATAAATATAATACCTTTTCCATGCACGATATCAGACAAAAAAAAGAAATGTACCTTGCTGACACACTGTATGTTGGTAACTACCTGGCTAAAAATTTGCATTGCTAATGATTTATCACTTGACCATGCATCTGTAACAAAATTATTTTCAAATACAGAGATCATTATTCCCTGCATGACGATTATGAAAGATGGCAATTTATCGACAAGAGTCAAGCGCGGTTGATTTTTTTCCAAACTAATTTTGAAGCCAAGAACAGATAGAAACTTTAAATTAAATGAAAAATAGTAGTCAAGATCATCTTCTGTCGGTGGGTACATTGTTAATAAGTAAACAAAAATATTTAGTTTTTAACAGTTTTTCATCCATCCATCTTGTCGCTTATTAAAGTATGCTGAAATAATTCCTCAATTAGAATAATTTCAGTTCTATATTACGTTAACATAATTTACAAACGTTGCAATCCGGCAGTTCAAGACATACTAGTACATCTCATATCACACAAATTACTCATCCTTGATCCCCGTGTTACGTTCTTCGCATCAACACTACTAGTGAGCTTCGGTTCAAGCTTCGAATGCATTATTCTTGAATGTTTAATGAAAATAGCGCAACGCATATTAACTCTTGCAACATTCATTGTTCTCTTAAGCCGTATTTTTCTATTCCCATGAAACATTCGCGTTCTTATTTTTGTTTACGACCGATCATTCTTAATATTGCAGTTATCCCTATATTTTATTTAAGTACCTGTTGTGTCAGTCGTGAACCAGTCTATCGTCAAGAGTTCTGAGGCGCAGTCGTCTGTTGAAAGCATGACAAAAAGAACTGCGGTTAATTGTATAAGTAGAATTTGTAAAAGTAGTGTCGGTACGCATAAAGTGCTATAATGAAAATAATGTAAAATTTACAGAAGTTCAAACTTATTGCCATAATATGGAAAATTTTTGTATAACAGACATTATTCTTCGTTGAAAATCTGGATTATATAAGTAGATAGATATAAAAAAAAGTATCTGAGTCTAGTATAAATTAAAAACAAATAAATGTATTGTTATAAAAACATATTTAAGATATAGTTATTAAATATCAATTATAACTTTGATACTATTGCGAGAAGAGTTTAGATATTTGTTTCATGGTAAGTTGTGTTATCCTTGTAGTAACTATTTACAATTATTATATTTAAAAAATATATATATTATATATGTTCCGTTTTTCAATGATCATAGTTCTTTGTAAAACACCGACTTTAGCACTTTAATGAATCACTCTGTCAAAAAAAAACGCCAATCGGAAAAATAAATTTTGGAATTACAAAATGCAAAAGGGGCCTCTTAATAACCCCCAAGTCACATTTTTATATTTTCGAGGAATTGCGATTTTGATATTTGAATTGTTACGTAAGGTGGCATACAACTTACGGTACAATACTGTAGTATTTATCTTAAATTATGTCGTTATGGCAGGAACATTTGCTATGTTTTCGTTTGAATATTTTCGTGGAAAGCTCTGTCTTAAATTTAAAATTCAAGTATATTATGATTCTCAAAGCTTTTTGTTTGAGTTATATAGACTAGTATCGAAATAAATTTTCTTATCGCTCTCGAACAGTTTATAGACAAAAATGGACTTAAGTCATTTTACTGATAATATATAATTTTCTGTATTGAGTTTCGATAAAAATGGACTGTTCAAATAAATATAATGTTATTTATAACCAATTTTTATCCATGGCTATTGTTCTACTATAAAATTATTAGGATTTCAAACATGGACTTAACTCATTTTGCTAGGGGGTTTTAAAAAATAATGTTATAGTGACTTTTGCTATTTAAGTTAATATCTATTTTAATAAGAGTGTAGGAGCCCATTGTCTTATTCATTTCTTACAGTTTTAAAAAAGTAATATATCATCCCTAAAATCTGTCTCGTCTGGCTTAAATATTTTTTTATTATAGAAATGTATCAATATCAATTGATTTACTGCTTAAGCAGAAAAGATATATGCATAACTGTAGTAGGCAGCACAACTTATTAGATTTAATTTTCAATCTCTGAAAATAAAAATGTACCTACCAGTATCGATAAAATAAAAACAAAATAAGATTATAATGTTTCCACTATGGAAATTATCTTAAAAAAATCCCACATTATGTTATTTATAGCTTAATTATCATTCATAATTTACAGGTGGATATACTACATCAAAATGCAGTCCCAGCTCTTTTTGCTACGATGAATATACAAGATACTCATCCATATTTACTTTAAGGAAAATTGTGGGCTATGCCAAAATGAAGCGAACTGCAGGGATATAGTGGCATATATCATTAGTATACATATATATATATACTCGAAGATAGTAAATTCCTGTGAAACCGTTTCTCGGGATAGTCCAATACAGCCGGAGTACATTAAGGAGCCTCAAGAGCAGAACACATCATCAATTTTCAGTTTGTTTGGTGTATTTACGAAGCAAACTTGGACGACTATTTCATTTATGGACAACAATTTGCGTATAAACGAAATACGCAGAATGTATATTAACAAAAATATGACAAAATCTACAGAACTTTTCATTTTAGCAAAAAAAAATTGAATTTTTATGAAATTCTATCCAGAAATTAAGCCCATTTCTGGACAGAATTTCTGATCAAAATTTTGTAAAATATGGCATTAGAAATTCGTTTCACGGAATTTTCAGAATTTCTAGATATACGTTATTTTTAACATGATTTGACCAGAAATTCTTCCCAGAATTTTCTCAATTGTCTACTAGGGCGGTTTAGTTCATTTATAGTACTCGTCGTCAAGTTGAATAATATATATTAGAAGATATACAAATATATTAATTGCATAAATGTATTAATATATACTACTATAATTAAGCTATTTCAAGCCGTTCTTAAAATACCATTAACGTACATACATTCGCTCATTAAATTATAAAATGAAGCTAAACTTCTAAAACTTTAAATATAAATTTATTATAAATTCGAGTACTCTTTGTAAGTAATCAGAGTCAAGAAAACGATTACAAGCACAAGTAGACCTCCATACTTGATACGTTACATGTAAAGTGCTTCCATATCAAGCACTCAAATTTGGCATCCGGTACAATGTTTGTGTTGATATGAACTATAAGCATAGGTAGGAATTTATCATAGAATTTGATTTTAGATTCTTCTCAATGATGCTTCTCCACATATGCACATATAATAATCGCATTATGTAATTTTCAAATTTGATATTATAAGGATACAATACTATCCGACATTGTTCACAAGTAGTGCTCTTCTTGGGCCTTCATGATTCGGTACTTGGATCAGAAATACCTCGGACCTTTCGTTTTTATCATCCTAGAACGCATTACCTTTCTCCTCGAATGCGGGCTTCACTTTTTCGATCATGTCTTATTGAAGCGCATCAAAGTTTATATGTGTTCCTTTATTCTTGAATTCCTTGTGACTCTATCTGACGCGAATATTTGAATGAGTGTAGTGTACGAAATCCAAACGAACGATAGATAAAACCTGACGAATGATAGAGGATAGTTTCCTTTTATACTATACCAGGAAATCACATGCTTGGGCAGGTATATCAAGTTTTGCTAAATGTTCCAGAATGATTACATATTTAAGAAATTGAGTGGATTGAGTGTATACTTTGAAGCTATTGTATCTATTGACCTATTCTGATCTTATACGAGACTGTAGTAAGAAAAGTATTGATTTGAAAACGTTTATTGGCTTTAAATACATCTATTTTTATTGAATTTGCTCACATAAAAAAGGATATAAAAATAGTATATTGTGCATCAAGGCCATAAATTATGCATTTTTAGACCGATTGTGTTTGCAGTATGAACCGAAGAGAAGTTGTAAAAATAAAGCTTATACAAATTTTCAAAATCTTTGACAACATGTCTTTACATTAAAAAAAGCACGATATGTGTAATAAGGGGGCAAAGTGCCTTTTCAGACTTGCGCGCGACTCCTGCCTTATCGACAGTCGTATCAGGGTGCATATGAACGTCCATGAATCGCAGGGTTGTGTGTATACGCATGTGAATGTGCGGGGCACATGTCTAAGAATATACTAAATTTATTTCTTCAACATTTTTAGCTCGTAGTTTGCAACATCATGTAGTATGAAAAGGCTGTATTAATAATCTGCAAACATTTAATAATTTTAGTCCATCATGTAGATTTTAGGGTATTAAATTTTATTGAGATATTTACTGTTGTAAGTTGTGAATGTCCGATAGGAAAAAATCCATATGCTGTACACTGAAAAGGCTTCTGGGACCTCAAAATCATCAAGTGGATGTATAATCCTAGCTTATAGTTCTTTACTGTCCAATTACAGCTGTACATTGAATCTGCTAGTGATCTCGACTATAAAATATACTCTATAGATACATCTTTCAAGACAAAAAATTAGTCCATATATTTTAAACCTTTACTGTACCTCTTCAGTAATTTTTTCAGCAAAAGTACAGTAAAATAAAATCTGTAGAAATGTTAACATCATGAGAGTTATAACAACTGCAGTTTCTTCATAGTTTTGTTTTTCCATTGTCTGCGATAGCAAAAATATAAATTTCTCTTTCTAGTTATCGTACAGTGTATAAATGGAATATTACCAACCCCTCGTACTCCAACTACGCCAACACACAAAGATAGCGACGACAATAGCATCATTGAAAGAATAATTGGACTAAAAACTTCTTCAATTAACGTACAAATTCTTAAACGTATATAACAAATTAATTTCCTTAACACGCATGAAAAGACTTATTTCATGCATTTTAATGTGAATGGCAAATTCCTCATTGCGAATGTTCGGAAAGGATATAATTCCCTTACACTTAGTCAATTTTAAAACTTTACAAATATTTAGAAAATTACAGGGAAATGTTAAAAGGGTTTTACATGCATTTATAAAAAAAGCACAAATTGTAACAAGGAGAAAACGGGCTATTTCTCGCGAAAGCGAGATTTGATCGCTGCAGGCGCTTTCGCTAGTAATACCCCCTTCCCCCCAACCCTAGTCCAAAGGTAGTATTCTAAATAGGTAGAAAGTATAAAATAAGAGTCAAAATATGTTAAATGTATACCTCAAAAGGTCACGATGCCTTTTCACAAAAGTAACCAGGCTTAAGTGATCGCTTTCTTTAGTATTCTTACGATTGAATGTTGCATGGATGTCATATTTTAAAATCTAAAAGGCGGAATTTAACTAGGTTTAAGATTCGGTTAATTAAAGAAAAATGGTTATTTACCTTAAACTGCAAACAAATGTGAGTTACAGATTGTGCGAATAAGGTATCGCCGCTAACCCAAAATAAAGCTGCTGAATAAAATAGATAAAACCCTTCTTCCAATTCTATTAAAAAGTAAGTCAGTATGTTGGGTATTTCAAAGGGATATTTAAGAAGTACAAGTCTTTGAGAAAAATCATATGTGTGATTGTTTGACTCTCGATTACGATATTGTTGGGCTAAATTGCTAAAGAACATTAAAAGTGTATGACAGTTTTCAAATTATTACATAAAAAAAAATACATACATTAAATATACACTTACAAAAGTGCGGGTAAATAGCAGAGAAAATAGCTCATACAACAACTCGCAAGAACAAAAAAATAAATTTTGCAATATGAAAATGTTCGATGAGCATCCGCCAAAATAATTTTTCGATGATCTTGACTTGGGCGGTAAGTTTTCCACAGAAAATGTATCTCTTGAAGAACATTTTCCATCCGCTCTATGGAAAACGCTAAGAAGAATCCCTATTGAATAAATCCACAATAAATGTCACACTTGTTCCATATTAATAATTAAACAGAAAGAGAAATCTACCTTGCAGACACACAGCGTATTGTTAATTCCCTGACTGAGGATTTGCATTACTAGTGTTTTATCACTCGACCATATGTCTTGAATAAAAAGAATTTCAAAAATGGACAAAATTATTCCATGTATGCACATTATAAAAGATGGCAATTTATTGACAAGTCCCAAGCTCTGCTGATTTTTTTCCAAACTACATTTGAAGCCAACTAGAGACAGTAACTTTAAATTAAAAGCTAAATAGTACTCAAGATCATCTTCTGTTGGTTGATGCATTGTGGATAAGTAAAAATTTTATTTTGCTAACAGATCTGGTCTTATTCTCTCTTATTTAATTATGCTGTCAATCACTCCAATCAGCTATTTATTAACGAATTTCTCGATTAGAATAATTTCATTTTCCATTTACTCTAACACAATTTATAAAAATTGCTATTCCAGTGTTTAAGACATAAGAGTACGCAATTAAAATGACTGTACGCGTTACATGCATGTTACGTTCTTCATATGAGCATCGGTAGTAAGCTCCTGTTCCAGCGTCGCAAATGCATCAGTCTTAAATGATTAAAGACAAGTGCGCAACGCATATAAACTCTTCCAACATTCATTGCTGTCTTTAGTCTTCCTTCTTCTTTTTCCATCAAACATTTGCATTCGTACTTTTCTTCACGACCAGTTATGCTTAATATTGCAGTTATCCTTATATTTTATTAAAGTACCCGTTCCTTCTTCTGATAGACGTGAATCAGTCTATCTCTGGGCGTTCTGAGACGCAGTGGTGTGTTGAAACTCATATTAGAAGATACGAGAATATATGTGCAGTATGTCAAAGTTACTTACAATTTTTAACTTAATATAATATGTCATATTTGAAAGTTATTTACAGCATAACAATAATAAATGATAATGGAAATAGAAAACATTATAGGAGACATCGGGGCTAACTTGCACATTTTCACTAAATTTATTTTTCATGTAGCCGCAAGAAAACAAAAAAATATACATACCGTAATATTCTGCAAATTAAGCATATTTGATAATTAATAAAATTTTTTTAACCTGATTTTTACAATTAAATGTCTCTTTGAGGGTTGAAAAAAGTGATTTAGTGCAAGTTTGTCCTATATCTGGGGCAGACGTGCACAAACTGCGGGACATGCATTAGTTTTCTAAATCGGAAAAATTACTAGAATAGGAGTCGGGCAAAAGTGTCTTTTTTGACGTGTATTGAATTAGATTCGATTAATGGGATTAAACAAGTGATGGTGAACGTATTGAATTTATTTACATTCTTCGAAATAACTATAAATTTTCAAATATTCGAGACCTATTTACTCTCAAAATTTTCGTAATTGAATTTACTTTCGATGTATGATGTGCGAGAATAAATATTTATTTGTTCACTATTGTAAAATTATTAGTTATAAAATCCAAAAGTTCTAAAATAATACTCGGGAATCACGCCACTTGCGTAGAAAATTACAGGTGCCACTTTGTGACCATATAATGTTGCTTATGACAAAGATATTTAAGGTGTCCGATTATGCCCCACTCTCCCCTATTCGTTACCTTATATCACTATAATAATTTAAAAAAAATAATCACAAATTTGACAGATAGTGAGATAATTTTCATAAAATCGAAAGTTGTTTCAAAACTTCAATTTCAATAAAACATTAAAATATCATAATTCACATCCTGTTTAGACAATAAACTTTTTAATAGAAGTCAATATGTTATGATTTGTGAAAAATGAAATTGAAAATAAGCCCGCATCGATATAGGCCGTTCTCGAATCGGGTCCCGAGATAAAGCCAAATACATCTCTAAACGCCCAAACCGCGCCTTCAAACTTCCCGCGCATGAGGCATTCTACCTTATCGACTATACCACCATACGTCCTTAACAGATGTCGCCACTAGTCGTCCCACTCTCGGTCGATAACTTATCCCGTCCAGCATCGCATCGGTATCGTACACTACACGTACACACGCATACACATACGGACTCTCTCCTTTCGCGGTGTTGTCCAAGTACATGCACTTTCCCATTCCGTATGCGCGGCGAAGCGTTCGCGCAGCGCCAGTCGAGTGTCGGCTCTATATCTCGACGCTACTGCTGTGCTGCCGCGAGAGACTGTCTAAACTCGCGCCTAGCCTGGACTCCACAGCTGAGGAGAGAAGAGAGAGTCTACGTCCAGTCGTCCCAAGTGCGGTGTTGGAACGACATAGTGACTCAGTGTCGAAGTACCTCCGTGTCTCTCTGTGTATATCCTCCAGAAGCAGCCGTGTAAAATATAACATAACTCGTATACTCATCGAGACAGTAGAGAAAAGAGTCGGTGCGAATGGTGCCGTGAGAGAGAAAGAGAGAGCGCAGTGCGTGTGAAGTGCGTAAGTTCAGTGCCGGGGTATAAAACGCCGAAGAATCAAGAAACTTCTTCGGCTGACTCTCCACACCGCGTAGAGGATCGTGGCCGCAGGCTTTTATATCGCAGAAAGCCGCGTAAGTATTAGGTACGTGAAATTGTCGAAAATAGACGCGCTCACGCATACGTGCATATACTTCGAGCATGTATAGGCGCAGAGTCGGATTCTCCCCTTTTCACGGAGAACTGTACAGACACACACGCGGCGGGGGGGAGACGTAGCAGCAGCAGCAGCAGTAGTAAAGTCGACGAGAGAACGTCGGAGAGCGAAATTGAGGCGATTTTATCGGAAGCGCCGCCGCCGCCGCTGCTGCTGCGCAGCCCCTATACTGTTTATATGTGTATATCTCAGCGCTCATTGTCGCGAACTCCTCGTTTTCACGGCTTTTCCGCAGAGATATATACGTATGTATATACAAGTACACACACAGACGCACAGCGACAGCCTCGCAGTGCTGCATGTGTTTTGTTTTCCTCCGAACCGTCTGCAGCAGCTAGAACATCGCGGGCCATTGTATGGCGTCTCTCCTCGCGGCTCGAGTTTTCGCGAGTCTGTGTGCAGTGCTGCGCTTCGTGATGCTTCTCTGTATAGTTGCCCTTATACGTGCATATTCTGCCTTTGTTGATGATAGCTGCGGATGCATAGATACTATTGGGGGGGTTGTATACGCTATATAGATGCGGTCGTATAGGCCATTGTTGCCGCATTACGCCGTTGCTGCAGGTGTATATAAGTAAACTGGGAGGGGATGAGGGGGTCAGTTGTAAAAAGCCAAGACTGCCGTATGGGAGAGGAGAGTATGTAAGTATGTATGTACATAGGAAACCGACGATGCGGTGCTTTCTAACGGCTTCGGTGGACTGTACCTATAAACTTACACTTACTTTCATCTGCGGCGGGGAAAACGTACCGCGGCGGATTTTATCACAGGGGAAAAGTATTCGCGGGATGTGTTTGACAAGTAGTTCAGACAGCGCAGGTATCGGTAAGTGGATTACACACTATTTCGCGCGTATGCCTATATATATATATATATATATATATATATATTTGGAGAGAGAGAGGGTGTGTGTGTATATATATATATATATATACACACACAGTCGAGGTCTAATCACTTGTGCTCGCAAAGCTAATTGCCACTGCAAGTCTATACAGCGTGTTCTCTGTGTGTCGAATTCGTTGAGAAGAGAACGTCGGTTCCAACATAAGCCTCGTCCATTCATATGCATTAGATCATTGACACGTCGTGTGGGTAGTGTATAGTCGTGTCGTATACAGGTATATACACATCGGCTGTGCGTATGGGCATACGAAAATGGAAAACGGGTTTTGTTTCTTCAGTCATTCGACAGTTTTTATTAAAGAAGCGCGCGCGCGATGATTTGTACGAACAAAAATAGACAAAATTTCTCCCGCAACGAGAGAGGATGAGAAATTCGCCGGTCGATTGGAATGACAATTAAGGAAATTACTACTGCAACGATTTTACCGGGAACTCGTCTCAATCGAGCCATTGTACGCGTTATGCAGTCCGCGGGTTGTTGCGATGATGAGTCATAAAGACGGCGTGGCTCCGAAGATGATACGTCGTTTATGTATATAATATATTAAAGCCACAGTCGTGCGCGGAAAGATGCCCAGCAGATGTGATATTATTATATTTTCACGCAGTTTAAATTCAGATCGATTTCGAAGTTTGATGGGTAATGGAGTAGGACAGCTGAATCAAAGCAGGATATGGATATAAGGTATATATAGCTTCCGATCAAAAAGAGACGATGCGTATCCTCGAGCTATGGATACAGTAATCTCGACGTATAATCTCGTTACACTAGCAACACTCATTGGATTTAATATACCTGTTAGTCATAGCATTGAATGCGTTACATCTCGATGTTCTATTAATCACCCGCGGTTTGTTGTTTCTTCTTATCGAAGATTGACTCCAACCGATAAACATCCAAGGACATAAAAAATAAAAGAAAATCATCGTACTTCCTTAATCAGCGATAACCCCAACAAGAGGTGGAGGAAGAGAAAAATCAAACGCCATAACGATCCCCTCTCGTTAGAACATTTTTCATCACCACCATCTCATCTAGTTAATACACAAGCCTCAGGGCTCTTTCTCTCTCCAGACTTGCGGGGGATTGTTTTGATCTCACGACGAAAGAGATAAGGCGCTTTGGTATTTTTACGCTTCCTTTTGTGCCTCGCGCGCGACGAACACAAAAAAAATGCACCGAGGGGAGAGCTTTGTCGAGAGCGTTTTCCCTTTCGTCTGCCCGACACGACAGGATTGGAAATTTGCATTGGGAGTAGCTGCTGTGCGTCTGCCGGACACATTTTTGAGAGTGGCTTATTTGCCGCTGTTGATGCTTTTTTTTTGGTTCTCCGTTCGTTAGTTGCTCTGCGGGATGGGGGTTTAGGGCTTTCCTTTGTTTGCTCGAGAGGTACAGGCTATATCGTCAATGAGGACACGAGGACTATGCGTGTGTTGGTTTGATTTTTTTTGGCGGTTACGTGCGGGTTGTGTGTATACGTGAAGTTCACGGGTAAAAAGATTTTTCTTGAAATTCTCTTGCTGTTAAATTATAGTAGCTTGTATAGCAGAGAGATATTCAAGTCGGTCAAGAAGTCAACAGAATTGTTTATAAGAGATCTCGCTGAATTCGCGTCGCGCGTGAAATATAAATCCACGGGATATGTTGCTAGCAGAGAGAAGGAATAGTCGTCTAACTTGCGAATTCAAAAATATACGCGCTTTTTTACACACTCGCGTTATTTTTATAGTCGAGCTGTAAAATTTACGAGGTGGTAATACAAAAACAAAAATATTGTCGTTACACGTGAATTCTTATTATCGGCTCTCGATATCATGAAGTTGCGAGCCACGATAATTATATATATATAATCCAGAATCCTTTCCTACATATGTATATATATACCCATTGAGAGTTAATTGTCTGATCGCACAATTAACCCAGTTCAACGACGACACTTGCATGGAATAACGAGCTTCGAGAAGGAAAAAAATTATTAAGGGACGATGACTCCACCCATTGATCTCTCTCCATTGTATTTTTAATTAAGCAAGGGCAGCGGAAGTTATTAAAGCTCCCGCGACAATAGGAAAGAGAAAAGACGACAGGCGCCTCTACTACACGTCATAAAGTTGAGAGACTCGAATCGATTGCAATTGATTGCGATAGAAATTTCCAATCGACGCTGGTACTCAAAACTGTCTCTACGCGACAGATAGATATAGATTTAGCGCCGTTGCGAATTGGCTCGGGCGCCGGCATTATTTTTTCCTTTTTTTTCCACGACTGTAAATCACATCGTTATATATACACTTGCTCTATAAATAAAAAGAACTAATGACTTTTTTTAACGACTCGCTATTTGAATAAGAACAATGCTCAACGCCTTCGACGAATCAGCTGACTCTCAGCTGTGTTGCGTGGCATTATTATTGTCTTCAAGGCGTACAGTGCCATTAACAATCAGAAAAGAAAAAAAGCTCCCGCTCAATTATCGCCGGTGCTGCGCGCGCATTGATTAAATCGTATACAAAAGACGACTTTGCAATCAGGAAGAATCGTTTTCTCCCCCTCCCCTCCATCCTCTATCGGATTGATCATCGCTGATGGTATGAGAAATTGTTTCTCAACAATTCATCTCGCAATTTATATTCCTCTATACGGATAGCAGAGAGAGAGAGAGAGAGAGAGAGAGAGAGAGAGAGAGAGAGAGAGAGAGAGAGAGAGAGAGAGAGAGAGAGAGAGAGAGAGAGAGAGAGAGAGAGAGAGAGAGAGAGAGAGAGAGAGAGAGAGAGAGAGAGAGAGAGAGAGAGAGAGAGAGAACCTCGTCACAGTAGCTCTAAAACTTCAAAGTTCGATAATTAATTAACCCCTGGACATAATTAAACTTCTCCAATTAGAGGCCCCCAACTATATTTCTCTCCTCCGAATTGAATTTGTTAAGCTCGAATTTTTTGCGAAGAGAGAGAGAGAGAGAGAATATAAGGTACAGTATACCTCGTCGGAAGGTATTGATTACAGGCTGCTCTATTTTGTTTACGCTGGTGTTGGGTTGCAGCTGCAAGAGAGCGAGAGACAGAGAGAGAGAGTGAGAGAGAGAGAGAGAGTGAGTGAGAGAGAGTGAGTGAGTGAGTGAGAGAGAGAGAGAGAGAGAGAGAGAGAGAGAGAGAGAGAGAGAGAGAGAGAGAGAGAGAGAGAGAGAGCATATAGCCCGGAATGGAACACACTTGAGACGCTTACGCGTTTTATATCTCTAAAGTATCTGCCATGTACGCCGACGGATATTCGCCGGCGTATAGCCGCTTATTTTACGAGGAAATGAGCTGCGGTTTTTCGCTATAATACCACCTAGAGGTCGTCGATCTCTTTTTGTGTATGTGTGTGTGTATAACCAGAAAAATGAAGGGATGAGAGCCTTAGGAAAATCGTGTGACGGTTTTTTTAATGGAGGGGACAGAATAAGGATTAGGGGAGGAATGATCAATTTGAGTGGCTTTACATATATACAGAGCTGAGGTTGTAGATATATATACATCTGGATCTAATACTGAGACGCGCTTTTAATTATTATGGCTCAACCCGGTTTACGTTGCATCGACTATGCACTTTTGTCTACTGCATTGAATTATAATATCGTACGAGAACGAGAATTATCTCACGGTTTACAAAAGTGAATTCTGCATTATCTCAATTATCTTACGAACAGATTTGAATTTTATTGCGAGATTTTGTGAGCATATGTATTATAATAATTAACGAGAAAATCTGTGTATACAGGAAAGCACTTTCCATTCGAAATTAAACGAAGGACAAATTTCAGTCGCTGCAAATTTCGCTGCGCGAAAAAATGCATTAATTAGAGGCATTTAACTACATCAAAGACTTTAGCGCTACTGCATTATGTCCATCGTGAGCGCTTTCACATCCATCGATCCTTGTATAACATAATACGAGATATAATATACATCCAAGAGGGAAAGAGAGAGGGTTAAATTCACTACTAATATACGAGACTGTTAATAATTCTTTAAAAAATGCGATCCTCGTTTCTCTAAATAATCCACTTTAATAATCTATATATAATATGTCTCATATATACATATATAGATTCCCGATAACGCCGTTATTCAAATAACATTAACAACGGGTGCAGCATCAGCAGAGCTCTTGAATATTCCGCGCACGTTTTAAAAGCATGCATTTTTCATGAAAGCTGGGCAGCATAGCCTTCGTGTAAAAACGCGCGCCTTCCGTGTCTCTCAATTTTACCCGCGAAATTCGACTGCGGGCATAATTCGACCATTCGGTTATAGCACAGTGCAGTATAAGTAGTGCATATACAGGCGGTGATCGTTATGAAATCGAACGGACGTTTCGCGCTAGAGCGGAAATCTTGTATATAAAAACGGGTTTTCTAAGGAACGTGTTTCGTTTTATGAGGGTTCGCAGACGGAAAAATACACGTTTGCACTTGTTATTATTAATAATTTCAATTATACGAGTTCTTACATACTTTCGACTTTACTCCTTTGAACATTTCTCACTGAGAACTCAACAATCGGTCGTTTCATTCGATAGTTTTTTGAAAATTAATTTAATTCAACTCTAAATGCCATGATTTTATTTGAATTGCAACAAAACATTTTATTTTATCAGAATGTTCATTTGTGTTATGGAAACATAGTATCGATTACATATTTCAATGATTAATTAAAATGACCCAACCCAGAAATCGTTACTGGATTTTACGCTTTACCAACGCCTTTGGTTAATAAAATATACACAGATATGAGGTTCGTGCGTGCGATTATGCAGCTGATGCGGCGCAGGCGCACTGCGCTTCGGTCGTGTGCAAATACTTAACCCCAATTTCTAACCTAAAGTATACGGATTTCATATCTCGTTTCCCATAATTTAAGTACGCATAATTATTTCTTCTAATAAGTGGTAATTTCATCGAACCGTTCGTTAATCTATTGAACATTGCCCTCTGATTTGGCAAGCTGATGGCTATATAACCATTCGTTTACATTTTTTTCTGCAGGGAATCCCCTGCAATTTCGGCATACCAAATTACACGTGACTGAATTTTAATCTAGGTTAAAATTGTCATATTTAGTGCTTTTTTAAACCATCCAATTTTAAGACGCTTCACATTGTTTTCCTAATCACACCGAGCAATGTTCAACAGTGATCTAGAAAAGGGTAAACGGACAATTTTTCTATTTGAAAACAGCGCACGCACAGTATCTCCTGATATACAGAAAAACGAGTACAAATAAAGTAAATCAGTGCACACGCGATGACGACGCTCACTTAGCACAAAAAGCCGCAGCCAGTCGTCGCGCTTTTATTTTTTACGGCGTGAATTACACACGATGAGGCACTTGATCGATGTCAGCAGCGCGGCGCTGTACTACACACACACTTGCATCTTTCTCTCTGCAAAGTCTTTCATGCGAGCGACGACGTCGTCGGGCGCGGCATTAAAAGTCGCTGACTCGAATTAACGCCGAACGCCGAGGCTACCGCCCCCTCTCTCTCTCTCTCTCTCTATGTGTAAAGTGAACTGGGAGAGACTATAGAGAAGGGAGATAATTAAACTCTCTACTAGAGGTATAGTAGACTTTTTTTGGAGATAGAGAGCGTGGAGGCTTTCACTCGTCAAAGGGACGCTGATGTCACTCGAGTAGGTACGAGCAGGCTTTTTTTTTAATTCTCGGATCGATTGACCTATAGCGTGTTTCTTGAATTACAGTGAAAGTGTACACGGATATCGATCGCTGCAGATTGGGTTATCTAGTTGTGTGTCTTATTCGGATAAGGAAATAATTCATGAGAAATTTCAGAATAGCCCAAAAAAAATGTTGAAAAGCAAAGCAACTCCGACGTTTCATTCGCATTCTCTAAAGAGAGAAAAAATGTCCCTACGAAGATAGCAGCTTCAATTACGCATCATAAAATCGAGAACTCGGTAGACGTGCTTCCCGAGAAGCAGCCGACGTTGCTATGCCGAATGCACCACATGCAACGAGACACATTATTCTGGATATTCCAGAAATGCATTCATCTATTTCCATCCGAGAAAGAAAAACAAAGCAGTATAGCCGGGATGAATAATAATCTAACCCCGTCTTTTGCGTATATAATTAAACCGGAGATCGTTTATTCTTTCTCTCCCGCGAGTATTTAGCAAGAAAAGATTTTAATTTGACGAAGCTGTTATTTGTGATGAATCCCTCTTAATGAGCGAGGGGTATCGTATATATATACTATCCCAACCGGGGGAGCCTACAGCTGAACGTAAATTAATAAGCTGGCGCGTCGATGATCGATGATTAGAAAACAGAGATATGGATATATAATAACGTTTTATATCCAGCACCCGTCTACCTCAGCGAAATCAAATTTTCACGTAGCAACTCCAGTTTTCCCAAGTTCGAGAGAAAAACTAGTCGGCTGTCAAAGATTCGAGTCGTACAGAGCCGCTGTAAAAGTTGTAAAGCGAGCGAAATAAATAAACAGAAAAGAGCTCGACTACGCGAGACGCGGACGAGAGATACATGAAAAATTACGGACGGAGAGAGAGAGAAATATGGAGTTCGAGAGAGAGTTATACAGTATATGTATATACTGCAGACACAGGATCGCGGCGTGACACGCCGTATAATAAAGACCAAAGAAGGCTGAGAGAGAGAGAGAGAGAGAGAGAGAGAGAGAGAGAGAGAGAGAGAGAGAGAGAGAGAGAGACCGAGAGGATAAAACCGGGAAGCGATGTTTCTCTCGTTCGGTGGAGTATGAAGAATATGTCTGACAATCTCGGATTTTTTCCTCCTCAAAGTTAACAATTTTCTCCGCTGTTTCTTCCTTGCAAACAATGCGGATGAATAAACATCGCTTTCGAAAATAGAATTTAAAACGCAAAATTGGAATATAAGATTCTTCTCCCCGAAGCAAACAGCGTCTCTCTGCAATTCAACGCAAACAATTCTTTCCATATACTCCCGTGATTGATGAGACCAGCACTCTCTTACACAAAAAGAATCGCGATATTAAGTCTCCTCCCACGCATACACACACATGTACACGCGTAAGCGTCTTTCCTAGCCAACGAAAAATCTCCGTCTCTCTATCGAAGTAAAAGAGCTACATAGGTATGAACTTGCACATATATAGCGCTGTTTTTCACCGTATCGCCAGAGAGTGTGCCCGAGAGCATCGATCGATAGTTCGCTTCTTTCTTTCCTACCTTAGCGTCGCGGTATATGGTTGTCTCTCTCGCGCGCTTGGCAACCCTTCTCTCACTCTTTTTCCTCTGCTGCTGCTGCGCTGCTACTACCGCTGCTGCTGCAGCTGGTCGACGCCGGGCTTGATTATTCCGTTTCGCTATTTTGTTTTAGAGGCTTTTTTTAGTTCCAATTTACATATTTTCCTCTCGTTTCTTGCTCTGCCTTGTGTCTCATTTCGAGGATGAAAAGGAGAAAACGTGTGCTACACATGATTGAGCTACTTTTTTTTCGATGTCTCGTTAAGTTTGCTTGTTTGGCACTCAAGCGTGGGATGTAGTCTCTTCTCTCTTGGTTTATCTCGTGGGTAACCCTGTGTGTGTGCGCGCGTGAGAGAAAGAGAGAGATTGACACTGTGCGCTTATCTCTAGCGCTTTTTTCTGTGTTTACTGAATTTTTGGCCTCTCATAATAATCTATCGTTCTTTTTTTTCTTCGTACAAGTTTTCTCACTCATCGTCGGTTGTAAATCGAAATTTTAAAAATTCACCCCTGGTTCAAACTCAATAATTGTAGCGCCCACAGCTCCATCCCCTCGTGAAATTACTTATACAAAAAAGTTCAGCCGCGCTTGATTTATTATTTTTCTAGTGTAATATCCAGCCCTGTTGTTTTGCCCGCGACTCGCGTGTAATTGGAAAGTAATAACCGCAAGCTCTTCATGAAAAATTTACGGCGCAAGTTCCTGCCGTGGCAGATGAAAGTTTGAACATGTTGTTTTTTCTTCGTAAAAAAAAGAGTAGCGCAAACTCTCCGCGTTGCTCGGAATCCGCTTGACCTCACACACAGAGACGTTTACGTAATCTTTTTGACCCGACCTATGAAGCCTCTATTTAGATTCCGTAAATCAAGCGGAAATAACAGGCTCGTTAAAATTCGAGGAATTTTTACCGACCGGATTCTTATAATA
Source organism: Muscidifurax raptorellus (assembly GCA_020010945.3). Lineage (NCBI taxonomy): Eukaryota > Metazoa > Arthropoda > Insecta > Hymenoptera > Pteromalidae > Muscidifurax > Muscidifurax raptorellus. The sequence goes on along the minus strand of CM052077.1, from coordinate 44,956,606 downwards.
CACTCCAAGTCTGAACACCTCCCGTCACAATAAGACCACGTGATATGCATTATTAAAATACCCGCCGACGCTGTGCTTCCATTAATAAACCCCCTCCGGAAAAAAGGCGACATTTTATATATACACATACATACATGTGTACGCTTTTCAACTCTTTTAGAGCTGTGTGTTACGCGCCCTTGAGATCTGAAGAAGAAGAAGAAGAAGAAGCTCGAGCTACTCCTTTTTTTCGGTCGATGCGAGACGACTCCTGCGGACTACTACAACCGTCGATTTTCCCTTCTCCTGCAGTGCTGTCTCTTTTGTTCGAGGCTCCGAAGAGAGTGTTGTCGAAGCCATTGTTGGAGGAAAGTTATTTTGTTTAACAATGGAAGGGCTTTTTGCGCGATGGCCTTAATTATCGCTTGCGATATTGGATTAGCTCTTTATTTCTGGAGTGAGAGAGAGAGAGATGGTGTAATGAGTTTTGTTTGAGAGAGAGAGAGAGAGAGAAATATCGATTGCTGTACTTGTGCTCGTTTTTCGTTATTTTTGCGCACGACGAATCGAATAAAATTTATGAGAATTGTCGTGTTTACCAGACATTCGTCTTTTATCGTCGTCGAGGAACGAGCTTAGTTTAAGAGACGACAGTAAGACTCACTTAATGCGAACGAGAAAAATGTCTCTTCGGGTGGAATAGCAAAAGTTTGATTTGAAAGCTTACTTTCTCAAAACGACGCTTTTCGGAGTAGCTCCAGCGGCGACGCTTTTGGATTTGAGCCAATGCTGTCCTTCAGGGCTGCGGGACTTTCACCGGGAATTTTTTTCGCGTTTTATAAGTTTCTGCATTTTTATCGATCTCTTTTTCTCTCTCTTATTCTGTGAATCCCTTGACCCACAAATATTCCACTTTGGGAGTGCTCGCTTTACGAGATGCTTTTTTAATTCTTTAATGGCAGTTGCATGCAGTTCCGAGAAAATGAATAAAATGTGTTTTTGTTTTATTTATTTAGTTCACGCTCTGTGTGCAGTGTATATATACAGCATTGCGCAATAAGCATTACGCGAGAGATACGAGCTTTTAATTAAAATAAACTCGCGGTTACATACTTCGTTTCTCTTATTTTCCATTTTCCCGTCAGAATCTTCCTCCATCAGACCGGCTCGTGTGATTAAATTTCGATTTGACAAGCGCGTTACATCGAAACAATACACAATCAATCCTTACACAATCCGTCAAACGTGTTGTATACACGCAAAATCAATACAACATCACGTACACTGACCGCATATATATTATACGCGCAAAAATATGTATAACTACGACAATTCAAACGCCCGTCAACAAGTCGGCGCGGCAGGACAATTAAAGCTTTTTTCCCGAACCGTTAATTTTTCCGACGATGACGGGGTGAGAGGAAGGGAGTAGGGAAATTCGCATGAAAAAAAAACGGGACGAGATGAGGTCGTCGTCGCGCCGCGTAATTGATACTCCAATTACGGCAATCGGCGCGACAACAGCTTTCCCCGTCGCTTACTGCGAGAAAATTATTTTCCATTACTAGAGGAATGGATGAGATGGGTTTGAGAAAATTTTCAAATATTTGGACGCTTTAGTTGGGAAATTTCGAGCTTGAACGTGTGGCTGGTTGCTACGGCATAGCAATATACGAGAGGAGTTTCAAAAGTATGTGAGGTTTATATGAAATATTTGCGGTAGTCATTATGATGTTTTACAGGTATTTGAATATTTTAACATATATATTATTTATACATACAATTTTTGAAGTTTAAAAATTATTAAAATGGTGTATTTTCTTCTGTAATAACTGGAGTTGTTTAATTCTGCGCTATATGTAGAAATGCAAATTCTGGGAAATTTTGTGAAAATGTCGTGCAAAAAGAAGGAAACTTTAAAATACGACCCTTAAATATGGAACTGCATTTTCCAATTTCCCATATATCCAAAATACCAGCTACCCAGTCAAACCAACACAATCTTGCTAAACTAGAAAAAAAATAAACTCATACTATATTATACACATTCCTTCAGGTCCTCGCTGCACTTTCAGTCTCACTATTAAAGGGCATTTGAATTTTATTTCCCGGCAACGCTTGCATTCATCTCGCATTTTAATAACATTCAGCCATATATACCGCAGAGCTTTCAGCTCTTTCGTGACACAGCCTTTGTCTCAGCAGCTTTTAATCGCTATACATATATCTCAGTCCGCGACGCGACATCCTTTTTAAATCGATAATGAAAAGCTGAGCTTTTTTTGTGAGTCGGTCCTGAAAAGACAGTTACGAATTCGAGTGCGAGCTTTTCAATCGAGCTTAATTCTTATTTTACCACGTAATATCTGTCGGTGCGCGATTGTGCGCGAATTTCCTCGCGGAGGAATCCCGTTTGCATTTTTCCGTGGATTTCAATGGAATATTGAAAATCCTACTGTCGGTCTCGGAGTGCGCTTGTTTTCATGCAGATTTTACAGGAATTTATTTGTTAAAAAACAAGGGAAATTCCAGTGAAACATTCCATATCGCATCGGATTCCTCATCGATGGGTTATCCAAAAAGAGAGAATTTTACTCGCTATTTTTTCGTGATAAAAATAGTCAACATTTACTATCATCATCAGCACATTCCTTTCCTCCGCCACCACGTACACATTCAATTAGTCTCCCTTTCGTCCAATTAAAATCTCAGCTTCGATGGAGACATACACATATACACGCAATTCAATGTATCACCCCCGCAGCAACACAAAAGTTTATTAGCGCCTGAGGCTATACGAGCGAAATATACAAATATCGATCGAGGCGTGGGCGTGTGTGTATATACGTGCTAATTCAGTGGCTTTTCGGAAACGTCCAATCCGATCAGCCTTAATCGAAGCATAAACCCACATTTCAATCGTGGGGTTGAGGTTTGGGTATATGTATATGTATAGATATCGGAAGTCGTTTGGCTTCTGGAATTTGATAGGCCACGCGGATGCGGATTTTTTTTGTGTGGAAGAGAGAGAGAGAGAGAGAGAGAGAGAGAGAGAGAGAGAGAGAGAGAGAGAGAGAGATGTGGTGCGTTGACTTCTTGAGGGATCGTGTTTGCAATGTGAAAATATGCCTCGAGATATATGCTCTTCCGAACATCGATATCTAAATCGGGTTTTTCGTTGATAAATATTCATCGTATTTTCTCTCAGAATTTTTAATTAAATTCTGGAAATTACATACCGTTAACTGTATTTCATTATAAATTTCTATACTGTTATGACACCAGCATATTGTTCATTCAATTTGCATATTTCAAAGCAGTTCTTTAAGTCGCAAACCAAATCAAAGTTCTCTGCAAACAACCGCACAATACGCGTAACCACAGTGTCCGCATTTCCAGTAATATATACACATACACGCACACCATTCTATACCCCGGTTACATATATTCATCCCAAAATTCTGATTACCCACTTGACTAATTACATTCCGAATCTACATACGCACGCTGAATTTCGAGCTGTATTCAGCTTCAAAATTCTTCACACGGCTGGAACGGACCAACGCAATACTGTATTTCCGTTATATTGCATACGCTTCTCTCGCGTTCACTTGCTCCCACGGTAATAATCCCGCGCTTATGCTATACTTTTCTATATACATCTCTCTTACCCGAGAAATTAATACTACTACTACGCACACAAGCGCGCACATCGGTACGACATGTATCTAATAGGAAAATCCATTAAAAACATTCATTGTCAAACTCTTTCGAAGTGAAGTTATTTAACAGACAATCTTTGACCTAAGCAATCGTTTTAAAGTTCTTTTTTCAAATTGAACATTTTTTCCCATACTATCATCCTATTAATATATATTTTTTGTTTGCGCTCTCAGAAATCCATCAAACATACTTTAAAACATGAAAAAAAAGGTCCCAAAGATGTAACATTTAATTTTTTTTGTTTAGTTTTTTATGTATTCCATATATGTGACTGCAATTTCTTGTTCAACTTTTTTTCTTTTACCCTCAGTTTGAGAAAAGTCAACTTTTCCATCCCCGTCTGGAGTGAGAAAATTGTTCCGTTCGACCGAATTCAAAAGTAGGCATAGCTATCCGGGATATCCACGTAACCTGACCTGATTTAGATCCTGGAGCTTTGCAATTGCGTTTTAACTTTGGCGTGTAGTGGTTTGTTAGCTGCTGTGTAACTTTCCAGTCTCTCTCTCTCTCACTCTCTTTCTCTCTCGTGCCACTGCGCTCAGGAATGATTTATTACGATAATTGGATAAGTTTTTGGGAATTAGAGTACATACACATAGTATTGTGTGATGAATGTGGAACGGAGAGAGGTGCGCTATGCATTGTTAGAGAATTTCAGTTCTATTATTACGCGAGCGAAAAGGGAATTGAAAGACAGATCATGGCTATTGCCATCACGACTGATGTGCGGTAATCCATTTTACTTATTGCCAGTTGAGAGACTGTCGGTGCCACTGCTATTGATTGACAGTTTTATACTGCAAATCTATAAGCTAAGTCGTAATCTTCAAGAACTTATTTTCCTCAGAATTTAGGTAAAACAGAAAGTATACCGAAATCAGCGCCACCTAGCGTCGCGTTTGCATACAGAAATGTAATATTCTCTGATGAAAAGCCCTATTTATTTAAAATTTAACGCTTCTAAAATTCCTCTTTTGAATAACCCCGACGTGTATGCGCCGCTTCAAAAGTACCCTCACCGTGAAAATATCGCCAGCCGGTGCGCGCCGGTTATAATTCGATTGCTTTCCTCGCAGCAGCGCCATCTCTTTCGAAATTTCCTGTCAAGCTGTTGAGCCTTTTTTCTCTCTCCTTCCGCACGTTTCTCTCGCATATACTTGTGCCAGCTGTGTGAATTCGAAAAATAAACGAATTTTGAGGTTATGTGATTTTTCATGCATGTGTATACATATATATACAGTAGGTAGAGAAAGAGAGATTTGTTAGTATTCATAGAAGTGCAGCAGCGCCGAGTAGTGTGAAGCTACAGGGTACACATACCTGCTCAAGTGATTTTCAATCACTTAGAAATCCTGATTTGATATTCTACCTGGTTTGCTGGGTAACAGTTAAGGAATACAGTTATATATCCAAAGCTGATTTCACGCGGTAACAGAATAATTTACAATGTGCGCTTTTTCCTCGCATATCTGGAAAATTGGAATTTTCCTTGTCCGTTAATATCTGGGCCGATGCAAATAATCTCGCAGCTTTTGTATTCGTTTATTTTTCCAGCATCAATCATACTCCAGTTACGACGAAGCATTAAAACAGTATCTAATGATGTCCAAGCCGCTCTTCACGGTAATCAATCAATTATACTTCAATTGCCATTTTGGATATACAATATTTCACCTCGCCGTTGACCTTAATCGTTCATGACAACTCTTCCTCCTTCGGAAGATTATTTCAAGAATAACGTTCAAAAATTTTCAAAACCTCGGATAATAATATAAGTGCAGCGGCGCCTTCTGGCTCGCATCCTTCCTCTCCCCGTGTATATCTCGTGCACGTACACGCACATATGTATATATACACCCTGATGGCGTTACGCTAGGTGACGTCCGCGACACAATGAAGTTATTGTACCGGATGCCGGGCTCGATTCCCATGTCAGTCGTGTCACACGCAGGCGCAAGCTCACATACATATATACATGTATGTATATACATACGCGACGGACAGAGACAGAAATAATGACGCACGTGTGCAACAGCGAGGAGGACGACGACTTGGCATCGAAGACTGCGCCAGAAATTCACGAATGTATACGTGTACACGGCACATATGCGCGCAACGTGACTCCATCCTTTATTTTTTTTTGCCCGATTTGGAAAGAGCGTTTTAGATCTCTTAAACGGGCGGTTTTTCATCGAAGGCAGAGCTTGTGGTGTATTTTTGGCGAGACAGGATGTTTAGAAAATCTTGCGTAATAACATATATTATATTATGTCTTATATCTATGTACAAGTATTGACGCGGAGGAGGTCTCGAATATTCATTTCGTAGGCTTTTAATTTACCTATCGTAGCGATAGTCTTATACAGAATATAAGCGCTGCAGCACATAACACAGGAAACGTCGGATACATGGAAACGCGTTTTATTATCGTGCACACACGCGAGAGAGGAGGATGTTGCTTCATCGAGTGCCTCATTAAAGTAACAACTTTTTTTCTTCGTCAGAGAAAAAAAAATTTCTATTTAAAATACCTTAACTCGGGTGAGACTCGTCCGCCGTTAAATAATCGGCTTATCCGCTCATTACAACCGAATAACCTGTCGGTTTAATTCGATAAAAATAAAGCGAACGCGACGTATAAGGACGACCTGAAAATTCATCCGCAGAAGCTTCTCCAAATCGGTCGAGATACTCCCAAGCGCAAACATAAGGCTGAAAAGTCACTTAAGCGAAATTTCAACGGAGAAATATGTCGGGAGGGATAAGTCCTCGGCTACGTCGTATATACGTGTGGGTATAGGTGTAATTCTTCTGGCAAAAGTTTTGCGGGCGGAGGTGTCGAGGCGATTTTTTTTTCTTTGCACTATATGTGGCAGTTGCGTAACTTTTTCGATTAAGGTATACAGACATCACGTCGGGCCGCATTACATGTCTCGACGTGTAACGCAATATTTTACGGCTTTTATTTCTTATACGCACTGCACAAGTTCCCAGAAAATGTATGAACATTAAAAAGTTTTTGGCAATTTGCATAAAAATTGGGATATTCCCCCGTCTTGTTATAAAAGTCAGAGAGTCAATTTATCCATCTTTTATCAAACTCTCACATTATCATATTTTCAGTTCTCAATCTCTCTTTCTCTCTCTCTCTCTCTCTCTCTCTCTCTGCTCGAAAAGCCCTCGGAGGCAACTCCTCGTCGAAAAGCATTTAGACTATACACTCCTCTCGACGTCCCCGAAAAACAAGCACCTCGAGAAACTTTCAACGACTTCGCGAGTGAGGCAGCACTACTACTCAAAGGACGAGACGAGAGAAACACAGAAATTTAAATAAAATTCCTCTTCAAAATCCTCCCGCCATCTGCAAAGCGAGCAAAACGAAGATATACCAGGCGGCGGCCCTTTGCAGCATCGTGCGGTCTCGTATGTGGGTTTATATACCATATAGGTATACATAGAGCATAAAGTTGCCCCCTCTCGATTATTTCGGCCAGGGTTTGTCGGCACGTGTGTAAAGCTCCTTTTTTTTCCTCGTCGGTCGACGAGAGAATGAATGAGTTAACGTCGCGCGGGATAAATATTCAGGAAGTGGAATCTAATAGAGGACAATTTTTTCTCGGAATACGTTTTTCAAAAAAAAAAAAAAAAATTGGCGAAAAGTTAGTTTTGGAGGATTGGGGAGACTCGAGATAAATATTCAGGATTTGTAAAGTGCCGTCGAAGAGAGCGATTTTTTTTCTGTCTCTGCGAGGGTACGGCGGTCCCTTCGACAATATATACATATGCGCGAAGACTTAAAAATTCACGACACGTAATTTTCAGTATTGTCTCCTCTCTCTCTCGAGCATTATTTATTGCGCGCGGCAAAAGTCGCGTATTATAATTACAACCCAAGCTACATTTACTGTCGACCATGTATAATTCCGAATACATAATTCTATATATAGGTATATACCTCCAATAAAGTGTATTATACGGTATTGGAGAGAGAGAGAGGATGATCGTAAAATAACTTATTAAGAAATCATCCTTATATTCGTATTCAATAAGCCCCCGATCGCCATAACCATAAATCAGGCTCTCGGTCGATAACAAAGCTCAATAAAAGCTAATCTCCATAAAATTTCTCTGGACACGTAAGCCTCTCTCGCTCGCCTCGCAACGTCATAATAACGGGGACAGTAGTACCTGCAGCAAACCCGAGTAAAAAGAGCTTATTATAATTGCGTATCGAATTTCCAGTCGATACTCACCTATCCAATAAACAGGCTGCACGCTCGGCCGAGAGAGCAAAATTCCTCTCTCGCGTTATAAATATTCTCCTCTCAACTTGGACGACGACGGTGACGACCGATTTCGCCATACAGCCCCGCAACATCCTATATACTACTAGCTCTCCGATAAATTGCTGCAAAGTTTATTGAAAGTTCCCGGCGAAATTCCATTTCGCGGCTTTTGTGTTGTTCTCCTATAGTCCTGCACGCTATCGGCATCGTCCAGTAGTTAAACGGAGGTACATTATCTACTCTCTTGTGTGGGCGTAGAGGCACGCGTGTACGTGTAACCGAGCGCGTTTCCTCTTTGTTGAAAAGAGAAGAGATGTACACTTTTTTCGTAAGAGATGTGTTATAGTGGGTTTCGTAAGGATGCTTGTGCAGTATGATGCAGGTTTATTCGTGACCTACATGTTACGTTGTGTGTGCTGTAGGGTTTGAATGAGAGGGAAGTGGAATGGGTGCCGTTATTGTGTATATTCTCGCTGGTGGTAGTGATGATGAGGATCGATTCGTGGCCTTTTCTTCTTCTTTTTTTGTGATGCCGGAGGGAGGAGGAGGGCTTAATGAGAGATTGACGGGCTGATGAAACGATTGAGTTATTTCACAGGGTATCTTTATGATGAAATTATTGGCTACTTTTTTCCGGCGAGTCTATAGCTACGTTCGTCAGATTTATGGAGGCTTTTTTAACGCTACATATTACCGACGGTCGGTAATTTTTTTTCAACAGCTCGATCCTTAAAAAATTCTTCTCTACACTGCATTGGTGTAATGTAACAAATTATGATTCAGGACACTTAACAATATTCAGAAATACGCGTACTCCAGCAAGCAATATCGAAATTGGATTATGAAAAATAAGAGCCCACAAAGAACCGCTCCCTCGTTCTATATATATATTATGCCCTCATTATCGAGCAAATGCACTTTGCCGAACCATAAATCCGAGAAACTATATTCATGAAACCTGCCCTCAGCCATGACAAATCTGCGAATAGGTTCCATCCATCCGCATTACCTCTGATAACTAGCCAGTACAGTCTCTCTATCTCTCTCTCCGCTGGCCGACTCCCAACATTACTCAACCGTTTGCGTCTACTACTATCTGCATCAACTCTCTGCGCATAATTAACCAGGTTTCGTATGTCATTATCTTTGCAGAACCGACGCGTCTCACTCTTCGATGCCCAACCTTAGCGGCGAAGATGAGTGCCAGCAAGGGAGACTCTTAGGAGCATCAGTATCAGCAGCAGAAGCCTCGTAACCACGAGGTCCGCAATGGAGGAGGCTCGTCGGCTCGTAGCAGCGGGCCGCAGCAGCAGCTCGTTCGATCGAGCCCGACTACGACGTCTCGAGCACTTTAACACCCAAAGACTTGGGGCTACCTTAGCACGAGCTGCTGAGGTTGGATACTATACTACGCGCTGTCGTCGTCGTCTCTGAAGATTCAACGAACGCCTTGAGGCAACACACGTACACGGAGAGGAGGAGGCGGACAAAGAAGAGAAAAGTAAGGGCATTTTAGCTGTATAATGTGTGGAAAGGAGTGAAAAGCCTGGTAGCTGGACAGATGGTGACACCGATGACTTACTTTTTGGGACAGTTTTCAATACGGAGGTTAGATGCATGTGCGAAGAATATATATACATTCTTTATGTTATTTGCTTTAGACGTTGGGGTTATCGAGTCAAGTGGGGGTTGTATAATGAAAGATTTATATAGGCGCTATTATATATATATATATATATATATATATATATATATATATATTTTTTTCAAAGGAGTACGTATTTCAACAAATCAATTCGAGAATAAACTTGAAAGCCTTTTGCGACAAGATGTGATGTATTGGTGCTCGTAGCTTTTCCGGGCAAAAATATTTTAAATTTCAAAATTACTATATAGTGGTGAAATTAGTCGAAATCCACATGCAGCATCAAAATAACTGAAATGAAAATTCTCGTTGATTTCAATGAAAAAAAGTAAAATAACGAATTTTGCTCAGATATAACTTTCTATATCGATCCTTTTATACGTTTTTGTAGTTATTCGCCAATTTTAAAAACGAATATAACGGAAAAAATTAGTCTTGATTTACACGTAACAGTTATCAAGCAAATCAATACGTATAATTTCTGTGCGTGTTTCAACAATTTTGCAAAACCTCATTTTCAAAGTAAACCCACATAGGTATATCCTGTCGGGAAACTTGCATAATTAAAAATCCATGAAAATCCCTCGCCAATACAAAGCGACAACACTCATTCCTCCGCCGTGATTAAGCCTGTAATATTAACCGATCGAGAAAAATCCAAAGCCACCAAGCTCATAGTAAAGCAATCATCTCTCTGCAGACTCGTTTCTCCCGGATGACAAATCCGTGCAACTCCCTCGAGCGGAAGTGTGTAGCATGATAACTAGCTTAAGCTTCGCTGAGACCTATTGATTGTGTATAGCTCAGGTATAGCGCACTTATATATACACCAGACCGTTCGATGGGCTTAACCCTTTATCTATCAGCAAAGGCTTGGCCTCTGTCTCTCCATCAGAGTATTAAGTCTCTCGCCGCGATATACGTTCGATTCGAAACTTATTTGTCATACACCTCCGTTATACCGATTATAGATACTCGGGTGTATATACTTGTTGCGGAATATGTCTCCTATATTATTATATACACTGATGTTTAGATGTATAACGCATCGGATTGTGCTAATTTCGATCGAGCTGACGGAGGAAAAACTGAAGCAAAGGGTTAATCGCGCGAGCAATATTTACCTCGCGAGCACAAAAGACTCTTGTTGTGTACACAAAGAGTTTTTTTTTCATACCGAGAGTGTGCGTCGTACGCGGAAAATGGAGTACGACCTATTTAGCGAATCATCGGATTTATAATTCGTAACACATATCGTCTTTTTTCTTCGCAAAACGATAAAATACATAGCTTTCTTCTTTTTCACATTTTTAAAAATAAAACGCCACTAGCTTTACTCGCGAAAAAATCGATTTCTATCACACATAACCAAAAGATCAATCGCTCGCATTAGACACTCCAGCCTGAAAACCAGGGTAGAATCCTAGCCAAAAAATACCTCTCTCCTATCTAAATCGATATCAGTCCAATACTCGCTGATTCGCAAACTTATTGTTCCAGAGAATCTACTATACACGTCCGCAGCGGAGAAGCAGAGTATAAGTGTGAGAATAGGAGGCTGCAGCCTATACCGATGGCGATATTCAGCTCGAATCTGCCAAGAAGACGAGGACGACGACGGCCTGGCATACGGAAATAAGTTTCCGACGATAGCGTGAGTTGGCTTCGCTTCTCTCCCGCTATATGGTCTCGGGCTTTGTGAATAACAGTCGGCCGAGGAGATAGGATGCAGTTTTCTCGAAAAGGGAATTGTCGATGTGTTACAAGAGCCGATTCTGTGGATTACTGGATGTGTAGTTTGTTCGGTTTATGCAGGTTAATTGATACAATGTTTACGGAATAGATATAGACATAAGGGTTAATTGCTCGGTGAGCAGCCAATAAATAAATCAATATATCTCGTTTACTTTATTATACGTTATTATTGTATAATAAACCGAAGGCCTCTCGCAAAGCCCGGATATAGAGTCGCTTTGTTATCCATGATATACAGCAGGTACATAACAGACTAATTATCTCTTCATCATTATCTCCACAGGCGTATAATCGACAATAAGCACAAAAAAGGAAAAAACCTTGACCAGCACCAAAAATTATAAACCAAACGAGGAATCGAATCTCCACATCGAACCATGGCAGCGCCTGTGATCGAGAAGAAGCGTTTCTTCTGCCGCGAGTGGGCCTTCGCCAAGTTGGCCCACTGTCTCGAGCAACGTCCGGCTTCGAAGACCTGCGGCGCTTTGATAGTCGGTGGACCTGGAAGTGGAAAAACGGCGCTTTGCGCTGAATTAGCCTGGCCGTCGAGCGGGCCAGCGGCTAGACATCAGAGGTCCCTGAACAAGAGGCTTTTGGCTAGGCACTTTTGTCAGGCCAGAAGCGAGGCGAGCTTGTCGCCGGCACAGTTTGTTAGGAGTCTTGTGGCGCAGTTACTCCAGGCCAGTGCCGAGGGGATTAGGGTTACAGCTGCTGCTACTGCTGCGGCTGCTACTTCGTCGGTTTGTATATTCTTGTGTATTTACGACTGGGAGCTTCTGCAAAGTTGAAATAGTGACAATTTTTGAAACGAAAACTTTGCACTGCGAAAGAAGTTTCACTATTTGAATTTTGACGATCGTTCTTTATGAAATTGAATAATAGCGCATCTTTTGCAATGTAGCTTATTAATGAAAAAAATACTCGCGGCATACATTGGAAGGCTGAATATTTATTTCCGAATAAAAGTAACAACAACAAACTCATTTTCGATCGATTCGCCGCAATCCGTTGTTTGTTTTTTTTCGACGGCTCATCAGCGCGCTTACCGCGAGCGTATCGCGTACACGCGGAAAAATAACGCAACCCGTGCATTTTTGTTTGCTAAATAATTTCGACGTTATCGAGCGTCACTATAACGAAAAAAAAGAACAAACCGCAAGCGAGAGAACTGCATGTAACGGACGAAATCGCTGGCGCACAGCGTTTCCTGGAATTCCCGATAAGGTATTATCAGCGACAAAATGCGATATCGGCTTGGACCACCCCTAATATTTCTCCGTATAACGAGAGAGTTTTTGTTAATTTTGAGGAAATAACTCTGTAAAAAACGATAATTACAACTATCTCCTGGCGAGTTCATTAGCAGCGTTGAGAAAATATCTTTTAATTCTACTGCTGCTGGCGAAAGTTTCTAGCATGTATGAAAATCGTAACTGGAATAAACGCGAGCGAGGCAGGCACCACCTGCGACGTGAAATTCTGCTAAGATACGTAATTAAAAACATCTTCTTTCTTAATGACGTCTTCTTGAGAAAAGTCCGTGCTTAGGTATATACTCTCTCAGGCGACACTTTTTAACGGTAATTTTTTAATTACTCGCGATATATTAATAATGCTAAGAGCAGCTGTTGAAATAGAATATAGCGATGAGTGGTCCGTTATGAATACAATTGTAATACATTTTGCATCCTCACAATCGGGACGCCTAAAGCCCATTTAAATTCCACTGTGCGTCACGCGGTATGCAGTTGCATTCTGACGTCATGTCCGAGTGTAATTTTCATGCCCCCGAATCGGTCTTGCCGCTAATTCGAACGTCGGGAATATCTTCTTTTAGAGCTTCGTGCTAAAATGCCTTTGAATATATGACATTAGTTATTAATGCAAACTTTAGAATGTGAAAAGTTTCTATAGAAAAACCAAACGAGGTAAAATGTCATTTTGATTATTTACACTGCTATTAACGTTATCGATGAACGATCGTTTTAATTAAAATTCAATTTTCATATTCCAGCCTCCGAACTCACCCGGCGGCAGCGCAGCGGTCACGAGCACGACGACGAATAATTCGCCAACGAACGACGGCAACACGACTACCGGCAACAATGGAGTCGCCTCCATATCCTCCCGAGAAGCCGTAGCCGAAGCCTACGCCGAAAAGCTTCGCACCGATCCGGACATTCAGGCGGCTCTGCAGCCCGAACTATTAGATCGTAATCCTGACGAGGCTCTGAGGAAGGCTGTACTCTTTCCGCTACTGGAAGTCGAACCACCAAAGGACTGTCTACTTTTGGTGGTAGACTCTATTGACGAGGGCCCGATACCCAGTCCTGGCAGCTCGTCTGGACAACAGGTTGGTTGGGGGAGTGATATCTTATCGGAGGTTTGGGATTTTCCGGGCGGTTTTGAGAGATAGTGTTGTTTTTTTCCGGGGAGGAGCAAGAACTGATTTGCTATTTGGTCATTGTTAGTGGGTGATTCATTTTTAAAAATTTTTTTGTTTGAGTGTGAAATAAAAATTAAAACTGTTTTAGTAGTATCTTTAAATGAGTATCTTCTAATTTGTGTACGACTGACATTTATTCGAAACGAATATTTATCATGCAGACGAAGTGTTTTAAGTTCCTGCACTATCCCAACAAAATAAAGTTCAAGAAAAAAATTCATCAATTTTCAGGCAACGAGTGCGAGCGTTCTAGCGTTAAACAGCGGCGGTAGAGACTCAAAACGCGAGTCGGAGAACGAGGAGGAGGATGAGGTGTCACGTACGATAGCGGAGCTCTTGGCCTCGCATCATCACCTCTTCCCACAATGGCTACTCCTCGTCTGCACAGCTCGGCGACAGAGCAAGACCATCTCGCGCATGTTCACCGGATTCCGGAAGATCTCCTTGGATGACTTGCGCAAGTCTCAAGTCGTCCGTGACGTACAGCAGTATATCCTAGCCAGGCTCGATCAGGAGGACGCACTCAGGCAGCACATTTCGAGAGATACAGCGGAGATGCTCAATCATCTGCACATCAAGAGTAATGGATGTTTTCTGTATCTCGAGAAAGTACTCGATGGAGTCGCGGAGAATTTCATTGTGCTGAGAGAAGTCAGGGAGATCCCTGGTTAGTATGGGTTCTATTTTGAGGATATTAGGTCGACTTTATTTTAGTTTTTCAGAGGGATCGATAAGCGATAATTTTAAAATTAAATTCTCCCTAAAAGCTTCATCCAATGGAAAAGCTGAAATAATTACTCTGAGTCATTTATAAATTCATAATCTTTTTTTTCAATCGATGAGCTAATAAAGAACTGTCTTATAGGTACGCTAAACGGCCTATATCTCTGGCTCTGTCAGCGACTCTTCAGCCGCAAGCAGTTCGCCAAGGTACAGCCGCTGCTCAATGTGATCCTCGCGGCAAAGCTGCCGATAACCCAGTCGATACTGTACGACTGCGTGAAAACTGCCAATCCGACGCTGACGCAGGAGGACTTCAATCGGCAGCTGCATCTGCTGCGCCGGGTTATCTCGGTGTCGCGCGCCGGCGCTCTCATGCTCTTCCATCACAGCTTTGCCGAGTGGCTGCTCGACGTCAAACACTGCACTCAGAAGTATCTCTGCTCCGCTGCCGAAGGTACATATACGCGCTTGCGCGCTCATATAACGAAGTACTACGCGTGGAATTACGAGGGCTTTCGATCGTAGCGTGAAATGTTTTGATCGGGTGCTGATAACGTTTGAGATTTTGTTTGTATCTATGATTGAGTTGGATTAAAGATAATCGTAGATATGATTTCAAAGTGCATAGTTTATTCTACGGTATGATAAAGTGCTTGTATAAATATTATAAAGAAATAGTATTACGTGATGTAATCAAATTTCAGGCCATGCGATGCTCGTCATGCATTACACGCTGCGCGCAGCGAATCTCGACCCCGATGAGATCTGCGTTTTAGCTCAGCACGTTCAGGGAGCTTTCGTAATGCAACAGCAGCACCACCAGCATCATCCGTATTATCAGCAGCAGCATCACCAGCACCACCACCATCAGCAGGCTTTGACCGCTGCAGTTACAGCCGCTGCGGCTAATATTCCCACAGCAGCGTCTACGACAACTGGAATAACCGAGAGCACCGCGAATCCTTCGGTCGTCACATCGACGGCCGCACCGGCACCGTCGGCACCCACAGCGCCAGTGCCTCCATCCGCGCCGATGCTTGACTCGTACACGCTGCAGTTACTCTGGTTGATTGGAAGTGGTGCTCCGTTCAGGCATTGCTATCTAGACAGCAGTGAGTGCATATTGTGGCCCAAACAGGATACCAAGCTGTTAAAGCTTCTGGTAGATGCCGGCGCTAGGCTATCCGAGAAGCTCGCTGATGAGGAGGACCTCGCCGGCAACAACGTTATTGTCTCTTCTAGTCAAGTACGTTATATTGTGAGTCGAGCTGGCCATGGTTTTTTGAAATGTGGAATCTATCGTTGAATTTGTGTTTCAGATTTCTCGAAATTCAAGTCCCATGGACGAGTCGCCGATAGAGCCTCTTGCGGAGCTCCTCGGCGAGGGCGGTGATATTAACCAAACAGATTCGTGTGGACGCACTGTTCTACACAACCTAGCTGCCGACGGAAACGCAACGCTTCTGGCGTTGGCTATCGAAGCCTGTCCTACGGTGAGAAAAGTAGAAATATTAAAATTACGGCAATGTTTTTAATTGGAATTAATTTAAACAAATTTTGTTTCCTAGGCTAAACTTGAGGCAACAGATCGCCACGGGCAAACTGCTCTGAATCTCGCAGCGCGTCACGGATACTCGGACGTAGTCAAGGTATTGCTTACGGCTGGTGCCAACGTCGATCACGCCGACTGCGATGGCTGGACTGCTTTAAGGGCTGCTGCATGGGGTGGCCATACCAAGGTAAATTTTTCTTACTCAGCTAGAACTAGTATAATTTCTGAATTTCATCACGCAATTTTGTATAGGTCGTGGAGCAATTGCTGGAATGCAGTGCGATGGTGGACTGCGCTGACTGGGATCAGCGCACGGCACTGCGTGCTGCTGCTTGGGGTGGGCACGAGGAAATTGTCAAAGCTTTACTACAGCACGGAGCCGACGTCAATAGAACCGACGATGAGGGCCGCACTGCCCTCATCGCTGCGGCCTACATGGGACACAGTGAAATAGTCGAGCATCTGTTGGATTTTGGCGCAGAGATCGACCATGCCGACAGTGACGGTAGAACGGCGCTCAGCGTTGCCGCACTTTGCGTACCGTCGAATCATGGTTATACTAAGGTAAGAGCAGATTCGTTCAATTTCAAGTTATAATATACCTAGTCCAGGACTGATTGTCTAGTTAATGGAATAATAGGTGGTGAGTCTGCTGTTGGAGCGTGGAGCCGACGTCAACCATCAGGACAAAGATGGCATGACTCCGTTGCTTGTAGCTGCTTTCGAAGGTCACCGAGATGTTTGCGAATTGCTGTTGGAATACGAGGCCGACGTAGATCACTGCGATACAACTGGACGAACTCCTCTGTGGGCTGCTGCGAGTATGGGACACGGTTCAGTTGTCGCGCTTTTGCTCTTCTGGGGCTGCTACGTCGACAGCATCGACAACGAAGGCAGAACAGTACTAAGCGTTGCTGCTGCCCAGGGTGGTACAGATGTAGTCAGTCAGCTTTTGGATAGAGGTGCGTTTTTTGCTCGATATTCAGGAATAGTTTTACATTAAAATAAATTTATCAAGGCTCTATTGAGACCTTGGTAAAGTTTTATTAAAATACACACGGGTAGTCAGACAAAGCTCTTTTTCATCACTTCTGCAGATATTTTTACATAGAAGCACAACCCTTGTAACTTATAAAAAGCTTGCATTCTCGCAACCCAGATAGCCAGCGTAACGTGAAACAAACCACTGATACGCGATTGAAAATAAAACAACCGCAATCGATAATGTTCACAGGCTTAGACGAGCAGCATAGGGACAACTCGGGATGGACGCCGCTGCACTACGCTGCGTTCGAGGGTCACCAGGACGTATGCGAGGCGTTGTTAGAGGCTGGAGCTAAGATCGACGAAGCTGATAACGACGGGAAGGGTGCCTTGATGCTTGCAGCTCAGGAGGGACATACCACCCTCGTTGAGAGGCTCATCGAACAGCATCTTGCTCCCATTGATCAGCATGCTCACGACGGCAAGACTGCGTTGAGGTATGTATACGCAAGTTTTAAAGCATCCTGAGATCTGAGTGTAGATTTCGATTAACGAGTTTGAATTTGTATTTCAGGTTGGCTGCTTTGGAAGGACACTATGACACTGTCAAAGTGTTGCTATCTCACAATGCTGACATAAACGCTAAAGACGCGGACGGTAGGAGCATACTGTATATTTTGGCGCTGGAAAACCGATTAGCGATGGCTAGATTCTTGTTGGAACAGGCTCGACCTGACATAGAAAGCAGAGATTCTGAGGTAAAATGCAGCTCGATTTCATTCTTAATAAATGAAGAGTCCTTTTATTAATGAGCCTCGTTTCGATATCTCAGGGTAGAACAGCTTTGCACGTGAGTGCCTGGCAAGGCCACGTCGAAATGGTGGCTCTTCTGCTTACCGAAGGCGGCGCAAGCGTTAACGCCCGGGACAACGAGAACAGAACTCCCTTGCACTCGGCGGCATGGCAGGGACACGCGGCCATTGTGAGATTGCTGCTCGAGCACGGTGCGACTCCAGATCATACTTGTAATCAGGGAGCTACGGCTTTAGGTGATTATTATTAATCCATTACCTGAATATAATTGTTTTGGAGCTTCGATTCTAATTGCTTCGTTTGTAGGAATCGCTGCCCAAGAAGGTCACGAGAGTTGCGTCCGAGCACTGCTAAATCACGGAGCTGATCCGAATCACTCGGATCACTGCGGAAGAAACGCCATTAAAGTAGCCGCCAAAAGCGGACACGACACCGTCGTCAGATTACTCGAGGAGCATGCTGCCAATCGACGTTGCTCAAGACCAGGTAAATATTCAAGAATAAGTTTGTTCAATGCAGAATGAATTAATATTACTCACTTGAATAAAGTTTCGTTCGTAGGCGGCAGCA
Source organism: Muscidifurax raptorellus (assembly GCA_020010945.3). Taxonomy (NCBI): domain Eukaryota; kingdom Metazoa; phylum Arthropoda; class Insecta; order Hymenoptera; family Pteromalidae; genus Muscidifurax; species Muscidifurax raptorellus. The sequence continues at coordinate 44,938,130 of CM052077.1, read as the reverse complement.
GCAGCGCGACTTCGGTCACCTCGAACTCAACGACGGAAACCAAGCCTTCGTCTGCTGTGCTCAACCCGATGTCGACTCAGTATAGTCCGGCTGAATCTCCGGATTCTACCAAGAGACGCAGCTGCGTATCACTGGGCAATAATTCAAGCAACAGCAAGTCCAGCAGTAATCTTACTGGTAGCACCAAGAGCGACCGATGCAAAATCAATCAAAACCCGCCACCTGTTATCACTACCAATCATCAGGGCTCTAGTCGGGTAAGGAAATTTCGATTTCAAATTTCTTTAATGATCTATGCAACATGTGTTAATAAGTAACATTCAACAGGCTGTGCTCTCGTTCACTCAGCAGCTTCAGCAATGCTCACGTGGCGTCAAGTCTCGTCCTTTAAGCAAATTACTCTCGCCTTTGAAAAGCGAACCGCAAAGTCCAATCTACGCGTCACCGCCACATTCGCCCTCGAGCGATAGTCTCATACCGTACTCGCCTACCAATACTAGTCCTCCAAGCGCTCAGACCGCTGCAAGTATCATCCAGAGTCAATTGGGGGTGTCGCTGTTAACCGCAACTCAAAGCACGCAATACAAGCCTGGCAGTGGCTACGATCGCACTGGTGCTCTGTATGATGCTATCTGCATCAAAAAGAATCAGCATGCGGTAGGTTTTTTTTGACAAACTGATATACTTGCTTATAAACAAAATCGATCAATATTTTAGCTTTATTAAATTTGTATTTTTTTGCGAAACAGCCCATAATGGAAAATCCCACGGAGGCGAAACCCTTTGAGTTAACGAATGAAATGCTGGGCTTGTCGGTCAATTCGGAGAGAAAGAATGGCCACGAAGAGAGAAAACTGCCTGATACTCACTTTACTAGAGATACTCATATGAGAATTATTCTGGGCAATAGCGGCGCTGGAGTAGGAAGAAACGTAAAACACACGTCTGATAACTACACTGGACAGTAAGTTTCAGAAAATCATCTAAGAAAAATAATATCAATTTTTATTACAAACACTATTTGACCGTTTGTGCAGTAATGCTGGCAATTCGAGACCAAAAAGAAATGGCTTAGTTTCATCTAATCCGGCAATGCGCCTAGTCGCCGGAGTTAGAAATGGAATTGAGAATGCAACGAATCGAAATAAACCAGTGACCACACGCGTCAATGGATTCCAGTGGAAGGCAGAAGCCAGGAAAGAAACTCCCTTATAGGAGCAGGTAATTTTTCTGTTTAAATGTATATTTTAGTTCATGAACGAAAGAATTCAAGCTAATGATGATTAAATCTATTTTCAGGATTTAATGTTTGCCAAGTGCACGCACGAGGTGGTGAGTCATCGTCACACCTCCGATTGGAGGAGTTACTTGAGCAAAAAACGCAAATCAATTAGAAGATTTTTCTCATTTCCCTTGAGCAGAATCAAACTACCGCCAAAGAAGGAGAGCAAGAGGAGAAGAAGACGCAAGAAGATAGACGAAATGTGATTGTGTTCGAGCGGGCGCGAGCGACGGCTGCCGAATCGATATACCAAATCCTTTAACGAACCATACGAAGAGTTAAGAAAAAAGTTAAGCAAAAAAGTTAATAATTAACAATTATAAGGAAACAAAGTAGAAAAATTATATTAGTAACGAAAAAAATAACAAAAACAAACGAGCTGATGTAATCCTAAATGACATTGAGGAATGTGTGTATAAATGTAACATTTAGAAAGTCCTCTATTGATCTCATCGAAGCTTATTGAACAAAAAAATAAATTAAAATACGTTAGTACATGTTTATGTGCCGCATGCATGTGCGCGAGCACGCGTTCTCTTTACGTAAGCTGTGACGTGAACCTAAACGTAAATTTAAAGTTGAACCACGAGAAGGACAAAATATGAGGGGCGTTACTCGTGTTAATGTATGCACATGATCGAAGCAGAGAATGAGACAAGTGTAGATTGGGGTAAAGACTGAATGCACACCGAATACAGTGCTAATTTTTCGACGAAATACTTTGATGACGAACGTAGATTTTAAAACAGAATTTAATGAATATATATAATAAATGGTGATGACGTGTGTAAAGAATGAACAAACAAACAAAACAAAAGAAACAAACAAATACTATTACCTTATTATTATGATTATTAATTATCTGTAGCATTGAAAATCAAGAGTAACACTTTTAGCCTCGTATGAGAAGTTTCTTTCGATCAAACTAAGTCCTTAATGATAATACGTAAAAGCATGGCCTCAATTGAAAAAAATGAACAAAAAAACGAGATTTGTGTATATAAGACAACAAAAACTATGTAATTGCACGCATGTAAGCATTATGTACTTTTTATATTATTTTATTATTGATATTATTGCGAACAAATATTTATTATTAGTTCTAGTGACTACCATTAGTGATGATTATAGCACTATTATCAATTTCCGTTTCGTTGTTACGATGCAGTAGACGAATCAATAAATTAAACTTTTAACAAAATTCAACAGTCAACGTTTATTTCTAGTTCGAAAATGTGTGCGATGGGTATAGCTGGATAGAGGTCGCGTTGTATACTTTTTCCCTAATAGCATTTTCGCATGGCGTTAATTGACTGGTCATTTTTCAATTTCGCGATAAGATTTATTCACGATAGATAAAAAGCTGCGCTTTGTATTTTACATAATAGTTAAGAAATGTGCGAATGGATGGAAACGTTTTTTATTACATTAGTTATAGCGTGTACTATCTATATACATGGAAGACACGGTATCTATCGATGTCAGGTAGTTTGGGCTTCACAGTCACTTTTGATATACTTGGTTTAGCATTTTTCTTGAACAACCTAGCTCTAAAATAAGTCAAGTACTCCAGTAGTAAAATTAAGATGGACATGGCCAGTCCCAGGACTAGTATACTGAATATCAGATGTACTTGGTTCATGTCGATCGATTGAAAAGGAATGTCCTCGTGGTCATCGAACTTCCAGTCCAGCCATCGATCTCTCAAACCGTCTATTATTCCAAACTCGGATAATTTTAAAATTCTGTAAAAAAATATCGTTACATTCGGAAAATATATTGTCAACATTTGCAACAGTTTGAATCTTATACCCTATGTCAAAACTACGTTTATAGCGAAAGCCTCTTTTAATCGCCGATGCGATCCAAGTCCCAAAGTAAGAGGCCTTTGTCGGTATCAATCGGCAAATATTTTTACCGATAGCTTTGTGCCGATCCTCGGCTTCGAAGGCCGCGAGTTTTTTGTTTTCGGTGAAACATACTTTCCTAAATATCTCTCCTGCGTCCGGAGCATAAGACACGCGCGTATAGTCACGAGCATATTTGTAATACTGCGATACTGTTTCCTAAAATCCAGGCGATTTTAAGCGTGATTATAGTAACATTCTGATCATAACTGTGTCGAATGTCTACCTTAAAATCTTTGTGAACCATAGATCCGCTAAACGCGACGACGTCGTACTTGCTATCCTGTATCAAGCTTCTCAGGCCAGTGAAGGGTAGAATGAACTTTTTGTTCATCATGAGGAAAATAGCGTTGGAACTGAAAGCGATAAGAATTACCCAGGAAAACATGCTCGAGCAGATGTAGATGAGCCTGGATCTGTTGTGGAGTTCAGCAGGAACGCATCCTGCAAAATTTGAAATAGAAGAGTACCATTTATACCAGAATCACGATGATCAAGATTCGAGTTTAAGTATATACCTTGGGAACAAGCAATGGCTACGGTATAGAATATGTGATCTTGTAAATTGTAAACAATCTTCTCGTTCGTTTTCATAATCGAATTCTTCTCGCAGATGAAACCGGCTATGCTTAGAATGAACAGCAGCAAAAAGAACGTGTACCAGACTTTCGAAGAAAACAGGTGGAACATCCAGGCATCGTCGTGACTCCATTCTGGTTTTATGTACAAGTGGTAACTGAAGATCAAAGGAATGGTCGTCAGTGAAAGAGCATTCGATACCTTCGCACGCAGTTGAATTACCGAATGTTCCAAAGTGGCACAGTGTAATCTACCAGGGACAGTCGGTTTCTGAATACTCCTGATCTCGGGACTATCTGTGACTGATTCGTCTGTATGAGTCCCAGGATCCCATCGTAACTTCCGTTTTCCAACTCGTTACCGAAATTCCGATCTCGTAATCTCACAGGAAGTAATCTGTATACGAGAACGACTGATTGTTCAAGTTGATATTAAATGAATATTCTATTGTGGATACGCACGTAAAATTCAAACAGTCGGCTAGAATTTCCCACACCTCTCCAACGACACCGGAAATTCTGGTGTCGTTGTCAATGAAGCTTACAAGATTTTTTTCCTATACATTCAGAATTTTCCGATTAAAACCAGTGAATCGATTTATGCGATTATTAGTACTTAGTGGTTTACCTGAAAATACGCTACTTTCAAGATCTCGCGCTGAAAATCGTGCCATTCCAAATCTCGACTTCTTTGGATTTTCTCTTTGTTCAGAATAGCAAATCTTGAAATACTGAACAAAGGCACGAATTTCTGAGCACTTTTGCTCCAAATAACGCCTTCGACGGCTTCTGACATTTTAAAGATGCAGAGAAAAACGAAAAATGGTAACATTATATTTTATATCGAAGTCCGAGCTTTGACTGAAGGTGTTTCATTCCGCGAGGAAAATCGAGCGAATATACGTATATAGAGTCGATGCTTGTCGCGATTCAAATCGTTGCATTTTTCGTCCTATCTGATATGTCATTAATTATCGAGGCGGTTACACTTTTTCTAGTGTTCCCAAAGCCATTACGTTACTCCATATGGAGAAATTCAAAATTGTTATTTCACTATTAGTCAATAAATTATCCGACGAAGAGGAAACACCGAGAGTTGACAGGATAAGTGTTATTTTAAAGTATAGGATAAAATATCTGACGCATGTGTGATGTTGATGAATGTGAAGAACAAATTTATGATGTCTATTAAAGTCGAAAAAAGCTTATTATTAGCATCGATTTGAAACATGAGGTATCAATAGCGAAGGAACTAATTTTAGATATCACAAAAATAGAAACTTCAGATTCGAGAGCTGACTTATGGTCTCGAGATAATGTAACGGTACGAGTTATATATTTTTAGCTTGAATTGTATCGCGTAGTGAGATTCGGAAGATAAGCAGTAAACCTCTTACTGCCCTGGAAATATGCCATTTGAACTACGCTACAATTGTTGCTCAAGTTGTTTAGAGCAGATAATTATAAATTATTAGTTAAATTAGCCTCACTAATTGCTTCTTATACTCGATCGAAGGTAAAGCTTTCGAATGTAAGTTTCACATCGTAATTCAGGAACAATGTACTCACATTTTTCTTCGTGTAGGATAAGGAATTAGTAGTTCATAAATACACCAGATTTATGTTACAATTGTATAATTAGGTTATATATTTACTTTTAACAAAATCATTAACATTAAGTTGGTGGAATAACTCAGACTCGCAATGCGAGTTCGCTTATCATCGTCATTGTCAAACTGTCATTTCACAGAAATCATGAAGTTCTCAAGTATTAGGAAGCAATGCGATCGATTCATTCAATTACAACGCTATCCTTACGTTGTACCAGTTTTTCCCTCTTTACATTCATCTATCGTTTTACTATACATAACAAAAAGCTAAACGTTAAGCAAACTTCTTATAGAAACGCAGTAAATAATATACTAAAAAAGTCGTAAAAAATCTTAGTTTTGTTTTTCTTTCACGTATAATTCAACTTCGCGCAATCGATATCACCTCCGATATTATTATTAGAATACCTGTTATCGAAACAGGAGTGTATATAGTAACAGTACGTGTGTATAGGCATTGTAAATTCGTGGTTTTTGTATAAAAAAAAAAGTATTGCTGACGTTAAAAAAAGAAAAATATATATTTATACTCTCTATATCTGCCTGTGCGTTTCGTTAAAACTGGACGAACCTTGATATATTTGGTCTGGCTTTATCATTATCACACACTAATTATAAGAAGACTCATCGAACGGCGACTGTACACACAAGTTAAAATCTGTTAATGCTCTCTCTCGCACAAAAATATCTTCACTCTTCAAACTAATACAAAAGAGTGTACTAATCGTCGTACAGTCGACATGATAGTGTATTTCGCGACAGCCGTCGTCCTGATGTATATAATAGCCGGAATACTTAAAACATAATTGCGATAAGTATTATGTAAGGAAGGAGGGAAGAAAATGCTTTTTTTTTATTTGTCCTTTGAAGAAGACACGTGTGAAGATTAGAGTTGGTCGTTATTCACAACAGTTCTGTCATCAGTTGTCATAGGCGCCGAGGTATTTCTGACAGGCTGGACAGTAGTGTTTCTTTACCAAACAGCTGTCGCAGCAGTAGACGCAAGGGGCACATGGCCAGCAACTGGAAACGAAATTTTCAGAGTTAGGTGTGTACGCGTGTAACACATGGCTTCGTGTATCATCACTTGGGATCATATGGGTATTGTATAATTTGGGGAAGTGAATGCGTTGAAAGGTGCGATGTGATGATACTTTTATTTTGTTTTTGCAGGGCTTACAGCCCAATGTAAAAGGGCTTTTAATCCGTTTCAGTATAATAAATAAACAAAATAAATACTTACGCGAAAAGGCAGAGCAGAAGGGCCATGAGGTGAGTCTTCATCGAGGGACTGGTCTCTATGCTGGTGGTGATGGTCGCCGCGCAGTAGGGGCAGGTCATAGTTTGGGGGTCAGGTCCGAGCTGTGGGGCATGCATGACGACGACGTTTGGGGCTCCTGTGTGTAGAATCAAAGAAATCATTAGATCTTGTGTCTTCTAACAGCAGACACTTGCGTAGTTTTGGGTTAATGAAGTGTACTGTATTCATTGTCATGTTCCAGTGTTTTATTGGCACGAATTGTGAACAGCTTTTAACAATAACACTTTGCAAGTGACCAAAGGTGCTTTTCGTACTATACTATTTATGTAGGCACATGGCGCAAAAGCTTCAACAGTGACGCGAGTCGTTCGAGATAGCGGTAAATCATTTTTTGGCGAAGAACAGTCAGATGGCAGCGAAAATTAGTGATATTATATCGCAAGCAAAGTTTGAATTCGACACTTTTAATAATCTGCCGTAGCTATAATTTATCGCGTTACGTATATATTAATATGAAGATGTACATGAAGAAGCATTTGATGTCAAAAACGTGGACAGTCCTCGAGTATGAGAAACGTTTGCGGAAATGAAATTTTCAAAGAGATTCAACATCTCGACGTTTTGTTCCGATGTAAATTTTGTGACAAGTATATATACATGCGTATACCGGGGCCTCTTTTTTTTAGCTTCGCGGAAGTAAATCTTCAGAAGCGCGCATTGAATTAAACATTATTTATATACAGCACGTTTCGGGTCCCGAACGTATACAGATTGAAGGTCGAACATTTTACCTGCCAGTATATTGAGACCGTGATACAAGGTAAAAGTCGTTTGCATGAATAAATAAATTTTGAAACAATTACGATAATAGTCGAAATCTTTATTGCACGCGTGCGAAGCCTGGAAAAATGCGAGCGTCGATAGATCGATTGGTTTTCGAAGAAATAATTCATGTAGCGAGCGAGTCGCTTTTTTCCTTCTGGCTTCGCAGGCGCTTTGCTTTTGAAAACGAGGTTAGTAACATAACCAACACCTGAAGCTAAGTTTAGCTTAGCTGAAGAGATCGAATCCGCTTACACATATATACGAATAGACCGAATTTAAAACGTCGGTTCGATTGCGTGAAGGGTTATTTATTTATTTTTTTTGTTTCCTCGGCTCGACCACTTGCCTTCTTCTGCACCAGTGAGCAAAGTATATGATAATAAAAGAGTTTCAAATTTTCAATCGTTTCCCCGTCCACTCGACACGATTTATCGAAGCGTACTTATAATCCAACAATTATATATAAACGGCTATATAAGTACTTCTTCATATCTTCGCGACTGAAGCTAAACTAACGGAACAACACGTCAGAGAACTGGCAGAGGTCTGAGCCTGGCACAGAAAATGCATTACCGCTATGTCTATCTATATACACATGACTTATATATACCAGCCACATTATGCATGAGGTGTGTGTATTATAGCTGAGCATTATTATTAATATAAACGCGCACCTGCAGGTGGAGGCGCCCCATCGCTGTAAGGTGGCGGCGGCATGAATCCCGCGGGAGGGGGTCCTTGTTTGTTCATTCTCGATATTAGTATCTGGAATTATTATTTATATATACTTTTTTTTATAGCGTCAGATAGGGTTTTTCTTCTATTTTTTAACTATACTGGTACGCGGGACGAATTATTCGTTGCAGATATAAAAATAAACATTTCCGTCCTGCATTTATCCAGCAAATGACGAGGTCGAGTGTATTATTATAAGTGAGTCTCGAGTGGCTCTGGTATATGGCGCACTTTTATGAAAGCGAACCTTTGAAATTCGATGCCGCCCGTCGCTTTCGATTTTTTTCTCCTCTGTATATAACTCATTAGACGCAGTGACAGGCGTTATATATATCTCACTGCGTGTGTATCGAGTGTCAAGGAAAAAGTCGATTATGCGTTCGATAATGAAGTAAAATTATCGATTGTCCTTTTTCTTCACGCTATTACAAACGCGATTCGTAAATACATATCTAACCGTGAAATCGTCAACGCGACAGAGACATTTTTCCTCGGTTCTAATAATATTCCGGCCCGACGCGCTGCTCGTCCGTTAAAAACTATACATAACACAAATAATAACCAAACACTACACTTTCACGTTATAAACAAAATCCCGGAAAAATACCGATTCTAATCTGACGAAATATGTACCAAGTCTAGGAAATAATAAGTACAGCACAGGAGGCTACTCGCGTACATACACGTATGCATGCACGCGAGCGACACGGCCAAACATGGCGCTGTTGCCTCCCGCCTCCGCTCCCGACAATTGTGTAAGTAAACCTACTCCACAGGTATATATATATATATATATATATATATATATATATATGACACGCATGCGATCACGCGCCGCTCGTTATACGCACCGATGGCATGAAGAAGCGATAAGAGAAAACGCATATACATGTAAATATTTTTTTGAAGTGTTTCATGGCCTTAGGAGGAAAGTGTGTGCATGGTATATTGTAATAATGATAATAGAATCGAAATATCCTTGTGTCGTGCCAATGATTAGATCGTTGTATTCGAGGTATTTCTGGTAAAAGACGCGTATGTACTGTGCAGATGAAAATAAGAAAAAAAAATGAAATATTCAGAGTCGTATTCTCGCGCGCATCAGAAAAATTAACCCTGATCGGTTAATCCACTCGTGATTGCTCTAATTAATCTATATATCCAAGCACGCGCGAAGGTTTCGATTTGACAACAATATTCTATATCTCGAAGAAGCACGACGTTCGAGAGCTTTATTTATTCGACGTCTGGGAATCTTTGAAGCCTTGAGTTTATAATATTTTATTATATAGATTTCGTATAACTTGGTTATATCCACTAACTGGATATACGCGAGCACCGGTAAGAATCGCGATTAAAAATTTCAACGCGAAAGAATTACACGCGTTACGATAAATCGAACGCGATGACAGATGTTCTAAATTTATCTTCTACGTGATCCGTGAAGCATTTTTTTTTTTCGTCACACTCCGAGATAAGAGCCGCTATCAGTCTCCAAATGAGAAATTAAGCGCGTTTCTTTAGAAAACAAAGCCGCGTTTTTATTCATTAGGCATAGAACAGCCGTCGCGCGGCGGATTGATAACGCGCTTCTTCGCCCAACTGCGTCTCGAACTTTTTTAAAAAAAGGAGGTCGACTCTCTTTTTTCTCTCCTTATTTTTTCTTCGAACAACGACGATCTGTGTAAGTGTATATACAGTAGCAAAATGATAACGCGGTATAACATCGATGAATAATAAAACAAAAAAATGTAACAGCGATTCGTCCTCAGCCGTAATATATTTTCACAAAAATCGGCGGAAGCTTGTGACGCAGGCGTTTTCCGATCTATATATGACTCAGTCGAGAGTGTATATATATATACCTTCAGTCCGGCAGCAGGAAAATTGCTGAAGCGTAAGTGCGCGATTCGTTGAACCTGATTATACGGTGTACAGCGAACGGGGCTTCGCAATAGGAGAGTTCGCTGCGCGAGGAAATGGGCTAGTCTATGTACACGCGGACGAGTGTTTCGATTTTGAGGCTCGATTTGTATGAGCTTTGTGTATATTCGAGCTTTTGGTTCTAATTTTGAGTAAAATAATTGCGGCTGTGCCAAGAATTGGGAAACTAAACAACGGTGTATTGCAACTTCGCGCTTGAATATTGTACATGTCGATCAGCGCCAGACGAGTCGTATACAAGAGGAGATGATCGATGTTGACGGTAAACAAATACACGAGTTGCCGAGTCAGCCAACAATTCATTACACTGAAATGCTTTTGTATAATCATGTTGATACATTATATATATGAAATAATATACGCAGCAGACGACGAGTCTGTAGGCGTGGTTGCAGGCTTATATTATACATAATAAAGGACAATTATGCGACGTGTATGAATTAATATTCGCGCTTGGATTTTTCTCCCCAAAACCTCCCACGCACCGCCTAATCCTGCCTAATGAAATAATCGTTCTCGTTCATGCAGTCCAATCGGGACTCGTTTATATATACCTATATACACAAGCTATGACTAAATATCCTATATAGACATACACGCAATGGGTGTCGGCCGCTCGATTTTAAAAGGAAGCGGGACCGGCCTTGGCTTTTGTCCGATGAAGCCACGAGCACGTCTCGCGTTTTTTGTCGCTGAACGTCTCATCGCGTGGCCTAAACAGATGCGGCGACGCTGCGAACGGGGATCGGCATTTCCGCAGAGGATTTTTCGAGTTTTCGACGTCGCGAAGGATGATAAAGTTTCGTTTGCGGTTGCGTTTATATATATTCAAGAATATTCCTGCTTCTTCGAACGATTGATCAAAAATTTTTTTTTCAAATTTCCTCACGGCCGAGACCTTGTTCGTTGAAAAAAGAAACGAGCCGAGAACACGCACTATCGAATCTTATGTAAAACCTTCGTATATATACGTAACGTCAAACGATTGCCACGATAAACTAAGTCTCTCTCTCTATACTCGGTGGAAAATAAAAATTTTACGCGCGCGGGAAACTTCCTTCTGATCGATCGCAGCTGTCCCCGCGAGGCGTCGCCAGTATTAACTTCACGGCGCCGTCTAGCCCATCATCTCTTCCCCAGCGAGAATTGGGTCGAGGTTCGTCTTCTCTTTGTGTGTGTGTGTGTGTATATATTCGTATATAGAAAATAATACACATACGCAGCAAACGAAGGGTCCAAACGCATTTCCGAAGAAGGAGAAGTTCCCGCGATGTTTCTTTGTGCGAGATAGCGTTTCGGTGCACGTGCACCGAGAACCGCGCGAGTCTGTATATATATATGTATATGTATACAATTATGAGGAGGATTTTTCGGGAATAAACGTATTTTTATGTATCGGACGCGAGAGTCTTGATTCAGCCGAGCGTCGATCATACATCGATTTTTTTTATTGATTTTGCGGGAAAAAAAATGATTCTTGAAAGCAACTATGAACTCTTGTTTATCAGCGAGTATAGCCGAGAAGCATACCTATACAAAGAACGCGATAAAGCCGATCGATACGTCGATATCGATGCACATACATACGCGGCTTATTTTCTTTGCACACATACGACATACGGGCGATCATTATGTCGTCGAGCGTCGTTACGGACTAACTTTTTTGTAAAAATCACTTTTGGAGTTGAAGGACAATTTTCCTGAATAGTCAGTGCAAAACGACGCGCGCGCGTTCATTTTTTTTTTTAATCAATTTCGATCAATAATCTCGATATCGATCAACCAATAATCATCGATTCCCCGAACGAAATTCAAAAAACACAGTCCGCTAACTTATGCCAACAAAACGGACGCTCATTTCTTACGCAAAGCTCGTCGTCGCTCGACCGGATTTTCCCTCGTGCGCGTATACACTCGAAATCTCCTCTCCCCGCGGTTTATTCTCGTGCCGCCTTATCGGTCTTTCTTTTTAAATTCTTACGAGGCAGCCCGAGTCTCGAGTCGAAACGACGGAATGCACGGCAGATGTTTCGCGCTTCTCGGGTCATTGCACGTATAATATATCTATATATACAGTTGCGAGCGCATCGTTTTTTTTAATCGTGTACGGTATTATCCGCACGATTATTCGACATCATATTATAGTATGAAAAAAGAACGCTGAATAAATAAATAACTACAGTTCTGGTTTACAGGAATGAAAGAATTTCGCGGATGAATATATATACGGAGGTAGACCGGTTTTCCCCCCGTTAGCTGAGCTAAGCCTGCACTTCGCTGCGTGTATATATATATATATATATATATATATATATATATATACATACACATAGTGAGTTCCGCACGGGGGATTCCAAGGCCACAACACGCCCAAAAAGTTATTCCGGGTACGCGTGCACTCGCGGCGACTCTCTTTTTCTCCCCGTCTGTACAAGAGCGTCTCTACTGCGCGCTATACGGGCATCTCTTTTGTGAAAAGAAAATTCGCTGAGTATTACAGCTGATTAGTGCGACGGCAATTTGTTATTATCATTGATTCCATGCTGCACGTTGTCGAGCTAGTACACGGCGGGAATTTTTGTTTTGCCTAATTAATCCACTACGGATTGCACGTAATCAGCCTAAGTAACAAAGAAAATCAAAGAAATAGTCTATACCTCAGCGGGACAAGCGTTAAATCGATGAGAAAAAAAATGAAAAGAAAAGCGTGCGTTGAAAAAAAAAATCAAAAATCTATTAGTGTGCACAATAAAACGAATCCGTCGCTCTTACCTGACGCTCAACGAGATGAAAAAAAAAATCGGCGACGATCTAACGATCGGTCCAGAAAAACACCACTATACGAAATCTCACGAGAAAGAGACGTATATACGTTCGCGTCGAAGTTCGACTGGGGACTGAAGTACCGACGACCGCGACAGCGACTCTCGATCAGCTCGAGTCGGGTTTTCCCTGAGCGCAACTAGCGCCGCCTTTGCGTGAGTCCGATGATGTCATTGTCGGCTCTTTTTCAAGCGTCTACGCAAAGTCTTATCAGGTTTTTTCTTTTTTCGGGAGACAGGGTGGCCCGGGTTATCGGGGGATCATGGGAGGACACCGGATTTTCAAGGTGTATAGATTTTTATTTTGGTGAGGAGTTTACGATGTGACGGTTGTACTGAGGAGTTTTCGGCTGCGAAGAGGGAAAATACAGCGTTAAATAAATTGAATATTCGTTCGACCGTAGCGTGGTATATGATAAATTTTTACGTGGAAGTATACGTGTTATTATGCAAAAGTATTGGAATTTTAATTGCTTTTAATAAGTTATATACTTTATGCCCGAGACGTCAATTAAATTTGATTTATAGAATAATCTGACGATTAATAAATTAACGATTAGTCAGCAATCGATAGCCATTTTATCAAGAGGAAGTTAAAATTAATTGTGCGATGATATTACTTTTAATTCGAACTCATATTTTTAATTTAACGGCTATTTAAAATTCGATTGTTATTTTGCATTATTGCAATAAGTAAGAGCATTTTCTTTTATCTATCAAAGCCTCATGACATTAGTCATAGATTCATTCATCGCTTTTTATTTCCAACAATCTGAACTCGATAATCGAAGCTCTAATTTTTCTAGCTTGAAACGTACTTCTGATAGCGTAAGCGCGAGTAAATATATATGTTGAATACTACTGTACCTACAGCACCTGATTCCATATAAATAGAAATCACTGAGAATGTATATAGGTATATGCGGAAGTTACAAACACCGATAGTGCTTTACATCTTATTATGATTAATTTTAAGCTCAGAAGGAGAATGTGTACTCGGTGTGTATACAGAAAAAAAAGAGGTGATGATTCTCACTTGGGGTATTTGTCATGATAATTGAAATTGACAAAGATTAGCTTAATGTTACGTAAACGAAGAACAGTCGGAATGAAACTTGAATTCGAGCATGTGTTTTACATAAGTCAGGGCTTCAGTGTTGTACGATTAAATTTTACGTATATGCTCGAGTTCTTTATAATCATGCATATTTATTTCCATTTTTTAATTTTAAGGTCGACATTTTTTAATTTAGCGTTATTTTAAAGACAATGAATTAGATACTGCTTCACTTTTCGCGGATTACTCAGATCTTAAATTGTATAAAATCTACGTGTGAAGATAACACGATATTTAAATCTATAATGAATCATCATAATAATAATCGTTTGAAGCCAGGAAGATAACGATGACCAAGCGTCATATTTACTTGATGTTGCCATATCCTCCTTCATTCGTACTTATGAAATTTGCTTTTGAGCATTTATTCATAATATACTTTTTCGAGAGTCAATCAGAGTTGAAACATTATAAAATATATGTATAAATAAAATACTTTGTTTTTATACGATACAACATTTATTATTGGTACTTACAAAAGTAACGTAGGCCACAATACATTGTTCAGCGCTTTTACTTAAGATACTTCCAGGCAGTGTCTCCCATCTATATATATGTATAAAAATAAGGGTATATTTGTCACGTGCGACGTACGAAGTAAAATTCGAAAAATTTACAAACTTTTCTATTGATGAATTCCATTGACTACGTACAAAAAGCATTTGAAAATTTCGTCGACCGTGACATCGACATGCTCCTTCTTCCAAAGTCTTTTTCGCCATCGTCGTCAGCTGCATCGTCTGCTATGAAATGCCGCCGGTATGTGAGTTCAAAGTACACGCCACTTGAGGCCTGAAAATTATTATTGATGTTTTAGTGCGTTATATTAAATATATAGGAAAATTTTCATTGTAGACATTTTTTTTATACAATATACTACAATTGTGGGGCAGTGAACCACGTATACGATTCCTCTCCGACAATATTCCTTATCAAATATACAACCCAATTGAGAAGTGAACAGTAAACCAATTTACTTTTTGATGTTTTTTCAAGGAGTATATTTACTTCCTTTATCAATTATCGTGCGTATACTGGGATAGCAGCTATAGTCTCTTTACTTATACGACACAAATATTATATGCTTGTAATTTAAAGTGAATTTTTTTCTTTACCACAAGTCTCAAAAAATTCTAGAAAAAATTCTAAAAATTTGTTACTGTTTATCGTCGAATAAATCCTATGCTAATAATTAATATACATTAGTATATTTCCATACAAGTGTGTAATAGTTGATTCTACACGAGTGAGAGGTTTGTCGCCCGAGCGAAACGAGGGTGATAAACCTACGAGTGCATTCTACGCACACTGTACCAAAAAAGAGTTTTATTTTAATTCGTTATTTGCAGATCCAATATTTGAATTTTGTCTAGCAACAACGCCATAGCACTGAAGACTTTTACATTTTTTTTACTAAATTATTATAGTCTGTTTAATAAAGAAATAAATAATTACAGATTTTAGATTATGCGCACAACTTATTATCGAATATCTAAAACATAATTTACATACACATTTGAGGTGTATATGCACATTACTACTGTCGTTGCTTCTTTCTCCGCGAAACCACGTATAACACTACAGAACGTAACGAGCCAGTGTAGCTCGGTGTAGCTGACAGATAAAAAACGATACGCACATGAGCATTGGGCTTATCGAGAAAGAGAAAGGGAATCGTACGAAAGGGTTGCATTGCATGTCTCGTAATAAGCAGGTTCATCTCTGAGAATAGTAAAATATTCATTGCCAATGCGACAAGGGACTATAGAGCATCAGAAGCTTAGCAGCAGTGCTGGTAAGAGGACTGCAATATGCAGAGTACAGGTAGGCTCTATAGAGATATGTATATTCAGATGAGAACTGGATGTAGTTCTATATACAATGAAATATGATATTGCAATGAAATTTATTAGTCTAAATGTTACGTAACTCAAACTTATTTTGACTTAATTTTTAACTTTTTTTATTTTAACAATGTTAATTGTGCAAAAGTGAAGAAGATGAGAGCAGTCAATCCTGAGCATTACTTCAATTTAAATATAAAGTTGATGTCACTGTGTGGTTTGCAATGCAGTATGACTGAAACGATAGGAAGTTTTATTTACAAAATACCTACGCTCATGGCAAATTTAGTGGGAGTCGTTTATCTGGTATTTGAAATCAATTTTGTAATAGAAGCAGTGCATTTGCGTAATACAGCGTTAGCCGCACAGATCTTAAGTCAATTAGTTTCCAACATTCAATGTATTGCCAAGGTATTTGTTGTGCCGCACTTCAATCCTTTCATATAAATACACTTTGATATTACTAGACTTTTCTGCAATTTCATGGTAAATTTAGGGATTCCTGTTTGCAGTTGCCATAGAAAAAATGCAATCCGTACTCCATGAGATAAGATTTTTGTGGGAAAGGTATCCACCCGATGAGGAGATAAAGGAATCAACGCTTAATATAGCAGACCAAACGTTGAATTTTTGTAAATACTACGTAACCGCCAATTTCAGTTGCGTGTTGGCTTACGCGTTGCCAATTGGAATGTAAGTTTGCTAACGTAAAAAAATTTAAGATTCGCCTTTGATGCCAAATCAATGATTTACAGAAACTTTTTTGTGCAATATCAAGCCCGCGAATCAACTAATCATACTTATGATTTGTCACAAATGATATTGCTAGTGAAATATCCATTTGAAGTGACCGAAATATCGACATTTTTAATACTGGCATTCCTAGAAGAATATTTACTGATAATGAGTGTTATTTTTTGGGTTGGCAGTGATACCTTGTTTGCTCAAACAACGACTCATATATGTTTACAGTTCAAGGTGACTATTTAAGTTTAAATTAAATCATGCTAAATTAAGAATTAAAAGGCATTAGATGCTTCATTTAGGTACTAAAGCATGATATCGAGAAAATATTTAATTCCGAAGGTCCAAACGATAAAGAAATGTTATTAAAGCTAGTAGAAAGACATCGTGAACTTTTGAGGTATCGTGTCAATTCGATACACCTATTTACAGAATTATTATTAATAAAGAATTGTTAAACTACTTATTGGGCATTAGAATTTGCATGCTGATTGAAGATATTTTTAGTCCAATTATTTTTTTCACCGTACTCTTGTCGTCTATAAATATGTGCGTCAACGTCATTGGTACCAGAGAGGTACGTCATTTTTTGAATGATAAATTTTAAAAAACGAATTTTAAACGATAAACTTGCTTTCAGACTATTTCGAATAGAGCCTATTTTGATACAGGAATCTATGCAACTATACTACTGATGACTATTTTCCAGATCTTCTTTTTCTGTATATTTGCAGAAAAAATATCGGAAGAGGTAAAATTAGATTAAGTTAAGTCTATTCCGTTGTTGATAATTTTAAAAACCTTGTTATAATAATAAGGATTAATCTGATGTGTTTAACTGATATAGACAAGCTCTTTAGCCGACACGGTATACAATTTGAATTGGACGACAAAGGATCACAAGCTTGGATTTTACATACATTTTATTATAATAAGAGCGCAAAGACCATTCTATTGTACAGCATACGGATTTTTTCCTATTGGACATCAAAGACTCACATCGGTAAATACAGAAAGGAATGCCCAGAGTTGATTCATTTTTTATCACCCGAAAATCAGTACCTAAATTCATATTCTTTCAGATTATCAGGGCATCGTTTTCTTATTATATGATGTTACAAACTACTGATAACAAATGACAATTTACCCACACAAATCTATATTTATGTTTCAATTCATTGAATTCGTATTTTTCGTGTAATAAATTTTCCAGTCATTTAATATGGAATAGTTTTAAATTCACTGATTTGTACTGGTTTCATAACTCTCTTCTGTTTTGTATGAACATTTTAATTTTGATGAATAAAATACAAAAACTTGTAAATTAATAAAGTTTTAAGGAATCATGCTATATTAAGAGTTCTTGACCACCACGCACTAGTCCATAATTATATGTTATTTGAAGAGACTCCTGTGATATGTTTTTAGAAACTTGAACTCTTAGCATACTTCCCTGTTTAAAGGATTATTGAATAACACATTACATGCAAAATGTTCGTATTCTTCTTACAAGACACATATCAGAAAATTACGTATTAATTAACGCATGTCAATCACTCAAAACAAATGCACTATCGCTAGGTACTTTGATTGTTCTTTGCTTGGCGAGGCCATCCGGCTCTACTGAATGAAATGAAACTACGTATGTAGTTGACAGGAAAGAAAGGTACGCACATGAGCGTTGAACTGATCGAAGAGGAGAGAGAGATAGAGAGAGAGAGAGAGAGAGAGAGAGAGAGGCCGAGAAGGAGGGAGGGCAACATGCGGAAGGGTTATCAGAATTGCCTGTCTCGTAATAAGCAGGTTCACCTCTGAGAATAGTAAAATATTCATTGCCAACGCCTCAACGGGTTAGAGCATCAGAAGCTTAGCAGTAGTGCTCGTAAGAGGACTACAATATGCAGAGTACAGGTAGGCTCTATAGAGATGTGTATTCAGATGAGAACTGGATGTAGTTCTATATAGAATAAAATATGATGTTTCAGTGAAATTGATTAGTCTAAATTTTACATAACTCAAACTTATTTCGACTTAATTTGTAACCTTTTTTTTATTTAACAATGTTAATTGTGCAGAAGTGAACAAGATGAGAGGGGTCAATCCTGAAAATTACTTTGATTTAAATATAAAGTTGATGTCACTGTGTGGTTTAAAATGCAGTATGACTGAAACGATAGGAAGTTTTATTCACAAAATACCTACGCTTATGGCAAATTTCGTAGGAATCGTTTATCTGGTATTTGAAATCAATTTTGTGATAGAAGCAGTGCATTTACGTGACACAGCATTAGCCGCACAGATATTAAGTCAATTAGTTTCCAACATTCAATGTATTGCCAAGGTATTTATTGTGCCGTACTTTAATCTGTTTATATACATACATTTCAATATGATTAGACTTTTGCTGCAATTTCATTGTAAATTTAGGGATTCCTGTTTGCAGTTGCTATAGAAAAAATGCAATCCATACTACATGAGATACGATTTTTGTGGGAAAGGTATCCACCCGATGAGGAAATACAAGAATCGACGCTCGACATAGCAGGTCAAACGTTAAATTTTTGTAAATATTACGTAACAGCCAATTTCAGTTGCGTGTTGGCTTATGCGTTGCCACTTGGAATGTAAGTGTGCTAATTTCAAAAAATTTAAGATTCGCCTCTGATGCTGCGTCGATGATTTTCAGAAACTTTCTTGTCCAATATCAAGCCCGCGAATTAACTAATCATACTTACGATTTGTCGCAAATGATATTGCTGGTGAAATATCCATTTGAGGTGACGAAAGTATCGACATTTATAATACTGGCATTCCTAGAAGAATATTTACTGGTTATGAATGTCATTTTTTGGGTTAGTAGTGATACGTTGTTTGCTCAGACAACTACTCATATATGTTTGCAATTCAAGGTGACTATTTAAGTTAAAATTAAATCATGCTATATTAAGAATTAAAACACATTAGATGCTTCATTTAGGTATTGAAGCGTGATATCGAGAAAATGTTTAATTATGAAGGTTCAAACGATGAAGAAATTTTACTAAAGCTAGTAGAAAGACATCGTGAACTTTTGAGGTAATATCATGTCAATCCGATACGTTTATTTACTGATTATTAAGATACTCTATTAAAGAATTATTAAACTACTTATCGGGCATTAGGATTTGTATGCTGATTGAAGATATTTTTAGTCCGATTATTTTTTCTACCGTGTTCTTGTCGTCTGTAAATATATGCGTTAACGTCATTGGTACCAGAGAGGTACGCCATTTTTTAAATGATAAATATTTAAAAGACGTATTTTAATTGATAAACTTGCTTTCAGACTATTTCAAATAGCGCTTATTTTGATACAGGAATCTATGCAACTATACTACTGATGACTATTTTCCAGATATTCTTTTTCTGTATATTTGCAGAAAAAATATCGGAAGAGGTAAAATTAGATTAAGTTAAGCCTATTCCGTTGTTGATAATTTCAAAAACCTTGTTATAATAATAAGGATTAAACGGGTGTATTTAATTGATATAGACAAGCTCTATAGCCGACATGGTATACAATTTGAATTGGACGACAAGGGATCACAAGCTTGGATTTTACATACATTTCATTATAATAAGAGCTCAAAGACCATTCTATTGTACAGCATACGGATTTTTCCCTATTGGACATCAAAGACTTACCTCGGTAAATACACAAATAAATGCTCGGAGTTGATTCATTTTTATCACCCGAAAATCAGTACCTGAATTCATATTCTTTCAGATTATCAGGGCATCGTTTTCTTATTATATGATGTTACAAACTACAGATAACAAATGACAACTTACCTCACAAATCTACATTTATGTTTCGTATTATTGAATTGGTATTTTTTGTGTATTAAATTTTTCAGTCATTTAATATGGAATAGTTTTGAATTCACTGTTTTGTACTGGTTTCAAAATTCTCTTTCTTGTTGTACGAACATTTTGATTTTGAAGATTAAAATACAAAACCGTATAAATTAATAAACTTTTAAGGAATCAGGAAATTCTGACTGTAAACTTATATTTTCTCGACCATTACGAGATTGTCAATAATTATTTTATTCAAAGAAACTGTGGTATGTTTATTTTATGCAGGGTTATTACATGCAATTTCCGTATTCCTTTTACGATACGTTACTAATTAAAACAAGAACTAAAAACAAACGCACTATCGCTAGGTACTTTATCACTACTGAATGAAATGGAACTACGTTTGTAGTTGGTAGTAAAGAAAGGTAAGCACATGAGCATTGAACTGATCGAAGAAGAGAGATCGAGAAAGAGGGAGGGAAACATGCGAAAGGGGTATCAGCATTGCATTTCCCGTAATAAGCAGGTGCACCTTCGAATAGTAAAATATTCATTGTGAACACGGCAATGGGCTAAAGCATCAGAAGCTTATCGGCAGTGCTCGTGAGAAGACTGAAACATGCAGACTACAGGTATCTAGACCCTAGAGATGAACTTGGATTACCAAACTTGTTCCATAGAATGAAATTTAAGAATTTCAGTGAAATCCATGAAATATATATGTGATATAGTTTTAATTTACTTCAATAATTCTATCAATTTTTTTTTAATTTTTCGTGCTATTTGTATAGAAACGAAGATGCTAACGGCAGTCGATGCGGATTATTACTTCGATCTCAATGTAAAATTAATGTCACTGATCGGCTTAAAATGCAGTATGACGAAAAGGGTGGCAAGATTCGTTCATAAAATACCTACGTTCGTGACAAATATAATGGGAATTATTTACTTGGTATTCGAAATCAATTATGTAAGAGAGACAATACATTCACGAGATACAACGTTAGCCGCACAGATTTTGAGCCAAACAGTCTGCAACATTCAATGCAACGCCAAGGTATTTCACGGATTATATTCTAAAATCTCACCCGACAAAGTCATCTGATTCGGAAACTTCATTATGAATTCAGGGATTTCTGTTTGTGATTTATATAGAGAAAGTGCAATCTATACTACATGAGATTCGAGTTCTGTGGGAAAACTATCCCCCAGACGCTGAGATGCAGAAATCAGTTTTGCTAATAGCAGATCAAACGTTGACTTTTTGTAAATACTACGTTACCGCTAATTTAAGTTGCGTGTTGGCTTACGCTTTGCAAATGGGAATGTAAGTCTTATGTAAAAATAATTTTTTAACTTTGAATGCTCCCTGGGAACTTTATCAATTTTCAGAAACCTTTTGAAGCAATATCAAGCCCGCGAAGTTTCTAATTATACGTACGACTTAACGCATATCATTTTGCTAGTCAAATATCCATTTGAAGTGACTGAAGTGTCGACATTTATAACACTGTTTTTCGCAGAAGAATTTTTACTGATTATGGGTGCTACTTTGTGGGCTATCATTGATACACTATTTGCTCAAATAACGACCCATATTTATTTACAATTCAAAGTAACTAATTTTACATTAATATAAAAAATATTAAAAACGTATTATTCTACATTCTTGTCACTTACAGATATTGAAGCGTGACATTGAAGTAAAGTTTAATTGTGAAGGTTCAAACGATAAAGAAATTTTATGGAAGTTATTAGGACGGCATCGGAATCTTTTGAGGTATAGTATAAAATCAAATGTTTATTTACGTTATTATACTCCATAAATTATTAAAAGATAAACGCACTAGAATTTGCATGCTGATTGAAGATACTTTTAGTCCGATTATTTTTTTCACCGTGCTCTTGTCATCTGTAAATATGTGCGTCAACGTTATAGGTGCTAGAGAGGTATGGTTGTTTCAACTGATAATTTTTAAAAAACTAATTGTATGTTATGTATTTTTTCAGACTATAGCGAGTAAGGCCTATTTTGAAACATGCATCTATGCTAGCATATTTCTAATGACTATTTTTCAGATCTTCTTTTTCTGTATTTTTGCAGAAAAGCTAGCAGATGAGGTAAAATGAATTATTATCTACCTTATTTTGATAATTCCAAACGCATATTGAACTCTTAAAATATACAGCGATGTTAATCCTATTTACTTAATAGACAGCATCATTAGCCGATACAGTATATAATTTGAATTGGACAACGAAGGATTATAAGCTTAGATTTTACCTACAATTCATTATAGTTAGAGCTCAAAGACCATTTTATTGTACAGCATATGGATTTTTTCCGATTGGACATCAAAGACTGACATCGGTAAATATAGTGTCAAGTTACGAAGCAGTACTAACGTACTATACTATAAGAATTAGGTTGTAAATACATTTTTTTCAGATTATTAGGGCATCGTATTCTTATTACATGATGTTACAAACTACAGATAACAAATAATATACGGCCTCAGAAGAATTTTATATATCTTGTTTAAATACATGTTGTTAGTGATTAGTGACTCTCAACGCGCTTCGCGCTAACCATAGCATTTCGTTAAAATAAAAACAAATTGTAGAATAACTCGTGTAAAATTTTTCAAATACCTATTTAACCTTTTTCTTCTCTTTATACATATTTTTCTTGAAAAAATACAAGAAATCTGGAATTGCCAAAATCGGTTTCGCCGAATTAAGAAATTCTGACTAATTATTCTGAAGTCTTTGAAAATCGTAAATTTAAATTTGTTATACTGAGAAAAATCAGCATAGTAGTGTTATACGCCAAAGTGAACTGAAATATCGTGACTATTACGAAAATTCGATTCCATAAAAGATATTGTGTAATCAATCTATTCCTTTTGTGATTGGTCGTTCATTCGGTCGATCAGAACAGCCCTATAGCCAGTATTTTTGTTAGACATTTTAAGATGGCGCGGCATCGTGCGTCAATGCGATTTGTAGTTCCGACAGCGTCAGATTTGTACGATTATTGCGGCGAAATTTGGGAGAAATGCGATTGTACCTCAACTTTTTTGAGTATATATCAAATAAATATAGCATTTTCTGTCGGAAAAAAGTTTGTTATAAATTACTCTGGACAAAAAGAATCAGATTCACAAAAAAATTACTTTAAAAAATAGGTGGAATATAATTAAGACAATCCCAAAACTGCCAATGTGTAGATGGCGTTTGTGTTTCGTGGCAGATATACTTAATTAGCGTATACGTGCATGAATTTTTAACCACAAAAATTATAGGATGAGAGCAGTAAAACTTACCAGGGAATCTATGTGTTTACAACCTTGCAAATGTATACACGAAAAAAAATCTATATAGACAATTTCAACCATTGTACTCCACTGCAAAACTTTACATAAATGAATAATCTATTATTGTAACAATGGTGTCAAACTATACACATTTTGGATATTTTGTTGCACCTATGACACAGTTTGGTATAGTTTCTTACATTCTTGTGCACAATTTAATACATTTCATAATTTCATACGGGTTATAGAAATACACATTGGATTCAGGTGTGCCACACTATTACAAAATTATGCCAACATGTGCCAAAATTATGTCACAGTATGTGAAAATTGTGCGAATCTGGGTCGGAATTGTGCCAAATTGTCTCATAATTGTAACAGATCTTTGCACTGTTCTTAAATAGCCAGAAATGTGTGTACGGAATCTCCGCGTAGGATATACGTGTCTTTGTTAATTTCGTGTAAAATACAGGGTTATTTTTATGTAGGTTTAATCCGGCGTTACAGAAACACTATAATACTAATACCTTTTTTAACAATTTACATTAGAGAATTGTGTGACAGCATGAATAACCCAATAATGGTTTGTAAATAATTATAATTTTACGCACTGAAGTAATTTAGTGTAGAAATCTAACACTATTTTTTTTAAAAAACTATATATGTACGTTTACCACTTTTACACGTATATAATATTTTCTCGGCATCATCTTCTTTGATTATTTATAGGTGCAAGGCTGTAAGATTTCCACTCTGAACAACAACCAATTTAATTTTTTCGCGCGTTTTTGATCTTCATTCGTCAATTGTCAGATTTAAACGAATATTAGATCCCTTTTTGCAGATGATCAACGTTCAAAGCACCAGACACGACTGAAGGAAACGCTTCGAGTTCAGCCAGCAACAAGGCACTAAATTATTACAAGACAATGGAGAAGAAGCACGTGAATGGGTTGAGAATAACGTATTTCTCGACAATCGGTAATAAGCAGCTGCACTGAAGGATTATCAAATATGCACATGCGACGATACGTTATGGTTGTTGGAGCTATCATTCCGAGCTCAGACGACAAAGGAGCAACATGCAAAACAAAGGTAAGGGTATTCTCGTAAATTTATCGTATTACTCAAACAAATTTTATTGATGCAAAGGAAAATACGTTTTTAAATATGAAATCATACCAATGATTTTATGCAGAAAGATACAAACCAAAGGAACTAGATATTGAGTACTACTCCGATCTTAATATAAAAGCGATGTCATTAATTGGTTTGAGGTGCAACGGGCAAAAAATCACGGGCTTCGTCCATAGAATACCGACGTATATCTCAAATATAATCTCAGTATTCATTTTGATAACCGAAATTTGTTTTATGATAGATCCGGATTATGCAAGTAATGCGGAACTTATAATACAGACTGTGAGCCAGTGTATTTCCAATATTCAATGTTTTAGTAAGGTACATCAATGATTTTTTTTATTGAAACTTGATTTTTTATTAAGATTCGATGACTTCTCATAATACCGATTAAATATTATTCGTCGATTACTTTTAGGGATTTCTATTCGTTAATGCAGTTGAAAAATTGCAAGTAGTATACAGCGAGTTACAAGTATTGTCTCAAAAGTATCCTACAGAAGATGAAACAAAAGTATTAGTTTTTGACATGGCAGAGAAAACGATGAATTTTTGTAAATATTATGCGATGGCTATCTGCAGTTGCGTTTTGTTCTACTATACACCAGTAGCTGTGTAAGTAGGAATTACTTTATAGAATGATAAATATACTATTACTAATAATGTTTTGATCTTCAGAAATGTCATGTGTATTTTACAAGACTCATCGACTAACCATACGTGTGACCTCACACAGACATTATTTTATTCAAAATATCCTTTTACAATTGATAAATTTCCGATTTATACTACAGTAGTATCTGTCCAAGCAGTGAATCTAGTAGTGCAAGCTATTTCCTGGTTTCTTAGTGACACTTTTTTCGCCCAAGTAACAACTCACATTTGTATACAATTCAAGGTTGTTTAAGTATATTAATTAATAAAACTAATATAGTTACACTATTTAATCTTCTTCAATTAAATCGTCTATAGATACTAAAACATGACATTCAGCAAATGTTCACTAAGGAAGGTTCAAAAAGTAAAGAAATTTTAATATGCTTAATAAAAAGACATCGGCAACTTATAAGGTAATAGTTTTACTGAATAATGCTCATTTATTTCAGTTTTTAATAGAAAATTCAAAGTCACTTAAATATCCATTAGCATTTGTATGCTGACTGAAGATATTTTTAGTCCTATGATCTTTTCTGTCATGATTTTATCATCAGCAAATATATGTGTTAACATTATTGGCGCTAGCACGGTGAAGCTACATATCAATTATTAAATGATTTAAGGTATCAACGATACGTAAAAATAATATTTTACAATTAGATATTCTCTTTTGCTCTAGGCTATTACAGATGGGCTTTATGTGGATGCAGGAATTTACGTGACAGGATTGGTAATAACAGTTTTACAGATTTTTTTTTTCTGTATTTTTGCAGAAATAATTACAGAAGAGGTAAATGTGAGCTGTTTTTACAAAAATATGTCTATAATATTTAAGGTTTTGTTCAAATTTTCAAGTACACGTTTAAATTATTATCTGAATAGACAAGATCTTTAGCTGACACTGTCTATCATTTGAACTGGGAAATGAAGGATTACGATCTTCGATTTTATATACTGCTTATAATTATGCGGGCTCAAAAGCCATTTCACTGTACCGCATATGGATTTTTTCCTATTGGTCACCAAAAACTTACTTCGGTAAATAACAATACTTTTAAAAGAAGTTTAGTAGTGCCTTTCACCTATATTGTAGATTTATTGTACGTTTTGCAGATCATAAGTACAGCGTACTCGTATTATATGATGCTGAGAACGACCGCCGATGTATAGTGGTTTCTTGCACAGTGTCTGTTATTGGATCATTATTATAATTTGATGAATTTTTAACGCAATTTTCCTATATAGAAAGTTTTTTTTTTACTTTAATTAAGGTTATGCTGTGTAACAATTGTGGTCAGGAGAATATCCTATAATAAGTTTTCATTTTTAACAGCCAAGTATACATGAACTAAAGTTTTTTAAACATTTCATAGAAGAAGCTTAAATAACTGTAATGTAAAAGTGACAATATAATAAAATAGGCGAATGAAAAATAATACCTGTTTTGTACTATAATAATTTTATGTATTTTGTATTATAAAAATGTTGAGTTTAATTTTTTGAATTGAAGTTTTATGAAAATGAAGCTACGTATCAATTTTTTAATCATTTAATTAAAAATTTGCTCCTTTATTTATTGTTAACAACAATATTAATAAAAAAATTTGTTGTTAGTAAAATGTAGATGTATGTTATATGTTACTTGGAATTAAGACAAATAAAAATATTGTCTTTTCCTCTTCTTTGAAGAGATAATAGTTGCTATATACTCAAGGTATTATTGACGAAATTCCATTTATAATATGCTATAGATTACACTGTTTTTTAATGTCCACTGAATTTCTTAGTATGTTGAAGAAAATTATACAAGATTTACTTTTTTCATCTACAGATTTTTAAAACAAATCTAATTTCTATACTGACTGATTGTATCTAGATTGATCCCCAGAGTACTGGACGCGACTGAAGGGAATGTATACGTATAACGCTTGCGTAGGTTTGAATCATTAAGGACAGGTACAAGAATATGAAAGGGTTATAATACACAGGTGCAGTTTAGGATTATTAAATATGCAGTGCGACTACGACAATAGGGTAAAGCGGAAGCTTGTCTACAGTCTAGTTAGAAAAATTGCAACATGCAGACCAAAGGTAGTTTGATGTTATATACTTGTATATAGTGTCTCTATTGAGATAAATTGCAATATCCACTTGTATTCTTTTCTTATAACTAGCCTAAAAAATGAATATAGCGAAATTATGTTATTACTTTTCGCTGTATAAACAATAATGATAACAATTTTTATTAGATACAGAAGAAAAGAAAAAAGTTGAAGTAAACGTTCAATACTACTTCAGCTTGAACCTGAAATTGCTGGCAATGATTGGATTAAAATGCAGTATGACGAAAAATATTGGAAGGTTTTATCACAAAATACCTACTTTTATCACGAATGTGTGCGCATTGATGTATCAATCTATGACGGTGTATTTTTTAGTAGAAGCTGTTTCTGCAAAAAATACGTCATTGTCGATACAGATAATCAGTCAATTAGTTTCCAATATTCAGTGTTTTACAAAGGTAGTTATTATTTTTCTAATAATAGCAACGATATAATATTAAAGATTTTCATGGTTGTATTTTTCTTTATATGATTTAACTTTAGGGATTTCTACTGGCATGCGGTGCAAATAAAATGCAGTTTATTCTTCAAGAAAAACAAATTCTGTGGAAAAATTATCCACCTAATAATGCTAATCAACATAAAATATTGGGTATAGCACAACGGACGCTGACTTTTTGTAAATTCTACGTAATTGCTATTTTTAGTTGTGTAATGTCTTATGATATTCCATTAGCAATGTGAGTTGTTGATATTTTATAACAATTGCATGTTATAACGTTATTTATGATTTAACAGATTAAAATTGGATATTATTACACGTGCCTATATATTTTCAGAAATATATGTATGCAATACTTGGAACGCGCATCAACTAACTATACATACGACTTGTCCAGAAGAGTAATACTTGTTAAATATCCTTTTGAAGTCACAGAGATATCAACATACGCAATGCTATGTCTTCAAGAAGCTATCTTTGTAATTATACAGTGTATCTTTTGGGTTAATAGTGATACTTTATTTGCTCAATTAACAACTCACATAAGTTTACAGTTTAAGGTTAGCATTTATAAATCAAATCTACATGCATTTTTATTATTCATTAATAAATGTTCTTTATAGGTATTAAAATACGATATCGAAACAGCGTTTAATTATGATAATACCAGAAATAGAGAAATCTTAAAGGAATTAGTAAATAGGCATCAGGAGCTATTGAGGTATTAATTTTAATTAATGAATCTGTTCTTTATCTACTTTACGCTTAAATAAACGAAAAAACATGTTTTAGAATTTGTATGCTAATAGAAGACGTTTTCAGTCCTATTATTTTCTGTACAGTATTTTTGTCATCTATCAATATATGCGTCAATGTTATTGGCGTAAGAGAGGTGAATAAAGGTTCCTATTTCATTCAGAAAAGTACTTTGAAACCAAAAGATATATAGGTGTAAATTATTTCAGACGATTTCAGAAAAAGCTTACTTGGACACGGGAATCTACTTCACAATGCTGTTAATAACACTTTTTCAAATCTTTTTTTTCTGCATTTTTGCAGAAAATCTAACCGAAGAGGTGTGTCAACTTATTATGATTATATGTGTAAAATATTAGCGACGCCAATATGAATTTATGTTTGAAATTCTATTTAATAGACAAGGTCTCTGGCTGATACTGTTTACAACTTAAATTGGACAATAAAAGACTACAAGCTGAGAGTTTACATAAACCTAATCATAATGAGGGCGCAAAAACCATTTTACTGCACGGCGTATGGATTTTTTCCAATTGGTCATCGAAAACTCACTGGGGTAAGTGGCAATATGAACTTTACCTTATATATTATATAAGGTATTTCTCCATCGTAATTACGTTTTAGATTATAAGTACATCGTACTCGTATTACATGATGTTACAAACCACGGACAAGTAATACATAACGACTCACTGAAGCTGAAGAATGGATTTTTTAAAATTAATTGATGGATCGACATTTGTATTGCTATATTGCACCTTTGTACATTTTTCTATATAAGCTTCCGATAAACGTGTTTATACTATTTCTATGAGTGCAAATAAAATTGACTAGAATTCTATCGTGATTATTGTTATTACATTAGTATAATTTGCATTAATATGCTGCGATATATCTATTTAGACATGCCACGGTGCACGATGTAACCACCACCTTCCTCGAGGTTTAGCGAACTACTACATATCTAAAAGCACATAATTCTTTGAAATACCGTATACATGCATAAAAGATCTTCTAAAACGAAGATTGCAGGCTATAATACCAGTGGTTATCTAAAGTGTCTGATGCAGAATATCTTTAAATTCATTTTCACTGATACTAGTATGAACTATAAGAATGTATAGAATACGAAAGAAGAAATATAGAGGAACGGAATAAGGAACAAAGGACTCTGTACATATCTCGTGTAATAAGCAATAGTAAATGCGTTAGTAGTATATATTCCCACATCATACTCGTCACGACAAAATAGTTATATACATAGTATAGCTATTTGCTTGTGACGAGTATGATAAGGCGAATATTTGTATAGATAAAAACGGTAATATACATTGGCATTGTTTATGAATACATTAATTTTCAAAATTTTTTGACACTATGTTTATACCTTTTATTGTTGACGGATAACTTTGTACATTAAAACTTTGCACGCATGTACAATCTTTAAGTACAATATAATTACTGCACAATTCAGCTCATTATCTATCTTCAGTACGGATTGAAAAATATTATTCAAACTTTAAAAAATTGTTCACTGGATCGGTTTCCATAAGTAGGTATTAATAAATATGTCTCTGCTTTGCACATGAAGTTCACCAGATACTGCCACTAGCACGCGCCAGCGAAGACTGTTTTATGTTTGAGCGAACAACAGTACGGTCATCAATGATTGAAGTAGAAGGTTGTTATTGCGAGTAGACGAAATGCAAGAAAGAATGGAGAAAATATGCTCCGAGAGTTACGCGTATTCGGTAATAAGCGGGCGTGGTCATGTTCAACGTAAACTATGTAGCTTCATGGTAGGGCTGTGGCTAAAAAAAACTCGTTGCCAGTACTGACGTGACAAGCACAACATGAAGTCTCAAGGTGGGTACACGATGAAGTTCGTATTATGTATCCGACATAATTAGCAAATCTTGCTTTGAATCTAGATTGATGTTTTTAAAAGTTTCTTAATTTTAAATATGATTACATTTTTCGGATAGAAAATGTTTTTACAAAGGATGACATCGAATATTATTTTAGCTTCATTTTAAAGTCATTGAATTCAGTGGGTTTGAAGTTTAGTATGAGTAAGAAAACTGACAAATTCAAGTTTCATCATAAATTACCAACCATAGTAGCATGTATACTAGGAATGACCGTATTCTCATGCGAAATCTATTTTATTCGAGATGCTTTGCATAATCATACGGTACTACCAATACAAATCATTGGCCAGCTCATTTCGAATCTTCAGGCAATATGCAAGGTTTGCAATTTTATAGATTTTATTGTCTTATAAATGAACGCGTTATATTATTTTTTGCTAATAATATTTATCAAGGGTTTCTTGATTGTACATCAAGTAAACAAATTACAAGAAATATTTGAAAGAATAGGTGTCCTTTGGAAGACATATTCTCCAGATGAAGCTAACCGTGCTATGTTATATACAATACTGCATCGCACGTTATTCATTTGCAAGGTTTATTACGCCCTGTTAATACTAACTGTAGTGGTCTATTACTTACAACCAATAGTGTAAGTACACGCAAATGTCAACAAAAATGAAGTATTCTTATAGTGAAAACTTTTCTTTTTGTGTTTTAACTTTGCAAAAATAGGAATTTTTTGGGGCAATATAGAGAACGAAATAGTACGAACCAGACGTACGACTATACAAAGACCCTTTTTATATCAAAACTTCCTTTTGAATCTACTCTGAAACGATACTTTTTTGTAATTACTCCTGAAGCTGTTTTAATTTATATAAGTGCTCTGTACTGGGTTAGTAGTGACGCAATTTTTGCCTGTTTTACTACACAAATATGTTTTCATTTAAAGGTGAATAACCATTTATTATAAATATCAGTATAAGTTCAATAGAACTGACAAAATTATTCTTGTTTTTTCATCAAACAAGATTTTAAAGTATCACACCGAAGCTTTTTTTAATGAACAAAATAAAAATTCTCGTTTGCCTCTGATAACTTTGGTAAAAAGGCATCGAGATCTTTTAAGGTACCCATGCACTTATTCCTTTACCATGACTTTTATTTTATTTAACTGAAAATCTTGTTACAATAATTTCCTCAGCCTGTGTGAATCAACGGAAGATATTTTCAGTCCAATAATCTTCTCAACCATGTTATCTTCCGCTATGAATTTGTGCGTTAACGTAATTGGAGCTAGAGAGGTTGTTATGACAGAACGTTTGCTATCAAAATTAATAACCACATTCTCTAAAATATATTATTTTTTTTTTAATTTATAGACAATATCAAATGGATCATATCGACAGGCAGGAATGCATTTATTTTTGTTCATAATCACATTTTCACAAATACTGTTTTATTGTACTTTTGCAGAGGCACTAACCGAAGAGGTATACATGAAGAAATAATAAATAATTAACAAAAGATGGTATTATAGAAGTTTAACAATTTTTTTTCCAGGCAAGATCTCTGGCTGACTTAGCGTACAACTTGGAATGGACAACCAAGGATTACAAGCTTCGATATTATATCCAAATGATAATTTTAAGAGCTCAAAAACCAGTTTATTGTACAGCTTATGGATTTTTTCCTATTGGAATTCAAAAGCTAACATCGGTAAATAAAAAAAGGAGGTGAATGTAAAAAGGTTTATCATTCTTCTCGAATAAACTGTAGAATGAAACTTTTACAGGTTATAAACGCATCATTTTCATATTACATGATGCTACAAACAGTGAGTTAGAAATTTGATGTATATGGTTAGCCAAATCATTCCACGGAGAAATGAATAAAGATACTATGCGCATTTTTAATTTTTCAAAACCTAAAGATGACATTAATCTGAAATTTCCAGCACTCTAAATAAACATGTTTTCGTTTCATAGTTGCTTTATGAAATCCAGGATTTTCAATGCTTATAATTTCGTTAAAATCGCTATGGTTATTGCAGAGTAGATAATATTAAGTTTTTAGTAGTATTTATAATATATTGCATGCATTTTCAGAATTGAAATACTATCTCAAATATAAAATTGATCTTTAGATTGTGTTTTGTATTTTAAATTCTGTAAAAAAAGACCAGCTAGTCCATGCAATCATCATAATAATTTAGTAGATCCCAAAGATATGCTGTTATTATTTTACAACTTATGGCGGCTACGAAATCCCTTGTATAGTAATACAAAGACTTATTATAAATTAATGACTTGTTGAAAACCAATATATGGAGTTGAGGCGAGGTAAGGAGTTTCAAGAAAGGATGAGCAGGAGCAACTATTGAAACGTTGGCGTCGGCATATCTTATTATAATATAGAAAGATAGTTAAAAGATGGTAATAAACCGTTTCGCTATAATTCTATCCAAAAATCTATAAAATATTTCAGGTTGACTCTCCATACCTAAGCGTGGATATCGATTATGTGCGTAAGATCCATATCGATAGGGTCGTCGCTGAACCAGGTCGATCCCGAGTGATGGACGTACATGCAGCCAATCTCTTGATTTAGGACAGTATGACACTCCTCAATGGTAGTGCGGCTGTGCAGCCTTCCGACCTGATTTGTCATTGAAGAAATGTACTGGTATCACGTTACGCGTGAGGTAAAGAGAGATGAAACGTTCTTCAATAACTTCCATGCCAGAGGTCTTCACCTTGCGAGAATCGTTTTTCAGACTTCACTTCAATGTTTGTTTGCAATACAGGTCGTATGTTCGCCACATTCCATTCTGAAAAGATTATAGGTCATCGTTTATAAATTATTGACAAATAACGATTTTTATTTTTCAATTGGGAACTCACACCGTTGACACGACCTTGGTGGATTTTAGCTGAACCACTCTAACCCACAGATTCTCGCGTCGCGATTGGCTTAAACTTCAATATGGCCTACCTATCCCACAATCCACGCCCCCGTGTGAGTTCCCAATAGTAGTACAAAAGAGATAATTCTTGTACGAGTATGAAATTTGGCGCCCAAGAAAAGTGAGAGTCATAGTCACCTTTGGAGAATCAATATTTTTCGCACATGTATCGAAATGTTTTCCAAAAAAGTAGGTACAAGAGCGACGTTAAAATTTTTTTATATATATGTGAGATTTATTTCACTCGGTAACTATGGAACAGCAACGAGATAATGATTCTGCGATAGTAAATGAAATGAGCGCCGTCTATTGAAGTCTATTAAAATTAAAAGCTAAAACATTTCTCTCGATTTTTTTCAGTTAAAATCCGCGTATTATGCTGCAGTTAAAGATATAAAATAAATGTTTACTAATTTTTCGTAATCACCACATGTGCCGGAATATTATTTAATCATATTACATGTTACCGACGCTCAAAAAAAACTTTTATTTGTAACGTATGACTTAATGTAATCAAACTCCATATCACTACATGCTAGCAGAAGACTTCAATGTAATTTTGTTTTTTTCTGATAGTCTTCTACAACTCTTGTCAGTAATATGAAAATTTCTGATTCTGCACAGTGTTGTTAGCTTTTATTTACAATGACTATTATATACCTACCAGAGTTTGAACAGTCCGCATCGCACGCGTCAACCTAACCGACGCTTAGAGTTTCTCACTGACCCATGCCCACTACATCATCAATCTCATAATTTCTATCTTGGCTGTATAATATCTGGCCATGGCTCTTTTATATAAGGAAATTATTTTATTACTGCATTTTGTCGGATGAAATCAGTCCTATTTCTGGTATGGTAGTTCCGAGTAGCGCGACGATCGACGAGGGTGATCGAGTATTATCAGCTATAGACGAAATAACAGAATTTATCTTTATTGATTTTTTATTATTATTATTATTTATAAAGCATGAAGCAAACTTATTTTGCCTCAGTAAAAAACGTATGAATTATTGTACAAAGTTTATGGATGCTGCTAATAAATCAACTTCAAACTTTGTATGCAGTCAACAGCATCACATGGCAAAATGAGCTTTCTTTTAAATTTTAATCGTGATAAAATTAATTTAATTTTAAAAAGTTGTCGATAATTGAAAGATGTTAATTAAGTTATACTATGTAAAAAAGGCGATTATGACTCGTGTGTTGAGATTCGAGCTATTTTTACATTTGACAGTAATCGCCTTCTTCTATTTTTTGATGCGATATATTTTATGTATATGACAGGTGAGTGTCCTTTTTTAAAACATCTAGTTTAGACAAGATCATTGCCTGATTTAATGTATTATTTAAAATGAACCAGAGAACATTTACAAAAAGATACAAAAGAAGAATTACAAGCTCGGAATCTGTTGATCATGTAGCGAGCTCAAAAGGCATTTTCTTGTACGGCATATATATATGGAATTTTTTATTCCAATTCGTCACAAAAAACTGGCATATAGGTATAAATATATATGCGGAAAGCAGATGGGTAAGTAAAATTGTCATAGTATCTCAAAGCAAATTTAAATTTGTTTCAGATTATAAATACATATTTTTCATACTACATACCACGTTATGCAATAAAAATGTACCAAGTGAATATGTCTGAATAATAAAGAAGAACAGTTTTATATATCGGCTACACGAGATTCGTGAAGTATTTTAAATACATATTTATTGCACAGCATTTCTAATTTAGAGACAGCATTACATCTGCTTAACGGTGTATTTAGTTTTATATTTATGACAAATGGATTAAACGAACTTATCAAATGTAAATTCATTTTATCATAATATTTTGTATCGAATTGCACAAATTTTCTCATTTATATATTGATTAAGAAAATGTAATTTTTTTTTTAATGTTCACACTATATTTATACCTTTTATTATTCTTAGACCACTTTGTACATCAGAACTATGTATAGTAATTACGTGCACACATGTATAGTAATTACGTGCGTAATTACTGTGTAATTCAGCTTGTAGTTTATCTTCACAAATGATTAAAAAATATTATTCAAACTTTATAAAACTATTCACTTGATCGTGTTATACAAATATGTATTAACACATACTTCTTTGTCTCGCACATCGTCTCTTACGATACAGCCACTATTACGCATCAACGAAGACTGTTCTATGCTGAAGACACAACAAGTTGGGTCATCAATGATTGAAGTCGATGGCTTCGTTAATGCGAGCAGAAGAAATGTGAGAAAGGATGGAAAAAATATTCACCGAACGTTGCGCACGTTCAGTAATAAGCGGGCGTGTTCGTGTCCAACGTAAACTATGTAGCTGGATCGTAGTGCTGGCACTAAAAAAACTCGTTGCCAGTACCGATACGACGAGCACAACATGAAGTCTCAAGGTGGGTACACGCTGAAGTTCTTATTATATGTCGGACATAATTGAATCTAGTTTAATATTTTCAAAACATTTTTCACTTTATAAATTATTATATTTATAGCTTTTACAAAAGATGACATCGAATATTATTTTGACTTAGTCTTCAAAGCATTGAATACGCTGGGTGTAAAATTTAGTATGAGTAAGAAACATGATGAATTCAAGTTTCTTCACAAATTACCAACCATTGTAGGCTGCGGAATAGGAATTCTCGTATTCGTATTCGAAATCTATTTTATTCGAGATGCTTTACACAACCATACGACACTACCAATACAAATCATCAGCCAACTCATTTCCAATCTTCAGGCAGTATGCAAGGTATGCATTTGTATGGATTTTAGTGTGTTATAAATAAATATATTTTATTATTTTTTCCCTTATAATACTTGCAAGGGTTTGCTGATTGTACATCAAGTACAAAAGATACAACGAGTACTGGAAAAAATGGGTGTCCTTTGGAAAACATATTTGCCAAACGAAGATAATCGAGATATATTATATAAAATCCTTCATCGCACGTTGTCCATTTGTAAGTTTTACTGTGTCGTGTTAATAATAACTTTAATGATCTACTACGCACAACCAATAGTGTAAGTACAAACAAGTGCTAATGAAGATGAAGTATTCTAATAGTAAAAACTCTTGTTATTGTGTTTAACTTGTGCAAAAATAGAAATTTTTTGGGGCAATACAGAGAACGAAATAGTACGAATCAGACATACGACTATACAAAGACGCTTTTGATTTCAAAACTTCCGTTTAAATCTACTCTGAAACGATACATATTTGTAATTGCTCCAGAAGCTTTTTTACTTTACGTAAGCGCATTATACTGGGGTGTCAGTGACGCAATTTTTGCCTGTTTTACTACACAAATATGTTATCATTTTAAGGTAAATAAGTGTTTATTATAAATATAAGTATAAGTTCAATAGAACTGACAAAATTAAAATAATTATTGTTTTATCAATTAAGCTCTTAAAATATCACATCGAAGCTTTTTTTAATCAAGAAAATCAAAATTCACGTTTGCCTTTGATAATTTTGATAAAAAGACATCAAGACCTTTTGAGGTACCTATACAATATGCATTTGTTCCTTTACTATTAGTTTTATTTTACGTAACTGTAAATCTTGTTACAATAATTTCCTTAGCCTGTGTGAGTCGACGGAAGATATTTTCAGTCCAATCATTTTTTCAACCATGTTATCTTCCGCTATGAATTTATGTGTTAACGTAATTGGAGCTAGAGAGGTTGTTATGATAGAAATTTTTACTATCAAAATAAATAACTATATTTTCGAAAATATATTGGTTTTTATTAATTCACAGACAGTCTCAAATGGATCATATCGACAGACAGGAATGCATTTGGTTTTGTTCATAATGACATTTTTACAAATATTGCTCTATTGTGTTTTTGCAGAGGAGATGACTGAAGGGGTATGAACAATTAAATAAATAATTAACCAAATTTTACACTTTTAAAGGATAACTTTTTGTTCAGGCAAGGTCTCTGGCTGCGTTAGCATACAACTTGGAATGGACAACAAAGGATTACAAGCTTCGATGTTACATACAGATGATCATTTTAAGAGCTCATAAACCAATTTATTGTACGGCTTTTGGATTTTTCCCTATCGGAATAGAAAAGCTTACATCGGTAAATAAAGGACGTTGATTTAAAAAGGTTCGGAATTCTTCTCGAATAAATTCTAAAATGAATACTTTCATAGGTTATAAACGCATCATTTTCATATTATATGATGCTACAAACAGTGAGTTAGAAATTTGATGTTTATGCTTAGCCAAGTCATTCCACGCAGAACTGAAGAAAAATACTATGCGCATGCTATATTTTTAAAACATAAAGATGATAATGTAAAATTTCCAGCACTTTAAATAAATATGTTTTCGATTCATTCTTGCTTTATATAATCCAGGAGTTTGAATATTTATAATTTTGTTAGAATCGTCACGGATATGGTATAGAGTAAATAATATGAAGTTTTTAGTAGTACTTATAATATCTTGTATGCATTTTCAGAATTGAGACTCTATATCTCTAATATATAATCATTTGGCCATTTTATGCTGAATATCTAGGTTCATAAATCAAATGATTTATTATAGCTTTAAAGACATGCTATTATTATTTTACAAAAACTTATGGTGGCTTGAATTTTCTATAAACTTTTTATCTAAATGTGTCTTACTATGGATTAGTACTCTCAAAAGCTTATAGTATCGTGTAGATTCACAGGAACAAAGTCAATAATAAGAGAAGAGAACACAATATAATAGCTGTACAGGCGCGTTCCATCGCGTAAGACCTTGTAAGTCTTTAGGTACTTCATATCTATTCACTATCTTGCAGATCAGTATAAAAAGATTATAAAGTCGCGTATTTATGAAAACGTGAACAATGAAGTAAGGCTGGAGTAAGTCTTTCTGGGAATCTACACAGATTTTTACATGCTTTTGTCCCTATTGCAGACTTTATTACTATCAATATTTAGTTATTGATCTGTATATTAATTTATTGTAATCGCAATATCTGAATCCATCTCTATGTTTATCTCCATTCGTTACTTCATCTTTGATTAAATATTCCACTTGATACTATGCTCATACATAGTAAATTTTTTTCCTTCCTCGAGGCTTCTTTCCACGACTTTTCAGTCTACCTTAAGCTGTAAGTTTATATTTATCAAGTTGTATACGCATCCAAGAATCTACCTGTACTTTTAATTTTATAGATATCTCTATTGTGAAGTCTTTATTATACTTCTATTTTAAACTTTTATCTTTATCTTCTTTCATTTCAAGACATTTTATTATGCATTTTTGACTTTAATTTTATCTTGATTTATCTATATTGACAAAAACGGCGAAAATGTTAACTTGGTTTTTAATAATTATGAATAATTGAAATCTATTAATTAACGTAGATAATGCAAGAAAAGTCAATTATGTTGAGTCATGTGTTGAGACTCAAGTCACTTTTATGAGTGTACTTTTTCAAAATATAAAGTAAAAGAATATAGTGGAGAGACCGCATAGAAAAGGCGTCTAGTACCTTACTATGAGAGTGAGTGTAACGCAATCACAACGAATATTTTCAGATAAGATCATTGCCTAATTTAGCTTATAATTTAGAATGGATCAGAGAGCAATCACAAGAAGATACAAAAGAAGAATTACAAGCTCAGAATCTGTTGATCATATTAAGAACCCAAAATTATTTTCCTGTACGGCATATCTGGATTTTTTAATTTCCACCAATCATAAAAAATTGACATCGGTAAATATATTATATAATATTGTCATAAAATCTAAAGGCAAATGTCAATTTATGTTACATTATAAATGCATATTTTTCATACCACATGATGTTGCAGACTATGCGTTGAATCATGATGCGTATAAAACCAACAGATTTACATTAAAGGTTACATTATTTCTTTATATGATAAAAATGTGACAACTGAATATAGCTGCATAATGAAGAAGAACGGTTTTATATATCGGATAAACGAGATTTGTGAAGTATCTTAAATAAATATTTTTTTTGAGACACACTAAATCGGCTTTACGGTGTGTTTGGTTTTATATTTATGTTAAATAGATTACTCATTT
This sequence comes from Muscidifurax raptorellus, assembly GCA_020010945.3. Lineage (NCBI taxonomy): Eukaryota > Metazoa > Arthropoda > Insecta > Hymenoptera > Pteromalidae > Muscidifurax > Muscidifurax raptorellus. Next base: position 44,898,247 of record CM052077.1, on the reverse strand, counting down.
TATCACAATATTTTGTATTAAGTTGCAAATATTTTCTGGTTTAAGAACTGTTTATTAATATATAAATTTTCAAAATTTTTAAACACTATGTTTGTATATTTTATTGTTGTTAGACCACTTTGTACATCAAAACTTTACACGCACATACCATTATTACGTATATGTATCTTCAGAACTGATTGAAAAATATTATTCAAAGTTTAAAAAATTATTTATGTTTCGCAATTTTTGATACAGTGTGCTTAAAATGCATTTTTACGCACGGTCCACGCGCGACTAATTGCATTTTCCGACCCCTATATCAAAAAGAATCGTACATCCCGTCTGCTTTCTTTTGATTCTACACTCGTGAGATTGTCACTCTCGCTTCGCTCGAGCAGCAAATTTCACGCTCGTGCAGAATCAATTTTTGTGCATTAAAATCCAAATATACAATTGCTTCTCACATCACGCTCTTCAGATACAGCCACTAGTACGCACCAACGAAGACTGTCCTATGCTGAGCGAACGATACGGTCATCAATGATTGAAGTGGAAGGCTATTTGTTAATGCAACCAGAAGAAAGGCAAGAAAGGATGGAGAAAATATTCACCGAGTATTAAGCACGTTCAGTAATAAGCGGGCGTGGTTATGTCCAACGTAAACGTATGTAGCTTGATCATAGCGCTGGCGCTAAAAAAACTCGTTGCCAGTACTGATACGACAAGCACAACATGAAGTCTCAAGGTGGGTACACGCTGAACTTCGTATTATGTATCCGACATAACAGGGTTTACGTGTGACATACACTTGCAAATCTTGCTTTAAATCGAGCTTGATGTTTTTAAAACATTCTTAATTTTATATATGATTACATTGTTTGTTTTGACAAAAGATGACATCGAATATTATTTTGGCTTCATCTTAAGATCATTGAATACAGTGGGTTTGAAATTTAGTATGAATAAGAAACACGACGAATTCCAATTTCTTCATAAATTACCAACCATTGTAGGCTGCACAGTAGGAATTTTCGTATTCGTATTCGAAATCTATTTTATTCAAGATGCTTTGCATAACCATACGACACTACCGATACAAATCATCAGCCAACTAATTTCCAATCTTCAGTCAATATGCAAGGTATGCAATTTTATGGATTATAATTTATTCTGTTATAAAGAAGCGCGGTTTATTATTTTTATGCTAATAATATTTATCAAGGGTTTCCTGATTGTACATCAAGTAAAAAAAATACAACTAATACTGGAAAAAATAGGTGTCCTTTGGAAAACATATTTGCCAAATGAAGATAATCGTGCTATATTATATAAAATACTTAACCGCACGTTGTCTATTTGCAAGTTTTACTATGCAGTGTTGATACTAACTTTAGTGATCTACTACTTACAACCAATAGCGTACGTACACACAAATATTAATAAAGATAAAGTATTCTGGTAATGCAACCTTTTGTTATTGTGTTTCACACTACAAAAATAGAAATTTTTTGGGGCAATACAGCGAACGAAATAGTACGAATCAGACATATGACTATACTAAGACGCTTTTGATATCAAAACTTCCTTTTGAATCCACTCTGAAACGATACATCTTTGTAATTACTCCTGAAGCTTTCTTACTTTATATAAGTGCCTTGTACTGGGTTAGCAGTGACTCAATTTTTGCGTGTTTTACTACACAAATATGTTATCATTTTAAGGTGAATCAGTATTTATTATAAATATCAAAAACTAGTTCAATGTTGCTGACAAAATTAAAATAATTATTGTTTTATCAACAATTAAGATTTTAAAATATCACATCGAAGCTTTTTTTAATCAAGAAAATCAAAATTCACGTTTGCCTTTGATAATTTTGATAAAAAGACATCAAGACCTTTTGAGGTACCTATACAATATGCATTTGTTCCTTTACTATTAGTTTTATTTTACGTAACTGTAAATCTTGTTACAATAATTTCCTTAGCCTGTGTGAGTCGACGGAAGATATTTTCAGTCCAATAATTTTTTCAACCATGTTATCTTCCGCTATGAATTTATGTGTTAACGTTATTGGAGCTAGAGAGGTTGTTATGATAGAACTTTTTACTATCAAAGTAAATAACTATATTTTTGAAAATATATTGGTTTTTATTAATCCACAGACAGTCTCAAATGGATCATATCGACAGACAGGAATGCATTTATTTTTGTTCGTAATCACATTTTCACAAATACTGTTCTACTGTGCGTTTGCAGAGGCGATGACCGAAGAGGTATGAATAAAGAAATACCAGTGAATAATAGACAAAATTTGACACTTTTAAAGTATAACTTTTTGTTCAGGCAAGGTCTCTGGCTGAGTTAGCATATAACTTGGAATGGACATCAAAGGATTACAAGCTTCGATGTTACATTCAAATGATCATTTTAAGAGCTCAAAAACCAATTTACTGCACGGCTTATGGATTTTTCCCAATTGGAATTCAAAAACTAACATCGGTAAATACAAAAAAGGAGATGAATGTACAAAGGTTCAGCGTTCTTCTCGAATAAACTTTAGAATGAATACTTTTACAGGTTATAAACGCATCATTTTCATATTATATGATGCTACAAACAGTGAGTTAGACACTTGATGTTTACGATTATCCAATTCATTTCACGCAGAACTGAATAAAAATACCATGCGTGTGCTAAATTTTTAAAACATAAAGATGATATTAATGTGAAAGTTTCAGCACTTTAAATAAATATGTTTTCGTTTCATCGTTGCTTCATGAAATCTGCGAATTCCAATACTTATACTTTTGTTAGAATTACCACAAAAGTCTTTAGTAGTACATACAATATATTGCATGTATTTTCAGGATTGAGATACTCATTGATTATTAGATTGTGTTTTGTATTTTAAATTTTGTATTAAAAACGACCAGCTAGTCCGTTCAATGATTATCATTTGGCTTTTTAATGCTGAACATCTATTTTCTAGATTTAAGTAATTTAGTCAGGTGAAAGGCATGCTATTATATTATATTACAGGAGCTTATCCTTCAATTTGATAAATATTTTTTATCTAAATTTTAATCTTAATTCTTGTATGCAACGCCACATTATAGATTGATACTCACAGCAGCTCACAAGCTTGTAGCATCATGTAGATCCACATAAACAAAGCCAGTCCATCTATCTCTGTCTGTTACTCGATCTTTCATTAGTTATTCTGTCCGATACTATTTTCATACATGCTTCTAGCTGTATTTTTAATTGTATAGCTACCTCTATTTTGAAGTTGCTATTACTCCTATTTTGAATCTCTATCTTTATCTTCTTTGATCCCAAGACTCCTGGTAGAAAATTGAGACTATAGTGCGTATATTATGCCATATTTTCTCCTCAGTGGTCATAATATGTAAGATATTATGCCCATAAGTAGCAGCTGAATGAATTTGTATGGATTTTAGTGTGTTATAAATAAATATATTTTATTATTTTTTCCCTTATAATACTTGCAAGGGTTTGCTGATTGTACATCAAGTACAAAAGATACAACAAGTACTGGAAAAAATGGGTGTCCTTTGGAAAACATATTTGCCAAATGAAGATAATCGAGATATATTATATAAAATCCTTCATCGCACGTTGTCCATTTGTAAGTTTTACTGTGTCGTGTTAATAATGCCACTTACCGTCGCAGCTACAGGCGACGGTAAGTGGCTAATCTACCAAAAGTTATGGCAAATATTATTTTCATGATTGGAGCATGTTCTGAGTTTATTTAAATTTAAGTTTATGGATATTAAGTTAGAGACCCATTGGTGGAGTAAACTGTCCGTGACATATTATGCTAAGTAAATATGGGCACTAGTTTGTCGTCAGGCCATACAATAGGGCGTATTTTCTACCAGGAACATATCATTATGTATATTTTTATATACAATTTTATGTGTTTTGCTATGTTTCTCTCTTTAAATTTTTATCTTAATTTATCTATTAACAAAAACGGTGAAAATGTTAACTAGGCTATATTATATCTATAGTATTTGTTTCTAGAACAATAATTTTTAATTTTAAGGTATTATAGAGAACATATTCTCCATGAATAACATTTATTTACTTGAAATTGAGATGCTTCTCTTACCGGCTTCAAAAATCATTTATTAAATATTGGTCCAGATCATATTATATGCATCTTTTCTATGTTTGACTGTGTATTAATGAATATACGTAAAAATAACTTTTTACGTATATTCATTTTTTGCGGTAAGCGAGGGACGCAGGCAGAAATAACCCTTTATAAGAATACAATAACTTAATAAATTAATGACATATAGAAGGGCAATAGCAGGGACTGAGGCTAAGGAGGACGGGCAATAAAGGGTAAGCAGAGGATTAAACCGGCAGCAGCGTCGGAAAGTATCTTATTATAATATAGAGAGATAGTTGAAAGATAGTTACAATCCATTTTACCAAAATTTTATCTAAAATCTATAAAAAATTTTAGGTTGAATCTACATATCTTGGAGATCAGTTAAGTGCTCAAGAGTCTTCTCGATAGGGTCGTCGATAAATAGAAACGAACCCGAGTGATGCACGTCCCTGCAGTCAATCTCTCGATTTAGGGTGGCGAAAGACTCAATGGTGGTATTGCCATGAAACCTTACGATCTGGTATGTATCGTTGAGAAAATGCAACAACGTTTTTCTTTCAACACGTAGATGAAATTTACTACTTAAGAATGCTCCACGCTTACATCGGAAGTTAGAATCGAGTGCAGCGTTTTGCGGAAAATGTGTAAAAATATTGAAAAACGAATTACATCGAGCCTGATGTCTATGGGATGACCATTGCACAATGGTTTTACAACGATAAATGAAAAGAAACGATTTCTACTGGAGTCTAATGAAATTAAAAGACCAAAAAAACTTCTTTCTTTTTTGTCCGACATAATACGTGTTCTGTGCTGCAGCTAAAAATCTAAAATAAGTTTTAACTAACTTATTGTATATAACAATGCACATGCCGAAATTTTATTTAAGAGGACAAATTACACCTTAAATTGTCAAAAAATGAAAATTTTAATTTTATTGTTACATTGAGCTTTAATTGTATTATTGGTATTAGCTTAGAAACATTATAAAATTTATTAATATTGAAGCTTTGAAGAACCCCTTAGATATGTTCCGCGTATGAATATAAGGTTCTAAAAAAAATTTTTATTTTAAAAATTTTCTACAAATTAAATATAAAAATTAGTGATATTTTTTAGTTGTTAACTAATATGTTTTTGCGTTAATTTGTTTCAGATTATAAATGGATATTGTTCATACCATGTGATATTGTATACAATTTGCAAACTATGGCTTGAATTATAGTATGCATAAAATTAACAGGTTTACATATAGAGTTTACTGTTTCATGCGATCGAAATGTAATAACTAAATATGTTTGGATTTTGAAGAAAAAAATTTATAAATCAGCTAACCGGGTCAAGTATTTTATATAAATATTTATTACACAACTTGGATATTGGTCTGTATATTATTTTTGAACATGCAAATTATTGAAGTTTGTTTGAGCCTATGTACCTTCTGTTCTTGCCAGGCCACTTTGTCGAGCACATCACGTATATGATAACTGCGAATTTTAGCTTGCCGTCTTACTTCAAAACTAACTTAAAAATATTATTCAAACTTTCAAATAGTTCTCACTCATGTTGCACAAGGGGGTCGTAATTAATATCTGTCTTCGCACGTCACGTTCATGAGACACAGTCACTAGTACGCACCAACGAAGACTGTTTTATGTTGAGCGAATGGCAGTGCAGCTATCAATGATTAAATTATAAGGCTGTTAATGTAAGTAGAGGAAATGCAGGAAAGGATAGAGAAAATATTCACAGAACATTACGCACGTACGGTAATAAGCGGGCGTGGTCATGTTCAACGTAAACTATGTAGCTTCATCGTGGCGCTGGGACTAAAAAAAGCTTGTTGCCAGTACTGATACGACAAGCACAACATGAAGTCTCAAGGTGGGTATACACGGAAGTCCGTATTTTATATCCGATATATCTGGCTTTACGTGTGAGATACAGTTGCACTTTTGCTTTGAATCTAGCATGGTGTTTTCAAAATTGTCTTAACTTGTGTGTATGATTACATTTTTCGGATAGAAAATGTTTTAACAAAAGATGACATCGAATATTATTTTTGGTTCATTTTAAAATCATTGCAAACAGTTGGTTTGAAATTCAGTATGTATAAGAAATCTGATGAATTCAAGTTACGTCACAAATTACCAACTACTGTTGGCTGTGCAATAGGAATTTTCGTATTCGTATTCGAAATCTATTTTATTCGAGATGCTTTGCATAACCATACGATACTACCGATACAAATTATCACTCAGCTCATTACAAATCTTCAATCAATATGCAAGGTATGCATTTTTATGGATTTTATTATGATATGAATGAGAGCATTTTATTATTTTTTTACACATATTATTTATCAAGGGTATGCTGATTGCACTTCAAGCAAATAAGATACAGCAAATTCTGGAAAAAATAGGTGTCCTTTGGAAAGCATATTCACCAAATGAAAATAATCATGCTACTTGTTATAATATAGTATATCGCACATTATCAATTTGCAAGGTTTACTTTGCTGTAGTAATAGTAACTTTAATGATCTATTACTTACAACCAATCGTGTAAGTACATGCAAATTTTAATAAAGATGATGCATTCCAATAGTGCTAACTTTGGTAATGTGATGTAATTCTGCAAATGTAGAAATTTTCTGGGGCAATACAAGGAACGAAATAGCACGAACCATACATACGACTATACTAAGACGCTTTTGATATCAAAACTTCCTTTTGAATCAACTCTGAAACGATACTTTTTCGTAATTACTCCTGAATCTTTTTTATTATATATAAGTGCATTGTACTGGGCTTGCAGTGATACCTTTTTTGCCTGTTTTACTACACAAATATGTTTTCATTTTAAGGTGAATTATTGCTTTTTTATAAATGTCAGTACTATTTCAATATTTCTATCAAAATTAAAATAACCATCGTTTTATCGTCACTGAAGATTTTAAAATATCACACCATAGATTTTTTTAATGAAGAAAATGAAAATTCTCGTTCATGTTTAGTAACTTTGATACAAAGACATCAAGACCTTTTGAGGTACGCATGCACTTATTGCTTTGTCAGTTATTTTCATTTAAATTATTATTTTATCTAAATGTTGTTACTATGTAGCCTGTGTGAGTTGACGGAAGATATTTTCAGTCCAATCATTTTTTCAACCATGTTATCCTCTGCTATGAATTTATGCGTTAACGTAATTGGAGCTAGAGAGGTTGCTATGACGGGACTTTTCGATATAGCTATATCAAAATAACTATCACGTTCTCTAAAATATATTGGTTTTTATTAATCCACAGACAATCGCCAATGGATCATATCGACAGGCAGGAATGCACTCATTTTTATTCATCCTCACATTTTCTCAAATACTGTTTTATTGTGCTTTTGCAGAGGCGATGACCGAAGAGGTATGAATGAAGAAATAAATAATTAACCAAATATGATATTTTTTAGTATAACAATTTTTTCCAGGCAAGGTCTCTGGCTGAGTTAGCATACAATTTGGAATGGACGATAAAGGATTACAAGCTTCGATGTTACATCCAAATGATTATTTTAAGGGCTCAAAAACCAATTTATTGCACGGCTTATGGATTTTTTCCCATTGGAATTCAAAAGCTAACATCGGTAAATATAAAAAAGGAGCTGAATGTAAAAAGGTTAGGCATTCTTTTCGAATAAACTCTAGATTAAATACTTTTACAGGTTATCAACGCATCATTTTCATATTATATGATGCTACAAACAGTGAGTTAGATATTTGATGTTTACGGTTATCCAATTTATTCCACGCAGAACTGAAGAAAAATACCATGCGTGTGCTAAATTTTTATAACATAAAGATGATATTAATGTGTAATCTCCAGCACCTAAATAAATATGTTTTCATTCCATCATTGCTTCATGAAATCCATGAATTTCAATATTTATAAGTCTTTTAAAACCGCCACAGATATTGCAGAGTAAATATTGTCCTACGTTCAGTAGTACTTGTTTTTTTTTCAAAATTAGAATATTTTTTCTAATATAAAATTATATTTTAAATTGTGTTTCTTATTTCATTATTTTACATTAAGAACGTCCAACTAATATGTTTAAAAATTAAAGTTACCTTTAAAGATTCTTATTCAACTACTCTTGGAACCTCAAAGTTTTGATATTCAAAAGAGGGCGTTTCTTACCGATTTGATGAACAAACTAAGTTTAAAAAAATTACATGTAATATTTTGCCTTACATTTAACGTATTGTATAAAGTACTTTTGAAACATATGTAGTTGAAGATTTTTTCCTGAGGAATGTAATGGCAAACTCGAAACTGCCGGTTGCCGATCAAATAAAAAAGATATAATAATAGAATTCGGATAACATGTTTCTATAATGTAGCCAAGAAATAAAGTTGCGCTTATTTTCATATTCACAGATTAATTTTCTTTAACAGAGATTCTGACGTAGTTTACAACTTGACATACGCAACTCTGGAGCCACCTCAATGCTAGACATCTTTTTGCGAGCTGCATATAAATAATATATTCCAAAATATCCAAGTCCAATCTAAAATCGAACTGAATTTCTTTAGCTCAACGTGTTCCACTAACAATAAGGATTGATATTCACGGACGTCAATATGGATACCTATATCAGTGATTGAAGCGTATACCCAGTATGCATGGATATAATCCAAGAATAGTAATGGATAAAGTTTTACTACGCAATCTCGGCGGTGGGGTTAAAACGAGGATCATGTCAGTATCAAGAAGAAGCGTGAGACAATTCAGACGGTGCATGCTCGTAATATGCTGTATGAGCTGGAGTCTGCATTGAATGTGATGTTCATATACAAGCTAAGGTAAAGAGGACGATAAAAAAATTCGTAGTGAGTATTAAACAATGTATTATTGCTATAGATAAAATATTAGCACTTTATGAACGTGTAAATGTAAGATGTAACATTATATTATCCACACGGGCAAAGTGATGTCCTCAGAAGAAAAATGACAACACGTATTATTTTAGGATATACAATATTTATAATGGCTAGGTATTACAATTAATTAATCGCTCACAAATAAGCAAAATAAGCACAAATAAACCGAATGTCAGCATCGCATAGTCAAATATCGTGCAATGTTTTTATTCGGTTCAAAACGTTCTGCAAGAATACCTTACCACCAAGTGTATGTATATCTATTTACTCATCAGTAAAGATCCTACCATGATTCAGGTTAACTGGGTACGGGAAGTTAAGACAACACGATGCGCACGCAGTAATCAACGTAACTTTCCTTACGACAGTTAACTTCATTTAAGGTGAGTTTCTATCATTGTACTTTTGTTCTCATGAAAACGTATTTAAAGAAAACTATACCTTGGTAATCAAACATGAAAAATTTACAGTCTATCGTTTCAGCAAACGGTCGCCATCGAAGATGCACTTTTTGGATCACTTCTTATTATACTATGAGCCATCTACGAGAGTTCCACGCGTAACAGTGTATATTATGTATACACCATCATGAATAGATACTTCGAAAAAGTAAAAAAGACTGACATGATTAAGACTAACTGAGATCAGGAAAGTTTAGGACAATAGGATGCGCACGCATCGTGTCGATCTAACCTTCCTTAACCCAGTTAACCTGCGTCATGGGAAGCTGTTTACTCTCTCAAAGTATTAAAAAACGGTTGGTGTAAGCGTTTGTAAATAAGTTTATACGAACCGCAACTTAAGAAGGAAAGTATAAAGTTAGTTGAAATTAAACTTAAATAACTGATTAAAATTTTGCAACCATTTTATATTTTTTGAAAATTAGTTTTATATCATTTTTTCTAATGCTAGACTCTATTATCGGAATTTCATTAATAAAGAGAAAACTGTAATAAAACAAATCATATCTTAATTTATGAAAAAGTCATAGTAATAGATAGAAATGATACTTATTTTCCAAACAATTAATTGAAGAGATTATTATATTATAAAATATGCCTAATCTCCTTGAGAAAGCAATCTGCTATATTAGTTAACAGCGAGTTCTATACCGGGGTTCATTATTTTAAACGGGAGCAGCCTTTCTTTGTTTGCTGCTACTTTTAGGTAAATGTTATTTTGGCTTTGTAGAATCACTGACTTAGAAGGTATATATAGTGATTTTGTATAGACACAATCAGCGGCTGATTTGGCATATAATCTCATGAAAACCCATTTTATTGCATAGCATGTGGTTTTTTTATAATTGGCCATCAGCGACTCATATCGGTCAAAATCTGCTCATTACATATAATGAATAATATTATGATATATCTGAATATTTTAAAAATTGTTGATAAAAAACTTGTATGTGCAATAAACACTTTATAAAAACGTTATCTAAACTAAGCGACATTGCTTAGTGAATATCGATATGGCGCTGATATCAAATTATAAATTCCATTTTATTGATCCATTAACATTGCAACATTAATAGTGTGCATTATATTGTAACAGGAAACCCGGCGGATCATATTTTTTGTGTATGTTCAGTATTAGTCGAGTTTAATGCTCGGGAGAGCACCACTACTGTTATGTTCTCTTCGTAAAAATTAAGCTGCCATGTTAAAGAAGAACTGATGTTCAAGTAAGAAGTGACTCGAACGCATGCCGAAAAATTTTTTAATTCATGGCAATATGTGTTTTTTTCCGTATAAGCGAAACAGACAAAACTGTATATTTATATGTATAAGTTTCATCAAGACGGTAAGTGGTCAATGGAATCATCAGAGACTTATTGAAATAATCCACTCTGACGACTTGAACGCCCGCATTTTAAGGCAGGTCTGCTTAACTGAAAAACATCTGATTGTGATAGAATTGACAACGTTTAGTTTTTGCTATAAACACCATTTTATAAAAGTATTATAGCTCTTTATTTTACATCATGCTTTACACGTGTCTGCTACACAGTATGTAAAGCATCTAGAACAGTTTTAGAACACTGTCTCGACTATTCTCTTCTTTCTCGATCCAAGGTGTATTTCCGTACACGGTACGATTGTCGCAAAAAATTATTTCCTTCTATGCGTTAACGCCTACCGAGCGAGCGATGGAAAAGTTTCATACTACTTCTGTCCGGCGGTGCACTCGTTTCGGTGAATAAATGATAATTGCGTACAGAGAAACAAGTTGTAACAATGTTTCTAACGAAGCGTAGCGTCTATCGAGGGATCATATTAAATGAAGCAAAAAATTGCGGAAGACGAGCAGAAAACGAAAGTAGAGGCTAGAAGAAACTATAAGCGAACAAGCGTATAACTGATAATAAGCAGGTGCACATACGAGCCTGCACTGAGATATGTAATAATAGGCTGTGGAGGAAATACGTTAAGAAGAAACTCGTCGACGATGCTTACGTGGCCCTAACTATGTTGCAGAAATAGATAAAATTGATGCGCTGCTTGTATTGTATTGCACAGACAACAGCGATAAGTTTTATTATCCGCAGCATTGAAAACACTAAATTTTAGGAGCCTTCTAAAAGGCTGTAAAAGCCCGTGGATACTTATTATAAATTACAGATATTTTTCTTAAGCATACGAATGATGAAGTGTCCCATGACCGTTATACCCTCACTCAATGCTAGATAAAAGAAAAAAAACTTCACAAACTTTCTTCCCTTGCACGCTATGTTTCTATCCACCACGTAAGCGCATCGAAGCGTTTAACGCACCTTGTTTCCTTGTTCCGCCTGGGTATATAATTTTCCGATATAGCTTCAAAAAAACTATCACTCGTCTACGTTTCATTTGCTTGTTTAATCATTCAGCTCAGGTGTATGAACGCAAGCATGGGGACACGTGGACTTAGATGCGCTTCAATAAGACATAAACGAGGTGAAGCGCGCATACGAGTGGCAAAGTAAGAAAAGAGTGGGATAAGGCAATACCTTGAAAGGCGATAAAATATTTACGAAATCTTCGGCGATCCGAGGCTTTGACTGCAGCTACTAACTAGTACTGATCTAAGTATGGAATAATGAAGATCGTGGGTGAGCATTGCCTGTTAACGGGGTCGTATCGTTTTGTAGACAATAATAGTATCAAGTTTGAGCATCATGCAATGGGATGATACGTGAACTATTTGATATCTAACAATAAGTAGTTTATTTTTAAAAGGGTGAAAAATTTTCATCGAATGAAGTCCCTCAGAAGTATTTGGGATTCAATTTAAAGATGTGGTCTTGCATCGGGTTGTGAGTATCATTAGACAACAGTGAAGTTTTCCAGAAAAGAATGCTTTTGGAAAATAGTGCCGAATTTTATGACGAAATGAATGGAAATAATCGCTGCATTACTAGTCTCTCTCTCTGCTAGTACCCCCATCGGTTATCAAGATGTTGTGTATAAGAAAGGTGATATTTAAAATGTATTTAATAAATTCATATCTTAATAAACTTATACCATAAAACTTTTCAGATCTCCAGTGAATTATTGTCATGCAAACAAGACAATCTTTAATTATTTAGCCATCGCCTGCGCCAACAACGATCATGAGGTTAGAAGAAATACTGCGCAACAAGCTTTAATTTGGAAGAGAAATCCTCCAAAACATGAATTTCGTAAGAAAATCTTGTAGTGCTGCAAAAGTTTTACTATTCTAAGAGTTTTATCATCGAAACATTGAGGACGATGTTTACTTTTGGTTTACCACAATTTACAGTGAGTACCTTTCTTCCATTAGAATGTCAAAAATCTCAATGTTTTTTCTTTTTACACATATCTTAAATGGCACCATTAAATCATTACACAATGTCATGTAATATCATTTATTTGTCTTAAATTGATTGATCAATACAAAGTACCGTAAATTCTGAATCATCTTGGACTGAAACTTGGGTTCAATGCATTTCATGACAACTCTGTGACTATGTACTATACACTCATAAAATATCCTGTCGTGCATTAGGATTGGTCATGATGATATTAGGTACGTTAAATACAGTAGATAGGTAATGTTCATTTACTAATATTTTTAATTTACTTATCTGTTTCGCTAATAAAAATAATTGGAACGGATTCTCGAACCATCAGTATTTATTAAGGAACTTATGATTTCAACACCTTCATGTTTGTAACACGTAATCGAATGTCACATTATTTTTACTAGTGGAGAGGGACTAAAGTGACCTATTTAAGTACGATGAGCAAAGAAATAACTAGGAAACGTCCGCTAGTTTTCAATATTTTCAAGAAAATTGCCAATAGTTGACAATAAATATGATATATGTATATCTATTTCTTTTAAGTTACATTTGGAACTCGTAAATTCATCACCTCATCTACGCAAGCATTCCACGTAGCCTTATCTTGCACTAGGCCCCACCGGAATTTGCTAACCTTTCCAAAGATAAAATTTTCAACTCTGAGATCTCCTTGTACCTGGAAAAAACCTAGCCTATCCAGAACCATGTATTTTGATTTTGATTCACTCACTACTAACCCTGTATCCTCGACCGCTTTTATGAAAATTTCCGAGTTTCTTGCCACAATTTGGCTGTAACCTCCCACTATATCTCAATCATCTACATAGCCTAAAATCTACGTTGTTCCATTGCATTTTTATAACAAGATACTCTAATGTTTGGTTAAAGAGAACTGTGGAGAATTGATCACCTTGTTTCAGACTGTCGCATAATGTAAAGGATTCGGATACATGGATCCGGATATATGGATACTTTCAAACATTTCTAATTGTTCTTCCCAGTAGATAAGACAGGCCAATCCACACGTAGATAACATAGTAAGATGCCACTTCTCGACGTCTGGAAATGTCACGATTATTATTATCGTAAAAAGTGGAAAAACATGGGCGCGAACCTCGAATCCCTAATTTGCAAGATATTTTTCTAGATGCTATCTAGATCTACTATATATTTGCAGAATCCTTAACAAAAGAGGTGACATTAATGTTGATGATCAAAACATTTATCACCAACTTTTATTATTAGCTATAGATAATTTTTATATAGTAAAAGTAAAATAATAATAATAATGATTATTACTATTAATAGACAAGCTAATTCAATGTATAATTTGTAATGGACAACCAAGGATCACGGACATGCAGACTTAGGCTGTACCTATATTCAGTTTGTCATCAGAAGATATCAAAAGAAATTTTATTGAATGGTTTGTGGATTCCGTTTTAAATTGATCATGAAAAACTGCTAACCGTAATGTATAATATTTGTTCTATGGTTGGTTTTATAAAACTTGTCACCGAAATAATTCAATTAATTTTTCAGATCATCTACACAAAATAGAGAGTGCACTAAGCACTAAGTGGGCTTTTTGACCTCATTTGGTTCAAAGAATTCGTCTTTGGCTCGCTGACCCGCTCGCCTTTAACTCATGCTGCAGCTCCACATTTTTCTATATTGTCGCTCCTAACGCAGACTAGCAAGTTTCATTTCTCGCAGCGGATATATACTAACACATTTCGGTATCGGAACATATTAAATTATAACAGCCTACGCAGCAAGGCCGAAGCGAAGAATAAAAATTCACTTATTAAACATTGGCAATATGAATGCAATGGTAGACCTTTCTTACGACGATGCATATAGATAATTTGTTTTTTTTTATTAACTGTAGAGGTTTCAAAGCAATTAATAACTCTTTTTATCGATAATATTAAAACAAATAGGTAAACTATAGCTTTTGCGTTGCGTACATTATGTACACTGGTCTTGAGAAGACTGAAACGCAACAATATATCATTCCACCAGAACCAAAAATATGGTTGCACTTGTATCACGTATTAATGATAAGGTATAAATAATAATGAGTCGGATAAAAGTAAAAGTACTGATTCATAATAGAAGAGTGCTTGTTTAATAGAAAATGAGATCGCAGCGCTACGTTTATGGACTGCTCATTCGCTGTCCGGTTACCAACAGCATAAGCTGTAGATCAATGGTCGGGTACTTATAAGTATCAGGATATAGCAGAATAAATGTGAAAAATATTAATCTAAGATAGTGTAAAAGTAGTTTTAGTCATTATTAACCAAGATTTGTTATGTTTTTGGCAGAGTAAACATCGACACCAACAATGTCCGATCTTGAGTTCTTTTTAGGAAGAAATTTAAAATTATTGGCAATTGTTGGTTTTAAATGTAGTATTAAGGAAAAACGGGACAAATTCAAGATCTACCACAAGATACCAACATACATAACAAATATCTTTGAAATAATTATGTTCTCATTTGAAATGTGTTTACTAGTAAACGTATTCCAAACTAATACTTTGTTAACAATGCAAATTTTGAGTCAAGCGATCTCTAATATTCAATGCGTTTGCAAGGTATTAACGTAATCTTCTTATTCATGATTTTCTTAAAAAACAGAAAATATTGTCAAAAGACGATTCATGATTAATTTTGATGTAGAGTTTTCTAATGGCAAACTCCATTGATAAAATACAACAAATTTTTGAGAGTTTGGGGTCATGTTGGAAAAAGTACCAAATAAGAGAGGTTGAGAAAGATCTAATTTTGGACCGAGCCTATACAGCTATACTATTTTGCAAAGTTCATTTGTGTATAGCTGTTGGTGCGTATATGGCATTTAGCTTGCCACCGTTTATGTAAGTAATGATCGACGCATAATATTTTTGATAGTCTATGTTATGTTATTAGACATATCCAATTTTTATTTTTAGAAGGTTTTTCAATCAGTATCTCAACCGAGAAGCAACGAATCATACGTACGATTTCTCTAATAGGATCTATCTTGTAAAATATCCCTTCGAGGTATCGAATATACCAATTTATTTTCTACTGAATTTTGCAGAAGCAAGTTCACTATTTGTATTTACTGTATTCTGGAATAGTAGTGATAGTCTTTTTGCCACAGTTACATCTCAGATTTGTGTGCAATTCAAAGTAACCAAGTGTGCAAACAATATATATATATATGTATATTTGTAATGTTTTACACTGAAATCCGAACAATAACGTTTTTAGGTATTAAAGTATGATATTACATCAGCTTTCAATGATAGTACGTTAAAAGAACGCTTTATTTTGACAGATATGGTAAATAGACATCGAGAACTTTTAAGGTATGTTCATAAGGTTTTAATCAAGTATTATATTTAAACCATCATATTTACAAAATATTGGTTACAATGAATCTTTGGGTATATGTTGTATCAATTTTGAAGATTTGGGTATAACAATTGATTAAATGATATTAGGTGTTATAGTTAATTAATTACACATAATTAAATATTTTAGAATGTGCTATTTAATTGAAGACATTTACAGTCCGATCATATTTTCAACCACATTGTTATCTGCCTTAAATATGTGTGTTAACGTTTATGGTGTTAGAGAGGTATGCACTGCATTTTTATAAAGATTTCTCTTTCTCAAAGAGAAAGCTTGTTATGATGAAAATATTCACATCTACCATATGATAGATAACTAACAAGTGATAGATGAGTTGCAATCCCGACACTCTGTCGATACGATCACGGTCGCCACCGACAATACACATCTTGAATCGCTTTCTTATTGCAATGACGAACACCTAACATTAATGGATACTTCGAAAAAGTAAAAAAGCTTGGCATGACTGCGATTAACTGGGGTCAGAAAGATTAGGCCTAAGGATAACATGTGAACACAAGACCATACATTATACCCCTCAAAATTATATACACACATCATGCCGACCAAATCTACCCTAACCCAGTTAATCTGAGTCTTGACAAGGATTCTTACTTTTTCAAAGTATCTAAGAACGGTGGGTATATGTATATAAATAAGCTAATCTGCACCATACGTTAAGAAGAAATGTATGAGGTGAGCTAAAATTGGACTAGAATAACTGATTAAATTTTGGAGTAAATAAGGTGGTATTAAGTGCTATTATAGAGGCATTTTTTATTTTTTGAATCCCTTGTCGTACTATTATCGTATTTTTATCTATAAAAGACGTAATTAGAAAATTATATTTTCGTGATTTATACATGGAAAATTTACTCGAAAAATCATGGCGATAAGTAAGAAATAATACCTATTTTCCTAATAATGAATTGAAGAAATCATATTATAAATCTCTTTGAGAAAGCAATCTACTAAATCATTTAATATCGGTTTTTTATATCGATTTGTATTTTAAAATTGTTGTATCTATTTCCAGACTATTTCAAAAGGATATTATCTACAAACGGGAGTAGCATTTTTTCTATTTGCTGCTACACTTGGACAAATGTTATTCTATTGTACTTTTGCAGAATCACTGACTGAAGAGGTGTATATATATATATATATATAGTAATTTTATATCCGCAAAAATTTTGAAGTAATATGATTAATCATAAATATAATATCCTGTTTCAATAGACGAGATCAATAGCTGATTTGGCATATAACTTAAAATGGACAACGAAGGAGCATAAACTTAGATTTTATATTCAGATGATAATCTTGAGATCCCAAAATCCATTTTATTGTACAGCGTATGGATTTTATCCAATTGGCCACCAACAACTTACATCGGTGAATAACTGAATACTCATCATGAAAAAACGACTAACTATAAGTGTTTCTCTTATATACTTTCAGATCATTAATACAGCTTTTTCTTATTATATGATGCTGAATACAATGACGAATTGAAGAGTTTGTGATCAGCCTTGTGATTGAGAATAATGAATAATATTAGTATATTACTAGACATTTTACAAATTGTTGATAGAAAAATTATGTTTTCAATAAACGATTGGTAGGTACTACATTTTCCAAGCTTACCAATATTGCCTAATACCTACCTGGCGCAGATATCATAACCTGACGATTGTATCTTAACTTGCTTTATATCATTCTATTATGACGACAACGTTTATGATGTTATTATTCTATTAACTTTATAAAATAACGGAGTACCCGGCGAATCATATTTTTTACAAATCAGTAGGATTAGTCACTCCTCAAAGAATGGTGTTAGCTATTTTGATGGCTTGTTTAGCGCCTAGTGGTGGAAGCGTTAGATGATTGGTGTCGAAATCAGCTTATTCCGATACCAATTAGCTAACTGTCTACTAAGATCTTAGATTTTTATCCACGTAACTGGCTAATCAATACTCAATACACTCATGTGTATTTTATCAAATGGGAAAGTTAATGATGATCTCGAATCATGCGAGTGAAGAGAGTCGCGAGCGTGGTGCCGCGAGCCAGAGGTGTGGGTTTCAGCTTTTGTTTATTTGTGTTTATTATTTACACATAATTCCATCTAAAGGACTATTACACAGAAAAATTCTGAAGAAAGAAAAATAGCAAACAAAATAATAAACCATCGGCGCGCATCCAATCATCCATCCATCTATAATATAAATTGAGCAAGCAATCGATTTTGAACGTGTATCGAATCGATCTCGAAACTGGATCGGATAGTTTCATACCGATCTATTCCATCCGTTATATAAATTGAGTGAGCGATCTATCGAAATATCGTATCGAGAGAGATGGAAAATCTCGATCTCGAAGGAGATCTCGAAAGTGATCTTGAAGTCCGGATCGTGAAGATAACGCTTAGAATATAATAAAAGTAAATTAACGATAAGATGTTGATGAGACTGATTAGTTAGAATAAATAAATCAGTAATTCATTGGTTATTTCAATTATCATAGTTATATTCGATTGAGATAAACGCGATGAAGAAATAGAGAAGAATTGTCTATATATAGATAGAAAAAGTGCAGCGACGAGGCAATTGTGAATAGTTATGTAATAATAAAGAAAAAGTGGATCGGTTGCTGCGGCGGTATCGTTAGTCCATATTCCATCCATAATATAAATCGAGCAAGCAATTGATCTCGAACGTGTATCGCATCGATCTCAAAACTCGTTAGGATAATTTCATGTTCTGATGAGCGTAAACTTCATCGTCACGAACTGTTTATGACGTTGTTAAGATCGTTCAGATGGTATGATTCGATTACGCATTCGATTACATGATTTGGAGCCAATAACTCTTTAAGAAGGTAAAAAATTAGATTTTGAACTCAAAATTTTATGAATGGTTATTTTATTAAGATTTAGAATCTCGTACGCGATGACAGCTGACTGTGATAGAATTTCCTGCTTTAATTATTATACTGCTATAAAAACATAATCACTATTTTGATCATTAAATCATAAAAACACGTCTCTTCTTTATTGTTCAATCAATAATATATTTTTATAAGTTGAAAATAGTTATTCATGGAATTTATTGATAATAATATTAAACAATTATTTTAATGCAGTATCAAGACATCGGTGCATGTAATATTCTTTAATCTAGTCTATAAAAATCCTATTCGGAAATCTTGCATCTTCATCGCGATCTCGAACTGGTTCTCTATGATTCTCGAATCTAACGAGTGAATGTCAAATAGAAAAACGAAAATAATACACAAAAAGTGGAACCTCGGCGCACTTGCATCTATTCCCTTTTTTCTCGATCCAAGGAGTATTTCCGTATTAGACTCGATCGTCGCAAAAAATTATTTCTCTCTGCCCGTTAACGCCCACTGAGCGAGCAAAGGAAAAGTTTCATACTGCATCACCGAACGATGCACTCAGTCGGTGGATAAATGATAAATGCGTCTATAGAGAATCATATTAGATGAAGCAAAAAATTGCGGAAGAAGAGGAGAAAAAGAAAGCAGAGACTAAAAGAAATTATAAGCAAAGAAGCATATAACTGATAATAAGCAGGTGGAAACACGAGCTCGGACTGAAATATGTAATGATAGGTTGGAGGAAATACGTTAAGCAGAAACTCGTCGACGATGCTTACGTGGTCCTAACTATGTTGCAGAAATAGATGCAATGGATATGAAGGCTGTATTATATTTCACAGATATCAGCGATCATTTTTATATCCATTACGTTGAAATTACTATATTTTACAAGCGTTCTAAAAGGATGTAGAAACCTGTGGATTAAGTAAGTATTGTAATATGACAAAAATTACATATATTTTTTTTATAAGCATTTGAATGGTGACAAATCCGGTCCCCATTCTATCGCCGTTTACTGTTCGATAAAAGAGGAAAAAAACTTCGCAAACTTTTTTCCCCTATGCACGATGTTTCCATCCACCGCGTAAGTGCATCGAAGACTCCTGCAGAAGCTCCTAGGGCAGTACTGATCTAGGTATCGAAGCATGAAGATGGTGGGTGAGCGTTGCCAGTAAAAGAGATCGTAGCGTATTGTTTACTCTATAGTACTAAGTTTGAAAATAACGTAATGCGATGATGTTTGTGCCACTGTCTGGTATCTAATTACTTTATTTTTAAACAGGTGAAAAATCATCGGTGAACTCATCCAAGGAAGAAAAATAGGTTGAAAATATTCGCTGCAACATTGAACATCCTTTTCACCACTGATTTTATCAGTCACAATAGGATGGTTTTGGCAGCGTGAGTCGACAATCAACTGTTTTCCGATATGCTGTGCTGATAAGCCAGGTGATTTTTAAATTCTTTTCATCAATTCGTATCTTTAAGAAACTTACTATAGACACGAGATTTTAACACGTCTCTATCGCACAAGTCGTTTCTGAAGCGTTAGCACCAGCTCTCAGCGTGTACACTTTTTTCGTGTAAATGACTTTATATTTATTTTAGACTTGGAAAGTACAGATTTAGAATGGGCCTTTTCATAAATGTGCAGTCTTTGGTTGGGGAAACGATACACGTACGGTAATCTCTTATTTTAGATACGATTATATTAAATCAATGATTGACGGAAGCATTATAAAATATTGTCATATTAGAGATCAATACATGATTTCATCATTGTGTTTCAGTACCAAATTAAAAACATTACCACTATATTAGCACAATTATATCAGTCATCATTGCAATACAATCCCTTGCATACATTACCGATCAGCTCATGACATCCTTACAAATATAAGCATCCTATTTCCAAATCCAGCGAAATAACTAGCTTCTTCTTTTTCTTCATGTTATGTGATATCAATCACATCGATAAACAGGTTCAGATCGAGTACCACAGATGAATCGGAATAATGTCTTCAACCACGCGAACGATACAATAGATCATATTACCTAACCCTAAAGTGATCAACAGTAGACTATTGATGCCAAGTTTTTAAGTTGAACGTATCTATTATAAATTTTCATTTTTCTGTATATATAACATAATGCTAATCAATGCTTTTTTGCAGATTCAAAAGTCTATCCAACGAAGTAATGGCTGAGCCAATGCCTATTTATCTGTGAGCATGAAGAAGGGTGAAGTTTACTACTTGATTCAGCTAACTGCCAAAATTCATCAACACAATTATATACAATGATATTGCATTAATTGTTTGAAATTGTCAAAATAAAAAACATAAAGACATAAATTTTATAAAATAGCTATTTGTCAATCAAATTATTTTTCACAGTCTGCGTAAACTAAACTAGTAATTTATGTACCCTAAATCGAAAACCACTCTTCGATGTACATACGTGAGAAACTCGCTTCGTTCTGGCAACAACCTTATTTTCGTGCGAGAATGAACTCTTTTGCACTAGTATCAAAAACTTACTATCATAATATGTTTATTTTTTTCTTATTTATGTAATTATACTTACAATATAAAGATGCACAACTTGTAAGTATAGAAGACCAATTTCAACACAGTTTCAAGAATGAGTTATTTCTATATTGAATGTTCGGGGTCGAGGGCATCAAACTTGAATTAAATTAAGCAACTATACCTTCATGAATAACAGTGAAAACTAACTATAATTTCTGCATACGATCACAACCAAGAATCTAGAAAAATAAGAACAGGAAACACGGTCGTGAAATACGTAAACTAGGAATGTATGTATATATGAAAATTCAATAAACCGTTATAAAAAAATAGTTGTTGCGACGTGTGTACATATTATATGTATTATTAAGTGTATTACAGTCATAACTTTTACGTTTAAGTTCCAATTAATTTCATACTGATACTGCATATAATACTGTATGCGCTAATCGAATCTATACTATTGTTAAAACATTTCTCCACGTCTATGAATGCGGTAGTACTAAAAATAAAGGCCGAATTGTTAGAGAAAATGTTTCATTAATGAAAGAAAACTGTAATGATTATTTAAGAATTATTCATTAAAATACGTATTAAACTATTTATGCAAAGGATTGCAAAATACTAAATGCTTTATCGTAAAAAACAAATTCATAATCTACAATAATACAATGTATCATATTGTATACCGCAAATTGTTTAGTCTCTAGCATTATTGCATTGCAAATAGAAAATAAATAAAGAAAATATACAAAGCATGTAGTATGCTATGATAATATCAATTTTATGCGTTAATTTTCCTCGCCTATACTGTGATTTCGACAAATACCTAGATATCTCACTTACATACAATGTTAGTTATGCACAAATGACTAAATTTTCCGATCTCATCCGTGTAACGCAATATATTTTGTATAAAGATAGTATATATATCGATATGATAACCTTCCTTTTTTTATGTAAAAAAATAAGGACAAAGTGCCATATTTTTCACTATATTTCATTA
The DNA here is from genome assembly GCA_020010945.3 of Muscidifurax raptorellus. Lineage (NCBI taxonomy): Eukaryota > Metazoa > Arthropoda > Insecta > Hymenoptera > Pteromalidae > Muscidifurax > Muscidifurax raptorellus. The sequence continues at coordinate 44,875,514 of CM052077.1, read as the reverse complement.
AATCCGAATTTACACCATTTCCCTTTCAGCATGAAACTCCACAACAGATTTCTTTTTCTCCTTCTAAACAAGCATAATTTTTTCCTTTTCAGTTGTCACTATTTTTTTAAGTCTAAATAAAGAAAATGTTTAAAAATGTATGCTGTATTTGTAAAGAAATATTTACTGGAATAAAAAATATATAGATCATTTGTTATCGTCTAAATATGAACTACTTTTCAATAATAGTAAACTCAAACAAATCTTTTTTCATTTCTTAGGCATTTAACCAGAGCGAATAACATTGCAATCCATATTTTTTTTCGTTTCTTTCTTTACAATTACATTATAGAAGTCTTGTACATATTTTATGAAAACGAAATACTTTGAAATTGTGTCAATATCATGACGGAAAAGATTACCTTTCGTAACATCAACTTGTTTGATCGATGTAAAGTATTTGGTCTATAATGATCCAATGCATTTATGAAGTCTGCTAACGATAAACTGATTTCTTATATCTGTAATCAAATTTTAAGTATGTTAGTTCTGTTCTGTATATGAATACCTTAAATGTCAGATATACACAATTTTTTAAATTGACATTAGGTTTGCTCATAGCCAATAAGAGCTTCTATTGAGCAGCGCCTTTATCCGACATGCGACAACTATAAAGTCTTCCAGGCAGTTACCAAACATGACGATGTCCGTCTAATTCGGCACTTCATCGACATAGTTTGCTGCTCAAGCAATTTGACGCTGTCTTCCAAAATTACGATCCACGTCATCGCTGGATCAGAATGCTCAAGCTGCAGGAGAGATTAAAATCAATTCTTTAGGTAAATATTTTCAGCACAAAGCCGTGTTCAAGTAGTAATTAATCATTTATTTTGCATACATTTTAAAAATGGAAATAAATTCATACCTTAATTGATCGACAATAATATTTGAGCAATATATCTGACTGGATAAAATTTATCTAAAGCTTGTAATACAAAGTGATGAGGATTGCTACCTGGTCCGCTACCCGGAACCTTCTCGGTGTTGTATTTCCATAGTCGATCTACAAAAGTATTAAATTTAATCACTGCTGAACCAAGTTTTATTAAATTACCGTCACGAAATGAATAAACGACGATTACCTGCGCCATAAGAGCCACAAGCTCAAATTACAAATCATGATTCCGCGGGACTTGCCCTGGACAACTTGCTGATGGATTCGATAGCAGAGTAACAGCCCCTCACGATCGGTTAACCCAAACCCTTCTCTCGCAGTACCATTCCCTATTTAGATATTATATCACATAGCTGAAAGGTGGATTAAACCTGTTTTACCAATATTTACAGATTGATAAAGTGCTCAAGATCCTTCTCGATGGGGTCGTCGCTGAACAAAGTGAATCCCGAGTAATGGATATCTCGGAAGCCTTCCGACCAAATATGTACCGTTGAGGAAATGAAAAGGTTCCTTAGGTGAATCGAGATAAGTTCCATGCGAGAAGGCTTCACCTTGCAACAATCGCTTTCTTGGATTCTAAAAAGAGTAGGTTATCATTGATTACATATTACATATTATTTATTGATAATAATTTTTGAAAATATATACCTTTCATTAGTTACTTATTAATGAAACGGATATACTACTTAAGGGGGTTAACTGTTATCGTCTCTACACCATATAAATAAATTTATTCACGACTCAACTATAATAGCCGCTTTGTTCCCTGAAAAGCGGGACTATAGTGGCATTTTATTCCCTCGTATATTTTTCTTCCCGCATTTGCAGGAATAAAGCAACTTTATTCTCGGAAATTTTTTGAAAAAATTAACAAATGTTTGGAAAAAAGAGCAAAAATTTAATTTAAAAATATTTGGAAAATGAAAATTAAATTTAAATTTTAGAAATATGAAAATTAATTTGTATTAACGTAAGTCCCACTTTTTGAGAATAAAGTTCTATATATAGCAAGGGACTAAACTCGCTTCGCTTGGGCAATGAACCCTCCCGCGGGAGTAATTTACGACTTTAGTCACTTGTTCCATAATGTTTTATTATTTATTCTACGTTCTTTAAGTACATATGCAGAGTCGGTAAAACAGTTTCGGAGGTAATAAAAAGAATTTTTCATCCCCTAATAATGGTTTAAAAAATGTTGATAATTTTACAGTTATTTTGCAACGAATATACTAATTTTATATCGACATTTCTTTGTAGATGCAGTTGGAGCAATTTCGTCGAAGCGAGTAGCTGTCATTCTTGGACGAGAACGTACTGGGTATAGGATTAGTCCTGCTGTTGAGCAGTTTTAAGGATGAGTGTCCTTGTGTGAGCGGATGACTATGAGATGTCGATGCAGTGAACTGTGTGTCCAAGCCTTGCGTATTGCAGATGAAGAGTACCTCGTAATTTCATTATTCGCTGGCATGGTATACTTAAGGTATAATTAGTTTGACCCTTCATATTCTCATTTGTTGGTTTTCTTTTTCATCGTTGTCTTTCTCTTCCTTTTTTGCAACGTGAATGATTTGCTAAATCCTTCGAAAAAAAATGAAAAGTTTAGTTATTAAGATTCCACAATGAAAATTGGACAAAGATTAATACAAATTTTCGAAGAATTGTTCTCTTATTATTTTTATGTGTTCAATTCATCGAATTATCTATTTTACTGTATGATGTGGCAATATCATAGAAACTGGCGTTAATCCAAAAATAATTTTAATTTTTACATGTATTAATTTATTTACACATTTTAGGTGACTACTAACTACTCGGTGCACAAATAAAACTAAAATATAACGTGCGACCAGGCGTGCCCGAAATGTGGATATTCAAGGGAACCACTGAAGTCTCGACTAATTTCATCGGCGAGTTCATAACGGAAAGAACGTTTCACCTAATGGGAATCATCATAACCTATTAGACTATTACGATTATAGAAAGAAAAAAAGTAGAAATGAAACGTTAGCAGATGAACTTATATAAGCATGACACAATTAATCACTATCGAAGTAAAAATAGGTACTGCAGTATATTTTAGCACTCAAATAAAATTACGTAACATATGACTAGACTGCATGGAAGATTTCGAGCTCTTAGTGCGAAGTATCAATTATAATTTCTGCCATTAAAATGTTAAAGTCTTTCAGCGGCATTAATCATAGTATGATAAATGAAATAAAAACCTATTGGTAAAATTAGCTGCTTGACAGAAACTGAAGAAAGAATAAACTATGAGATATAAAATGTACATTAAAAAGGCGTTTGTATGAAATTAAAAAGAAAACAAAACGAAAATCGAGAGTATATAAAAAGAATGGAATTATTGCGTATAATTCGTTTTTATTCACGTACACTACAATTTTAGATGTTTTATTTAGCATGAGCAATTTCATGTTCGTTCATCATCAAAGTACGATCAGTTCACGTGATAATGTATGATATGATTAATTTAGTCTTAGGTAAGTGCCAGGATGGAGTAATTGTGATTTCATTTTCGTTTAGCAAAATTATACCTGAAAATTAATATTACAAAATGTATGTTTAAATACATATAATAGAGTTTTTATGTATATCGAATTTGTTCTCTCGTCTACTATACAGTGGCAAAAAGGCTGTCTGACTAAACCGGAGATATTAAAAGAAACTAGAAACAACCTGAGCGATTTGTATAGTAAAAAATACACGTGAAAAATGTATGATCAGGATCTATTTTAAAACAGGTACCATAAATGAATTATAATGAAAACTGGAAAAGAAAGGAATAAGAAGAGCGATACTATATTGCTTTGAGCTTTTGGTTATAATGGGATGCATCTAAGGATCATGGATATGCAATGAGATAATAATGTTCGATAGGCTTAACTATAGAAGCTCAGTAGTACTGTGACTTTGATCTGAGGTAGATGTGCTATGTACAATTCAATTTGTTCCAATAACGACACATAATGTAACAATTGACGTGATGCATGCGTATCATTTATTAATTGATTGAAGTATTTTAGTCTCATTGCTTTTCAACTATACCATCATTGCTATATTTATGTATCAACTTTGTTGAAATTACGGGAGATTTGTATGATATCATATCTTTGAATTAATGCTATAAGCAGAAATAACTAAAATTTCACTCTCACGGACAATCTCGAAAGCAAATTATCATGCAACTGTGGGATTTATATAACTATTTCAATGACTATTTACATTATTATCTATAATTTTATGTTATTGTACTTTAGCTGAAAAACCGAGAAGGTACATACAAACAAGTTTATAATTTAGATATTCAATTTTTATGCGCCTATCTACAATTTAAATTCAAACTTATTTCATACGCTAATCACTATAACTGATACAATATATGTATAACTGCAAATGAATATAGCACAGGACTTCAACTAATATATATATTCAGCTGACGATAGTTAATATTCTACTTTTGTCTTTTATTCGTTGTGCAGCATATGGGGGTTTTCCATTTACAACGATAATACATCAGTAAATATTTAAACCAAACTAATAGATTGACTTACAATTTTTACTTATAATTTTTTTACTTACAATTTTTCAAATCTGTAACACAGTTTTTTTGTACTATCACACATTACAAATCACGAAATAAAATTGTTGAGAGTTAAATTTTTTGAAAATGTTTTATATATAATAAGAAACTCTTGATTCTAAAGCTAAGAAATGTATCCCCATGCGTAGTGCACTATTCCGCATCCTTCTAGTTTTCCTATTCGTGCCTCTAGATCTTCACGTTTCGAGTAAATCATTATTAAATATTTCCGGTGAATATTATTGCTGGACGTTTCACTTAGAATTCAATCCAAAATCGATCGCGTCATAATCAGAAAGAACGTAGAGAAAGCTTATAACTAAAATAGATGCTTCGGTGGGTTTCAATTCCAATCTTTAGAAAAAAGTCATTTCATTTTAAAAAGTTATTTAAATAATTTACACTAAAAAGAGGGCGACTTTTATGGTTTACACATGAGCTGTTTTCACATTTGCCAGTAACCACCACGCAATTGATTCACAATATACTATTTTGGAACATTCGATAACACTCTCTTCAAATTGATTCAAATTATTACCATATTATTCGTTATTTAAACTTCTTTACAATAGCTACATGTACTGTTTATTTTCGATGTCCTGGTACCATATTCACTGCTCAACCAGCACAAGAAAAGTGGCTGCAAATGGTAGTAGCAGCCGCTCATGCAGGCATCAATGTTTTAGGCAGCAAGAATAAATGCAATAGAAGAAGACCTAGGAAAAGATGTAAAAAAATTACAGTAAGCCTTATGCATACGAGATAATTGGCAGGTATAATTATGGAGGAAGTAAAATATGTAGATAGTCGCTTTGCTAGGGAAAATATGAAACTAGTCAGCAGTTCTAACAAAGAAAAAGCACAACATGAAGACACACGGTGAGCGTATATATACAATTTTATTCTTGTATAAGTAGTAATATATTTTATTATTTGTGGAAGGGCCCGGATTATTCTGCAGTTCAGTTTAATATATTGAAATTGCAATCCGTATTTTAAGATTTCTACTATTATTACATTGGATGTATTTCATGAGTTCAATGTTCACAAAAAGAATATAGTATGTCACATTGATGGCATTGTACTTACAATTAAGAAATAAATTGTAGATTGTACTATTGTTATAAAGAATATTACACTTTAAATAATTTGTATACTTTTCTTGTGAAAACCAAACTTTTATCATTTTATTTGAGATCTCATGGTATTTTTTATAGCAAAAATTCAGTCTATGAAAGATGACATCGAGTATTATTTTGCATTCAATTTGAAATTACTATCGCAGCTGGGTTTGAAGTTCAGTATGAATGAAAAGACAGCTTATTTTTCCTTCTTGCAAAAATTACCATCGTACATATTTCTGGTAGAAGGAATGATCCTATTTATTCTAGAAGTCTGCTTATTACGAGATACGATACAAACTGACATTTTACTGTCCATACAGATTATGAGTCAGATAATATCTAATTTGCAGTCCGTTAGTAAGGTATTCTACTACATACTATTTTCTTATATTCATGTAAAGTTGAATTCGTTTTGTGTAGTACAATTTTGTTGTGGATTCAGGGATTCCTATTTCTGAAAAAAGTAAAAAATATACAAAATGTATTGGAAAATTTAGGAATTATTTGGAGAAAATATCCTATAAAGAAAAGTGATCAAGCTTTATTGAATACGCCATCTAAAATAATTTCTTTATCCAAAATATATTGGGGTATTGCAGTGGCCCTTTTAGTTATCTATGATCTACCACCTTTTATGTGAGTACCAGTATAAAAATGAAATTCCTTTTAGCAAATTTCTATGTTCAACATGTTTTTTCAAACTTTATTGTAGAATGTTTTTCATGCAGTACAAAAATCAAGAAGAAATGAATCATACGTATGATTTATCTCAAACAATTTTACTTTTGAAATATCCTTTTAAAATAACTAGAAAATCTACTTTTTTCTTTTTAATTTCTCAAGAAGCATACATACTTTATGCATCGGGTGTATATTGGATAGGTAGCGATGCTTTGTTTGCTCAATTTACAACTCATATTTGCTTGCAATTCAAGGTATTATTTGTAGTAAAAAGTAAAAACTCTAGTGTAATCATAATACTTGCTATTATTTTTTGTAGATATTAAAATGTAATACTAAAGAAGTTTTCAACCGTGGGAGTAAAGAAGCACATTCGGGTTTAATTGATTTAATAAAGAGACATCGAGAACTCCTAAAGTATTTGCTTTAAATTTAATACTTATTAATTTAATCTATATACAATTAGTTAAAGTATAAAAATCAATTTCTACCAATAATAGAATTTGCGAAATGACCGAAGAAATTTACAGTCCGATCATCTTTTCTACCATGTTATTTTCCGCAATAAATATGTGTGTTAACGTTGTCGGAGTTAGAGAGGTATCTTCAAGTGATTTATAGAATATTTAAAAAAAATGTAATGTATACATGAATTAGTAAAATTTATCTTTCAGACCATTACAAGAGGCTTTTATCAAGAGACTGGCATTTACCTTTTTTTGTTCGTTGTGACATTTGCGCAAATATTACTTTTTTGTATTTTTGCGGAAAAAATAACGGAAGAGGTACTCATCAAGTTTTCAAATCACCGCTTGAAAAATTCACATAAAATAAATTTTTTCAGACAAGATCGTTGGCTGATTTAGCGTATAATTTAGAATGGACCCAACAAGATTCCAAGCTTCGGATTTATATTCTGTTGATCATATTGAGAGCCCAAAAACCATTTTCTTGTACAGCATATGGATTTTTTCCAATCGGCCACAAAAAACTGACATCGGTATATATATGGAAAGCGTATGCGTAATTAAAATTGTTATAGAATCTAAAGGCAAATATAATTTAATTAATTTATTTCAGATTATAAATGCATCTTTTTCCTATTACATGATGTTACAGACTATGAATTAAAATGTGTTAAAAATAAACCGGTCTACATCATACACGGTTATATTATTGCTTTATGTGATACAAAAATATAATAACTGCATGTTTTTAAATTATGAAAGAAGGTTTTATATATTTGCTAAATGAGATTTGTAAACTATTTTAAATAAATATTTATTGCACAAAAGCTTTTTTTTTGAGACACTACTGCTTAAAGATGAATTCTTTTTATATTTATGTCAAATAGGCTAAATTAAGATATTAAACAATATTTTACATTCAACGGAAACTATTTTCTGATCTACATATTATTCTTGAATACATGAATATTTGAAATTTTATGATACCATGATTTATCTATTCCGTCTATTGTTGTCAGGGTCTATTATACACTTCTTTTTTTTAGCAATTGAAAAATATTATTAAATCTTTTAAATATTATTCACTCCATTGTGTTGCACATGGAAGTAGTAATAAATATTTTCTGTTTCTCAAGTTCACAAGACGCAGCCACTAGTATACACCAACGAAGACAGTTCTATGGTGAGCGAACGACAGTAAGATCATCAATGATTGAAATGGAAGACTGTTAATGCGATCAGGGGAAACGCAAGGGAGGATGGCAAAACAATACACCGAGCGTTATGCGCGTTCGGATAATAAGCGGGCGTGGTCATGTTTAGCGTAAACTATGTAACTTGATCGTAACGCAGGGGCTAAAGAGAGAATCGTTGCCAGTGCTGATACGGCAAGCACAACATGAAGTCTCGAGGTGGGTACACACTGAAGTCCATATTATACATCTGACATAACTATAGTTTTACGTGTGAGATGCACTTGTAAATCTAGTATTGAATTTAGCTTGGTATTTTTAAAATTTTCTAAACTTTATGTATTTCCGAATAGAAAATGTTTTGACAAAAGATGACATCAAATATTATTTTTGGTTCATTTTAAAATCATTGGAAATAGTGGGTTTAAAGTTCAGCATGTATAAGAAAACTGATGAATTCAAATTTCTTCACAAATTAACAACGATTATAGGGTGTACAATAGGAATTCTCGTATTCGTATTAGAAATCTATTTTATCCGAGATGCTTTCCATAACCATACGATACTACCAATACAAGTTATCAGTCAGGCTATCTCTAATCTTCAGTCAGTAAGCAAGGTAAGCACTTTTATGGATTACATTGTGTTAGAAATTAATACCATTTTTATTTTTTCACATATAATATTTATCAAGGCTATTCTGATTGTACATCAAGTAAAAAAGATACAGCAAATACTGGAAAAAATATGTACCATTTGGAAAACATATTCGCCAGATGAAAGTAACCGCGCTACATTATATAATATACTGCATCGTACGTTATTCATTTGCAAGATTTACTTTATCGTGTTGATAGTAACTTTACTGACCTATTACTTACAACCGATAGTGTAAGTATATGCAAATAAGAATTAATAACAATAAACTATTCTTTGCAAACTTTTGTTAATGTGATTTCATTCTGGGAAATTAGAAATTTTCTGGGGCAGTACGCAGAACGAAATAATATAAACCATACATACGACTATTCACAGACACTTTTAATACTAAAACTTCCCTTTGAACCAACCCTTAAACGATACTTCTTCGTAATTACTTCTGAAGCTTTTTTACTTTATATAAGTGCTGTGTACTGGGCTTGCAGCGATACTCTTTTTGCTTGTTTTACTACACAAATATGTTTTCATTTTGAGGTGACTAATTGATCATTATAAATATCAGTACTGATTCAATATTGCTCTAAAATTAAAATAATTATCATTTTATCATATATCGATCAAGATTTTAAAATATCACACAACAGCGTTTTTTAATGAAAAAAATAAAAATTCTCGTTGGAATTTAATAACTTTAATAAAAAGGCATCAAGATCTTTTGAGGTACTTATGCATTTATTGCTTCACACATCACCTTTATTTTATATAACTGAAAATGTTACTATGAATTCCTTAGACTGTGTAAATTAACGGAAGATATTTTCAGCCCAATAATATTCTCAACCATGTTATTCTCCGCTATCAATTTATGCGTTAACGTAATTGGAATTAGAGAGGTTTTTATGATGTGAAGATTTACTTTGAAAAGAACTAATTGCATTCTTTAAAATATATTGTTTTTATTTTACAGACAATCTTGAATGGATCATATGGAAATACAGGAGTACACTTATTTTTGTTCGTCATTACTTTTTCACAAATACTTTTCTATTGTGCTTTTGCGGAGACGATGACAGAAGAAGTATGAATAAAGAAATAAATAATTAAGCAAATTTAAAATGTTTAATTTATAATAAGTATTTTTATCCTAGGCCAGATCTCTGGCCGACTTAGCATACAACTTGGAATGGACATCAAAGGATTGCAAGCTTCGATGTTACATCCAAGTTATAATTTTAAGAGCTCAAAAACCATTTTATTATACGGCATATGGCTTTTTCCCGATCGGAATCCAAAAGCTAACATCGGTAATTAAAAATAACACGTATAAGTAAAAGACCCGACAATCTTGTCAAATAAATAATACAATAAATACTTTTACAGATTATAAATGCATCATTTTCATATTATATGATGCTGCAAACAGTGAGTTAAAAGTTTGATTTATACACTTCATCAATTAATTTCAGGCAGAACTAAATTAAAGATGAGTGTACTGCTTTTTTAAAATATAACGATGATATTAATGTGAAATGTCCAAAACGTTGAATAAATATGTTTTTGTTTCACGATTGTCTTAATAAATCTACAAATTTCAATACTTTTTATTTTGTAAAAATTGTCTCGGATATATCGTAGAGTAAATTTTATCTAAAGGGTACAGTAATACTTACTATCTTTTATACATTTGATATAAAGATTAGAATATTATCTCCAATATAAATTGTAATTTTATATTCTGTTTCTAATTTTATAAATTTATATTAATAACATCCAATTGTCTGTACAATCGTTATTCACTTTTTGATAGAGTGAGTGAGAGAGAGAGAGAAAGAGAGAGAGAGAGAAATAATTTGCTAACAATTCAAATTATAAGTAAACTATTATAAGTCTTCAATCAATCATTAAGGTCTGACATATTTTGAACATTTCAAAAATCGTGTCGTATTTTCCAATAATGATGATTAATACAGGATATATGCAGCTTTCTCAATAATGTATTTCGGAAGTTTTCATGGCCAAAACTATTAACAAAGAGCGGAATATCTTTGAAATTCGAGCACAACTTACAACGCGTTTATTTTTTGCAAATTCTACTTCAGAATGTTTGTTGGCTGCCTTAATGCTTACGAAGTATTATAATAATGTCTACTATTAATACAAAACAATATATATTGTTTTAAATTGGCCATGAAAAACTGCAAGCGGTAAAGTTTAATCCTTTTTCATAGCTAGTTTCACAAAGTATTGTCAATGAAACAATTTAATTGGTTTATCAGATTTTATAAGTATGTGCCATTTTCTCTCAATACATGTTATTGCAAACCATGAGTGAAATTATATAACTTTTGTTTGCCTCTATGACTTAATCTTTACGATGTATTTCTTATGAAAAGATATTAATAAGTATTTTATCATATACATATTGTTTGGTCTATATTTAATTTATTGTTTCTTTAGTAGTATATTTTAATATTTATTGTATACTTGCATATGTGGTATTTTAATTAAATAATTTATATGAGGAAAATTCTTTTAGAATGTTAAAAATGTAAATGCAATAGTAGATACCTTTCTTATGATGATGCCTAGACGATTTTCCATTTTCAAGATCTTTCAAGATTTCAAAGCCATTAATTATTGTTTTCATCGATAATATTAACACAAACTACGTAAAATTATCGCATCAATATCTCATTCTATATCTACTAAAAATGGTCTACAGACGAGGCTTTTACGTTGCTTACACTATCGTGCATTAGTCACGGTATAAGACTGAACTGCAACAACGTGTCATTCTACGGAAACAAGAAAAATGGCTGCGCTAATATAAATGATTAATTATTAGGTATACATAATTATGAGTCGGAAACAAGAAAAGTAGTAAGTATGGCTTCATAAAAGAAACGTTCTCAATTAATAAAAAATGATATTGCGGGGCTAAGGTTAGGTAGTAGCTCATACGCTGTTCGGTTCCCAACAGCATAAGATACAGTTCAGTGGTGAGTTCTTAAAAAATTAGTATACAGTAGCACAAATGTGACAAATTTTACAAGACATTTTACAATATTAATCTTAGGATAAAAGTTATTCAAGTCATACCGAGATTTCTTTTGTTTTACCAGAGCAAGAATCGTCACCGACGATGCCCGATATCGAATATTTTTTTAGGGCAAATTTAAAATTATTGTCAATGGTTGGTTTTAAATGTAGCGTTAATGAGAAATGTGAGAAATTCAAGTTCCATCATAAGATACCAACGTACATAATAAATCTCCAAGGAATCGTTCTTTTCGTATTAGAAGTATATTTTATAGTAGACGTGTTTCAAACTAATAGCTTATTAGCTATGCAAATTTTTAGTCAAATAATTTCTAACGTTCAATGTATTTGCAAGGTATTAACGTAATTCTTATTATTTATGATTTTACTGAATGAAAGACATCATTATAAGAATACTTTTCATGCTTGATTTTGGTAATAGGGTTTCCTAATGGCAAATACCATTGATAAAATACAACAAATTTTTGAGAATCTAGGGACATGCTGGAGAAAGTACAAAACAAAAGAGGCCGATAAAGAACTAATTTTGGACAAAGCTTATACAGCTATGAAATTTTGCAAATTTCACTTTGGTATGGCTGTTGGGTGCTTCATCGCATTTGGTACGCCACCATTTGTGTAAGTAATGTTAGATGCATACTATTTTTTATTGTCTATGTAGTACTGTTGTGACATATACTTATTTTTAGAACATTTTTCATCCAATATCTCAATCGAGAAGCAACGAATCATACATACGATTTCTCTAGTAGGATCTTACTTGTAAAATATCCCTTCGAGATACCTAATATGTCCATCTATTTTCTCTTGAACTTTGTTGAAGGAAATTTACTATTTATATACACTATATTCTGGGCTAGTAGTGATAGTCTATTTGCCACAGTTACATCTCACATTTGTGTGCAATTCAAAGTAACCAATCGCAAACAATCTATGTTAGTAATACCCTTAACGAAATCAAAAAATTAACATTTTTTAGGTATTAAAGTATCATACAGCATCAGCTTTCAATGACAGTAAATTAAAAGAGCGCTTTATTTTGATAGAAATGGTGAATAGACATCGAGAACTTTTAAGGTATGTTGTACAAGAGGTTTTCAGCAAGTTTATACACTGGGAGAAAAAAATCACGAATAAAATGTAAATAGAAGCTACGTAAAATCTACATTGCTAAGATCCAGACATACAATTTTTCTAGCTTGTTTACTTAATCTTTGTTAATAAGAACGAATAAAAGTTAGTCGAGTAGAGTTTTATAAATACTATTTATTTAAGAAATAGTTCAGCTAAAAGTCAGACTTGATGAGTCTATACAAGCCAAACTTATTTAAGAAACAACTTAGAGAAGAATAAACTTGTTCCCGACCAAGGCGATGTTGGATGCTTGATTTTTATTGCGTTGACCGATAATTGTTTCATCCCAGAAAGAATCACCTCCCGTAAGCCTTTATCGGGTCTAGTTTGCGATAAGGTAGCGCAATATATGGCCGGCACAGCGGTGATGAGCAGTAAATTCACGGAATGAATTCTCGGAGCTACCGATGCTCAGAAAGTCGCTGGTGAGCAAAGTGAAGCGCGCCACCGTCGAGCATCGACGTCGACGGTTGTACCGTCCCAAATGCAGGGGTGGGGTGCATCAGATTCTTAGGGACTACAGAAAGCTAATGCATATGGAATAAGAGAAAACATAGAAATTGTTAAAATTCTGAAAGTTGCAATTTAAAACAATTATAGTAATTATAAATATTTTTTAATTTGCTGTGAATTAGATTCTAATACTCGTTGTGGATTTAACATGGAGTGGTGAATCAATAATCTTTACGAGTAGTTGTAATGTAATTTAATTAGGCCGACGTTTCGGAGGCTTAATCCTCCTTCTTCAAGGACACTAAATATTTATTTAAAAATATATATATATTTTCAGTAACAAGAGACAATCTCTATACAAAAGTTTGATGTTGAAACTTACATTACCTATCAATTCTGCAATAGTTCAATATCCCTTAGTATCAAATCTCCTGTCAGCTCAACAACGTCATAGCTGATGAATAAGTCTTTTTTCGTTTCTCTGGATGTGAGTTATAACGTTAATTTTTATATTTAGTGTTTGATCGCGAATTTTACTTTATATTAATTTTACATTACAGATTTATTTTACTTGACTTTTCTATGCAGTGACTAACTCCGACTTTTTATAATTTGACACATGCAATGTAAGTTTCAACATCAAACTTTTGTATAGAGATTGTCTTTTGTTACTGTAAATATATAGTTATAATGCATTTTTAGTGGTCTTGAAGAAGGAGGATTAAGCCTCCGAAACGTCGGCTTAATTAAACATTAAAACTACTCGTGGAGATCATTGATTCACCACTCCATGATAACTATTGTTTTATTAGAACAAACTATGTAAAATTTACGTAGCGATTCTATTTACATTTTACATACAGCTTTTCTCTCCGTACAGTACTAACAATAAATTTGTGGATAAATGATTTTGCTTATATTTTATACAATTAACTTTAAGAAATAATTGTTCACAATGGATGTCTGTGCATGTTATATCTTTTTTTTTAAGCAATTTTGAAGCATATGATATTAAATATTTCAATTAACTAATTGCTCATAATTGAATATGTTAGAATGTGCTATTTAATTGAAGACATATATAGCCCGATCATTTTTTCAACCACCTTGTTATCAGCCTTAAACATGTGTGTTAATGTTTATGGTGTTAGAGAGGTATTGACTACGCTTTTATGGTAATTTTTTATATCGACTCGCATTATAAAAATGTTATGCATGTTTCCAGACTATTGCAAAAGGATATTATCTAGAAACGGGAATATCCTTATTTCTCTTTGTTGGCACATCTTTGCAGATTCTATTTTATTGCATCTTTGCAGAATCACTGACTGAAGAGGTATATTTATTGAGTTTAAATCAACATAAATTTTAAAATATATCGTTAGTCAAAGTATCAAATATAACAATACCTTGTTATAATAGACGAGGTCTGTAGCTGATTCGGTGTATAATTTGAAATGGACGGCAAAAGATTATAAACTTAGATTTTATATTCAGTTGATAATTATGAGATCTCAAAACCCATTTTATTGTACAGCGTATGGATTTTTTCCTATTGGCCATCAGCAACTCACATCGGTGAATAACTGTATGTTCAATACGAAAAATAACTGATCATAAAATTATTTCGTATTTTTTCAGATCATAAATACTGCTTTTTCTTATTATATGATGTTGAATACAATGAGTAACTGAAGAGTTTTTGCTCAGCATTGAGTACAACGAATATGATCGAGTATAACGAATAATATTAGTATATTGCTGCATACATTACGAATTGTAGCTAGAAAAATTACATATACAATAAACGCTTCGTAGATTCTGTATTTTCCAGACTAACCAACATTACCTAATATCTAGCTGGCGCTGATGTATTATATGATACTTTTTATTGTTCCAGCTTACGTAAATTGACATTATAACGGAAAAAGATAAAGCAGAAGTGAAGCATCAGAAGCTAGATGATGGTGCGATATAACGTTCTCGTCGTGCAATGCTTATACGTTTAAGAATAAATGTTGTTGTTATAATGATATTATTATTTTTAAATTAATATACCATCAGACTTTGTGCATAAGAGCCCATTTTTAAAGCCTGACTTCTATGAATTCGATGAAGATATAACACATTAATTCATTGTACTCACAGTTTAGCTCACGACCTAATATTAGTCACTTCTTGGTAGGATATCAATGGAAATTATTGATATTTTGTAGATAATATTATAATCAACTTACGTACAATTCATTAAATTTCATCAAATATCTCTTTCTATTATATATCCATCAGTAAACTTAGACTATAGACGATATTTCCTTGTACACATCGTCTGCCCTGTAGCTATGAATATACTGGAATGTTACAACGTGTCCAATCTGCGAAAAAGAGAGTAATTCATATACAATTTAGTTCATAGCAGTATAATTGAAAGATATAATTGTTCGTTTTTGAATAAAGAACCTCAGTACACAAGGTTTTTGTAGATTCAATAAATACATAATTTTATTTGATTAAATATTGTGTATGAAAATGACAATCACTTTACTAACCCAGAATATAAGGTATATAAGGTAACACCAGTATTACCTTATATATTGGGAAAGAAGAAAACTAATCGACTGCAATTAAAAGCCTTGACCAAACGATACATTAATTTAACAATTTCCGTTCAGCTTAGAAAGATTTTACTCTTAGATGAGATCTCACCTGAGACTTTTCAGTAGAGTTCATTATGTCTGCTGGTGCCAGTTGGCATTGCTAATTACTTTCAAATTTTCAAATTGACACTGGAGATGGATTTATTTTTTAAATATAGCTATATCTTTTATGCACAATGGAATCCAGTTAAAATACAGCTATTTTTCACAGTTTTACGTTTTTGGCCGGCAATGATGATTTACCTTTTTAAAGAACTTGCAATGTTCCAAAACAATTTAGTATTATTCTTATAGATAATATTAAAACAAACTTCAACAAAATTAACACATCGTCAATATTTCTGGCTATATATTACAGTAAAGATGGTCTGCATACGAAGCTTTTGTGTTGTATACCATGGTGTGTACCAGCCATACGAGAAGACTGAACTGCAACAACGTGTAATTCTATGGAAACAAGAAAAATTAATCATTAACGATAAGGTATACATAATAATGAGTCGAATACAAGAAGAAAAAGTAAGTATGGCTTCATAATAGAAAAGTTCTCGATTAATAAGAAATGAGATCGTAGCGCTAAGTTTAGACTGTAGCTCATTTGCTGTCTGGTTCCCAAAAGAATAAGATGCAGATCAACGGTAGGTACTTATAAGTGTCCGTATACAGCAGTACAATTTCAGTATGTGAAAAATTCTACATATCGTTTGAAAATATCAATCTAAATTGGTATAAAAGATATTCAAGTCATTGTAAACCAGAATTTCTTTTGTTTTGGTAGAGGAAAGATCGGCACTGACAATGCCAGATATCGAGTACTTTTTTAGAGCAAATTTAAAATTATTGTCAAGTGTTGGTTTTAAATGTAGTGTTAATGAAAAATGTGAGAAATTCAAGTTCTACTACAAGATACCAACGTACATAGCAAATATCCAAGGATTCGTTCTCTTCGCATTAGAAGTATATTTCATAATAGATGTGTTTCAAACCGATAGTTTATTAGCTATGCGAATTTTTAGTCAAATAATTACCAACTTTCAATGTATTTGCAAGGTATTAACGTAATTCTTATGTATAATTTTTTTGCATAGCAGAAAACATTGTCAAAATACGTTTCGTGATTGATTTTGATGAATAGGGTTTCCTAATGGCAAATGCCATTGATAAAATACAAAAAATTTTTGAGAATTTAGGGACATGTTGGAAAAAGTACATAACAAGAGAGGCCGATAAAGAGCTAATTATAGGCAAAGCTTATACTGCTATGAAATTTTGCAAATTTCTCTTCGGTACATCTATTGGTTCCTTCACTGCATTTAGTGCGCCACCGTTTGTGTAAGTAATGATCGATGCATAATACTTTTTATAATCTATGCTGTTAGACACCTGCAAGTTTTATTTTTAGAACATTTTTCATCCAATATCTGAATCGAGAAGCAACGAATCATTCGTACGACTTCTCCAATAGGATCTTACTTGCAAAATATCCCTTCGAGATATCTAACATCCCAATCTATTTTCTACTGAATTTTATAGAGGGCAATTTTCTATTTATATCTATTATATTCTGGACTAGTAGTGATACTCTGTTTGCCACAGTGACATCTCACATATGTGTGCAATTCAAAGTAATCAAATGCAAATATGTAAATATTAGTAATGTTGTATACAGAAATCTCAACATTAACCTTTTCAGGCATTAAAGTGTGATACTGCGTCAGCTTTCAATGATAGTAATATAAGAGAACGTTTTATTTTAGTAGATATTGTGAATAGACATCGAAAACTTTTAAGGTATGTATCAATAGCCCTTTGACCAAGTATAACGGAGAAAAGTTGCGAGTAAAATTGACATAGAAGTTATGTAAAATCTATATAGTTCATTTTGTAAAATTCATATAGAGCCCTGATCAAAGGAATCTGGCTGATACTTTGCAGTATGATTTTTTATACCAAAATTTGAAGTACTGTGTGATGATTGCGTCTTCAAGGTTCTTCAGCCTGAAATTCAGACAGAAAACGCTCACGTAAGAAAAGTTATATTCGATTGCCAGTTTTAAAGATGCTAAAACGTATAAAAAATTGTTTTTTTTTTGTTAAATATTTTTCTGATTAAAGCAAACTGTAAAATATACGTACTGATACTGTGTAAATTTTACATAAAACTTTTCTCTGTACAATACTTACAAAAGACTGGTAATGATCGATTTTGCTTGTATTTCATGTGATTGTCTTTAAGAAATAATTATTCTCAATGAATGTCTGTTCAGGTTATGTAAATTTTGAATAACATTATAGATTTTTTACAATTTATTCATTACTAATAATTAAATATGTTAGAATGTGCTATTTAATTGAAGACATATTTAGCCCGATCATTTTTTCAACCACATTGTTATCAGCGTTAAACATGTGCGTTAACATTTATGGTGTCCGAGAGGTATGAGCTACATTTTTATGTTGATTCTTTATTCGACTTGCATTACGAGATTTTTTATGCTCATTTTCAGACTATTGAAAAGAGATATTATCTAGAAACGGGCGTATCTTTTTTTCTATTTTTTGCTACATTTATGCAAATTCTATTCTATTGTGCCTTTGCAGAATCACTGACCGAAGAGGTATTTTTATTGTGATTTTAAAATTTAAAAATAATATTGTTAATCGCGATATCAAATATTATAATATCAAAAAATACCTCGTTTCAATAGACAAGGTCAGTAGCTGATTCTGTGTATAACTTAAAATGGACAACAAAAGATCATAAACTTAGATTTTATATACAGTTGATAATCATGAGATGTCAAAAGCCATTTTATTGTACAGCCTATGGATTTTTTCCAATTGGCCATCATCAAATTACTTCGGTAAATTACTGTCTGTTCAATATTAAAAATAACGAAACATAAAATTACCTCATCTATTTTCAGATCATTAATACAGCTTTTTCTTATTATATGATGTTGAATACAATGAGTAATTAAAGAGCTTTTGCTACAAACTTTTAACAGTTTTTTCTTATTACATGATGCTGGATACAATGAGTGAATGTAAAAGATTTATTGTAAAAAATTCAGGTGTACAATAAATATTGTGCAAATGTTGTATTTTCCAGAAAATTTATTTAACTAAAATTAATGTCTTCTTTCTACAACGAATTATTATTTTAATTTTATTGTTTCAGTTTATGCAGATTATCACTAATTTTGTTTTTGTTTATATTCATGCTATTTCAGCCACGTTATATTTAGTCTAGCTGAGGATCATACGTTCCTTGAACTTAAGTCTTCTAGAAGTATTTTTGGCTGTTGAATCCAAATGCCGAGGGTCCTTGACTACAAAGTGTGGCATAATAATTAATGAAGATTAAATTAAGTCTTTAAATAACCATATCATTTTTTATTCTGTTGCATACGAATTGTCTACCTATTATCACCCGTCTATTATCTTTTTACTTATATCTTTTTGAGAAAGAATATCAATCAAATAAAGATGCGACACGAGAATTATAAAAGTTTTGTTGAAGTTTCAAATATTTTTTAGACATTAATCAACACGAAGATGCACAATGAAACTGAGCACTCGAAACGCGTTCGATTTAGCTATAGCAACAACAAAAAGCAGACTCGAAACAAAAAACGCGTCAGCCCTGATCCACACTTAATACGTAATTTCCGTAACCGCGAATTGTTACAAAAGTAGAGGATACTTACCAATGGGTATCATACAATATTGAGTGGTCGGCAATGATAATATGAACACAGATGCCGCACTAAATGCCAGGGCTTCTGCGAAAAGACTGAGCGAAGAATGTTTGACAGTACATGTATAAATAACGCAATATGCAGGTGAACAGTTAATATTTGATGTATTAGAAGTATTTTATCATGAGGTATTTAAAGTAAGGAGTGACGAATCAGCTTCAGTCTCTTCATATACTTTAGGTGATGAGAATTATCGATTTGATGAAGATATCGAATACTTCTTTGGTATAAAATTGTTCTTGTTGATCGGTTTGAGATATAGCCTCGACAAACGAATTAAAAATTTCACGTTCTCAAACAAATTAAACCATATTCAATCATGAGTATGTTGAGAGTCGTTTACAAAAAAATTTTATTGAGCCTTGGAAAACAAAACCAAGAACTATTAAGGCAAAAGTCTTGATATTAATTATTTAAATTACTGATTGAATTTTAGTTACGATATTTCTAACAAAGATATATTTTTCATGAAAATTTGTATGCTCGCTATGGACCGTTTTAGCCCGAGAATTTTTATGACTATATATGCTATCGGGTTAGAACACTTATGAAGTTAGAGACACATATATTCATATACGGTTGATGTTTGCTTAACTGTGAATGTGAGAAAGATACAGTTTCATGTTTTTGACTATACAAAAAGAAAGTTATGAAGATAGCTTAAATTACATTGTCTTAAGGAAGAAATATAAAATATTCTTCCATTCGCAATGGTACATGTGTCTGCTCCCGTATCCTCTACATAGTATACAAAGCATAAGCGAAGTTTCAGAACATTGTCGCAACTATTCCGTTTTTTCTCTGTCGACGATGTATTTCCGTATTAAACACGATCGTCGCAAAAAATTATTTCTCTCTGCCCGTTAACGCCTACCGAGTTCGCGAAGGAAAAGTTTCATGCTACATCGTCGGACGATGCACTCGGTCCGCTGAATAAATGATAATTGCGTACAGAGAAACAAGTTGTAACAATGTTTCTAACGAAGCGCAGCGTCTATGGGTGATCATATTAAATGAAGCAAAGAAATTGCGGAAGAAAAGCAGAAAGAGAAACTGAGGAATAGAAGAAACTATAAGCGAACAAGCGTATGACTGTTAATAAGCAGGTGCGCACACGAGCTTGAACTTGAATATGTAACTATAGGCCGAGGCGAAGACGTTAAGTGGAAACTCGTCAACGATGCTAATGTAAGTAGATACAATATTACAATATTTATTATCCATTGCTTTGAAAATACTGAATTTCAGAAGCATTTTGAAACGATGTAAAATTCTGAAACTACGAGAAATTGTCTGTTCTAAAATGAAAACTGGATCGGTGACGTGTCCTATCGCCATTACATTCTCACTAAATGCTATAGATAAGAGAAAAAAAGTTTCGCCAACTTTTTTTCCCCTGCACACGATATTCCAATCCACCGCTTAAGCGCATGGAAGCTTCTTGCACAACTTGTTTCCTTGTTTTGCCCAGGTGCACATAATTTCCCGGTACGGCTTAAAAAAAACTATCCACGTCTCGTTCTCACTGCACTCGTTTAATCATTCACCTCAGGTGGACGTACCCAACGCTGGGAACACTTCGATGTGCTTCAATAAGATATGAACGATGTGAAGCGCGCATACGAGCAGAAAAGTACGAAAAGAGTGGAATGAGATAATGCGTTCTAGGACGATGAAATATGCACGGGATCTTCGGCCAGCCGAGACTTCGACAGATGCTTCTAGCCAGTACAGACCTAAGTATCAAAGCATGAAGATCATAGGTGAGCATCGCTTGCGAACAATGTCGCAGCGTATTTTTTTCTATATACAGTATCAAGTTTGATCATTATAGTGCGATGTCGTGTCAACTACTATCTGGTATCTAATTACTTTATTTTTAAACTGGTCAAAAAGCGAAATCGGATGATGACATTCAGAAGTGTCTAGAGTTAAATTTGAAGATGCTGTCCTGCATCGGTTTGGAAGTATCATTAGACAACAGCGAACCCATCCAGGAAAGAAGGATCTTGGAAAAAATGCCAATTTTCATGACGAATGGATTGGGAATGTTCGCTGCGATATTGCAAATCTTTATCATCGCTGACTCTATGAGCCACAATAAGATGTTTTTAGCAACGCAAGTCAGCAGTCATCTGTTTTCCAACATACTGTGCATAAGCAAGGTGATTTTTTAAATTCATTTCATCAATTCTTAGATTTAACAATCTTACCATAGAGACGTGGAGATTTCCACTGGATATATTGTCATGAAAAAAGGAAATCTATAAGTATAGGGGTATCAACTGGCTACAACGATCACGAAGTTAGAAGAAATACTGCGAGAAATAAACTTAATTTGGAAGAGGAATCCTCCACAAGACGAATTTCACAACAAAATTTTGGGCGGTGCTGCAAAAACTCTTATATTCTGTAAGGTCTTTGTTGTCGTTACGTTGAGCGCGATATTCAGCTTTGGTTTGCCACCACTTCAGTGAGTACGTGGTTTTTTTCCTTATAATTTAAAAAAGCGAATGTTTCTTCAAATGCTTTTTCTTTTTAATATGACTATGCGTTACAGAGTAGATAAGCCTGTCGAATAGATTTCAATGTGTAATATGAATATGTGTTCGACTATCTTATATACCTAACATCATCGCGGTAGTCCAGCTTTATTTAACTTTTACTTTTGTAGTATATCGCCATTCGTTTATGTTCTATAGTTATTAGAAAATACGATCTCAGTTTATTGTAGGCATAACCATGCTTTACCATATCATTGGAACTTGAATAGGGCTATAATCATTAATAATCAATTATTCGTCGCATTACTCTTCAAGTATCAAATCTTAACATAACAATACGTATGTAAAGTGTTCGTTTATAAAGATTATGTATAAATGAAAGTCCCACCAAATTACATATAAACATTGTGCATTATTCTAAATTTTCATGAGCACTTCGCTCTCGAAAATAATTGGAAATACATTCTGGAACCATAATATAGGCATTACTCTTTAGAAAATTCGAATTCTTCTCTTCCAAAATACATGTTTTAGGAATATATTATTTCAATATCTTGCTCGTGATTCGGCAAACCACACCTACGACTATTCACAGAGAGTTTTCATAATTGAATATCCTTTTCCAATCAAAGATATACCAACATACTTTTCCGTACTATTAGAAGAAGAGTATTTACTTCTGGCATCAGGAATGTACTGGGTTTGCTGCGATACCTTATTTGCGCAGCTAACAACACACATATCTCTACAATTAGAGGTATTGACAATGATGAATATTAGTGATCTTCAGTCATAGGAATCTACAGTTTACAAATTTAATTCTAATTTTTAGATACTACAGTATGACATAGAAACATTGATCAATCATGAAAGCGTAAAAGATCGTTTGAATGAAAATTTCATTGTGATTGTTAAGAGACATCGTAAGTTGTTAAGGTATCAGGGAACACTGGGATAGACGTGGCTTATTTGTTGAAAACGTCTAGCTGGATATTGGTTGATTTATTTAAATAGAATCTAAATGAATATCTTTGCTGAATCTAAATAAGCCTCGGTTTAGTAGTAGATGAGATACGGATTGGATTCAAAGTTGACAGATTGTAGAAGAACGAATACATAGATTCTACGTGGAAACGAAGAGAATAATCCTTAGTATTTAGATTTGGTTAAAAATTGAGCAGAAAAATCCATTGAGTTTGCGTATATGGGACATATAGAGATTCACAAGAGGAAAATATTCAATTGAGTTGAGAAACATATGTGATTGGAAATGTGATTTAGATAAAAATATACTCCAAATCATCCAGCTCGATATTTTCAACTCATAGCTTTAAAATAAAAGTTTTTTTAAGATTTTATACAATTTCTACTAGCATTTGTGAACTGATTGAAAACGTGTTTAGTCCAGTAGTATTAACAACAGTTTTACTCTCTGGAATGAATATTTGCATGAATGTATTTGAATTGAGCAAGGTATAGAAATGTTTTTCGGTACAATTGATGAGTGAAATTTGAAAGAATAATTATTTCATGTACTTTTAGACAATTTCTGAAGGAAATTATGCAGAAGCATCACTTCATGCTTTTCTCTTTATGAATACGTTCCTTCAGATTGTATTTTATTGTACTTTTGCTGAGAAGTTGACTGAACAGGTATCCAACAATACATGTTTACAGAGAAAAGAATATTGTATCTATGACATTACATCGCCATTATTTTAACAGACCAGTTCTGTAGCGAATTCAATTTACAATTGCCAGTGGACAGAAAAAGATTGCAGATTTAGAGTATATCTGCAAATGCTGATTATGAGATCTCAAAATCCATTTTATTTTACGGCATATGGATTTTTTCCAATTGGCCACAAACGATTAACGACGGTAATTACCAAATTCTTCAATGTAAGACAACGTATGAAACCTGTAAATTTTCTATTGATACATTTTCAGGTTATTAATACAGCATTTTCTTATTATATGATGCTCCAAACGACAAGTTGAAAAAGATACATTTTTTTTTGTTCAAACGTTGTGATAGAGAATTCTATTATATATTTTTATTATTCAGATAAAAAAAAATTTATTATATAAGAATAGTCCTTGCTTACGTGATGGGGAAAAATAAACAAATAAATAATTTATTATTGATTAAATTATTTTTCTAATTTTATCATGACAATCGCAGAAATCAACGGATGAATTGCATCTGAAATTTAACGGAATCTAGTGACATATATGAAAACATCACTTCTCGTATCACTAAAATAGAGAGTTATACATTATGCTGCACAACTGTCACATTTGAAATGTGATTCATAAATATGCAAATGCACCTACACTTTTTTACTCCAGATACATTAGAACTACAAGTCTTTGAATTTAGATACACTAACGAAAATTGACTCTATAGTAAACTCGCTTATAATCGGAGAATCTAAACAATTTCTGATAGTTTTGTACCAGGGTAAGCAAATATACATATTGTGAATTACAGATAAGTACACCACCAACTGTTTGGTACTTATTTATCATCCACAAATATAATTGGTTCAAATAGGTGAAATGCTCTCTTCGAGCCATGGAGATGGTACATCGCCGTCATCATACCAAATGATTAACTTATTAACCATGGCTACCAATATTAAGCCTACGATAGTCATTCAAAATTTTGGATCTGATAAACGTATGTCATCGTACTAATTGGATTTTTTCCACAGATTCAACAAGAAAAAGCATCAACAAATTTACACGATAATACATCAGTTCTAATGAATGAAGAAGATTTATAAAACTAACAATTAAACCTGTTAATCATAATTTCATTTTTTTTTATCAAATTATACTATTATTTTATTGAGTTTTTTCAATTTCAGTTTTTTTATTCTTATTACGCGTCCATCAAGGTCCTTTGGATCTCTGCTCTTCTTACTCTACACATTATTCACGCCATCTGCTAACGTTCTTATAAACGAAAAGGACATAAATACGATATTTTTTAGAGTAGCCAAACGTCTACTCATTCTATATGACATATTATTTTATTTCACGTGCATATATAAAATTTAAAAATTATAAACACTTTTGATAGCACATCTGCACCTTGTGACTGTTAAAATTTAACTCAAGAGACTTTTGACCATTTAATAAACTGTCTAGCACTGCAACATTACACAAAAAATATTGGTATCTTTATTATGGAAAACAAATAGGGAGTTAAACATAAATCCATAATGAGGGCAAGGGATTAGAAAAAAACACAAGTCTGTTTTATACACATTCGAGCATAATATATTTACTATTTGTACAATAGTACAATGTATCATAATTTCTGCCATACATTGTTTACGCCTCTAGCGTTGATTTATACGTTGCAAATAAATAATAAATAAAGATCTACAGAACGTATAGTGAGCGCCACAATAGTCAATTTCATCTTAATTTTTCCTCGCCTGCGCTGTAATTTTGACGTATACCTAGATATTTCACTTACATACAGTATTAATTATGTACAAAATGAGTCAATTTCCCCACCTTATCCGTGTATCGCAATATATCGTGTATAAAGGTGCCAGGCACCGACTTCATGACCTTACGCTCACTCTTTCTTTTTTCCTCATATAAAAAACTAAGGACAAAATGTCGTATTTTTTTACCTAAATTTCATCAACTCCATTTTTGTACTGCTGATCTTTTTCCACCTGACACTACAACAGATTTCTTTCTCTCCTTCTAAACTAGCACTAATTCTTCGATCCCAAGATTTTGTAAATTTTTTTCCATTTCATTTGTGACTATTTTTTTTATTTAAGTTTAAAGATAGTTAAAATATTTTGCCAATTTATGCTTTGCTTGTAAAAAATTTTCACACAACATAAAATGTACAGATAATTTGTTATTTTGTAAATATGTACTACTTTTTAGTAGCAAAAACTGAAAGATATATTTTTTCACTTTTTAGACACTCAACGAGAGCTAATAACATGCAATCCTTAATGTTTTTCTTCGTGTCTTTTTTATATCATGTCATAGAAGTCTTGTACATATTGCACGAAAGCCCAGCGTTTTTATTTGTGTTTTGCTATACATACAATATATTAATTGCGGTTATTCGATAAAGGAAGACTTTTACTAGTTACTCAGGGCATATCAAGCACTCGTGTACAAAACCACTATAACAAATCGGTACCTATGTCGCAATATCTCTCATTCTCTCCTGTCAAAAAAAACATAACTAGACATGTGTGCGTGTTTGTAGTGTTATATCATTTGACCTGATAGTGATTTTTAAATGAATTGAATTCTGTCGACATGAATTATTTGAATATGTATCATGCATTTTTGTCATTCATGTTTACCAGATGACGTAATCACTTCCTATTGCTAAAATTACTAAACGCCTGTCGTTTTCACCACAGCGTGGAGTAAACGCTATATGTAAACTTTGCGTGATAAGTGTAAAAAAAATTAACGCCGTTGTATGTATACATAAATAACTTAAAATAATTGTACTAAACGCAAATAACCTACGAACTCTAGTTATTGGGGTATTTTTAGTAAATTCATTTTTAATATCATCCCAAAGACACGTATTATCAAACAAAATAATTCGTGCTAATATTATTACTCTACACGATTTCGAACTAATAAGAATTTTAAAATAACTAGTCCAATAAGGGAAATAGATCTCTTGTAAAACTTTGTATAATATTTAATCCCACAAGTTTTTATAAAAATCATACGTAATGTGTAACAAACATATATTCTATGCCAAAGGAATAAATCTTTTCAAAGGGAGTTTGTTCCTTCATAAAATAAAATCCTTTATGACTATTTGGTCGCGTATTTTACAATAAAATCAATTGCGATTTAATATCCTTAAAAATACATTAAGCGATTCAAAGAGACTAGCTATTACCAGAATAACAAAACATTTCGTCGAAGTTAGTAGATGCGATCGTTGCACATCAAGTTACAATCTTACTTATGAAGATATTAGGTTCTTCCTTATAACGTTCATTATTCAGTTTTTAGGCACCCTGCAATTTATTATGGCAATACACTCTCACATACATTCTAACAAACTAAGATCAGTCGAGAAACGAGTAAGACATTATTAAGCAGAAATTTCATGCTTAAAAAACGATTACAATTTTAGTAACAGGCTTCTATTTTTAGCAGGATTTAATTTCAAGTCTTGATAAGGACTGCTTGTACAGGATAAATATTTGCCTTATTGCATGTAAACCAAAAATGATTATGAACAATTTTATATGATTTAACATGAATCCTGTTTCTCTATAATTTTATATACACTTATAGTACGTGTAATCATACATTTT
The DNA here is from genome assembly GCA_020010945.3 of Muscidifurax raptorellus. NCBI lineage: Eukaryota > Metazoa > Arthropoda > Insecta > Hymenoptera > Pteromalidae > Muscidifurax > Muscidifurax raptorellus. Next base: position 44,847,943 of record CM052077.1, on the reverse strand, counting down.
GTGTTGTATGACATTAGGATATTATGTTGATATAGATTCACTTGTGTAGATATCCTAACAAAGTACTGCTTAATTTCCACGCAAAATATTTTAAAATATTACATAATTTCTGATGTTGCGCACACGCAGTCATGTTTGTATACAAACAAAGTATTAAATTAATAAACTAGACGAGTGAATAAATAAATGGCACGTATAAGTGAATATAAATTATACATATACAAAATTTGAGAAGAATATTTATCCAGATGCTTTGGGCAAGAAGTCTCGATAATTGTATAGAAAACCCAAAATCACCTTGCCATATTTAAAAAACCAATTTCTAACTACCTAGTCTAGAGTGTTTATATTATTAATTCACAGTTTTCATTTCAAGGCTCAAAAATTCGTTTCTGAAAAATTCTCGCTACCCTAATTTACTATGGTCGAAACGTGGTTTTTTAAAAATTGTAAAAGTGCTTTAGCCTTTCTCAGTTCTTACGTTCGATCAATCATAAGTCTCTCGTTTTTCGCATTATCTAATAGATTTCTAAACATCCAGCAGATTACACACTACTATTTACAAAGACTCTCCTTGACGCTTTCTACTCATCGAGGAGTATAAATGAAGTGTAGCAAAACATCGTCAGAGTACAATATAGCTTGGCTATTATCTCTCTTCTCTTCTTTCCTTATTCTTCGATCCGAACTTGCGTCGAACCCGTGTCACAAAATTCTTCTAAATTAGGCAGTGAATCTTTACTTCCCTTCGATAATTATTACGCTGCGCTTATTAATTGTTTTGTGTTTGCACGACACGCGATCGCTTATAGTGTATATATACCGTCTCGCATTTTTGCGTTATTTGAACAATTACGCCGTTCACTATTCTTTCAATTATTTACAAAATGTGTTTATTATAAATAACTTCTACGATGTATGCTTTAGTACCTTTGAGTAACGCATAGCTCTAATAGAGCCGGACTGTTTGCACGTATAAAACAACTCGGATTCTTCGGAACGGTTTAAGCTGTTGTCTCATGGCCGCTGATGATCAGGTGTGGACTTAAGGATATCGGGTTGCGTAGGAAGACAGCTTGAACCTATGAATATGAAAATATCATGAAATAAACGTCCCATACTGGATGATATTATCCAACGTTAAAAAGTTATCCCTGCTAACCCCTTCCGGCACCCATCATTTGTTTTGCACTTTCGAGAAAAATAAAATTTTGCCCTGCCCTTATACTGCCAGATTAGGATAGCCGTTTCGAGTTTGAATTTCGACGTCTAATTCTGAACTCTTGGAATACTCAGTTAACCTTGAACAAAGTAAAGAAACCACAAATTAAGCATTGTTTATTTAAATTGCTCAAATTCATGCCGGAAAAGATTAGCAATCATGATGATAAAAACAGTAAAGATATCGATCAATACGATGAGCGGATGAATACGATCAATGACCTAACAAGTGAATTCGTTATGTATTGACTGAATTAATATGTACCAGTTGTAGTTCGCAGCGTCGACTTTATAGATCTATGCGAGCCATTTCGTGTTAACGTATTCATTTGTGGCGTTCCTGGTAAAGTATGGCCCAAGGCGTTCATGTAGTCCGCTATCAATAAGGTAATTTCTAATATCTGCAAAAAATTGTAATTATGTTAAACTTCTGTTTTATGAATAATCTAAATGTCCTATACATTGAATTTTGTATCACTAACTTTAGGTTTGCTTAGAGCGAATAAAAGCTTCTGCTCAGCAGCGCCTTCATCCGGACATGCGACAAGCATAAAGTCGTCCAAGCAGCCACCGAACGTGACGATGTTCGCGTAATTATATCGACACATAACGGACATAGTTTGCAGCTCGAGCAACGTAACGCTGTCTTCCGAAACGGCGATCCACACTGTCGCTGGATCGGATTGCTTAAGCTGAAGGAGAGATTAAAATCAATCGTAAACTTTTTTCTGCATAAAGCCATACTTAAGTAAGTGCATTAATCATATATACCTTAGCTTGATATAGTGTTGCGCCAAAGAATGGCCATTTTCTGGTGCAAGTCAGATAAATCCTTACGCAGTCTAGAACACTGCGACCCTTCAAAGAAATCCACTTCTCTTGCAGTTTTTCTTGCAATTCCCTAAAAATTGCAGGTTTACTTAGAATAAAGATTTTTATTTTTCATACACGTTGAAAAAAGCAAGCAATTCATACCTTAATTGGTCGGCAGTAATATTTGAGCGATATCTGACTGGATAAAATTTATCTAAAGCTTGTAATACTAAGTGATGAGGATTGCTACCCGGTCCGCTGCCTCGTGCCTTCTCGGTGTTGTATTCCCCATAGTCGATCTGCAAAAATAATAAATTCAATCACTCCTTAACCAAGTTCTATCAAATGACCGTCACGAAATGAATGAACGATGGTTACCTGCGCCATAAGAGCCGCAAGCTCAAATGCCAAATCACGATTGAGCGGGAACTTGCCCTGCACAACTTGCTGATTGATTTGATAGCAGAGTAACAGCCTCTCGCGGTCGGTTTCCATCTTTGCAGCGTGTCTCCAGTAACAGCGGGACTTGTAAGTTAACTGTATGACCCTCGTGTTCTCGAACTTACCCGAGCCTTTCTCTCGTAGTGCCGTTTCCCATTTAGATATTATATCACATAGCTGAAAGGTGGATAAAACTCGATGTACCAAGATTTCATCTAAAATCTATGAAAAATTTCAGGTCGGATGTACGTACCTTAGCCTGCAGATCGATAAAGTGCTCAAGATCCTTCTCGATGGGGTCGTCGCTGAACAAAGTGAATCCCGAGTGATGCACATCCCTGCAGCCAATCTCTTGATTGAGGGTGGCGAGAAACTCCTCGATTGTGGTGCTGCCGTCGAAACTCACGACCTGATATGTGCCGTTGAGGAAATGTACCGGTATCGCGTGAGGCAAAGAGTGATGGTAGGGGTTCTTCAGGAGAATCGAAAGAACTTCCATGCGAGAGGGCTTCACCTCGCGACAACCGTTTTGGAGGGTTCGCTCCAGCGCTCGCTCGCAGTAGGCTGCGTACTTGCCGCATTCCGTTCTGGAAAGAGTAGGTTATCGTTTATATTTTTTAATGAAACGAATATAACTGCATTTATTGATTCTAAGTTAATTAAGTAAGCATAAACTAATGTGCCCTCCATAAAAATATTATGAACTGTTGACAAATGCTGCGAGTACTGCAGTTATAAAGTTACTTGAAATTTCTTATTCGGTAAGGGGATATCCGAGCTAAAAATACCGTTTTCTTGTTCCATGTAACTTTTTAAATAAAGCTAGCAATAAAAATGTCAATTCGCAACGAATATACTCACTTTGTATCGGCATTCCTCTGTAGATGAAGCTTGAGGTACCACAGCAGCCGGTTGTTCCTGGGCAAAAAGAGCGACACGGCCAAAGCGAGTAGCTGCCATCCTTGGACGAGAACGTACTGGGCAGGATTGGTCTTGCAGTCGAGCAGATTCGAGGATGAATGTCCCTGTGCGAGCGGAGGACTATGAGATGTCGATGCGGTCGACTGAGCATCCGCGTTATCGCCGGCCCCGCTTGTCCCGGGGCCCTGCGTATCGCACGTGAAGAGCGACTGCGTCGCGCACAGCAGGAGTTGCTGCAATTTCATGGTATGCTGGCGTACTTACTTTGCCTCCCGAATTACTCGTTTGTTGGTTTTCTTTTTCATCATTGTCTTTCTCTCTCTCCGTATTTTTTTTCTTTTTTGCAACGTGAATGATACGCGAAATTTTTATTTCTATCCTCTTTGAGATTTTATTGAAATAATTGAGAACTGAAAGGGGATTTGACTTGAGAAAATTGAAAAGTATAGTTATTGAGACTCTACAATGAAATTTTGACAATTTATAGGAAAACTGTTCTCTCATTATTTTTATGTATCCAATTTATCAACGTTTGAAGACGTAATAGAAACCAACGTCGATAAAAAAATCAATGTGAATTTCCACGTATACTAATTTCTTTATATACAGTATTAAGATGTAACTGTGGTACTCAATGTGTCGCAAATAATGGATGATAAACGTAATATTTTAACGTGGCCAGACTTTTCTCCTTCGGTTAGTAAAAGCGAAATATAAATATGGACGTTGAAGGGGACCACTGCAAAGTCTCAACGGGTTAATTGTTACAAATGTAAAAACTCATAACCGAGCGCGTAACCGAAAGAACGTATCACCTAATGGGGATGATTAGCACTATGACTATTACAATTAATAGTGTGGAAGAAGATAGAGAGAGATAAGAGAGAAAACATTAGCGAATGAACTTATATAAGCATGACTCAATTAAAAGCTATATATCACTATTAAAATAAAAAAAATGGTAATGCTCTATGTGAAACCTTCATGAATCTTTATAATAAAGCGCAATATATTAGCGTCGAAATAGAATTTCGTAACAGATGCTTAGACTACACGGAAGGTTTCGAGCTCTCAGTGCTAGAAATATCAATTAAACTTTCTGCCACTAAAATATTTAAGTCTCTAAGCGGCATTAAGAAGATAGTGAGTAATATTATATAAACATTGTAATACAAATAAATAAAGGTAAATCAAAATTAGCTGCTATCTTGGAGAGTGAGCTATAGTAATTAAAAAACTGAAGAGAGAACAAACTATGCAATATAAAATGTATATATATATATATATAAAACCAAAAAGAGAACAAAACAAAAATCGAGAGTATATAATAAGAATGTAATTATTGTGTGTGATTCTTTTTATTTATGTACACCAACATACCATTCTGCAAGTGTGCGTGCCGCTGAACGTACTTCGATTTTTAATATTTTATTTAGCGCGAGGGATTTCATGTTTGATCTGATGGCTGGGTTAATACGATATAGAGTATGAATGATGCTTATAAAGTGGATTGAGATCAAAGTACGTTCGGCTCGCGTGATCGGGCGTTTAGGGCGTTGAGTGATATTAGATTGTATGATATGATTGATTTATTCTTAAGCGAGTGCGAGGATAGAGTCGAGCATCATATTGCAATTTCATCTTTGTTCAGCAAAATGATACGCGAAAATTAGCATTAAGTATGTAGCGTAAACTTAAATACATATTACATGCGTGATTAATCGACTCTATTCTCTAAAGTAATAGTAGATGTATGGTAGTATAGATTGTGTTATGACAATTTTAATTGATGTATATCTAAATGTCAAATCGTCAAATAACCATGCATAACGTGAACGTGAGTATCAGCGGCAGCACATTTAAAGCGGCAAATGAAAGTGAAATGTGATCAGTGGTTTATAACTAAAATTATTGTTAATACTTTGTCAAGTATAATTTTGTCTCGTTAACATAATTCTACACTAATTACTCTTTGTTAATTGTGATTAGTGGACATAGATACCACACAAATCTACGGCAGACACCAACAAATCAATTCTTTGAAAATTCTTGAAAAATTATGATTTTGAGCTGTTGCATAAGTAATCAAAAACTCAATTTAAATACACGTGACTTTTTTATGATAATTAGAAGAAATTTCAAAGAATCGTATATGTATTATCCGACTTTCAGGAGTAATATTAGCTTTCATACTTGACCAAGTCTATCCAATGCACAGTTCCTAGCTGATATAGATTATGAATTTTAACTATTGTTATACAAGCTAGTATAAGTCTGAGCCATTTATCTAAGAAGTGAAGCATTTTGAATGTAATTGAATAAAAAAAAACTCAGAAAATCAACGATTAGTTTATTTCAACATTTTATGTGGAAACTGTGCAATGGGCGAACAAGTGTTGTTTCTTTTGTTAAACAATAAGCAGAACTTACAACGCGCGCAGTACCCAGCGACACAAGTCTGGCGGCCTTTTTTACCTGTACGCCCAAACGATGCTGCGTGTGACGACTCGTCTGTTTTACCAGCGCGCAAATGAATTCCGATTGCAGCTCGGGTTGGTCCAGGCACTGCTGCAGCGCGTTTTGCGCGAGCACCACATGATAGTCGATACCGGCTTGTTCGACCGCCACCGACATGAACAGCTGTACTGCCTGAATCGACGAACAACAGTTTACGTCAGTATATCGAGCGTTAAAGGTTACTTTCAACTGTTTCCCACAGCTGCCTAATGAAACTGCTTGAATTAAATGTATCTGAAGCAACGATCAAGCCTTTAACATACCTTGAACAACTTGACGGCTTCGCTCTGAAGAGTCTCGGAAGTAAGACTCGTCAGAGGACTGGTAATGTTCTCCTTCGAGTGCAGCAGCAACGGATGCCTCCACAGCACGCAGTTTGGATCGCCGTCGGTTTCCATGAGCCTCTGGACGAGCTGTTCGTACTGCGTACCTGCGCTAGGTCCACCACCCGACACGACCGTCAGGTGATACAGCCAGTTGTCCTTGTCTTGTTTATGCTGCATAAGAAGGTAGGTAGGCCCCTGATGCGACGGGAAAATACCGATAGTCTGCTCGTGCGGGCACTCCGAGTCGCGCTCCTCGCTATCGCTGTCCGAGACGTGCTCCACCTCTTCAACTCGGGCGTCTCGCATGTTTATCTGGCCGATGGGGTTCTGCGTGATTTTCAAACTTACGTTAGCTCGTTTCAAACAGGTATTATAGGACTGTAGTAAGGAATAACGAAAGGCTGCTTACCATGTCATTAGGACACTTGAAATAAAGGAACATTTTTCCGATGAGGACGCACCAGCACTTTTTCGCGTGGCCGTTCTTGACCTTCGTGAGCCAGCCCTGTATCGTTGGTTTATTGTCTTCTCTGCTCAACAGGAGCTTCGTTGCGTTTCGCCTTTGAACATTCTGCAGCACCCGGATCCAGTCCTCCATCGTCGCTATACAATCGGCCGTCAGATAGTACGTCTTCTTGCCCGTCGCAATTTCGAACGTCGCCGCTCCCTCCGCTCGGTTTATCCTACGAAACATTGAAATTCCAATGATCGATAGAGAAAACTCTTCTTCCTACAGTATAAACTATCAAAATTTTTTCTAGATATTACGCACCTGCAGACGTCGTCTAGCAAGATCTGTCCTTGGGGTTTTCGATTGATGTCGTTCTGGCTCTTCCAGTAGCACAGCACGCCGTTCTTCAGGATAAAGTATCGCTTCCTCCATGTTTTGAGTTTGCCGCCGAGTTTGGCCAGGTGTCCGGTCTTCTCGAGAGACTCAAGCCTCTTAGGGCTCTCTCCTGAGACGCGCATCAGGAGGCTCGGCATGCTAGACTCAAGGGAGGTCGAGCTCAGGGCGTCAGGAGGTATAGCGTAATCCTCCGACAGGCCGGACTCTAAAGAAGCGTCTGTGTGTTACGAAGCAGATATTGGACGGGGGTAAGTTCTCTTTTTTTTTTGTCATTTCTCTCGTATGGTTTTCCAGAGTTTATTTTTTATCAGTGTGTATTATTATAAGCGTGAATTCAAAAACCAATTGAAAAAACAAAAAAAAAAGAACTTAAATAAAAAATCGATCAGCGTGAAATCAGCAGTCGATCGTTTGGACGGATAGGAAGACCTACCGCGTTTGACGCTTTTACTGGGAGATCCACTGGAGCTTCTCTTGGCCGGACTGAGACTGCTGGTGGTCTTGACGCTCTTGGATGGACTGCTGCCGCTACCGAGGGATGAGTCCGTGTTGTCGGAGGAACTGTTGGTGATACGCGTGTTCGTCTCGGTCTGATTCTGGTGCTCCTCGCCGTCGGAGCTGTCGTCCGAACTGTCCCCAAATGGCATCGATCTTATCTGACTAGCTCGACCTGAAATTTTTCAAAGATTTAGCTATAGGAAGAGAGTTTATTTGCAGTAAAAAAAGCGTACCTTTGACAGTAGCGTAGACTGGCACTGAAATATCGCAGTAGCCCTGTAGGTTGTGTGCGGTGAGATTGTGTCCGGCGTGGGAGTGCTTCGACGAGGTGGTGTTGGTGGTGGTCGAGGGCGCGGACTCGTCGTTCGTTGGGGGTCCGATACCGAGACCTCCGTCCGCAACCTGACGAGGGAGTTAAATTCAATTATAAAGGTTCGGGCGGACTTGATGTTGGAACAAACGTTGTTAGCTATGTGTACGGATGTGAATATCGATTTTCAGGGAAGCTCGTTGTTGGTAAATTTGATTAGAAAAAAAAAAACAAATCGAATAGTTTTTTATAGTAGTAAGTAGTTGATTACAAGGCGATACCCTGACGTTGAATAGAACAGGGACCGATTGACTCTTACATTCAACCGGATACTGACACTCAACGACGACATAATACGAAAAATATAATACCAACGCGCAACACAAACCACAAATAAAGTTTATAAAATAAATTCTCGGTTTTTACTATATAACACGATCTACGTGTAACGAAAAAAACGGAAAATAAACATTTCACACAAACGAAGAATACAAGAACACAAAACACCAAATATAAAACTCCACGTAGTCTCGAAAATATTGAACAATACCGTCGGCCTGGAATCGGTCCCTGCGCTACGCGCCCTGGGCTTGGTCTCAAGCGCCTCGTTCGTCACCTGGTAAATCTTGGCCTCCCAGCTCGGGAATCGATGCAACGGTGGCGTTGGTGGCCTGGGCGTACCGACTTCCTGCTGCTGTGGCTCGGCCGCGTTATTCTGACCGGCTGGTGCATTCCAAGCGACGCCCTCCCGACTAGGCGTGTAGATCTCGGCGTAGTCGTGGATGGCTTCGTTGCTACTGTCGGCGCTGTCGCGGCTCATGCTCTCCGAGGCGACGGTCGAAGCTGCGGCTGTGCCCGGGATACTGCTGGGGAGCATCACCAGGTTCTCCACTGCGGCGGCCAGCTCTTCGGAGAGTAGGCTGTTGGAGAGAGAGAGAGAGAGAGAGAGAGAGAGAGAGAGTTTGGTTAGTTGAGTTTTGTTGATGTGTCGACGACCCGAAGTAGAGAAAAGCGTGGGTAAAAAAATTATTAAAAAACGTCGAGTTTTAATGTTAAAAAAATTCAATCACCGCACCCATCTACGAAAATCTGATTAGATGCTCACCTCGAATCCATGTTGACGTTAGGAATTGGCTGCTGAATAGTACCGCAAGCTGAGAGATGCCTCCGATGCCTAGTAGCAGCAGCTGTGGTCTGCGGCTCAGCTCCACTGGACGATGCGCCAACGACCGAGTGGGCTACTTGTCCGGCGGCGGCTACACTGCCCGGTTCCACCACCTGGGCCGTGCCCTCGAGCACCTCCGAGCGTCTGCGCAGGCTCGAATCGACTTCCAGAGATAAGGAGGCTCGCGTCGGCAGCTGCAGTCGAACACGTGAGCAAGTCGGTACATGGGTGAGTCAGAAGTTTTTGCTTATATGTGTTTTTTTTTTGCTGGCGTATTTATATGTAGGTAGTGACGAGTGGGTTTTCCAGGGAAGGTATCGCGGATTAACGGAGCTTCGATGACTATGGATGCAGGTCGATGATAATGCAATTAGAGGATTAGGGAGTTACGGTATCGGTGTTTTGATTCGAGGCGAATTTCAGAGTCTTATCCGAAGACTAAGGTGAGTCATAATCCGTCAGCTGATTACGAATCGCATACGGTACATAAATATATGAAATTCACTAACCGGCGGTCTCAGGCCGATATTGGTGATGTGATTGCGAAGCAGCTCGAGCTGCTGGTTGCACTTGTTGTTCTGCTCGCGCAGGTGCTGATTCTGCTGCTCGAGTTCGCGCAGCTTGTTCGTCACCCACTCCTTGATGCGAGCGGCTTTCGCCTCGACTTGCCGGGCGTCTTGCAGTCGCAATTGCCGCTGTAACACACGAGGAGAAAAATCCAAGGGAAAATTTAAAACGTGAGCTGCTGGAGAGCTAAGCGATGCGATCGATCCGTGCTCGAGAGCTCGGGGCGCAAATGGATCTTTTTGGGAAAATGTTTCTTTCGATCTCGGAACGAGTTTTTTGCGTTCCTCGATGCACGAACTATCGGAAAAGAAAGTTATCGAAATTTCATATCAAGTTCAGTGTTGTAAAGATCAAAGCGACGCCGCATGAGACTATACATCCCTGAGTGAACCGGTAACCCGTAAAATCGCTCACCTGTTCCTCGACTTGAGTCTCTAGTTTGGAGATACAGGCGCAGTGAACCTCCTCGATCTTGTCATTCTGGGCGCCGGAGGTGGAAGGCAGGGAGTGTGGCGGAGAACCGACTCCGGAGGTGTTCAGGCAGTATTCACCCTTCACTAGCCGCTCCTCCATCATCCGTACCTGCAAAGTCAACCGATTTATTGCACTCTTCCGATCTCTGGTATATCCAGGATTTGCTGCTACGTTATTTCTGGCACTGTTATATATAACTATAAGTATATTCTTGATTGTTTCCGCTCGTGGGCATCGCATTGTCTTGATCAAATGCTTTTTTTTTTTTATTTTTCGAACTCTCGACAGAATTAATTTTTTTATTTTTTCGATCTCTTTTGGTCGAGGCACAGTCGCGTGTGTTTATGTTCGTATACATTATATAATATGTACAGGTGTGTTTGTGATATAGAAAGAAGTCATGCATGTGCACGAAAAGTATATATATATATATATTATAAGAGTGTGTCGATAGATCGATAGCGTGAGTTTTCTCTTATACGATACAGTCGAAATAGTCATACGATATGATGTCGTCATTCAAATTTTCAGTATATTATATATAGTATATGTACAGAGAGGAAGAAAAAGTGAATGGAAAATTCTATGTTCTATAGCGCATGAAACTATCTTTCACGTGTCTCAATGAAAAAAGTATATGCATCTACAGTATAGTCTTATTAATGTATATATACATAGTATAAAGAGGTATATATACATATATAAAAAAAATAGTGTATACGTTAATCTACGATAATATTTCTTGGCATGGCAACTATACCTTTTCCTTAACATGGCTAATGTGTTCATAATGCGACGATGACATTATACATCAGCCTAACAAACGTTTAACAAAGCAATTAACACATATTATCTCACTTATAGATATAGAAATAGAGAGATTCAAACGAACTAAATAAAAAAAAAACAACCTTTTCCCACATCACACACATCAGCACGCACTCGCGCATACGATAAATACACACACAGGCACTGCAGCCGCGGCTACGCGACAACACGTGCTCCCGAACTGACGTCCACATACGCGTAAGTGTACCTACGTAGCCCCCCATGTACATGTACGCGCGTAAGTACGTATATAGAAGACTCGTACAGCAGCAGCTGTCAAAAATCGATGCGGCACATGGGATCTCCCCCCTCTTCAGTGCCGGTGCAAGGGGGTTCGCCGCCGAGCGACGCCGGAGCTGGTGTATATATGTGCGGGTAAGGGCTGCGGGAGGCGACGACACGCGGCACGAAAATCAATACTGGACTTCATCCCTTTTCCCTTTTTTCCCTGCCGACAACGGCGTCGCTCTGCTCCTTGGAGCGAAGTTTTTCGCGATGGGTTATCTTTTTTCCTTTTTTTTTTACTTTCATTTATATATATGCGAGGACTACTGGGGCGGAAGGTCCGCTTTGAATGTTTAATTTTTAGGCTATTGTAAAACTTGTATAGATGTGTGTATTATGTATGGGCTTGATTTGCAAGTTTACTGGTATGACGAAGCATTGATGTTAAATGGCGAATTGTTACGATATACCTTGTGTACGGCCAGTTGGCGATCGGTGCACACGTATATACAATTCGAACGAGAAGCGTATATTACGATATATATGATGTTAGTCATTTATATTTCTAGTGAGCATCGCGAGTTTTGATTTTTAATCATTAGCCGTTTTTATCTATCGTTATTCACATACTTTGTTACAAAGCGATTGGTAGCTCTATACGAAGCGAGGAAAATTGCGGAAACATTATACTCTCTAAATATACTCGATCGCAGCGAAAGCTTTTGAAATAAGTATATATACACTTGCTCTACTCGGGACTGCTGTTTATAATATCGGAGTCGATTAAAGCTATATATACTTTGCAAAAAAGCGATTATAGTATATACTGAAATGAATAGAGAGAGATTACAAGCGCTACACACGTGAGTTATAAGCGACCGCAGTACACATAGGCAAAGGCGAAAGTGAAATTTTTGCTCAGAGTCTATATCTATATATAGTAACCGCGTGTACGTGTATATATCTACTGCAGGGAAAATTACGTGTAAAAAGCTTGGCCAGAGTCAGTCAGTCAGTCAGTTCATTCTTACGCATCACAGCAGGGCATCATAACCTCAACACGGCACACGCATTCACGCACACAGACAGAAACGCACAAGTTGTCGCGGTGTTCTCGTTCGTGTGTGCTTTTGCGATAATAGCCAAAAGAAGAAGGCGTCTGTCTCTCACCGTTCGAGGGGTCCATGATTCGATCGATTAGAAGACGAAGAAGACGCACGTATATACGGAGAGACAGATATGTATATAGACACGCACTATATGTGTATATATAGGTGTATGTACGTCGACCTTCTCTCTCTCAATTAGAATCAATAAAGACGCCGCCGCCGCCGCCGCGTTGCTGTATAATATACAAATGTGTGTGTGTGTGTGTGTGTATGTATAAAACGTTGACGCGAACCCAGACTTCTTAGCCGTATCTTCCGAGAGAGCACATCACACTGTTTTCACTGCGACAAGTGTATTTATATACGTAAAACGGAGCCGTTTCAGTAAACTATGTTTAAACAACTTGTGCAATAACTGAACGAAGGAGTAAATGAAGCAGCGGAAGAACAAAATTATACAGACATAGTAGAAAGTACGAGCAATAATGAACAAAAACACAGAGAGAGAAATAACTGAAGGAGACGCGCCGCTCGCGCATAACACGCACAGAGAGAGAGAGAGAGAAAGTGTACCCGCGCGCGAGCGACAGATATATAGACAGAGCTGCGTACTGCGCGCGCGCGTATACGCGTACGCGTGCGTTCCGAGATTGAGCCGCCGTCGCCGCCGGGGGGCTTTCCTAGAGAGTCGTCGCCGCGGCGGTGACTCATACTCTGGCTGTCGGCCAACGACTTGGGGGAGGCGCGTATATATATATATATATATATATATATATATGTATACATGCTACTTTGCATGTGTGCGAGCGCGATTTTTGCCGCGATGGGAGCGATGGCTTTTTACGCGTGTGCAGCCGCTGGAGTGAGCTTTTTATATATACGTGTATACAGCGTGTCCTTGAGTCGCACGCGAGGGTAATGGGGATCGTTTAGCGAAGGGGCTTTTGTTTTTTGCAGCCGAGGGGCTCGCGGTTGGCTCGTTGGGAGTATGTAGGGTGGAAGATTATAGTTTCATGGGAGTTTGCAATGTTTTACCGGCTGGACTTTTATGCGCGAATACGCGAAACGACGCGGCTACGTAAGATCAGCGCGAGTTTATTGCGAGAAATGCGGCAGTATCGGCATATATACATATATATATAGGTTAACGGAGCATAGTGGAGGCTTCTTGCCAAAAAGCAGCCGCTGCTGTACGTGTGCAAACACAGAGAGAAAAAGAGCCAGCCATTCACCTTCCGCAAACCTTATTACTCGCTGTCGTGGGGTACAAATCAGACAAACGCAGCAGCGACGTTATCATTCAATTTTCCAGCTGAAATCTCAACGTCGCGATAATAAAAAAGGTATAAAGCAATATGGAGCTCAGCCTGCCGTAAAGCGGATATCTGCTGGACGAGAGAGAGAGAGAGAGAGATTCTCGAGTATATATAGTGTTGTGCTCGCGCGGAAGGTCAACGACTGTCTGCCTGGAGTCGAATGACCGCGAAGCTTATATATAGTTATACATTAGTCGATAACGGCCAGTGCAAAGCTTCTTCTCCATCACCTGGGTGACACCTCCTCCCGAGGGAGTTGTGTATGTACGTGTGTAAGCGCGAACAGCGTAAGGTATTTTCTCTCGGCGACGAAGCCGCGGAAAAATCGATCGATTCAATATATTGGGATTTAATATTTCAGAGTACGTCGAAGAAGGATATTATCGAGATTTCTCGACCGAGAGAGCATCGGCGAGGCTTCGTAATTGATCTTTATGAGAAATGGGGGTTGGAATTTTTTGTTTGATCAGCTGGGCCGTATATATGTATATTGAACGGACGCGAGACTGGGGCAGATTTTAATTTGATGGAGGCGCGGTGTATTTTTGGGATCGGCCGAGACTTAAATTTTTTCGATGGAATATTATAATTTCTATTTTAACGAATCATCACCTGCTGTTGGAAAAACCTTTTATACGAATTTCTATTAAACCAGATGACTCTTATATATATAAATTTTCGCGCGAAGCATCGATTAAAGAAAAAAGAACGAGCTAACGCTTCTCATTACTTTAACGCACACTTTTCACCAGCTGCTGCGCTGCTGCTGCAGTTTCAAACGAGCAACACACACACACACACATGCTCAAACAATTCATCTCTCAAAGCCGGCGCGAAACCGCTAGAGCCCACAGCCCTTTGTCGCACTTAGTCTCTCCAGCAGATGCAGCGCTTAAAGTTCCAAAAGAAGCAACTCAACCTAAATTTCAGCCTAACTCATCAGCTGTGTATATTTAGAATTCCCTCGCTCGCTTCGCATGTATATATATATATGCCGCAGCTTTCTCTCTACTCTCTCATTATATTATCAAAGCAGAGTCGTCGCGTTTTCAACTTCTCGCCGGTCCTTCTTTTTTCGCATCGGACTGCGCACAGGAAGATTACATTACATTAGGTTGGGTCGTTGCCAATCCTTTATCCCCCCTCCCCATCAAAAGCTAGTTACGGAGCTGCACAGCGCGGCTTGTAAATCTAATCGCGAAGCAATTTTATACATATCGAATCTGTTTATCGTATTTTCGAGAGGATCTGCATCTATACGTTTATATATAAGAACTAATCGTCGATACTACGTGGCGCGACTGTCGATACCCTTGGATTATATAGCTGACACTTCTTTTTTTTCGTTGGAACGTTATACACGTTTTATTGATTCTGCACAGATACACGCCCCCATATAAACTACGGACGAGTTTCATTTAAATGGAAATTCGGGTCTTTTCGATCTTTCTTAAGATGGCACTAAACGCATTACGCTCAAGACGGCCTCGCTCCAGAAACTGATGCTAGCATAAGTCACGAATCTGCATATTTTTCAAGAGCGCGAAAGTGAAAAGGCGGACGGACACGATGCTCGCGATCGATCGGCTAGAGAGTGTAGTGGGAGGGAAGGTAGAGAGAGAGAGAGAGAGAGAGAGAGAGAGAGAGAAGAGCGAGTCGAATTTGAAATTCATGGCTGTGTTGCGGGAAGATGAGACGGCTTTGTCCTTCGCGGGTATTCTCCCCGAGGCTGCTTTCTACGGGTAATTGGATGAGCCGATGGTGTAAACTCAATCAATGATAATTTAAGCTTTCATCGCGGCTGCTCGTCTCTATAACACAGATATACGGACCTACGGATATTACACGTATACGCAAGCACACAGCACAGCAAAATCGTTATCTTTCTCTCTGTTTCTTTCACGGCCCAAAGCGACAGACCCCTAAAAATAGGGGTCCACCGCTCAGCTTTTTTACCTTTCACGAGTGTCACCTGCTGGGATCCATAATCCACCGGTTCACGTGTGTCCGAAGAGCAGTTGTCTCTTGAACGACGATGCGGACCCCTATACGCACTCGCGCACAGTATATGTCTATCTATAACGGTTCTAAGGGTCTGCTTAGGCGGAGAAACGTTCGGAGATTCCTCGGGGCGAGAAGGTGCCGGCGGCGGCAGCAGAGCGGACCCGCTGCCGTCGTTCTGCTGCCATCTTGCCAGCAGCAGCAGCAGCAGTAAGACTCTTATATATATGTTCGGTGCGAATCTGTATGTACACAGCAGCAGACGAAAATCAATGCCGGGGCGCACGTCTGGGGGGGTGCCCCCCGCACAGCAGCACTACAGGTACTTTTTTGCACGAGTAAGCAAGTGAGCGAGAGAGTAGTGCACGCGCTTTGTTCGCTATCGCCTGTCTGCCAGTAGCTGAGGTACGGTGCGTGCGGCGGAGGCTCGTGTGCGGAGGAAGATGTGGGCTGTGGAGACGGCGCTTTGCGGAGAGACTACGCGACCAGCTGTGAAATCGATAACAGCGGGGCGTCGGTAAAGGGGAGAGATTTGACGGCCGGTGGTAACGGTTCCGGCTGTAGATATGTATATGGGGTGGCAAGGTGGCGCCATCGCTGCTCTTGCGGTGCGACGGTTGGTCATCGTGGACGGAGTTATCGGCTGATGGGGATGATGATCGTGTTCGATCGTTGTTGGGGTGCTCTTCGTTGCCGGTTCGATTCGGTAAATTGAGCATGGGGTTACCGTTACAACTTTGTGCTTCAGGATTATGCTGCTATTTTGTGAGTTATCAGATTATTGTCGTTCGCTGTGGTACATCCATTTGCTCGATAGATTGCTTTTAATATGTCGATCATTCTTTTACCTGCATAGAACTAAATGTCTCTACAAATAAATCAAAATATTCCATACAGATGGTGTATCGCTCGCATGCAAAGATCGAAGTGTGATGAGACGATGATCGCGACATCTATACACCCAAAAAATCGAAAAAAATAAGCATTTGATCGTCTGCAACCCCATAAATTCTTTCCCGAATTTCCGCGCCGATAACAGCTCACCCGCAGCGGGTAAACATAGGAACCTTTGCCCAGATAAAAGGAACATGGAACTGGCGCTGGCAGCTCCTATATACGTCCTGCAGTAGCAGCAGCAGCAGTAGCAGAGTTCCAACCAACCAAGCTTCCTTCCTTCCTTCCTTCCTTTCTCCTCATCCTCCTACCCGAGTTCACACACCAGCCATATAGGAAATCCATATACCATTGGGAAATTGGAGCACGTAGAGACACTGGTAGTGCGCATTGGCGCCATTCGACGGAGCCATTCTCCACGGTACTTTACATGCGAAATTCAAAGATTTCTACGCTACTACTGCTGCTGCTACTGCTACTACTGGCTATACCGTTCGGTTTATATATACATATACGCCTTATTCTTACCTTGTCCTCCGCCTCGTCGGCTCGTCCCTCCGCCTCTAGGACGCGCTGCTCCAACTCCGATAGCTGAAAGCACAGGAATATTGTTTCATTGAAACATATGTGTGCACATTATATTCGTATATATATAAATGTACAAAAAGGAGTTTTTAATATAATCTCTCAGCGAGTAATATCCCTGTTCCGAGTCATAAAGGTAAAGTCCAGCCAAAAAACCGCTATATTCCACCCCCCAGTAAACGTGGAACATCCGGAAACAATAGTATATACGAAAACCCGCAGGACTCTCTCTTTGTCCTATCTGGTACACGATATTCCCCAAAAATTCTCCGCGTATGCACCAGATAAAAGGAAGACTAATGCCTCTGCCGCCGACGACCCTCCAGCGGAACACAACAATAACAACAGTCCAAAAAAAACAATAAACTCCCGGGCAAAAATCAATACCGACCTCGCACACCGACGCGATAAGAATTAGCACGCGAGTCTCATCCCGTAAATAATTGACAGTCGGAAAAACGCAACGCAGTCCGCGTACACAATGCGCGCTGTGTTCTCGCCTTATCGGTTAGCACACTACACTCCCGGCGCGGGATCGTTCTTTACGCAGCTGCGTATCCATCATCGTTACGGGCATATTTATATCCCCCCCCCCCCCGAAAAAATGCGATAAATAACTCTCGCGCAGCTCTCCTTTATCCCCGAGTAATCAGATTATTGCCCACAAATCTCTCTCGCATGTGCGTGGGTGTGTATAGATATTTCCTCGGAAAAGTTTCTCCCCCCCCCCTCCCCCTTATACTCTCCGAAGTGTGCACTGCTGTCCAGTCGGTTTGTAACGAGCTTTTAATGTCGGCCGTAAAGATTTTGTAATGCGAATTTCGAACTGGCGGCGGACTCGGTGTAATATATAGGAGATAATGATCGCGCAATTTCGCGCGAGAGGCTAATCGAGACACAGCGGAATATTAAATCTTCCGAGTAGTTTATTTCGGGGGTGCGAAGGAGGGAGATGCTGGAGCTATAGGAGTAGTAAGCTGCAAGTGCGTGGACGGGAGAGTCGCTAATGCGCGCCAGAGCGAGACGAACAATTCCTTTTGACTGGGCTTTATGAGCTAACTTTCCTCAAGTATCGCATGCGAGTATAGCGCCGTCTCATTGATATTTTATTACACTTGGCTGAACACACTGCGTGCGATCATCAGCAGTCTTTGGCGCTTAGTTGTTACATATAGTTTGATAAATTGGTTGTATCGGAACGAAATTAAACGCGTATAATCTTTCGCAACTTAATTTTTTATAAATTTATTACAAGTACTTTAAAAAGACTTCTTTATTCCCTTTGGTGTAATATTATTACACTATACGTACGATATCTAAATTTATTTTGTATGATTTTCTATCGAGAGATGATGCTAGAATGCATCAAAGCTATAAGTTTCTTATTTTCTTTCATCAGTTATCTCTTATCTTTTTGCTCTATACGCCCAATCATCCCTGTCTGTATTTTTCGATTCATCGGAATAAAAAAACAATCCTACCCCCAGTATCACATTCCCTTCGTCTCTTTCCAACCGGAAGATCATTATCAAAAAGCATCGAGTGCGCGCAGCACGCTCGAAATTCGTTATCCTTTTATCCTGGGCAGCTCTCGGCGCGACACCCCTATAATCCGACCAATTTTCTTCTGAATAATTCATGCGGTCATCAGCATAAATTCATTAATGAATAACGAAAACGCTTTCCGATACCGGCTGCTCTGTGTGTCTATGGTGTCCATAGCACCGCACTGGATTAGACGCACGTTTAGAAGCTATAATCTCCCCGACGCGCATCGGCAAATTGGGGATCGATCCCTGTGCAGGACAACAAAGCTTCGTTAAATTTGATATCCCGGTAAAAGTGCATCGCAGGCGGGCGTAACGAGGATTTAATGCGCGTATATATATACATATATATACATGCCCGCCTTGAAGCCAGTTCGCATCGATTGATATATACGTCCTGTCTTTTTTTTCCCTCGTGTTTCCTGAGCGCCGCTGTGTTTTATCTCGACGGCCGATGGGCTTTTAGGCCGTTCCACTCTGTCGCGACTTCCTTTTTTTTTTTGGTCGCTGTTGTTTTTCGGCAGTTGCATGAGTACTATATGGATGCATGTAAAGCGTCGCAGCAGTTTTGTCAGGCTGCCAAACTGCGTCGTCAATCTTTCGGGTGTTTGCGAGCTATATACACGACGTGTGTGGAATTCGCTCCTGACACTTTTTGCCGAAGTACCCGCGGACAATTAAATCTGTATAATAATATAATAATGATTCATTTGCATCGATTTGCATACGATGATGCCGTGCATCAGTGTCATCGTTTAAAATATATATATCGCTGCACCCACGGCAAGTTTCTCGCCGGGAACTATATATGCGCCATAATTCAAAATGCAATTTCGCGTACACACGGATACTCCCCCGAAATTTCCAGCTGATCAATACCCAAGAACATCGACTTCCTGCAGCTGCATACATGGCCGAAATTACTCAGTCATTCAACACGTACGTATATCCGAATTCCCAAGCGCGTCGCAAATAAACCAAGAGGAAATTTCGGAAACCATATACCGACTAATAATCCTCCCACCCACACATGTCGAAGGACCCATAAGAGGGAGACTAATCCTTTCTCCAGTGAACCGATACACATACGAAGGCCTGTGCACCGACTCTATGGAGACTGGGGTTGCGCTAAATGTCAGAGCTGCCATAAATGGTCTGGCGCATCTAGTCCGGTGCAGATTAATTAAAAGCCATCAGGAGGGGGTTAATCTACACCAGGGCTACTGCGCACCTCTCAGGCTTAAGTGCAATTCGCGCTGGCCCCGGTCAACCGCGAAATATAATTATACCACTCGGGCACCTTGCCTCCTATATATATATGAGCGAGAAGTGTTAGAGTCTCTATTGCTACGCCGTGAATAATTACGGCGTCGACGCGTGTCATATTGCCGTCGTTGTTATAGAGCCTTAAATATAACCGTGAAAGAATATTTTTCTTATGCCAGTGTTATGTCTGCTACCGAGCGCGCATCGTAACCTTGGAATTTGTTGTTTTGGAGTACAGTTTAAGTAATGTCATAATCAATTCAGATGTTCCTGCAGGTCTGACGCATCCCGACAGTTTCTACTTGAAAATTATTCTTTTCGCTTGATCCTGTACCCAGCCGTGAAGCGTCAATCGAACGCGTCCATATATCGCACCAAGACTCGATAAAAGCGTCTACAGAATAGCTCATCCCATAACCGAGTAACCCGAGCTATTCTCCGGACGACTCGCGGTTAACCTATACTCTCGACATCTTCCTTGTAGGTGTCGTCGTCGCGATAAAAAGCTTGACGGCGTCGTTCGCCTGTATACGGATAACGATGACCCTTGGAGATTTCGGAAATTCGGTATCGAGTTACGAAGCTATGTAATTCCGACTGATCAACGCACACGCGTCTCATTACTTGCCGTCTTCTTTTCTCGGTACATTAGCGCGCGGGGAACATATCGAAGAAGAAGAAGCGACAAAACACGCGGAGAATGATCTCGTCTAGAAGAAGAAGTAAGCAGTTAGTCGCATCTGGCGGAGTAGGCGGCGGAGACGCTGATAAAGCGACGGAAGAAGCGAGAGAGAAGCGGAAACGCCTCGTTGTGGGGGCGACGAGAGAATGCGCTGATGGCACACCATACGAGTTTCTGCGGTTTATTTCTTCTTCCCACAGCTAATGAAGTGGAGTATAAAAAAAAAGATCAGTTTCCGAATCTTATTCCACGGCCCTCGATAACCTTCGCCGCTTCAACTGCAGCGTGTCTATGTACCATGTATATAGCTACAACTTCGTCTTCTTCTTCTTCTTCTTTTATTAGTCCGGTGCAACGGCCTTTAGAAGGAAGATGGGATTCGACTTACATTAGCCATGTCAGACGCACTGCTTTGGCCTCTTACCCAAGAATACATCCCTTTACTCCTTTTTCTCTCTCGCCGCCCTCGCAGCGCGAAATATACGATTTCTAGAGTCTGCTGCTGCTGCTCGGCTTTACGATCGTCCCTTTTCTTCTTCTTCCTCTCTCGCAGCTTTTCTTTATTTTGTTTTCCTTCTCCAGCCGCGACTTTCGGCGCCCTAATGAAAAGTCGAATCACCCGCGGAGGCAACTTTTCAAACGAGCGTTTCTTTTTCTCGTTTGGTACAGGCGAGCGTCCTCGCTGTTCGCTTTAACGGCCAGTGTGTTTGAATCGTTTTCTATGATGTCCCGGGCGGTACTGCTTTGAAATCGTTGTTCCTGAGAGCGTCGTCCGAAAAATAGTTTGCGAACTTTTCGAGCGTAATATGGGAAAGTTTCGGTGTACGTGCGGAATTCGGAAAAAAAATAAGTATATCGAATGACTAGACACTGCACGTGTACGCAATGCGGATTCTGGCCGGCAGCCAGATACAGTGTCAGCAGCAACAACAACAAGAACGATTAGCAACAATAGTCATTTGGCAGCTGAGGCAGACTGACCGCGCGAAATCGGTTCGTTAACGCACGCGTAGTGTTACACTCGCGTGACACGTAAGCGCGTTGTGGTATACATCGGCGTATTCTTCTTCTTTGTGGTGATCGAGATTTGGGTAATTTCTCACCTATCTTATCGGAGAAGTTGCATGTTTACCTGAGAAGTCCGACGGTGTATGCGTGTAATAACCGAAGTTGAAACTACCAAACTACCAGAGCCATTACCAGCTCGAGGATAGATAACACCGCGCTTAAAGTACCTCACGATTTTACGGGCAACGCTCCGCGGGCTGTCAATATTGGCTCTGTATACTTCGGCTCTCCGAATAGTATATATATAATATATAACGAGCCTCTGCCAATATTGGTCTACCCATAACCGCACCTGCATCACGCAAAGTGGACATTCTCTCTTCGCCGTGGCTATATCGAATAATATTCAGTTACACATCGATATAGAGATAAAGAGAGTGAGTGAGAGAGGAGGGGGGGGGGAGAGAAGAATCGACTACTCTGTAGGATTTTATGACGAGGAATTACGAGCCGACGCGTTATCGACGCGACAACAAAATGCTCCTAGAAGCTTCCCTCCTCTCTTTTATCCCGAAGGAGAAGAATGTGAGAGAGAAATTGAAGGAGTAGCGCCGTAAAGACGTCCGCGACTCTCTCTTTCTCTCTCTCTCTCTCGGATCACCTGAGAATTGCCTCGCGTCGGCGCTATATACACCCCCCTTTTACGCGCTGCTCTTCTCTCTTTTTGTTATTATACCCTTGCCGAGTATACGTATATGTATGTACGCTACGGCATACATATTCGGTGTACATATCGTTGTTCTCGCTGATTGTGATTTAATTACAACATCCACTGGCCGAATATATCTGGCAAAAAGCCATGTTTGCGTTTAACGAACTCTCGCTCGGTATATGCACTCTGCATTGTAAATAGAGCACTGCTGCACGTCGTGTGTGTGTGTGTGTGTGTGTACAGCAGCTCGACGAAATTATTTAAGCCAAGGTAAACAATACCCCCGGCTACTTCCAAGTTAAATTAGCGCCACGTTACAGCGCTGTAGTTTCATTCGTATATATATATATGTAAAAAAAGCTCTCGACATAATGGCGTTATATTCAGTGTGTATATATATATATATATATATATATATATATATATATATATATATATATATTGCTCTTGTATAGCATATCATACGAGAGAGCGTCAAGTGGAGCTGGTTTTCTACCGAGAAAAGCGCACTCGCAGCTATCTTTCTTTATATCACGACGCGCGTGTGCTCTCATGAAGTACATTATGCAAGAGATACGCATTTATCTGCGGCAACGCCGGCGACGCTGCTTCCTCGGGGATGTCGTTCTCTCACTACTCTCCTCGTGATTCCTGCACTACTCTCACGTGTGTTCAAGAGGGCCTTGCAGTGTATAAAAATTGAGTTGACGAGTTTATGCCGGAATATGATTTTAATCCTTTCGATATGTGTATCGTGTTAAATTCTCTATATAACAGCAGTGATTGGACGCCTCATGAGCGATGATAATCTTTGAATTGAGTGATCGATATTTCGAAATGTATATATATATATATATTAATCAGTACGTTGCACGAGCTGACAGGTATACATGAATATTATCATCATCATCATCATCAATTCACAGGAAACGTGTCACGTATAAAACAAGCATCAATATATAAACTGAAAATGTTGTCGCACAGGTATATATAAGAAACAGCTTGTTTCGTCTCAACAGCCACTCGAGCCAACCATCAAATCAGCCGCGAAACACTCCAATCACCACATTTCAAATTCTTCCCGCCATAACCCTCTCCTTCGGGGAAAAAATTCTCTCGCGCGCGCACTCGAGAGAATCACGGATACGGGGTAGTAAAAAAGACTCTTCTCTCTTACACTAGTCCGCCTCTAAAGTGCAGTCGCAGCTGCGCGAAAAAATCGTCTCCTCTTACTCGTCGCTGTTATTGTAAGATACTGCGCGCGACGACCGAATCATTTCCAAGAGTGTCGGAACGATAAAGTCGAGCTTTTCGTTTATCGTCGCCGCTATCACGAGCTTCTTCGTTCACAAATGAATCCGGACTTTGTTCGTCTGCTGGGGATCATCAGGACGTTAATGAGTTCGGCCGCTGCGTGTTATATCCTGCTTTTTTTCATGTCTCCGATGGATATAAAAATTTCAACGAAACACGCGGGATTAAAAATGTTTATGCAGAGCTGGCTCTCGCTCTGTTGTTTTATATTTGAGAAGGAAAGCGTATATGCTGGATTAAAATTGCAAACGAATCTGTATTATGCAGCTGCAGGGCCGAGTTTAGTTGGACGAGATAAGCTACTTCTCGCTCTGAAGGGATGAAATATTAAACAAGTTTCGCAAATTACGTGAATTTGTTCATAATTCCCGGCTTTATCCGCGAATTTCCCCAGCATGTGTAAGAAAGAAACTTTTTCGCGCTTCCGAAAAATAACTGCTCGTATATATAGATATAGGTCAGCGTTTAGTCAGGCAGAGACCTATGTGAAAAAAAACGAATAACCCTCCCACGAGTTCAGCAACGCGACCGTTTCCGGATATACATTCGTGTGTCTAAGCGGAAAGGGTATAAGTTCCCTAGTAACACAGATCCCTTCCATCCCTGCGTCGACTTACATTAAGCGCAGGGCTCCTTTTCCGCGGGCGCGAAATAATTAATACGTACGGGGCTCCCGAGGGCGATTTCATAACGAGGGGATATAGCACCGCGCGGGACGCATAATCGCCAGTATAGCAGCGCGGACTTTTTATATTTCGCGATGATGATGATAATGATAATAATAACGACGATATACACACGCTTGTAATTAAAAGTGATAACAATCGCGCAGCGGGAGAGAAGCTTCTTTTTCTTTCTCTCTCCCTCTCTCTCTCTCTCTCTCCCTCCCCCCCCCCCCGTTTTTAAGAGAGAAAGAGAGAAACTCGCCGTAATTATAAACGTTGCTAGTGGGTGGGCTTTAATAAAGACATTGTGTGCGTCTGGACGACCGAGAGGAGAAATATACAGAGCAGCGCGTGTAACGCTTTATTTACGCTGCAACTGCGTGTAATTAAGTGTAAGCCAAAGTGCGGAAATTTAAAAGAACGAGCGGTTCCAACGCTGAATCGCGTCAAAAGTTCGCTGAATCGAAAGGGCATCAACGTCGCTCTACACCTATATACATATCCACTACGCTGCCCTCGAGGTGTGTACCGCCTTCGGTTAATTAACGTACAAGGCACCGAGGAGGTCATCTCTCTCTGGATTTGCCCGAGAGTGAGTGAGAGAGAGAGACGGCGCAAACAAACAAACGAGCGCATAACCCAAACAAGGGAGCAGTAGAGGGGAGCCGAGTATAAGGACCGAGTATGCGAACCCTCAAGGCGGATGCGAGAGGGGATGGAAGTTGAAGGTGTATGTATATATAGTCAAGTGGTTAGAGCCCGGAGGTTAGTCGGGGTTATTGGCTTTGATGGATATGGTTATGGCCAGTTCTCCTGCGGGGGGTCGATGAGATTTTTGAGTTATCGCTGCGATTTGGGAAATCTCATCATGGAATACTGCTGCTGCCAACTTACGATTGTTTAGAAGTTGAACTCCAGCTCACCCCCGTTTTTAGCCCCTAACCACGTACTCTTCCATCGCCCCGTATATATCCCAGTCATGCCTAGCTGCAGCCATATCGTCCAGTGTAACGTTGCTTCACACAGAGGACTATACGATGCAGCTGCAGCGGCATAGGTCGATGGATTTCGAGCTATAGCTCGCGGGGAATGTCACTGAAGCGCCAAGTGGTACTCGCTTTCGGCTGTTTGCGAACGGCGATTCCAGCAGCACTATATGCGGCCGTGTAATTGGGGATGTCTGCCGAGTTTCGCGGCTCGATCGATTCTCTCTCGCCCTCTCTCTCTCTCTCTCTACTCTGTGGCTTCATGACTAAGAGTCGTTTGACTGCCTAACCCGATTTTGTATTTTTAAATATTATTAGGATATAATAAACTAGTTTAAAGGGGGCTGCGAAGTCGATTGAAAATTGGAATTTCCCGCCTAGAAATTATCGACTAAAAATGTCGGTAATTTTTGGAAACTCACTCGTTCCCCTCGTATAAGAGAGTTATTTGGATATAACAGTTGATAATTTACGTGATTATGGAGGGCAACTCAGTTTACTTTTCGCATAAAACAAAGCAGATTCTAAATGAATTCAACTATTCAACTCATGGTTGGTAAAACAGTTTCAGAGGCAACAGAAGATACTTGAAACCCCGTTAAAATAAAATATCCATTCTCACTACTCTTCGATTCTCGCGATGAAACAAAATAAAACAGGACGAGGTGGAGGCGCGTCAGCACGTGCCGTGTCATATTATTACACCTATATATATACATGTATATATATATACATGTATACACGTATGTGTATACATGTATAATGTATGTACCTATATATATACATGTATACACGTGCGTATACACATCTCATTCGTATGCGCGACTTTTATAAGCCGTCTTCGCTTGTTCGTCTTCGGCGCTGCGGCGCGTCTTCTTTTTACGGGCTCCTTTTCGAGAGACGCACTGCTACGCGCGCGCGAACAGTCGAGAGCTTTTAGTTTATTGGAGTTGAAACGAAGGCGCGGATTTGCGCGAAGCTGCTGCCTTTTTGTCGACGACGACGCCGGAGTGAATCTAGCCGCCGAGAAACTGATTGAGTAAGCTTTTTATGGAGCGCCGGAAGTTTTCGGAGAATTGTACGTGCTTGTTTGGGATCTACTTCAGTTTACATTTTTATATACTATACCCAAAGGCTTTTCAGAGCGAGCGCATTTTATCAAAGAAATATATAATAAACTTAATTTTTGAAGAAAAAAACTCACTGCCGCGTTTTATCCTACTCTTGACATCGCAGTACTCGCGCTCGAAATATATTGCATAAAGCCCGTCCTTTGTACCGTGACTCTCGATAAGTGACACGCGATTACAACGCAGTCGGCTCGCGCAAAAAGCCATTAGCTTAAGGGCCAGCCGCTTTTACTGTGAGTTTTAATGCGGCGGCGCAATTAGTTTTGCGGGCGATAGTGAGACACCGGTGTATTAGGCAGTGTATATGGCTGCGAGACCTCAATCGGGACTGTATAATGTTCGCTATTTTTCCTTATTCGCTTATCTATTTTCTTTGTTCGAGAGATTTCTTTATTTCGCCGAGTGGGAAGTAGTTTTTCTTCACGAGGGAGACTTGAGATTTGATGCTTGCATTTATTTTATGTTTGTTGAGGTCGTTTATGATATATGACAATATGCTACGGGGAAAATGTTGTTTATTTTGCATGATGATGATGTAACGAATATTTATTTTGTACACAGTCTAGTCCATTTTACAGCAATAAATATTCAAACCAGTTATGATAATGGATGATAATGACTGCGCCAGAATGTAATGTTTATTATATACACGTGTACTTTTGTTATACTCACGTACGCCGTGAAAGTCTCCAACCATTTTTAATTAAAACAAAACATTGCTACTGTTCTCTCAACTCACCTGTAACATAAAAGAAAAATAAATACATTAGTCATCGCGTAATAATATTTGCAATATCAAATTAGAATTTCAAAATATTTCAGAGTAAACTATAAGAGCGCGTCACCGTTGCTCTAAAAATAATTCAAAAGCATAGTGCCTCTTCGAGTGAAATTCAACCTTTCAGAATAGTTTAATCGCCAAAGCCTACGCACCTCCCAACGACCTGCGTCCGATGCAATATGCATGCAAGCACACATATGCGCGCGACGCAAATCCAAAAAAGACGATAGAGCTCTTCATCTCTCATCCTGCTTAATCATTGAATATTTTATCCAAAGCTTTCAGCGCTAAAAAAAACTTCCTCATCCGGCATGTAAATAAGAGGTGGTACAGGACCTTTCGCTAATCACCGACATCAATGAAAATATTTGAAATCCCCCCCCTGTATACTGTAAGCTCAAAAGGAACAGGACTCGCTTCGCTCTTAATCCCCCGGGGCTGGATTAGAAGGGAGTAGCAGCCCGGAAAAAAAATTCGGAGCTCACCGAGTGCGCAAAAACAACAAATAAGAGAGTGACAGGTTGATTTTTTTCGGTGCGCGACTCTCGCATGATTTTAAAGATAAAAATAAATATTTTTTAAAATTCCCTCTGTAAAATCGCTCGAATATTCCCTTTTGCGAAGAAAGAAAATATAAGAGCGCGTCCGCGAATGAATCTTTAATTCGCGTATAATTCGGAGAGAACCGCAGAAAAAACTTCTCTCTCGTTGCAAGGCGAGCAGCTCATGAATTTTCGAGCTGCGAAATATGCGCAGCCGCTGCCGGCCGTGAAATTTCCTTGACGAAGTTTGCGCGTCGACGCCTGCATGCCTTATATAAAGCCTCGATCGGAGCGTCCTGTATATAGCGAGTTGATTCTACATATATATAGTTGGGGTTTATTATTTTCAGTTATTTCTTCACCATTATACGTTGTGTGCGTCGAAGCTGTATAATTAGAGAGAGAATTAGGACGCGGGCGATATAGCGATAATGCGTCGGTTAATTAGTTGTGGATAGATATTTGTATATATAATATTCCCCTGTGTATAATAGTTTGACATTATGCTAATGTAATTGAGCTTCGGGTGCGACACACTCGAGGGGAAATTTTACACGCGTAATAATTACGTTGAATCGAAATTAACGAAGTAACATGAAAATTCTCGTAAGAAGCAAAGAAGACGCATCACGCCGTGCGTGAAACGCAGGATTTAATCAAGCCTGACCAGTAAAATTGTAACACCGTAAAACCGAGTTCAGCCGCGCGTTTAAATAATAATAATATAACAACGGCGCGTGCTCATGACGGATGTATTTTAATTTCGCGTCGCGCGCCGCGGCGTTGCGAGCTTTAATTAATAGCTGCGCGCAGTAAATGCAGTGGGCGGCAAACACGTGGCTATGCAAATCATCCGTGTAAAATCCAAATGTTAATTTTCGGGAAAATGCGTCATGCCCATCAGCTCTTATATGCACACTATATAGTAATGTAGTCCAGGAGAGAATTTCGTTCAAATACCCTCTTATATATAATTATAAGCTTGTGTATATTAATCTTTCTTCGCGCTTGTTGTATATAATATATTACGATAATAATGATCCCAGAGTTATGAATATTACGAGTAGCGTAACGTCAACGCATTAACAATGTGCGCGGCGACCCCGAAGCTATTGATTATCGGGGTTATTAGTATTTCATCGAAACTGCTGCACTATGGGGATCAACGTTTCAATAGCCTCGAGGGAGGATAGAGAGAGAGAGAGAGAATATTACGGAGCCCTATTCTCGTTAAAAATTCTTGGGTAGCAACAAAGAAGACAGTGGCGAGGCTTTGCGGGAATAAAATGTAAGTATGGGCATTAATTTAAGGGGCCGCGCTGTGTGCGCGCAGCTCGTTGTAATTATCGGCTCTCGTCTAGACATAGGAAGAAGCCGGCTGAAATTGAGGCGCGTGTAGGTGTGCGTGAGAAGATCGAATATTAAGCAGGGCGAGAGGAATACGGCAATCGGTTGTTTGTTAAACTTTGAAATCGAATATTTTTTCTTTCGTTTCCGTAAACCGAGGTACATAACAAGATGGAGGGGGGGGGGGGGTCGTGGAATACTTGGAAAACTTTTTCGTTGAAGCAATCATCATATTCCCTAACAATCCTCGCGTCGCCATTAATTTACGTAACGCGTAAATTCCGCAAAAGCAGAGTGCATGCTGCACACAAGAATGCCTCCAGCGCCTCTAGCACGCTATATAGCTCGGGATAATTAAAAATGGAAACTAATTTCCTGAAGCAGCGGTGCAATATGAGAATACCTCAGCCCCGAGTGTCGCTCGCGCGCACTCGCGAAAGTAATATTCAGCCGCAATATCTTTTGACCCCGACGACGAAGACGACGTCCTCGAGCGACACTCCTCGAGCTTCGTCGTCATCGTCGTCGTCGTCTCTCGCCCTACTCTTTCTCTCACTCGTTCGTTTATGTGCTCAGGCGAGAACCTCTTCTCTCCACTGTGTGTGTGTGTGTGTGAGGTCTGACTAATACTTACGAGGGCGAATTTTTTACTCGCGTCACTTTATTTGTCGTCGGCTCGCCGGTAAAATTAACGGATAGCTTCTTCCCGTAATTTTCAAGCACGAACAAAAGCTTTCTCTCCCCTCAGTCGAGTTCCCAAAGCGAGCTTCGAAAATGGAGAGCGGGAAAAGGAAGCTGCGCTTCGACAAAAGCCTCTTGCCGAGAGATAAATCGCTCGGTGATGTATATATTATTCTCTTTCGCCCGATTGTCGGCGGGCAGTATAGCCTCGGGCAACTCGCCGAAATAAATCCGCGAACTGCACACCGTCGGTGTCTTAATCGACGTCAGCGGCAGGCGGAAAGTTCGCTAAGGGTCGCGTAGTCTCGTCGCTCGATCGTAAAAGTACACACACACATATATATATATATATATATATAACTGTACGTATTGCGCGCGATCGTTATTTCGTGTGTATACACCTGCGAGTTATTATGGCCGTGCCGAGAGTTAAACTCGAGAGCTTTTAGGGGATATTTTAGTTTGCGAGAGAGAGAGAGAGAGAGAGAGAGAGAGAGAGAGAGCTGGGGCATTAATCATGCTGTACTGCGTAAATATTCGCGCAGTTATAGAATATAAGCCAGATACTGTACTGTACTCTAAGTGGATACATAACATTGGAGAGATTAGGCTTGACTCTCTGCGTGATGCGTGAAATCTGAAAATATATATATATACATAGCGGAATAACTGCGTCGAAAATTTATACCGAAAGTTCGAGAGCGCGCGCACGTGGGCCGTTTCCGAGCTCATGAAAGCCTTAAAACGCAGGTCGAGCCAAATTCGAAAAGCTCTGGCGGATTACGAGGCCGACGAAGTAGGCGAGAGATTCTCTCTTTCACGAGCGATCGGCAGCAACGACAACCGAATTTATACGAATCCGATTTAGAGCCGAGGCTATATCCGTACATTGTTTACGCGCGCCGGGCGTAAAAAGCTCCAGAGAGCTTGCGAGGATTCGCGATGAAGCAGGAGGGGGGATCGAGAGGGTGCGAAGGATTAAAGTATTAGAGGGAGTTGGGAAAATTAGTAGATATCTGCTGATATATAGAATCGTATAGCCACGTGTTTTAATAAAAATAGATTTTGGGCGAATAATTCTCAGGCGACGTTTCCAAAGAAAAATCAAAGTAAACGAATTTGACCCAACTGTCGTCGAAATTTCTCCAAAGCGCATAAAAACAAAAATCCGGAAAATCGTAAACAACCGTAGCGTTCGAAAAATCGCTTAGGACGCTAGAGCGAGGACTCGGTCTAGCTCGAGATAAAGGAAAGAGCTACTGCCTTGTAAAGCTCGTAACCCAGATGCGTCCCCGGTATTTTATTGCCCCTTTTACGCGGCGCCGACGAAAAAACGACGAGCCAGACGCCGTATACACACGGACAACCCCTCCGGCGTTGATATTATGCTCATCGGCCCTCACACGCATGTGTGTGTGTGTGTGTGTGTGTCGGTAGTAAAGCCCATCAAGGTTCGCTCCTGTATTTTCTTCCCTCGTATCGCAGGTGAGGGACTGAAAAGAGCATATGCGTAGCCGGGAAATTGAGCGACTGACGCTTTTTTTTATGAAGGCACGCGCTATACTGAAAACTCTATTGTCTATACAGGACGAAATGATTATATTCCTAGTTTGCATGTGGCTCTTGGAAATTTTATTTTTTCCTCCTTCGATTCGCTCCGAAGTTTACTTGCGGATCTACGGGAGAGCCGGTAATCTACGAGGGAAAAAAATGCTGCAGATTTTACGGGAGAAGAGAGCGAGAGAGAGAGAGAGAGAGAGACGGCGGAGAATGATGTGTTCGTGTTTTGAAAGGGATCTCCGCAGCCGTAATTCCGCGCCTCGATACACAATTGAAGGGCGGAGAGACGTTGGGTTAGACGAATAAGCGCGAGAGAAGGTTTCAAGGCTTTCGTTGGGAAATGACGGCTGCGCGTTTTTCCCGGGATTTCGGGGAGATTTTTCTCAGGCAGATGATGGAAATGTTGTTTGCCATGAATTAGGTATATAAATATACGTTCGATTTTTTGGACAGACAGTCGGAGGAAACAGGATTTGGAAGCTTTTGCAAAGCTACGTGAAAAATATTTCGTCAGGCCGTTGAAATTAGGAACAGAGGGATGTTTATTATATTACAGTGCAACGGAAGCTCCGGAAATTTAAATTAAAACACAAAGCGCACGTCGCTGTCGAAAAAATAAAACAATCTCCTACGCTTACGCCTCGCAAAACATCCTCGAAAGTCCTAATTCTTCGGGGCAAAGGCACTGCGTGTGAAAGTATAAAATTAAAAAACTTTCCTTTGAAATGCATAATTCGCGTAGGACCGAGAGACGAAATTAAAAAATTTCCCTACACAAGTCGCAATTTGCATGCGTCGCCACTCTTTCTCTCTCTCTCTCTCTCTCTCTCTCTCTCTCTCTCTCTCTCTCTCTCTCTCGTCTGCAGCTACACACAACAAACGCAAAAGAGGAACAGCAGCAGCCAAACTTGCAGCATACACGTGGGAGAGAGAAAGAGAACATTTCCCGGGTGTACCCGACACGGCTAATGAAAGCAAAGGCTGCGCCAAGTGTCATAACGTGTAACGCTCGAGAGTAGAAGAGAGAGAGAGAGTCTGCTGTCAGTTTCGCTGAGTGACGTTTTTATTGATAAGACAGGAGGAGCTTCAAAGTTTCGGGTATACGGCTCTACGGGGAGCCGTGCGATCCTTCAAACTGCGGCTGCGCGAGGATGCGTACATGAGATGCGACGACGAGAAAAGAAAAGAAAATTAGAGGCTGATTGTGAGAACGATATCGAAGATGTACGTATACAAGAGGAAATCGATGCACTACGAGAGGAAAGAGGTGTAATGACGAGAGTTGAAGAGCCAAATGCGATCAGCATAATAGAGCAGAGGATAACGATAGGGATGGGTCGGACGAGACGTTCTCCAGGTTGATTTTCCCTTTTTTTCTTCGATACCAGAGGATTGTCTCCTCTCTTATTTCGTCGACGTAAAGCGCACAGCCACTCTGAGTAATGATATTACTCGTTAGAATTTGCCTCGCTTCGTTTATCGTCTCGACTGCCAATTTACTGCAAATTCAACGTCGCGGGCGTCTCGCAAAATAAATCGCAGAATACAAGATACGATCGACATTGTATTGCTATAAGATCGCCGATAGCCGCGTAAACTTTATACATATTTTTTCAGCGGACACCGTGAAAATTGTAAACAAAGAGCGTCTGTGCTGCGCAAAAAAATTGAAGCTCGTTTATCGGTGAATCGAGATGGAAAAACGCGAAGTGGAAATAAAAGGTGTATATATATATACGTACAGCGCATCAGGCATCAGAGAAAGAGAAACTACAAAGTGCAAACGCGAAAAACAAAAAACGTGTAGCAGCGAGGAGAGATATAGAAACGAGAAGAGCAGGCTGAATGAAATAGAGAGGTGTATCAAAGAAACGCGGCCCGTAAACAAAAGAGCGCACTAAAAAGCTCCCGGCTATATGTATGTGTATATATAATACTCTTCGCAGACAAGCGAGAGAGAGAGAGAGCAAGTTCGAATCGAGTTAAGAATTAAAAGGGGTATCGATCGTCGAACTCTCGTCGGCGCGGAGTCTATATACGGGGGAGTGATGCTAGTGGCATTTTCTTCTTTTTTTTTTAGAAGCCAGACTTCGTCTAGATAGGAAAACTTTGGAGGAGGGGCTGCCCGACTTTTAAAAGCCAGAAGTGCAGCAGGGCTAGACTGAGCCACGGCCTTCGAAAGTGTTTTCATCTTCTAGGCTGTAGGGGGGGGGATATATACGCTTTACAAATTAAGTGGAGTAAAGCGACTTTCGACGGACGGAGCTACTGCTTGTTGAGTGTTTACTGAGGGTGCAAGGCAATATAGTGAGTCCGAATGCACTTCTTTCGCTGGTGGAAACCCATCGGTATGTATTGAAGAATTTCTGATACGCTTTTTGCGAGCTTGAAGTGGGAGGTGATTTTATGCTGGTGTCGCTGTGCCTTTGATTTTCTCGGTTACAAAATATAGCTTAACGCAAACTTTGAAACAAATCTGCGATTGCATAATATTTCGTATTTCGATACGAAAAATTAATTCTAAGAATTTCATCGAAATTCCAGATCACTGAGCCCGGCGATACTCGTAAGTCAAACAAGCTCTGCGCACACACAACGTTTTCCAAATTCGTCCAGCATAGCAGCTCACTCGCATTACCACAAATCCTCAAACAACAAGCACCCCCCACGTCAGCAAAGAATCAACACAAAGCCACATCGACAAAGCAAACAAAGAGAGGACTATACCCGCAGAGATGCTTCACCTCGTCTTATCTCCTTTCTCTCGTCAAAGACATCGACAGCAATGCCAATTGAAGCCACACCACGAAAGAGACAGAGAGAGAGAGAGAGAGAGAGAGAGCTTTCCTTCTCTGTTTGATTCCGAGAGAGCAGGGGACGTCGACGTTGGCGAGTCGAGAGATAGGGATAAATCCCCCGGACACACTGATACCGCGGCACATTAGCCGAAAGTCCTCGGATGCTGCTGCTGCTGTCGCTCTAGGTGAGATTATATAGACGTACGGGGGTCTGATGTGTATACGTCGCGTTCGGAGATTAAGGTGCGGCCATGGTTGGGTTGAGATCAGACAGCTGCGGGTCGCAATTTCCCTTGCTCTCTATATACAGAGAGATCTAATTCGCCGTCGTTGCGGATTGACCAATGGAATTCGAAATGCCGCGATTAGTCGCGAGAATATGAAGGGCATTTTTAATGTACTATTACTCGTATCGCGTGAATGGAAGCAATCAGCGCGTTCTGTGCGAATGATTTTCATCGATATTCTCTCTCGGAGAAAATTGAAAGAGCAAGAGTTACATCCGTTCACATGGTCATCCACACACATGGAGAGCTGAAGAAACGACCGATGCGCGGCTTTGACGCTCGAGTCTGAATAGCCACTTCGGAGCCTACGGCTGCAAAAAAGAGAGCGTCGATTGAAACGAGCCTTAAATGACCGCATCGACGAGTGCGGCTGTCGCGTTTTTTAAGCAGCGCACGCGACGACGTGGAATTGAAAAAAAATTCTCTCTAAATACGAAGAATGCGTCCTTTGTCGATATATACCATTAGTTAATAGATCATTGATCTGTCGTTACGTTACCGAAAGGTTTTTGGAACGCTGTGGCAAAAGAGAACGAATTAAAATTTCTTTCGAACTTCGATGCAGCCTGTGCTCGCTGGGCTTGAAACGAACGTCGTCGTACACGTGGCTCGACGGCGATAAGAAGGGAGACTCCTCGACTTTATTAGGACGAAGGAGGGGGGGGATCATTTTCGGGAAATTGCGAGACGAGCTATGCGGCCGGAAACGCGATAAGCGTGTGCTCAGAGCCCTGGAAGAGATGGCCTCCGTCGTCGTCTCGCAAAGCATGACGAGAGCTATAAAGAATATCTCTCATTTTTTTTTCTCTCTCTCAAGACGATGAATATTGCAAATTAGCATCGAACTTCACTGATTGATCGAATAAATCAGGAGAGGAAGTGTATACACCGCAGAAAAATTTCAATCTACATACCTCCGCTTCCGCATCAATTATTCAGAGCAGCAGTAGTGGAGGTGGCTCTCCACAGCGCAATAACTCAATATAAAGGCGCTTGCGCGTCGGTGAATAAGAGAGAAAGCTATGAGGAAAAATAAGGCGTATAAGTGCCGGTCTAATTGATAAAAATTACCCCGGACTACTGTGGCCCTTTGGTAATGGAGAGCCGGCTGGAATTTAATTGCGTCACGGGGTGTATAGGTATGATTTCTCTCTTCTCAGTTTTTTTTCTTCTTCTCTTTCTCTCGTCCTTGTAGTTTCGGTTTCGAGAGGGCGAAGTTATTGGAAAGCGGGATTGGAGTGTCGCTGTTGGAGGAGAAGTCACGTAACAGTAGAGGGTGCCCGGTATTTAATTAGAGTCGTTGTAACAGTTGTGCAAAATCGGGAGAAAAAGGTGAAAGCTTGCTGTTTTTTCGAATTTTTCGACTCTATTTTTCGGAAAATTCGCGACCCTGGACGCTTATTATCTTCCTCGAAGCGTCGTATATCCGGAATGTGAATTAGGGACTGGGAATATCTGTTTACATAAATTAGGATTCTACGGAGTCACGGATACGCCGAAACCCTAATTTCGATGTGGCTTTTACTCAATGGACTGTGCAGGAGATATTTCTCAAACTCTGATGACTCAGTCTTCTATATCATCAGTAAAGAGATCCTTAAATTTTCGTGATTATTATAAGAAAAAATGAAAAAATTCTTAAAACAACCAATCGGAAGTGCGTACTTAATTAACTATTTCACTGACAGAGATTCGGTTGGAAAGGCCAGTCCAACACTGTCTTGTTTTACGGCTATTATGCGGCTAGATATTTCATCTCCGTGTATAAAAAGACCAACAAAGAAAAAAATTGAAAGTTTTTCTACTTCTATACCTTCTAAAAATTAACAGCAGTTATCCTTTCACCGATATACAACCTCCTTAAATGCATCTCAAAGCAGTGCAGCACAGAAGCAGTAGATTCCAAAATATTTGCGCGGAAGCGCAGCGCAGTCGAACTTCATCATCAAGCGTGCGTGAAAAAGTAAATCTCCGGCTCGAACAAAGCCCAGAGAATAAGAGAGAGTATGTGGCACTAGCAACTCAGCGAGGCGAAGCTAAGCGTCTCTCGCCCGGGCCGCAAGCTCTCCTCTGCCGGGGCACCGCAATCTATTTGCTGCAAACAGCATTATCCACTGGATTCTTTCTCGGCAAAAGGGGAGAGAGAGAACCCCCTACTCGTACAGTGTGCTCGTGGCAGCGTCTGACATAAATATCAGCAAACACGTTTCCTCCTCTCGAGAAATTGCCGAAATCGATAGCCTTTTTCTAATCGCTCTGCGACTGACGTTTTTACGGCGGAGAGGGAGACTACCCACTTCTGACTCGGTTATCGGGGGTTGTCGAGTCACCCCGTGATTTGAAGAAAAAAAATTTGGATCCTCGATAAATCTTGCTGCCGCGAAAAAGATTCAATGCGCGCACTAAAAAAAGAATCATTTTTACAAACGACTCCTCCCAAAACTGTCACACACTCGCGTGCATTAATCTCCGCTATAATCACCCCCTCGTATACCTATATATCTCTTCGCTGCAGACTTACAATTGCAGAAAACTCGAGACGACGCGAGCTAAACAATGTCGGGAAAAGCCGATAAGGCGATATAAATACGAGTAGCGCGCAA
This sequence comes from Muscidifurax raptorellus, assembly GCA_020010945.3. Lineage (NCBI taxonomy): Eukaryota > Metazoa > Arthropoda > Insecta > Hymenoptera > Pteromalidae > Muscidifurax > Muscidifurax raptorellus. The sequence continues at coordinate 44,810,976 of CM052077.1, read as the reverse complement.
AGATCACGGATTTTTCACGATCTTAACACCGACCTGCACTCGCGGAACAAGAGGCATCGCGTATAGGGGCTGGGATGTTAATACCGGGAAAACACGGCTTTTGACTTTGGTATTTTATACATACGGGCTGGAAATCCGCTTGATTTTCCACAGGGCTGTGTATTGTGCCGCGAATTAAATACCAAGGGGTGCGGGTAATGCGTTATTTATACAGACGAGAGGATGCGAGAGCGATGCTGATACAGGGGGTGGTGGGTATATGGATTATTCCGAGTGATATGGAAAAGCGCCATAAACTCGTCGTTAAATTCGCATCTAGTGGAGAAGCATGACGAAGTGAATTTTTCGATAAATCCGTTGTACCTAGAAACAGCACGTACTAGTAGGCCATGCATATTAATTAACCGCGGTTCAAAAATATAAATTATATACATTCACATGTCCCACACGGCTACTTCATCATCGCGCAGCAAAAACGAAACAATCCCATATAGCGCAGAGGTGAATCCCTCGTTACCCTCTGATTTAAAGCCGCGCACACAGAATATTAGCGTAAAAGCGTGTGAGAAATTCAGCATAACTCCATCAGCGATGCCACCGCGACTCTTTTGGCTCTCGTGCCAGCTGTTTTTGCGGTTGGCGGATTATCGAGCGGTAATCGTCAGCGAAAATTAAGCCTCGAGTATCCAGACCTCAGGGTTTGACCTCCAGTCACGAGCTGTGTGTGTGTGTGTATCTTGATCTTGATGAAGAGCAAATCGCCTCAGGCGGTGTGGCGAGCTTTTTTTACACATTCTCGGTGTGTCTTTATTTTTTCGTTTTTGGGTCAGAGGATTGTTTAGAAATGAGAGTGTAATGAATACTGCAGAAGATGAGATGCAACAATGCTTCGTTTGACGGGGGTAATCGGATTCCGTTTGAACGACGAACAATAGAGGTATTTATATACAGAGTCAGAGGATGATTCGTTCCGATACGGGACAGGCTCAAAGGACACACTCATTAATTTCTCGTTTAGATGCAGTCGTGTGCCTATGCGTGCGATACGTGCCAATTGAATACGAGCTTTCGTGATTAAATTACTCTTGGGCATGGCTCTGTGTGATCGTGCACACGAACGGGCTCAAATATTCCACTGATGGAAGAGAGAAAAAATTCTCTCTTTTTTTAGCTACATGTCATATTTTTAGAAATCCCCGGCGCGAAAGTTTAATTACGCTTGGAAAGAAGCGACGTCGTAGAACAATCTCGTCGCCGATGCTGTCGTAAGTAGTTGACGCGGCCGCGGATTAGACACGCAGAGTCTGGAAGCGATTTTTCAATATTACCGCGACGAGCTGCGCCGAATTTCAGGCGAATTGAAATTTATATGGGTCGCTCCGGCTCTGTGTGATATGATGTTTCTGGGAAAGCTTCACGCACACTCCTTTGGATCCTGAATAATTTAGTCGAACCTGCACGAATCATTAGTCTCCTAGACAAGCGGTTGCTGCATAATTAACGCACAGATCCGGGTGAAGAAAAAAGAACAAACATGACAAATCTTCGTTCGATTCAAATCCATTATTCACCCAAACCCGAAAAAAAACACACCTCGAGTAATCAATCCTCTCGCGGCAAAAAGCCTACGCGCCTACCACTTTTTCCGAAAAAAGCATCGCCAAGGCCACCTGCATCATTGATAACCTCGCCCGCGCCACCTCGCACTATTTATTTCCATTTTCTCGGGAGAGAAAGCGAGAAAAAAATGGACGATGACGACGACGACGACGAGATGCTGCTGCTGCTCTCTGTACATAAGCGGAGGCTCTTATTATATTGATGGCGCGTCGTAGGGAGGCTACGCCTGAAATATCCTCGCGATTTTCCGACAAAGCGCTCGCGCTCGCCCAAAGTGCTCGTGAATGATCTCATTTTTAACTCGGGCCGAGGGAGAGAGAGGCTTTTTTATATCCCCTTCGAGCGGGATGTATTCCGGGAGTATAGTGAGAGAGCCTGTCACCGCAGCTATAGAGGAGGAGGAGGAGGAGGAGAGAAGCTTTGGTTGGGGGTTATTGTTTTCTTTTTTTTTTTTTCACTTTTTTTCGGGGAAGATTAGAGCGGATTTTTTCTTTCCTTTGCTGAGGCGAGGTTGATAAATATTGCGAGGGATTCGCTGCTTTTTTTAATATAATACCGTTCTATAATATACAAGTTTATTCAGGTGCGAATCGCGGTCTCGGTGAAATTCAATCGAGCGAATTGTCGATTAAATAACACGGCAGCGTTGCATTAACAGCGTAAATTTAATTAAAGCATACATACGTACAGAACGAGCTTTGACCACAAAGGAATAAGACAACATAGAGAAAAAAAAACATCTCGCAAGCTCACACTCGACAATCGATCGCGACGACGACGACGACGACGTGCCATGTAAAGACCAGTATATAACGTCGCGTCGTTCGTCCTCTGACTCCATTTCATGCAGAGGAAAGCTACATGAGCTGGCCTCGGATGAAAATTGACAAAAGTGAGTTTTAAATTTCCCGCGCAGTATAATTATTTACCGAAAAAACAACAGCGCTCTCGAGCGTCGGGTAATAAAAATCCACTTTTCCCAACGCAACAAAGAGAAGAGTTACCAAAAAAAAGTCCGAGAAAACACACACACACGCGCGCAAGCGCAAGCGCTCCGAGAATCCGAGATAGAACGTCGGCGCGCGAAAAAGGACGAGAGCGCGATGGCGAGGAAATGAAAAATGTCTGCACGAACGGGCGTAAAAATCCGCGGCGTTTGACGCTGGGAAATCGTCAAAGCTCGCGCGACATTAAAGCTGATGCCCGCGCGAGCGAGTTAGTGAAGAGCGTTTGAGTGTATTCTTCTCTCATTCCCGGCAACGTCTCTCTCGCTCTGCTTTTATTCGTTTTCGAGTCCGTCGGCTTTTCGTATTATTTTCTTCATTCGAGAGCGAGAAATCTCGAGGCGGTTTTTCTCTCGTTCTCATTCCTTTTTTTTTGTCTTCTTCGAATATGCTGCTTTCAATTAGTGCGGAGGTCTCGTTGGGAAATAATATCGCAATTTTGCACGCCATTATTGCAGCTCTTCGATATTGTGGGGGGAGAGCTTTTCTCTTTAAGGCAGTATATATAGGTGGCATTTTTTTCTTTTTTTATCAAAGCACGACGTTATACATTTCGCCAAGAATTTCAAAATAATTGTGTCTAACCATTCGCTTTATACGAGCCATTACAATACTGGCTCTATACTATACGTTTCCAGCTTTATCTACACAGTACTTAATGGTTCAATTTACGTCGCCGCCATCAAAGCAGCCCGTCCTCTCGCCAGCAAATTTATCGTTTTTCATTTGCGTTTTATGTCAAGCATTTTTTAATTCTCTCTCCCTCTCTTTCTCTCTCTCTCCGGAGTCCACATACGAATATAACGGGTCCGTACACGCCGAACGAGCGTTCATTTGTCCTCACTTTGGGCCAACGGTGAGAACACGTATACGCGGGATTACGTTACTATTCACCGGAGTAAAATAACACGTATATTCGGGTGATTTAATAGTGTTCAGTCGTAATTTATTCCTCTCTGCGCGCAATGATAAAATTCATTTCGGTGCAGCTGACTCTCTGCGGTGTAATTAATTGTATTTTCATGGATACGTGTTGCTTTTTATTGCATATATGCTATACATATCGTATCATTGTTACGCAAACTTTGTGTAAATTATACGCGGCGAGAGAAAAAATTGTACGTGAATTTCTTCGAGCGCTATAAAAATCGCATCAGAAACACATTGGAACTCCTTCAAATTTCAACTCCTTAACATTCCTATCGCTCATCTCACATAAAGACCAGCAGTTCCGCTATAAAAACCGGCTGCAAGAGTCCAACGTAGACGAATACTCGCACGTGGCGAAATCGGTCGTTAGGGTGCGCGAAAAATTCGGCGCCGGGCTCGCCCCTCGTTCGTTTCGTTGAATTTTTTTCTCGCGCTGCTGAATCGAGCCATTAGCAGCTCGCCTGTGGTCCGAGAGATCGTCAATAGAAGGCTTTAGGAGCCTAATAAAAAGCTCGAAGGGGGGCGCCTGTTCGTCGAACAAGCGGTTTTCTTATTTGTAAGCTAGCGCCTGTGTAATACTTGCGGTTCCTGGATAATTTCGGTGGAGCCGATTTTTTTTTCTCTCGAGCTCTGAAAATTGAAATTGATTTCCGATAGTCGCACGGAATTTAGTTTCGTAGAAAAGACTCGTTCAGTCTTTCGAATTTAATATGCTCCGCTATTCTTAGACTCAAAATAACTAAAAATAGTAGCGTATTAATAAGCTTTGGGTGCAGTAACCCTTTCATTTCTATATTAATGGAGTGTATTGAGCTTCAGGAAATCTAGCAAAATAATCGTATTTTACTTTTCAAAGATATTGTATTCTAATGAAAACAGACTCTTTTAAAAGTCTTTCATCAGCCACTTTGCGAGAACTCTATTCTCGTCCCTTTCGGGAAGGATTATAATTTTTACCCGGCCGCTGAACACAAAAGGCTAAAATAAAACACCGGCAAAGTGGCGAAAGCTCACTCTTACCAGTTATATCTTTCCAATCGAGTTTCTCCGAAAATATTTAAAAACTTTCATATACCGTATCGTATTTACATTTAATAACAGCCTATACCAAAACAAGCAGCAACACGCGACCAAAACAATATAAAGCGCACGCGCGCGCGCCCCGGCAGACATTCCCAACAGAACAAAAAATAAACAAACGCATCTCCTCTCGAGACAGAGAAACACCATCGCGCCCTTACGCACGTCTTAGCCGCGCGGACAAAAAAAAAAGCGCGCGAGAATCCCGTCGTCGCGTGTCGGCAGCCATAATTCCGCTGCTTTTTCTCTCTCCATATCCCGGCGTCACGAGTTTATCCAAGCCGTGCGTGCCTCCCGCTAAGTGGTCTATTCAGAGCGCGCGCCCGTTTGAAAAGTGCGGACGCGCATTCACCGGCCGCCGATTCTTAGCTTGATCCAGATTTTCCTTTTGAATGCGAGCGACACACGTGAGAGGGGAGCCGAGAAAGCTGGGATTAATCGCTCGAGTAGGCTTTATTTTTCGTTGTCGCGAGTTTGACGCTGAAATAACATTTTAAAGGGAAAGAACTCGCGAATATGCGCGTTTGTTAGAAAAAAAGATTCGTGCCTAAAAGTCGGCTCGCGTGTTTACACGTGTGACGGCGACAGAGAAAAATTCATTATTATGCGAGACTCTATATATATGTAATTTATATAAACTCACGTGGAAATCAAAGATTGCCCCAGAGCGAGCCGGTTATTTATCGTGCTTTTGCGTGTTTGAATCGTTTCGTTCTCTTATATATATATATATATATATATATATATATATATATATATATATATATATATATATATATATATAGTACGTTGCGTTGCCTCCTATATATTGAATTTTTTGTAACGATCCGCTGTTTATTTTATTAGACTTGCACGCAGCCGGAGGCTTTTTAGCGCGCTAATCAATTTGTACGAAATCTGTCGTTGCATAAGTTATGCGCCTGCGCGTATGTTTAATAAGTGGAGCAGCAGTATGTATGGAGAAAAAGTATAGTAAAGCACGTTTTTACCTTGCGAAGCATCTCTTCGAGGGACTCCATATCGAGGGCGGAGTTGTTGTTCTCGGTGGTGACTGGCTGAACCATTTGTCCGGGTCTTTAGGTCTCCTCGCTGTCACGAGGATCACACGCACTGATATCACGAGACTCAACGCTATTCTTTCCCGCCGACGCTTCTTATCTCTTGCTTGCCGGCGCGAGTCGCAGCGTCCGACTCGCGCGCTTTTTTTTATCCTCCTTCCTTTTGTTCTTCCTTTTACGCTTACTATAGTCTCGATCTTTTCTCGTCAACGTTGTCGCGTCGTAGAGGGATTAGTTGCCCGAGTCCTTTAGGTCACCCCCCGGCATTTCCTTATCTGCGATTGCGGAACGCAACGTTGAGAGACGCAATCGAGGAAGATGGTAAAGTGTCAAGAGCTTTTGTGTACAATTAACGCCGTTTCATAATTTCCCCGTGACCGACTGAAACGTGCCAACCGAAAAAATCCAACCACCAGTGCATTCATTTATCTGTGTAGGTATAGTGCGGAAATAAGGTGGTGAGAAGGGAGAGGGCGAAAGGGATTTAAATTCTTGAAATTTCAAAAGGAACATGTAATATATAGGGATATATAAAAGGTCTCAGCTACTCAAAAGAATCCTAAAGGCTATTTGAAACAATGGAAAGATCGTCTATTGTTTAACAACATAAATCTATTGTCCGAGTGCGCGAACGGAAAATTTATACTTATAGGATGAAATTACGGGAAAAGAGCTTGAATTTAAACAAAAGATCATTAAAAATGATCGCTTAGGTTCAAAGGTGTCTGTGATCGAAGGAAAAAAATGACGGTCTGAAAGACAAAAATACCGAACTTCAAAATATTCCAATGAGTTCACCTGCGACATATTATAACGATCTTTTTTTCAAATTGTTTTCAATTTTTTGCAATCAGGTAAGCCCGCTAACTGAATCTTTGTCATGGATTTCTCCATATATATACGCACTAGATCACCGAGCCGATAAGATTCTACGTAGATATAAATAATAAAGAAAAGCCAGCAAGGAGAAAGAGAAAACACAGCGTATACAGAGCGGCTAGAGCCGCACGTCGTCCAAAAAGACGAAGTGCCCGGTCTCAGGCGACGCGTAATTTATACGGCCGGTTAAAATAGTCCCTCCACGTTAAAATGAAAGATATATCCACAGAGAGACAGAGAGTCGCAAGCAAAACAGAGAGAGAGAGAGAGAGAGAGAGAGAGAGAGAGAGAGAGAGAGAGAGAGAGAGAGAGAGAGAGAGAGAGAGAGAGAGAGAGAGAGAGAGAGAGAGAAAGGAAAGTCGCTTTTCTTTTGCGCGTATACTCCGAGAGTCTCCCGATATCCTGGGGGGCGCGAGAGCTTTATTAGCGCGGGACACGCGATTCCGTAATCGGAACGACTGGCCGCCAACTCGAGCGTGTAATCGATGCATCGCTATGTGCGACGACGACGACAATTGCACTTCTTTCTTTCTCCGATGCGAGCCGGATGTATCGGTATAAGCGGGTTATCGCCCAGTGGAATGTGCACTGTGGCAAAGGGCGCGATTGCGCGCGAGAGGTGTATATATATATATATATGTATACAGGATAATGTGGGCGATGGACTTGAACTTTGAGTTTTATTTACGTAAAAACTCGCGACACTACTTTGATAAAGTTCGTATAGTGGCGAATATTCTAAAGTTGAACGGCATGTAATTCTAATAGACCGCGCACTTAAACGCCGCATCAGCTATATATAACATCAGTTGTATCTCGTATACATATATAGCGTCAAGTATTACCCAACTAGTTTATAGCATTATTGTGTAACGAGCGAGGCGGCAGGTATAATAACCAGTCGACATAAACTGCTAAAATTAGGATATACACGCTATACCTCCCGAAACCGGCCGCTTACCCAAATTACCGTATCGATACACCACCCACACACACACACACACACACACACACACACACACACACACACACACGGCAAGCCCGTGTCGACTATTAAAAAGTTCGAACGGCCAGCAGTTGAGCAAAAAGCCTCTCTGCGGAAAGTTTTAAGAAGATTTTAATGTGTTTACTTTGCGCTAAATTCAAATCGAGGCGCGGGAGAAAGATCGTCTAAAACAATGCGAGAAACAATCGAGCTTCCATTAAACTCTCTGCGGCCATTATCGTAACATCAGAACTCCAATTGACCGTATCTGCTTCAGCACATACTTTTCCACGCGCGGCGCGTTATGTTCAGCGAACAAGTTAACTCTCTCTCTCTCTCTAGCTCGTGTGTAAGGCTTCCTCTTAAGCACCGCTAAAGTTGAGCTAAATTTTAATGGCTTCGCGGGCGAGCAAACTTCTCGGATTCTTTATGCACACGCGCGTTTCGAATTCGTTAACAGACATACATATATATATATATATATACGCTAAATAAAGTAACAAATTAATTCGCGGATGGGCTAATAAAGAGCCTTACAGCTCGTCAAAGTTTCGCGCAACGAGCATACACTACGCGCAGCCCAGCAATAACCCTAAAATTTTGCCTGTCCCACCTAAATCTTTCGGCTACTCTTATATACATACATACGCGTTCGTTAGCGCGAAGGGAAAGCCAGCGCGAGACGACGATCGTTCGGGACAATTTGGCCGGGCACAACGACGACGACTGGAGAGGCAGTAACTCAGCTGCTGCTGCTGCTGCAGCGCTGCGGATGAAGAAGCGCGCGTGACGAGAGAAAAGAGAGTATGCCACAGTGAGACGAAGAAAGAGAGACGCCGGAACGAGTAGAGGAAGACGGCAATGTGAATGGACGCGAGGAAGTGACGGGCACGTGTGCGCAGCCATCACTGCTACTGATGTTGTAAGCTGCGAGTGTGCGTGTATAAGATTTTTAATTGGTCGTCGGGTGAGTTGTCGTATGATTCATCCAAACGTTAGCGAAAACTTATATTGATGAGAGAAGTCGAAAAGTCTATACACTCTAATATCTTATAATCGAAATTCCAAAAAACAGCGTAACAAGTCCAAAAATGCGATAAACAAGGAAAAATCGGTCCTCGATTCAGCATAGCCCATCGGGCATCAAAGGCATACCAGTAAAACAGAGGCAGCATCTCCGACCGAGCGTTAATTGATATGAGAGCTCTCGCAGCAGCTAAGCCCCTCCTAAAAAACAAGCTTTGAAGAAAAAAAACGAAGCAAGCCTAGACCTCCTCCTTCTCGCTCTCTCAGACACACACACACACGCGCACGCGGACGAAACCACAAAAAGATGAGAGTCGGAGTCAAAGGCGCGGCGCAGCTCGGCGCTATACTATTTCGAGTGTGAGTATTTTTACAGCCTCTCGCCGTGGCTTCTTCGAAAAACGACGAGAAGCTTCCTGTCGGCTGGAAAAGTCATCGCGTTCGGTATATCCGCGCTGAATTTTAATTGAGCAGCGCCAATCGCGAAACCTCATAATTCAGCCGACGATTAATTAGCGAAAAAAATCAGGCGTACAAAGAAAAAATCAATCTCCCCGCGTTTTCCGGAAAGACGTAATAACGCGCGCGGGAGAGACACATGGGAAATGACGCGCTTCCATCTATTATCTTGGGCGCGGGAGTTATTCTCCTTTTTTTCCCTCTCCAGCCGCGGATCGATTAATAATTATTGCCGCAACATCCGGGCTTACGGTGTTTAGCCGTATAGCGAGCGCAGGAGTTAATTGTGAGCGGTGAGCTGCAGCCGCCGGCGGGTATTAAATGAAATACCGCCGCTGCTGCTGTTCTGTTGTGGCTGATGAAAAAGCGGAGGCTGTATATATGGAGAAAAGCTAGTCGAGCTTTTTTTCACCGCTGCGCTGCGGGTTGAAGCGAAAAATATGCGGGGACTTTCGATTAGTAAGGGGAATTAATCTTTTCTGCTTTTTGGGCTTCCGCCGGCGGAAAGTGCATTACTTCACGGGGAATTCGACTTGATGTCTGCTCTGCGGTGGAAGGAAATTGAGCTTTGATGAATGTGAATTGGGAGTTTTTATAGCAAACTTTGTTGCATATATGTATATGTATGATAAATTAATATATTTTTTATACAAGAACACACAGTTTTACGATCGATCAAAACTCGCAAGCGAGTGTTTTGGAATCGTGTGCTAAAACAAATTAAAGATAAAACGAGACGACTGAAACGCAAAAATCTTACAAGACGAAAGAAAAACCCTTTCGTAAAACAAAAGAACGACGCCAAGAAATCAGCATTAAAAACACGCAAGAAGAAACATAAAACACACATCCCGGCAAGTCCGTATGCACACTGCTTCGATCCTAGCGATTCCTTATCGACCGGAGCGAGAGCCCTTTCCACCCCCGCCTCTCTCGGTATAGCTCTGCTGCAGCACGCTTGCTTAACGCGTCTGCGAAACTCGTAAATCCACGAACGACTGCCGCGGATAAATTTTTTTTGCAGCTGCAGCAGCCCTCCGGTTAAAATGCAAATTTCGCGAATGTCGTCCGCGCGCGCGCGCGCTCCGCGGAAGTTATTTAATTACCATCAGCCGGTGCTCGGGTATGGAAGAAAATTTCGCGAAACTTTTTTTTTTATATCCCGCACATCTTCGATTGTTGGCCCAACTGCCGTAAATCGGGCAGTAAAAGGGTTTTACGATTTTTAGTTAACATCGGGGATATATATATCTACGTCTCCGGCAGACTTTATCGCTCGACTTCTTTTTCCATTTTTAACTCCGAGATCATTAGTATATTATTCACTTGAAAATTGCCCAGAGCTCGATAATACGCAGTGACCTTCGGCCATACAGTACTGGCAACAAATTCTCTGCGGTCCCTTCGACATTGAATAAATTACACGACAAACCGCGTCGTCCTCTTTTTGGTCGGTTCTTATACACGCGCTCTTCCTTCGTCCACTCCAATTCCCCGGGTTTTTTGGCTCGGACTCTCGCTAATAGGCGTCGTCCTCTTTTTTCCGCGGGAGAGAAAAATATTGTTAACACGGCTATAACTTAACGAGTCGCGGTCGGTATAAATTTCTGAGCGGGAAAAAGGGGATAATTAATTCCACCGCTGGCCGTTTTTTCGTAAGGGGTGACTGATTGGATTTTTTTTTTTTTTTTTTAATAATCTTTCCAGAGCGGAATTAAACGTGTGCTTGACGATTTTATTGGAGTATATAGCCGGCCCAGAGCTATCTTAAGAAACGTGCAATGAGCTTTAATTTAATCGCGCACTTTGCTATCGAATTATCGATCCACACTGCACACACTGCTACAAATTTGCATAAGCATAATTGCGTGCTCTCGTCCTCGAATATATGCGCTCATATCGTATATACGTGACAGGACTCTTACATTTGAATAATTTATTTCTTTCGTTTCAATTATTAATGCATCTCGTTCATGCTTGTTCCGAAACGTTAATCATAACAAACTGAATAATCAGCGCGCATTTATACAATAACATACACGCGTGTCTACGTGTAATTCAATGAAGTTCATTTTAAACATAACGAATCCCGGATATGCGAACGAATATACACGCGCCTTGTATATTAAATTTTATTCTCTTCGAATAAATAGCGAAATTGTTTCTCACGGCGTTCGGCAAAAGTAGCTGCATCACCCGCGGCGGCGCGCATCTCTTCCGATATTAAAATACACGCTATATACGCGCTGTATACCTCCCCGACAATTTTTTTTCTCTCTCAGCCATTTTCTCCTCCCAATAAAGTAGCTAATACAAAACGAGAGGAGAGATACGAGCTACCGCCGCCGCGCCGTGGTCTCGCGTATATTTTACGTGGAAGCTGCTCTCGCGGCGCTTTTTTCCCTCCTCTCTTCGCGCGCCCTGAATGCACGAGGTGGAAATTGTCGCCGCAGTATCACGCACGCCTAGTCTGGGGATTATCGGAAAAACGGCTAATTAATAATTCAGCATTGTTTATCGGACCTTCGCGCGGGAAACAATTTCTGATAAAAGCGTGTGTTTTTCCGTCGTTGAACGGTGTATATATATAGAAACTGTTCGCGATGCATCGGTGAGTTTAATAACGTTTCGAGGGAGAGAGTGAGCAACGAATTTTACATAGGGGGAACGTTATTGCGGGGATTATTGCCGTGTGTTCCATGAAAACGAACTTTCGGTTATTGAGGATTGCGACCGCGGAATAATGCCTGTTGAGGTAAATGTACTAAAACGTTTATTAATTCTAATACACGTATAGCAGGCGGCTTTGAAGTGGTCTGATCAAACGCGGTTTTTACTACTTGCGATGCGAGCATTCTTTTTTCGCAATAAATGTGGAAACGGTTTGATTGCTGACCAATTCGTTTTACGAAGCGACAAAAGCCGATGAAGTTCGTTCCCCCACGAGCCATATATACATTTTGCCAACGGAAATATTTCATTTTACATCGCGCTCTCGCAAATCTCATCGAACAATATTTTTCTTTTTCAATAAACTCTCATATCGCGATCGGGGTCCAGCAACAGCAATAATAACGACGAAAAAAAGGACTGATTTCCAATACGCCGAAAAAAGCCCGGCGCGTTTAAAAGCAGAGAAAGCCCCGTCGCGGCTCGAAAGCCAATCAGGCCTGAAAACGAAAAATCTCATCTGTGCGCGGAATCCAATCAAGAGTTCGACTCGCATCGACACAGCGCGCGCCAAATATTTTCCAATTTTTTTTCCTCTTCTCCCCCGACACACAACACATTCATCGGCGAGAACAAAAGGGCCCGTCGACGACGATTTCATTTCCATCGGCATCAGATAATTTTGCCGTCTCTGTCGATGCATCCCCTTTGTTTGCGCGTTTTCTCTGTTGTCGCGCGAACGGGTTACATGACGGGAAGCAGCTCAACGCCACGCGCTAGCTGCTACCGGCTCTATCGGAGGCTTAATTGGAAAAGGTCGCGGTCGAGTGACGAAGGTTAAGGCGCGTGGAGTGCACAGGGCTGGTTGGCTTCGATTACGAGGCGGAATTGCGGGATAATTTGCGAGCTTTTTTTGAGGTACGAGGGATGAGTCGTTACATGCGCTTCTTTTGTTTGCAGACCGAGGTGTATAGGAGATTTTTACGCGAAGTATTGGATTAGTTGAATCTCGACGAGTTTATTAGTTTGAATTATAACGTCGAAAAGTTAAGAACGTAATTTACTTATTACGTTATACGAGGAAGAGAAGTTTGTTTCGAGATGTATTTAAATTAATCCGCAATCGCATTACAAAACTCATTTAAACTGTGGAAGTAAATTGTATTGCGAGCAAGTTTTCTCTTACAAATTTCATCGCAAAACAAACCTTTCGGGCGCGCGCGCGCGGAATCCGCATTGCATACAAGTTTGCGATAAATTCAGATTTCGGAACGATATTTCTTTATACACCTGGCGCAGCAATAAAGCTATGTATGTATCCACAAAGACTAAACCAAGCACACGAAACTCTTCACCTCAACAAAAAATAAAAGTAAATAAATAAATAATACAAGCCAACAAAAACCTCACTCCTCACACCCTTGACATTACCATCCTGCTCGACAGCATAGTATACCACCGCAATACAGGCCAATTCTCTCACTATATCGATATAACTCTCGAGCGTAGAACCAAGAGGAAAAATCACTCGCGATTATCCACGAAACTCAGCACATGACACGGCGCAACGTCTGAGAAGGTAAAAGGAGCGGTACGCCGCTGCGGGCTTCTCACGGGCCACTGATGCTCCCGGCACCGGAGTCTCGAGGCCGTAGCTCTCTTGGAAAGAGAGGGAGAGATACAGAGAAAGTGAGCTGCTACTGCTACGTCGTATCCGCGCATGCGCGAGCCGAAATTCTATATAGCTGCAGCGCAGCATACATGGGAGGAGAGATATACAGAGAGGAATGGGTATACCGGTGCGGAGTGATAGGTGCGTGCGGATGCGGGGGTGAGATGGACACGATGGTCGGTTGGAGCTGGCGTTTTATGCGATGATGACAAGGAAGTTATTTATAAATCGACGGTATTACTATGTACTCCGATGATGAATGCAGTTTTTTGTCCTTTTTTCTCCACCGCAACTTTCATCCACGTTATTGTTCGACTCGACGAAAGACATGCAGTGTATTGTATAACAAAAACTAGGTCTCCAAACTTGCATAACTCTCTCTCTCTCTCTCTCTCTCTCTCTCTCTCTCTCTCTCTCTCTCTCTCTCTCTCTCTCTCTCTCTCTCTCTCCGCATAAAAAGGGAAGCAAACATACACGTGTACGTGTATAACGTAAAACAGAGTCGGACGACGGAAAGCTCCTGTCCGATCGAAGCTGCGCTCGTACTACTGCAGCCTGTCTTTTTCTTCTTCCCGGTGCTCTCTTTCTCTCTCTCTCTCGCGAATTCAAGGTTCTATACAAATGCACATAGGCACACGAGCACGTCCCAGTTGCCGAGCGCACGGCTACAATAAGCAGTGTGTGAAGTGCGGAGATAGCGGGGACAATGAGCTGCTGCAACAGTAAAGGGAGGATGGGACACGTGCGCATTGTTGTATTGTGTTGAGGTATGACGGAGGGAGAGAGAGAGAAGCGATAATCAGTTTTGGATTATTTTTAGGTATATTGTGAGAGCTTGTCAGAGTGACTGCACAGATGGATTTGGTCACGTTTGAGGTTGTATATTCGCAGGTTTGTAAGCTATATGTAAGAAGAAGGTGCAAGCTATTGCAATAGTCAGATATTTTGACTTTTCATCTGTACAACGCTAAGTTGTGCTTGAATTCTTGTAGATGATATTTATAGAAGAAGAGTTTCCGAGATAATCAACTGAAAACTGTTTTCAATTCAATAAATAGAATATTCGTTAGCATTTGAAATAACATACATTTGACGAGCGACTGTTGCCTCAGTGAAAATATCGTCGATATTCCTTCATATGAAAAGCTTTTTGCATTGAATTCCACGCATTTGTTTTTCGAGCATTTTCACCGGCATTGTCAGTACAGATTATTGAAACATGTTTTACTCACAATATATATCGTGTAGTATCGACATTCGAGCTCAGCTTACCTGTAACAAAAAATGCATCAATAAGTAAAGTCCTACATTATTATTATCAACAAAAAATATGAATTTATTCCAAATAACTTCGTCGTAATTATCCCATCGTGGAATTTCCGCCCCAGACGGTCTTCCCCACCTATTGCTCCAAAAATCCTCAACAAAAAATCAACTCCTTACCCCCGTCCCTTCTAATTCCTGCCACATGCTCGGACAGTCTCTCTCTAGCGGTGGCAAGACGTCGGACAAAGCAGCGACTACACGACACCCGGCCCACGTCACTCGCGGAATTTCCCGTCGAAATTCCGGGGCGTCGTAATGAAACCGACGATCTCGAGCTTCGCCGTTAATTAACCCATCGAATTAATTAATCGGCGTACAGCATCGAAACCGAGTTGACGCTCAGAAACAGAAAATTTTTCGGGCTTTTCGAGCTGGAAAATCGTTGCAGCGGAGCGAAGCTTGTTTGTTACTCAACTATGCGCAGTGACTCTCTCGCACCAGAGGAGATTGACGAGTTTCGAGATTGATTGAATTTTGAATTTGTTTACCGAGCGAGTATATTATGGGTGTATATAACGCGCATATTAATATTGAATTTCACCTCGTCGTATATATAATATACGTATATACATCATAGCTCTGTCAGAGTCAACATTCAGACGCTGCATCGAGAGGAGAGTATTTCATATTTCGCGTATATATAGGAGAGTATCGCTCGATTTAATTTATGCAGTACTAGCAGTCAACTTTACGCGGACTGCAGATGGTGCGGCGGCGGCGCCGTGTTCGAGCAAGTTAGTGTGGATGTAAACAAAAGCGCAGAGGGAGAGACGCGGCGGCGGAAATTATATTGGCAATTGAAATTTCAGAGGGAAGCCGGTCTCTGCACTGCGCGATACAGAGAGACGGAAAGTTAAAAATTCGAGCCGGTGCCATTACTTCAGAATATTTGCGTGAACAAATATTTAAACACTGCTCCACCCGACGTGACGTTTTTAAAAGATGATCAATGTTTCTGGGTGAATTAATTTGATCAATAAACTACATTCGATGGATACACGAACGAGCCACAAATTGCAATACCCGAAAGCTGCCGAACACACGACTCGAGCTTTATACAAACTCGAAAACGCGCCGCGCTTAAAAGCCCTAAAGCACGCGTCAAGCATTCAAAAGCACGCACGATTACACATGTATAAGTCTAAACGCTCCTCCGGCTCGCGCGAATTCCTCCGTCGAAAGATCCAACAGCCTCTTGTCGCTCTCTGCGACAGATTAATAGGAAGATACAGACGCACGAGATGCTGCTGCAGCAAACGCCTGGATTACAGACCTACGAGAGCCGTTTAAATTCCCGGCGCTCCGTTAATAATTCTGGATAGATAGAGAGAGAGAGAGGGAGAGTGAGTCTCGTGGCGATTCGTAGGAAATTACACGCCGGACGGTCTGACAAATGGAAAAGCGAGGGTCCGAGTTTCCGGGGCAGAGGCACACCACACCAGTGCGGGCCGATGTCGCCCGGCCGGTAATTAGCCGACTAGACGGCCTTTTAGCGCCGAAATTAGCCTTCTAGGTGAGAGACAGAGGTCAGAGGTATTGGGGGGGGGGATAGGGGGCGATTTAGCGCTGATGGCCTGAAGGAAAAGTCGATTGCTATGGCTCGCTATGGCTGGAGTGTAGCAGGCCTGGGATTATTTGAATGTACAATGGTGATTGGGGATGTTTTCAACTCGTCGGGTTTTTGATTGACAGATTTCATTGATATCGATTCTATATTGGGACGTAAAATCATACAGGTACTACGCTGCAGCACTTATTAATGAACACGTTCGGCAATAAGTCAAATAATTATCATTTCACTAGACCGTTTATCATAACGAATTGGCGCAATATTTAAATATTATAAAATCGTGTATGACCATTTTGAGTCAAAAAACTCCCATACTGAACTGCGCAAATGATAAACGAGAGAGAATTCTCCAAAGCTCGCAGGGTATATTATCCGTCACACCGTTTAGAGACCACCACGCAACATACCTCTTATTCCAAATGTAATTTCGCCTCAAAACTCAGCAAACACAATAAAAGCCATTCCATTTCCACATTTCATCCGGCCCGCAACAGCAGCAGCTCGGACGCTCAGTGCAGCCATCAGCATCACGATTCTAAATTCCCTCCTCACCGGCTCTCTCTCTCTCTCTCTCTCTCTCTCACTCTCTCCATTCCGCAAACTCCTCGCCTCGGCTGCCGCGGAATACCCAAATACACATCTCGCTGAAAAACACACCTCTAATTCCGGAACGCTCGCCGGCGTATACAGACTGCTGCATTCCAAACACGTGCGCTGCATCCAAACACTAAAAAAGACGGCTCCCAGAGTAAACAAAAGTAGTCTCTCACCTCCTCTACACACGCCGCGCACACCGCAGCCTTCTTTTTTTTTGCTATAGCGTATATTGTATAGTCTAAACGTCACGTTATGGGGGAGTACAAAAAGCGCGAGAGGAGATTCTAATTCCGCTGGGGTTGCAGCTGTCTGTCGGTCCTAAACGCTTTACGAGGAAGACCGAGAGGGAGATACGACATGGGTTACGCTCGCGCGATATAGAGAACGCGCGACGGGAAATTGAGCGGCGAGAGTTGTACGAGGTATCAAAGGAAGCTATGGTGTATGTATACGATGATCGTGTGTGGAGACGTTTTCCACGACGATGATAGGGAGAGGAAAGCTGCGATGGTGATCTTAATTGAATTTTGAGTCTTGATATTTCGCAGTGCGAGCGAAATTTTTTTAATCAGTTCAGTGAGATGAAGGCGTGTGACGATGAAAATAGTAGTTTTCGCCTTATTCTAATACGAAATTATATGCTCGCGGTTGAAATTCTGGTTGCAGGTAAGGACAGCGAACCAAGTTACTCAACTATACTATATAGATCTCCGGACTGGAAGTGGCCCCACCTCAGCAAAGTCCATATAAGTATAATAATAGTTTCGATGAATTTTCCTTAACACCATTTCCTTAAGATCAGCTGAATATAACGAAAGCATTTGCACCGGTCGGCATCGTATATCGGCCTACGGGTATATTTAGTCTAAGGGCGCAGTTCGCTACGACAATCGTTGAGACGAATCCGAAGTACAGTTTTCCTAAACCCAATGCCATTAACCGAGTTGGTCGCTGATAATCCTGTTGCTACATTTTGTTTCATCACTTCCTCGGTTATTCTCAAAATTCGTTTACAAATCCTATAATCAAAGGATTTTCGTTCGATGACAATACAGCGCTTACAAAGTGCCTTATGAAATTTGCATTACGGAGAGTTCGAAGGAAAATCTCTGTAACCGAGAGATTTAATTTAGCGCGACTTAAGAGAAGAATCCTCTTTCCTGGGTTTCGCCTCTTTCGATTTCTGTTTGCACGGCATTGTACATGAATCGCAGCAAGTTCTCCTCTAATTTATTTCGTTTCAAGAATCAATCTTGATGTTTGCCCAGTCGTCTGGCGAATCTCGTCTGCTACTACTGTTTGCCAAAGAGGAAGAGCGAGCTTTTTCCTCGATTCGGTAAACTTTTTCCCGCAGAAATATATTGGCTGATATTCTCGTGTATTCAATTAACGAATCCAGAACTGAACAGTATAATCCCGAAAAGGTCTTAAAACGAGGAAAACAACACAGCTCGCGATCCCTATCTTTATTTACATTTACGACAGCCATTAAGGAGCTCAAGCTCGCGCTTCCACACAGCTAAAGGACGAGAAAAAAGCGAAAGGAAAAAAAGTTAAAGTTCGTTATGCTCTAATAAGATTTAATAACGAAGGAAATCCGCGGCGCGAGCGCAGATTAATTCCGCTGATAGCCGGACAATTATCTCGATCGCGTTGCTGCTCTATACCCCCGCTGCCCCTCTGGACTTTTATAATTTTTACCCTCTCGGCTTTATCTTCGGCGCGTTCGTTCGTTTTCGTGCTTTCGTCTACGCGATGCGAGCTTCCGATAAGGGCCAGCTTTTGTTCTTTTCCGCAGAGCTGGTGGGAGATTTTGTTTGGGGCTCTGCGCGCGGTGGGAGATTTACAGTTTTGGGGAGTAATGGAGCGGAAGGTAGAGATTGTGCCGGGGTTGAATTAATTTTTGCCCTTTGTCGTGGAGCGAAATCGTGCGTGACTATTGAAATTTAATTTTCAAAAAACTATACACGACGCTCGGTCTGCATCCTTTGCATCTGCATTTCAGTTTTCCAGCGAGAAAGCATCTCCCTCGTTTCCATTACACAAAATCCGCGCGGGGAAAAGCTGTTCCTGTATACACACACACACACACACACACACACACACACACACATACGTCACACCGCGATGTTCTCTTTATGTGTAACGATTCGAAAAATCCAGAAATTTCACAGAGCTCACGAAACATCTGCTCGGGACTTGGCGTTTCAATTATCCCGGCCAGCCGACATTTAATTAAATTTCATATTTTTTCCTCCTATCTCCCGACAGCCAGCGACTAGCTCTGATCGCCTCGCGTTCCCGCGCGCCATTATATATCTCTCTCTCGGGCGCGTAAAAGGAGCCTCGCGTACTATCGCGTGATTCCCGGGACGATGAACCCGAACAAAGGCGCATCGGTGACTCTCTCCTGGATTTAGCTTCGCTAACGCGGGAGGAAATCAATGGGATTAACAAACTCGATGCGTCCATTGATGCGCTTTCGGCTGTGAGAAAGTCAGAGGGCTAGAGACGCGTTTTGGATGTATATGCTATTTGCATTGCAAACGAGCGAGCGAAGCTTCGTCGTAAAAAAAAAATAAATATGAAAGCACGCAATCGGTTGACGTATAGAGTGGAAAATTATCGACGAGCCCACCCCCACACGCACATAACGCTTCCAAATTGTCGCTCACGCACTGTACGCGGAGAATCGAATTCTCGCTCCCGAGCGGCAGCCGCAGCTTACGCGCGGAACCGCAATTATCCTCGCGCACCTGTGATTCGAGCATATCCCGGATTTCGCCTGTCGCGCTGCTCGTCTTTTCCGAGGCGAATAACGTAGGCAAATTTTATTCCCTCCGCGCGATACACGTGTCTCTCTCCGCGTGTATCGATTCGGCGAAATCTCTCGCTCATTTTTTCTCTCTGCCGCGTTCCGTCTTTGTGCCCGGGCCAATCTGAATGTCAAATTTCGCGTGGATTGCTCTTATCGACCCCCTGCGGCGATGTGTTCCTTTATGCTTCGTTGAGTCGAGATGGAGAATTTCCGGCGAAGGTTTTGTTAATACGGGGGACGATACATCGTTAATTATTCGTCTATTTTCGTAGAGCGAAAAACGCGCTTGGAAGTTAACAGTCGTTCAAAATTTGTATATTTCATACGAATGTTACGACTTCATTTATTCTCGATTGCAAATCAGTAATTTGTTTACAAAAAAGAAACGGACAGGTTTTGTATAGCCAACACGTTTCACATCACTCATGATGTTTGAACAATAATCTAAAATAGGGATAAAACTCAAAGTGAGTTCCGGCAAGGAAAGGGTTGAGTGAGTGAAGGGTTTGTCGAATTAAAAACAAATTATTCGCGGTAAAACAAAACGTACTTGCTACGGCGTAAAAACCCTCACGGAATAGGGGGAAAAGCCGCAGCAAGTTGAATCTTTATTTATAAATAAGAAAAGGAAATTACACAAATAAAAGAAGAGAAAGAGATTCTAAAAGAGAAAGAGAATACGCAAAGCGCCAACGCGAGGTACCTTAACGCACGCAGAGAGATCTCTCTTACCTAATGGGCTTTCGTAGCCCGCGCAATCGCCGCGATCTCGAACGCCGTCGCCAGGAGGACGCTGAGTCGCCCGAGGTTGTACACCGCCGCAGCTTCTCGCCGAGTCCTGGTGATCTGCTAAGCCGGGCCTGGGGAGTGAGAAGGTGGTTCGCAACCGCTGCCAAGCGCGTCTCGACGTCTCGAGAATCCAGACGCTTGGCACCCGGGCAACAAGGAGTGTTGCCGCTGCTCGCTCGCCCTGAAGGAGTCACGTCCAGCACGTGGACACCTTCGCCAACAATCCTTAAACTAAGGCCTCGAGGCACGCACACACGCACACAACACACCACGAACGCGGTCGCGAAAGTCGCCGGTAATCGCGTCTTAAATTATCACGAGGTGAACAATATTCGCTCTGAAAAGAACAAAATATTGATCCACCTGTACAAAATCGCAATAGAAAAAAGAACTTTGAGATAAAGAAAACTTGACGGATGCTGAACGTGCGAGTCGCTTGGCAGTCCATTCAAGTGTGACACACACGTGCTAAAAAACGCGCGCGGGCCCGTCGGTCTCCTTCTCGAGCCGGCGGCGCGCGCATAGACGCATGCGCACACCGCGCGACTTCGCGAAGGAGAGCGCGCAGCGGCGCGAAATTCGAACTAAGAATAAGCGTGTAAATTCTTAACCCCCCAAAATATCGGCGTAAACATCCCGCCCGCCTTCGTCTGACGGACGAACTAACCACCTGAAACATCCTCAGGCCCCTTTACTCCCTTCCTCGATGTGCAAAGGACAAAGACGAGAAACGTGACGACGAAGGGAGCTGCTAGAAGTCTTCACTGTAACGACACGAACTAAATCATCTGGACCTGGATGCACCTCAACGATTCGACCTAACGGCCATTTGGACGGCGGATAACGATCATCCTTGATTAGAACAAGCCTACCTACACAGAAATTCTCAGTAGGATTCCTCCACTTTTCTCTCTGCTGCAAATGAAGTAGATACTCCGACGACCACCGCTGCCAGAACTGATTTCGCATTCGCTGGAGAAGCTGGAAACGACTCAAACGGTTTTCAGGTACCTGCGATGAGTCAGCCTCTGGAAGCAACGCTGAAGCACTACCTGTAAGAAAATGAAACGGTGTCAGCGCATGCAAGTCGTCAACATCTGAGCTCAAGGCACCTAGAGGTCGAGAATTGAGACAAGCTTCGATTTCAACGAGAACCGTGGACAACTCCTCGAAGGTGAGAGTGTGTTCGCCAACGACCCGTTTTAGATGGTGCTTCACCGATTTTACCCCAGCTTCCCAAAGACCTCCGTAATGAGGAGCACTAGGCGGAATGAAGACCCAATCGGTCCCGTCATTCGCAAGAACCGAAGCAACCTTCTTGTAAAACTCCGATGCCTGCTGAAACATCGCCTTCAGCTCGTTGTCGGCTCCGTGGAAGTTGGTCGCGTTGTCACTGTAGAGCTTCTGGCAAACTCCACGCCTACCTACAAATCGACGATACGCGCTGATGAAAGTAGCTGTAGTTAAATCGCTCACCAGCTCTAAATGTATCGCCCGTGTGGAGAAGCAGACAAATACAACGATGTACCCCTTGTAGGATTTATGCCCACGACCCTTGGTGGTACGAACCATGATGGGACCGGCATAATCCAAACCGGAGATCGAAAATGGCCTACTCGCATGCACACGATCAGCTGGAAGATCCCCCATCAACTGCTGGGCCGATTGTGGTTTGACACGCTGGCACGTTACGCACTTGTGAATGATGGATTTCACTAGCTGCTGTCTGCCGACAATCCAGACTTGCTGCATCAGAACGCTTGACGTTAGAGTAAGGCCACCATGTAAACAAAGTCGATGAGCGGAATATACGAACAAGCGACTAAGAGCTGAATCCTGCAACAGAATCGGCGGGTGCTTGCGATCGAAGGGTAGACTGGAATGGGACAGTCGACCTCCTACTCTTAGAATACCATCCTTGCCAACAAATGGATTTAATTTACTGAGCCGATTGCCTTTCGGCAACCCCCTTCCAGCCTTTAATGCTTCGATCTCAACCGCAAAACTGCTCGCCTGTGATAATCGAATGACAATGCAGCGAGCCTCTGCTAACTCCGCTAATGTGTAGAAATCTGGAAGTGGCTCCAGCGCCTCCTTTCGCCTTCGACGATTAAGAATCGCACGCCTAGCAAACGCAACAAACCTCACTAAGCGGGACAACGAAGAGAACCTAATTAGCAGCTCCGATTCCGACGGCACCTTCTTTGCATGAAAGATTTGTCGAGTCTCTGCTGGCTGTGGCCACCTGTCCGGAGATTGTGAAAGCCAGCTAGGCCCATGCCACCACAAATTAGTCCCTGCTAATTCTGTCGCTCCAGAACCTCGAGTCGCCAAATCCGCAGGATTCTCCTTAGTGGGTACGTGCGCCCACGTCGCCGACGGTAACTCCGTTTGAATGTACGACACCCTATTTGCAACGAAGGTCTTCCAATGACAAGGATGTTTTCGGAGCCACGTGAGAACAATTTGACTGTCCGACCAGGCGAAAATCGGAGTCGCACTAAGAAAATCGAGTTTCCTTACGTGGCAAAGGAGTTTCACGAGAAGCGCAGCCCCGCAAAGCTCTAGGTTAGGAATACTGACTGTCTTAACGGGCGCGACCTTGGTCTTAGCAGCTAGAAGAGACACACTGAATGTGCCATCTCCCTTGTCGACCCGCATATAGACAACTGCAGCATAAGCACGAGAAGATGCGTCGGAGAATCCGTGTACCTGATAGGAACAAGTAGAAGTGACACCTAACCACCTATCGATCGATAAAGACGGCAGCTCAGACAGCGACTTGCAATAAGCATACCACCGTTCGCGGATCTCTTCAGGCAAGGGCGCATCCCAATCGCACTTTTGGATCCACAAATCCTGCATCAGGATTTTCGCAGTTACTGTAACTGGCGAAAGCCACCCGAGAGGGTCGAATAAGCGAGCGATATTGGACAGGATGGAGCGCTTAGTGGACGCTGCTGAGAGCTCGGCGATATCTGAAACTGAGAATCGAAACTGGTCCTGAGCGGGATTCCAGTAAACGCCGAGAGTTTTAACAGATTCGTCCATATCGATCTGTTTCGTTGGGCCCTGTCCTGTCTGGAGAGGAAGTAACGCTGGATGGTTTGCAGCCCATTTGTCGAGAGAAATGCCTGCTGAGCCTAAGAGCTTTGTAAGTTCGACTCTCTTCTGCACCGCGATGGAAAGCTCGTCCGATCCAGCAAAGGTGTCGTCTACATACGTCTCGAATTTCAGGCACTCAGCGCCGAGAGGAAATCGGGGGCCGTCGTCTTCTGCCAATTGCTGCAACGTACGAATGGCTAAGAATGGAGCGCAAGCCGTCCCATACGTGACCGTCGTCAAGCGATAATCAACCGGAGCAGAATCAGCAGTAGGAGCCCAAAGAATTCTCTGAACGTCTTGATCCTCACGCCTCACCTTAATCTGCCTAAACATCTTGACAATATCTGCGGTGAACGCAAAAAGATATCTACGCCAATTAAGCAGAATTAACGAGAGGTCACTTTGGAGAGGAGCACCTGTAAACAAAAAATCGTTAAGGAACCAACCGTCTCGAGTGCGCCTGGAAGCGTCAAAGACAACCCTGAGCTTCTTAAACCCCGAAGTCTCATACTGCACGACCGGGTGATGCGGCAAGTACCATGCACCTTCCTGCCGAATCTCCGACTCCGGAACTCGAACCATGTGCCCTAGGTCCTCGTACTCCTTCATAAAGCTTCTATACGCATGAGCGACCGCAGACTCGCGACCAAAGCGACGATGCAACGAACGGAGCGATCCAAGAGCCATTTGCCTTGTCTCACCTGCAACCGAAGCTAACTCCGATTTCAACGGAAGACGAACCTCGTATCGCCCCGCCGAATCACGGGTGTGAGTCTCCTTGAATAATTTCTCACAGGCTTCGTCCTCTGGCTTCAACTTAAAAGACGGCGAAGGCAGTTCGTCGAATGCCCAGAACCTCTGCAGCATTTGATCCAACTCCTGCATCGAAGCGCAATGCAATACCTGCAATGGTGTGGAGGAAGTATGCGACTCCGCCCGCCGTGAATCCTTCGCCTGTAAAGTGCCGGAAACTATCCAACCAAAAGCCGTATCTTGAGCGACGAGCTGTGATGAAGGGAAACGCCTTAAGCCTGATCGAAGCAGCTGTCCGTATACATCAGCGCCGAGAATAACATCGACCCTATTTGATAGGAAAAATTCTGGATCGGCGAGAGTGAGCCCTGCAAACTGCTTCAGATCGAGATTATCGATGCTGTTGACTGGAAGCTGCGACGTTAAACGAGGAAGTACGAGTGCTTCAGTCGTGATCTGGAAGTTGGCGTCGACCCTGGATTTTAAAACAAGCTGTGTCATCGAACGCGCAGTGCCCGCTGCACTAGCACCAAGGCCTGATAATGGCACGCAAGTGTGCTCCTTTTTGAGCCCTAGCAGCTGAACAATCGACTCCGAAACGAATGATGCCTCCGATCCTTGGTCCAAGAGTGCTCGAACGAAGGTGCTGTTTCCGCTCGGACCTATAACCTGCACCTGCGCCGTAGCGAGAACGATCCTTCGCTTCGGAAAGGAGACTCCAGCTGCATGCAAACTCACTACGGATCTCGAGCCTGAACCGCCCGCCTTGGAAGCATCGGGATTTTGCTGCCCAGCCTGTGAATTCCCCTGAAATTTAAGATGCAACATCGAATGATGTTTGCCTTGACATGTCGAGCAACGTCCCGAAGAATTACAAGCGTTGACCCTGTGGGCGCCAAAACAGTTAAAGCACAGCTGCAAACGTTTAACAGTTGCCAATCGCTCGTGTGGATTTTTATCTCTCAACTTGAAGCATTTCGAGATAGAATGCGAACCACTGCATAGTGCACAACTGGAAGTTCCAGACGAACGAGAAGAACTAGCATGAAATACCTTTCGTGCCTGCGGCCCAGCCGTCGATGTAGATGCTGCTCTTTTTTCTCCTCGGCGCTCGGCAGCGACCATGCTAAGAGCCTGAGTTCTTTTCTCTAGAAACCTAGTGAGATCGGAAAATTTAGGAAGCGATTTTTGATCGGTAACTTCGACAGCCTCCGAATTGGCTTCCTGATCCTTCTCGCTCAGCTCAGCCTCCCACAGCCTCCGTGTTTCCGGATCCAAGCGGTCAGCTAGCAGAAAATTCAGCAATACGTCCCAATGGTCTACAGGAAGCTTTAAGTTCCCTAAAGCTCGAACAATCCGCTGCGCCTCGTCAACAAAAGAGCGCAACTCAGCAGCAGACTCCCTTTTCAAATGCGGAATAGCCATGAAGGACGTCAAGAGCTCCTTAATAATTAAACGAGGATTGTGATACCGGGCATTCAACGCCTGCCATGTACTTGCATAATTTGCGCTAGTAGTTGCCACGTCCTTTATGAGCTCCGCGGCCTCGTCTTTCAAGCAGAGTTTCAGATACTGCAACTTTGTAGCGTCAGATAGGCCAGGAACATCGCGAACGAACGTCGTGAAAAGATCTCGGAAACTGGCCCAATCTTCGTATTTACCTGTGAACGTCGGTAAAGGAATTCGAGGCAATTTAGCTACACGAGCGCTATCACGATCGGAACCTGTCTCCGACAGACTAGAGTCTCCATCAGGCTTATCAAACAATGCAAGCAGCGATAAACACTCATCTAACGCATTCTCATAAATGACCTGAATACGCTCGAACCAAGAATCAGCCATGTATGGATCGGTTTCAGCATCACCTCGCACGACGATCTCTGAGTGAGTGCTTCGAGCCTCTGCCCAAATGCGACTCACTGAATCGAGACGCGCCTGCACTATACCTTTATTAAGAGAGTCACGCGGCTTAGCAACTAGGCGCGCGCGTATACTCTCGATCTCCGCTTCACGCGACGTCTGCAACGCCGTCAGCCGCTTCAACGGCACAGGCGCCATGATACTGCTGAACTGTACCTAAAAGCCGCGAAAGTGAAGATTCCAAAAAAAAAAATAAAAAAAAAACTGTAATGATCGCACGCTAATAAGAGGCGTATAACAAGTCGCCGCTCGCTAATCCGCCGACGTATACACACGCGCGACGCAACGGCTCGCTTCAAAGAACGCAAGCGGCGCGCTGCTCGCGGCTCGCCTGTAAGAACACGCACCGGCCGAAGTATAAACAAGAGCGCGCGGCGCAACAAACCGTACACACTGCGACAGATAAAATTTCAATCCCTGGAAATTAAACAGAGAACTATCTACGACACACAAAAAAAAAACCGTTGCAGTGTAGACGTTTTGTGTACAGATTTTACACACTACACTTATCAACTATGATGCAAATATGCAAAGCGAACGACAAACCAAACACTCACTCCTCACCCGGGGCACCATGAACAATAATCTAAAATAGGGATAAAACTCAAAGTGAGTTCCGGCAAGGAAAGGGTTGAGTGAGTGAAGGGTTTGTCGAATTAAAAACAAATTATTCGCGGTAAAACAAAACGTACTTGCTACGGCGTAAAAACCCTCACGGAATAGGGGGAAAAGCCGCAGCAAGTTGAATCTTTATTTATAAATAAGAAAAGGAAATTACACAAATAAAAGAAGAGAAAGAGATTCTAAAAGAGAAAGAGAATACGCAAAGCGCCAACGCGAGGTACCTTAACGCACGCAGAGAGATCTCTCTTACCTAATGGGCTTTCGTAGCCCGCGCAATCGCCGCGATCTCGAACGCCGTCGCCAGGAGGACGCTGAGTCGCCCGAGGTTGTACACCGCCGCAGCTTCTCGCCGAGTCCTGGTGATCTGCTAAGCCGGGCCTGGGGAGTGAGAAGGTGGTTCGCAACCGCTGCCAAGCGCGTCTCGACGTCTCGAGAATCCAGACGCTTGGCACCCGGGCAACAAGGAGTGTTGCCGCTGCTCGCTCGCCCTGAAGGAGTCACGTCCAGCACGTGGACACCTTCGCCAACAATCCTTAAACTAAGGCCTCGAGGCACGCACACACGCACACAACACACCACGAACGCGGTCGCGAAAGTCGCCGGTAATCGCGTCTTAAATTATCACGAGGTGAACAATATTCGCTCTGAAAAGAACAAAATATTGATCCACCTGTACAAAATCGCAATAGAAAAAAGAACTTTGAGATAAAGAAAACTTGACGGATGCTGAACGTGCGAGTCGCTTGGCAGTCCATTCAAGTGTGACACACACGTGCTAAAAAACGCGCGCGGGCCCGTCGGTCTCCTTCTCGAGCCGGCGGCGCGCGCATAGACGCATGCGCACACCGCGCGACTTCGCGAAGGAGAGCGCGCAGCGGCGCGAAATTCGAACTAAGAATAAGCGTGTAAATTCTTAACCCCCCAAAATATCGGCGTAAACAATGTTATTGAGCTAGTGAACAGAAAATAATTTTGAATAACTAGAGCAGACAAACAGCTCGAACGAGAGATTGAAATTCAAATGGCATTTTCTTCCGCAATTATTTCCTTCCACTGCAGGACCACGGCCAAAACGTCTACATCAGTGCCGCAGAACGACCGCTCGGCAAACCTCAACTGTCAAAACAACGTCATCGAAAACAGGTTTAATAAAACCTCCCCCCTTCCCTAAAGCTTTTCCATCAAACTTCGCCTAACATTCCGTCGGAAATTTGAAATTCCGATTGGAACTATCACCCAACCACACGAATACATACATACATACATACATACACACACACACCCCCATACACGCATAAAGTTCACAGGAATTAGCCGGCGTTGCAGCTTATCCTTCCGATATTCGCCGGAGCCCTTTATTAAAAGCGTCTAGGCCAGGCTGCGTGCGCGTGTGTGTGTGTGTGCGCGAGTTTAGGCGATACACAAGCTGCTGGAAACTATTGCGGTCGTCGCTGTTGCAGCAGAGAGTTGCTCTGGATATGAGGATCCTTTCTCTGGCTTATGCGGCGTAGCACAGAGAGAGAGAGAGAGAGAGAGAGAGAGAGAGAGAGAGAGTGAGAGAGAGAGAGAGAGAGAGAGAGAGAGTGAGAGAGTGAGAGAGAGAGAGAGAGAGAGAGAGAGAGAGAGAGAGAGAGAGAGAGAGAGAGAGAGAGAGAGAGAGAGAGAGAGAGAGAGAGAGAGAGAGAGAGAGAGAGAGAGAGAGAGAGAGAGAGAGAGAGAGAGAGAGAGAGAGAGAGACGAGGCACGAGGCTCATCCCTTGCAGCGACAAACTCACGTGATGAAGTTGTCTGCGGGTGAGCTGCAGCCGCTGCTGCTGCTGCTGCTGCTACTGTATGCGTATGAAGTTATATAGTTTTGCCGCTACGCTGATGCTTTGTTTTATGTTGCCAAGTTGCGACAACGCAGGAGCTTCTTATCGAATATTGAACGTCGAATTATATTTAGTGGAAAAACTGGCTTGATGTACGAATGAAAAAAGTTCTCAGCTCGACGAGCTAAATACGATAACAACCGGGGGGTGCTGCTCATTTTCGTATATTTCCTCTTGCGCAAGCGTACATAATAGCTATTGAGTTTCCGCTCTATCTCGGGGGAAAGGATATTTCCGCGTTATACCGTTTTCGAAGGGAAATATTTAACGGCATCGCCTGCGTATACTGCAGCACACCAGTTTTCGCAGTGTATGCGGAAGCGAAGGCAAAATATCTCATGCGAACGTGTCGAATAGGCAGGCTACGGAAAGTGTGCAGTCTAATATGCAGTTTGCCGCTGTTGGTAAGCGAAATTGGAGGCACTAATTTTTTCTGTTTTTCTTTTTTGTTCTTGTGTTGTTCGGAAACGAGATGAAATTTCTCGCGCTGTTTATGATGCCGTGATATTGACGTTGTAAAAATGCTGCCAACTGCGATTTGGCACTGCACTATGCTTTCCCGCGAAGGGACATCCGCTTGTTCGCATATTTCAATTTTTATATGCTGAGTCTCAAAATTGTAAAGAACACTGAGAGAAGTATTTATTCAATGTTTCCGGATTCAGTAAACTTTAACTAAAAATGTATCACCAAAGCGTATATTCCAGTAAAATAATCTTAAATGAAACGCGAGTCAGTGCGATCGGAACGCAATAGTTTGGTAAAGGTTACATAACGCTACTTTCTTTTTCCACGAGTTCGAAAAAAGGTGCATATTGTGCATCCGCATTGCGAAAACATTTTTTAAACGAAATCTCTCAAATCACAATAAAGCTTCATTGCACACTTTGACATGGCGAAGAATCTTTGAAAAGACGGAGAATTCCGAGTATCACCAGCAAAACGCTTACCACGCAACGTATTTCCCCAAAGTATCGCTTTCTCGCTAAGCCCCACGGGCATAATGAACCTCCTCTCCGCAGCAACAGCAGTAGAAGCAGCGGCCTAAGGAGAAATCCAGCAACACAGGGACGACGATAGAAAGCTGCGAAGGATTTCCCGGAGAATCTCCACTCGGCTCATCCCAATGACACGCCGTCCGCGTCAGTACTAATCCGAGCTAAGGAGGTTAGACGCAGAAGCGAGAGAGGATCCCCCCATTAATTCGGTGCAGTCTGGCCGACCGCAGGAGATCCAACGTCTCCCTTTCTCGGTTGCAAAGCTACAGTATGGTGGCGCAGCGACGCGATAACGTAATTGTTGCGGTAAACGTCTCGGGGCCGGCAATAGCAGCGGCGAGTCATCGCTCAAGTTCACGCTAAATATTCTGGCGCATTGACTCCATCGGCGTGTGATCTGCTTAATGATTTAAACTTTGAACGAACGGAGATGCTTGTCGGGCGAACCGAGAGAAGTCGATTCCTATTATAGAAGATTCATGGATGATGCAAGGAAATAGCACACGGATTGACCCCCGAAAAAATAAATATTTAATCGAGCTTCAATAACAGCTGATTCCCGCCGAAATTATACGGGCGTAGAAAAGCACACTCTCCGAAATCCGAGTCTCGATCTCCTCCCCCTCTTGGATAAATCAAGAATTCGTATTCAGGAAGAAACCGCGCTGCTGAGGAGGAAAGCGCAAGTCAGAGCGCACTAATAAAAGATTCGTTCCATCTCTCTTCGAGAATTTCGAGAACGCCTTGAATCGAGCGTCGTCAACTCGCGCGAAAAACCTCATCTTTTCGTGGCTCAGAAATTTCTCGAGATTTCGGAAAGGCTGGTTATTGACATTTTTCAAATTTTGACTCAACGGCCATAGTCCGGGGAGGAATATGTCTCAGTTGGAAATTGATCTTGTGATTTTTGGAGCTGCTTCATTCCATATACGAAGCTGCTGACGTGTGAATTTGAAATTCATCGGAGTCTCTCTTCAACGTCAGAATAATTAGAATTTCGAGAAGCGTCAGTCACGCCTTTTCAATTTCCCGCCAAAATTAGTTTTCCCGCAAAGTAAACACGACTATCCGATGCCGATACACCCTTCGTGAAAAAAAGAAACAAACCTCTCTATAATTACAAGTAATCGACGCCGATAGTAGCGCGAAAAACCGAGCAAAAACGAGTGGAAGCGATAGCGGTGGAAGCGAGAAAATGATGGATGAAGCCTCGGCTCGCATCCATCACTGTCGCTCGCGCGCGCGCGCGGGAAGCATCGACAAAAGGAGAGATTCCCGGGCTAGCAGCGCGAAGATAATTACCGGAGCCACCGCAGCTTCTTCTTTTTCTCTCCGCGGGAGAGATCAGAGCCGCTTCGTTATCAGTCGTCGTTTGTCTTACAATGTTGCCGAGAATCTGCTCGATTTCCGATGACGTGTACTGTTTCCTTTTTTTCCACCGAGAACGTTGCTCGGCGGGTTTGATTTATTGGAGAATAATAGACTGCATATTTACGAGCTACGAGAGAGAGAGAGAACGCCATTACGGAATGAATCGCTGATGGATCGTTAATTTCCCTCCGTATGTGGTAAAAAAAGCGAGCAACTTCATTTTTATATACGTCGCTTCAAAGAGAGAGCTCTTTGCTAATTCGAGCACGAAAAAAGGGAGAAATTTTCACAAAAAACCCAGCTTCGATCCGACAATAAAACCGCAACCGCGACAATGCTAAAATCAAAGACCGCGGATAGAGAAAAAGCCCCCCACGATCGTCTATATGCGCATCCCTCACTACAGTACCACAAAGGCGTTTGTGTACTCTCGACAAAACCCACCTGTACATCGAAGCGATGAAAAAAAAGCGACGCCGCATGGACGACTAACACCGATAATTTCCGCGGCGGAAGCGCAGTATACGTATACCCTTTTGTGTCACGAGACCCCCTTGTTCTCACCGCCCCGGCAAAAGTCATCGAGTCGTCGTCCGCGAGAGTTTTCAATTGATCAACGCGTTCACCTTTAGACGTGAATTATGCATGAGTCACGCGATGTGTAACGTACGTACATACGGGAAATAAAAGGCTGCTGCTAGTGCTCGTTTGTATTCCGCGAAGAAGAGGAGGCCAATCAGCGATGATAGCGAGTCGAATCAATAATGCCGCTAGCGCGACGAGTCGCTGTGTGCATGTGCGGATGGCTGGTTTCGAGCATCTCCAGAGGCAGATGCGATGGATGTGTCGAGAGAGAGAGAGAGAGAGAGAGAGAGAGAGAGAGAGAGAGAGAGAGAGAGAGAGAGAACGAGGAAGATAGAGGGAGAGAGAACTGGAGTGTTGCATATTTCGGTGAATCGGTGATGACGTTCATGGCGACGATTGTCGCGGATATGCAGGGAGAAGAGATGCTTCGTTGGCTGTGGAATTTGTGTGTTTGCGGGTGGAAGATAAATTGTTTTGTTAATAAGGAGCGATGTTGGATTTGCAGATTTTGAAATGTTAGCACGTTTCTACGGAATTAATGTAGAATCGTTCTTTGGTACACTGAGGGAAGAGTTTGAAATCTCAAATGTTATGACTATTTGTTTGTCGCAACGATGAGGATGCTTACTCTAATCTAAAATATACTTTCTTTTATCTATGACTGGCTTCCTAACCTCAAAGCTACAACACCATATTATTACACTCAATATACTGTTTTTGTGCACAGTATCAACTGATTGTTGATGACGAACGATACGATTATCTAGACATCTAATCTAATTAACTATACAATCTTTTTACCCTACCTGAATTCACTTACACTGAATCATTACAGCGGCCAGTCCAACAACGAAGAGCAGAGCTCCTCCACTCGTTTATTTCCAGCGCGATAAACAAGGCTCGCAATCACAGCATCCAAGCCGAAGGCCCCTACAGCTCGATAAAACGCAACGACGTCCTCTCTTTCTCTAACCGAAAGCGCGAAAATGAAAAGCTCTTCCCGCTGATCGCTCGGAACGATACGATCGCGCTCGGCTCATCGCCTCCTTTGAGAATAAAGAAAGTCAGAAGCACCCATAAACGCTCCAGCTCTCTATCTCCCTCCCGCTCTCTACTTTGTAGAAAACTTAAGACGCGCGCGCGAATCCGCGCTACTGCCTCTTACACAATCGTCTCCTCATAATAATCGTTACGCCGCGCGTCGTCGCTATTTCGGTGGTTACGTCGCCGGGATTCTCTCGGATTAACGAGCGGATGCCGGGAGCTTTTCTGTATAGTGCCTCGTATAAATAGAGGCTGCAGCTGGTCATTCGCCTGATGCTTAATAAGAGCCCGACCTCTGCGTCTTTATGGGAGGATGAAAGACAGTCTTACTTTGGTGTCGCGCTGGTATGAGCTGCAGTTTTTTAATCAAGCTCGTACTGTAACTAAGTGGTTGTACCCGACCTCGTCGCTCAACGAGGATGATTGTAATTAACTGACAAGCTACTCGAACGAAATTAAAAACCATATCTTCGTTATCAGCTAATTTTTTTAATGGATTTCCATCGTTAACGTTTCGACCCCGCAATATCACGTGTTAATCCACCTTCGGATCATTAACCTTACGACTCATCCCTCGAAAGAAGGATGATGTACCGAGAGCCGAGAGAAAAATTTAATCAGCAATCCTAGCGGTAGTCTATGGCCAAGTCACTGCGAGGCTTTTGATAGATTATGAGAGAGAAAGAGAGAGGGAGAGAGCACCATAATCAAGTCTCGTTTCCGCTGCTGCAGACGAAGAGGAGCCTCTACGAGGATTTTCACTCGAGTCTAATCCAGCCAAAGGCTTCTTCCGCGCAATTTAGCTCCTGTTTCCTTTCTACCGGGGAGGCTTACAACTGCTGCCTGAATTTTCTCTTCGACGTCTCTTCGAGAGACGCGCATTTTCTGACAACTTGAGGCCAGAAGATCGATACCATCGTCGAGTGAAGAGTTGCCATACTCTCGTAAGAAATTCATCAAATTAAAGGGGAGCAGGCTCCACTGGTCGGAGCATTCGAGAAAAAGGATGGAATGATCGCACTTTGCGAAATTCGCACTGCCGCAAGACTCGATACCCCCAAATCCAATTTCGAAATTCCCAAACAAGCTTCCCACCTTTAATTAACTACTTTCAAGCCTCGCCAATAATTAATGAGCTAATCAAGCGCCGAGTTAGTTCGCACACGTTCCCAGAAGCTTCACTGCACTCGAGACGGCTGCTGCAGCAGCAGCTCCGAAATCCGTTTTCGCAACAGCGACGGCGGTGGATATTATTCCGCGCGCATCCTGCGCGTAGTTTGTCTTGGGAGAAGAGAGAGAGAGAGTAAAGACGGAGAGCAAGTTGCTAAACTCTCTCTCTTTCTCTATCGTGCGGTATCGATATTGCTCGCGCACTTTGTATGTACGTACGGCGCTTTGACGCTCGACATTTCAATGGATTACAAGTTTCGAATGGCTTTCAGCAACGACGAGGGTAAACGAACGTTTTGATGAAGCATTTAGAGGAAGACAGTGGATCCGCTGATTGCGATGAGAGAGACTCTATATATATATATATATATAGAGAGAGAGAGAGAGTTGGATGCTTTTTATCGTGTATAATTATGCAGGGTTAATCCAGTGGTACTTTCGGTTGATTGAACCGTTACTCGCAGTGGTTTCGCTGATTACACTAATCAATTGTGCGTATTAATAACGCTCACTGGGTATTGATGAACATTGTGGTGTATCAAAGGACCAACCACAAAGGATAAGCTTGTGTTTGTTATATTATTGTTATTATCTGCATGCATATGCAAAAGTTAACGATAGTTTGCATTCAAATAATTTAACGATCCAATTGGCTATCGACGTTTTGCAAATCAAAGCTAAACATTTATCCTATATACACCCAGTTTAATGTAACGCAAATAACACGTCTCTATTCCATGCACAAACTCATCACGCAATATCACCGCGCTCGCGTAAATACATCGAGAATTCGTAGCAGCAAGTTCATCCCGTAAATACACATCTCCGAAATCATCCTACGCGAAGCATACACCTCGCTGATTTTTCCCTCGAACTATAATACACATACACACAAGCTCGAAGTAACAGCAGCAGCCAAACACGCTCCGTCGCACCGAATTACCAGACGCGTGGCTGAGCTGGAAACGCCTCTCTTGCATTGTATCGCAAGCGAAAGCCGAGATTGCGTACAGCTCCGGGCACTTCATTTATCAAGTCAAACAATGGAGGGACTGCTCTCCGCTCTCGGACTCCAGATTCCTTCCAGCGATCGGTCTCCGGAAATTTCTTCCTATAGTCCTACCCCCTATACGCTGGACCTACTTCTTGTCTTCTGGGCATCGCTTAATAGAATAGCTGTTGTGGAGAGTTGAGAGAAGGTGTAAATAGTGGAACTTGCGACGTCATTGTCAAACTTGAGAGGATGTGGGTGTCGGAGCTTTGACGGGAGGATTAGGGGGTAACGATCGATCGATGTTGCAATTGTGTTTGGTAAACTTATTAGATCGATGCTGTGTAGTCTTCGCAATTGTTCCTCCGAGAAGTTGAAGGATTGTTTGACTCTGACGAGGCTGCTCGTGAAGTAACGACGTTCGAGTCAGTGCGTGTATTTATATATATACGCATCAGGGGAGGAGAGAGAAAGTTAAGGGCTACTACTTTTCATTAGACCAGCCGGTGAGTTTATTTTTGTCGGCGCTGTTGCTTTTACAGCACAGCGTTAACTTTGATTGTTGCTGGAAAAGAGAGCGAGAGAGAGAGAGAGAGAGAGAGAGAGAGAGAGAGAGAGTTTTTACGAGTCTTATCTTTATACTCGCAATGAAAACTAGCCGCTGAAACTTGCCTTGTTGTTGTTAACATTTTAAATTCTACTATATACATCTCTACACCTTTCCTCTAAATTTTTCATGGCTATATAGACACTCAACGGGCGTTGAAGAGGAAGGGTTGGGTGTGTGAACACTACACCATGCACACCCTAATAAATAATCCAACAGTACATAGATCCATCTCCACGACGACAGACAGCAATCTTTCAGCAGGGATTTTTCAGCGCCGGGCAAAATTGCTTTCTCGGCCAGCCAGTCTCGCCCATCCCAAAATGGATTCGAGCTCGACGTGCAAAATTAAGCGATCAAACTCGGGCGAGAAAAGGCCAGCGAGATTCAATTAAATCCGAAAGGTACGAGCTACTGGACTATAGGAGAGAGAGAGAGAGAGAGAGAGAGAGAGAGAGAGAGAGAGAGAGAGAAGAAGAAGAACAACGGCGGCGGTTCGAAGGGTTGAAAAAAAGAAGAGACGTGAGAGGCAGAGAACAGTGGACGGAGCTTATCTGGCGTCCGTAGGGAGCAGTTTCGCCAAATCGTTCGATAAAAAGTCAATCGTCCGGCCATCTTGCTGCCTCCTCTCTTCTGCTTCTTTTCTCCAGTTTAAAATGTTTCATATATGTGATGGGAGGGAAGGAAACTCGTCTCGAAAGTTGCCGAGAAAATTTGCCTTCACTCGAGAGTTGTTGGGGGCTCATTTCAACTTGCGGATATGGCTTTATGGCCGAATCGACGATAGGCCATTTTTCTTTAATACACGACAACTTTCTCAAACACTCGAAAGTCCTCTCCACGTACCTAATCCCCATTTACACGTCCTACACTGTGCACAGAGCTTCGTACGCACGGCATAATTCATCAAGCTTTTTACACGCACACGTCGCGCGTCTAGACGGGCTTAATTCCTCTCATTGTTTAGCGATACGCAAAGTGGCTTAAATCGCGCGCGACTTTTGTCCTACACTCCGCTCATTGTTTGCGACGAAACTCTGCTCGTTTAACGTTTCAGCAAGGGGTTCGCTGCCGTAAATCAGAGGGGGTATAAACGGAAGAGAGAAAAATCGTATCGGCGACGGCTGATATATGAGACAAGAAACATTGCGCGGCCACTTAACCGATCGATTCCATATTGCGCGGCGCGCGGATGTGATGCCGGGGGAATATAGATTTTTTGCTGCGCGGTAATTTAAGCTTTCTTCAGCGCGTCTTTGAGCTTTCGAGGTATGAGGAGATCCATAAAAAACATCCAGTTTTTTTTTACAAGCCAGCGGGGTCTTTGGAACACTAGAAAATAAGTGACTCTTGTTGAACGGCAATTTCCGAGAGTGCAAACGAAAAATGTAATATTTATAGGATCATAAGAGCTTCAATTTGAAATAAGAAGATCAGTAGAAATTGTCTCTTAGATAAAAAGTTGACTGCCGCGTAAAAGTGGAAAAATCATGAAAATATTGCTATTTTCCTCAGTGTTCTAAGTAGTCTTTTGAACAAAGAACACGAAGAAAAAGATCCCAAAGAAATTTTTTTATGGATTTCCCCGTACACATACTTCAGCAGTCGTCTGCTGCGGTTCTCCTTCTTTATTTCAGCCTCACCTCGATATTTATGGCTACAGCACTGTTTCCGTTAATAAAGCCTCTGTGTTATTTAGAAACCATAATTTGGGTAATCCGGGGCGCACGCACCAGTTGCTTCCGCCGTCGTTAACAATCGCTTATCGAGAGAGGAAAAACAATTTGCGCCGAGAAGATTACCATCCGACTGATGAATAATATTCTGCAAAGAAGCCTGTAAACGTTGTCTCGTAAAGTAAGCGCACACCGTCGTCCCCTAATCTCGAGCCGTTATCTCGTCGGAAGCCCTCAAAACTGCAGATATCCGACGTCTTTAACCCTTTAAAAAAAAAGCAAGAAAAAGAGGAGGAAAGAAAGACTCAAGCCTCAGGGGGTAGTGCAACGACCCCCGACGCGTCGTGTCCTTTGTCGGGGGAAATCACATTGACCCGCTTTCGCTGGCAGTAGTCTCGTTACATCAGTCGGTCGTTCGCCTTGTTCGGCTACGTGATTTCCACAGGTAGCCCGTTCGGCCGTTCCCTCCTTTATTCAGCTCAGGTTCGCAGTGAGGCCTATATGTGTGGGTGTCTTTGTAGGGGTATTGCGCTCGAGGGGACGAAGTAAACGGGTTAGACGCGATGAAGGTCGAGTTTCGTTTGTTTTTCGGGATGTTATACTACATCATCTTTTCTGGATGTGATATACTAGTGTGTGTACAGCTTTCTTCTCTCTATCTCAAGGTATATTAGACATTAGCGAATCAAAATTCAAAGCGAGTATACAACGCACTTGATAAACAAAATACACACCTGCTTAAGTTACCCGGTATATCCCCGGGCGTCAAAATTTCATCCCTTCCCTCGAAGTTCGAAAATTTAGCGGCGCTAAACTTCGCCAAGTTCGCCAACTCCGGACAACTACGTACTTCGTACTTCAATAAGGCCGCATCAAATTCGAAATATCCGGAAGGAGCAGCAGTCGACGTCGTCAAAAATTGGGTAAACTATAAGCCTCGTGGTTTCAGACCTTCCCTCCTCGCTCTGCCTCTCTACAGTATGGAAGGGAAAATTAAGCCGAGCCGAAACCGCGAAAAGGCCTCTACGTTATACGCGCCTATGCCACGACCGGCCGCCCTTTCAGCGGTCGCGAGTCACGGCAAAGTGTTAATAATAATGGGAAAAGTTTCGTCTCTCTCGGTGTACATCCGCCTCTTCCCAGCCCCATGACAAATTATACCTCGGGGTTTTATTGTTGTTCTTCTTGTGCGAACGGACTTCCGCGCGCGCGCGCGCCTCCTTTCATTTCCCTCGGATTATCCCGGGCGGACCGAGCGCGCGATCTTCTTATTCCCGGCGTCGACTTCTTGAAGAAAAGTTTCTCCCCGAGATGCGCGCCTCTGCTTTAGTTCGGCGGGGGATAATTAATATTTTTCTCGCGGAGTTGAGAGAGGCCGAGAGCAGTCTAGCCACTGGTTGCTCCTGCGTGTTGCGGGGTAGTCGTGAAGAATTGTATATCAAGGTTGAGATTTTTGACGAGATGAACGACGATGAGCTCCGTATATGTGCGGTAACAATGGGATGTAGAGGTGGCTGCTTTGGGAATAGCGGATAGTTTTAAAAATACTCGAGTGGCCTGTTAAATTGCTAATTATGATCAGCTGTGTGTAGGGAAAGTAGTTGAGAATTTAAATGATATACACTATCCCACTGCGCGCATCAGCTGTCTGACCAAACAGGGCGATTATCCACTAGTTTGACCTAGATAATTACACATTGATTAGCCAGAAAAAAATTGTCCAAGCATCCACGCGCACAAACCAACGCGAAAATTTTCTAGAATCATTCTCCGAGCTAAACTGTATAACACCATAAATATCCCATCACCTTTGTATACAGCCTATATACTCAAAAGCTCACGCGATCTATCTCTCTCTCTCCCGCGGATCAGTTCCTCTCGCCTATCCCCCAATTCCCGCGCATTTTTGCCCACGGCGGGCATTTAATTATCTCGTTTACTCGGGCGGCGCACAATGGCCGCAGCAGCAGCGCTGATTAAAGAAAATTTATGCGCGAACGCGGCGCGGGCTAAATTGCATTATCCGCGGGATGCAGCCCGCGCGCACACACACGCACACACACACACACAGGGTTTAATCGAATCCGTGCGGCCAGCAGCAGAGCGTAGTTTCGCGAACTCCCGCCACCGTTAAATTAAGCTTCCCGCCGGGCTTCAAGGCGCGAGCAGACGTTGGAATATTAAGTCGTTTAATTTTCCACGCACACGCGCCGCCGGACAGTGTGGAAAAATGTGGGTCAATTTGCCTTTTTTCTGCTGCGGGGAAATTGATATTGGCGGGGCTGCAGTTATTATTTTAGATGGGGTAGTTTTAGGGGGAGACGAATGGCAGGGTATTACACCGAGAACTGGTGAAGTTCTTTTTATGGAGAGGGATTAAGGGTGTAATGAAGCTTTTGGAAGGAGTTGATTAGCGCGCGCGGGAATTTTACGAGGAGTCTGGCTGTTTGTTGGAGTAACACGTTTTTGACATTAATTATTGCGAAAGCACGTATATGGGGAACTTGTTTTTAGAGCCAAGAACCCGAGCACCTACGTATTCGCCGAAATCTGAAATACATATACCAAATCACTTTCGACGCACAGGGCATCCGCTGTGGAGAAAAGCTTGAAAACTAAAGTTTGATATCACGGCAGCTAGAAATAATCAACTTCCGAGAGGACTCACTTGCGCGACAAAACGCTCCCCAAAATCACCCAGAACTCCTCGCGTATACACCGCGCGCTGTGCTTCTCCTCTCGCAAAGTTTCGCGCTCAAAACGTCGGCAAAACTCAATAACAAACTTCAGCGACTCTCTTTCGCGTGCTCGCGATATAAAAATCCCTTAATGAAACGCTGTATACACCCGCCTGTGTACCGGGACGAGAAAAAGAATGGCAAAAACCGAATTCTCGGCTAATAAACGGATTAGCCAGTCTATGCGTCATAATAGTATAGCTATAACGATTATTTAAAAGCCGTCGGCTCGTCGCTCACGCGGCTGCCATAAAACAATTGCGCAAACTTTTACGCACTCGCGCATAACCAAGAGAGAATAGAAGGAGGAAGAGAGAGAGAAGATGTCGGGAGAGGAAGAGAAGTTTGATACTCGGAGAGGGAGAGGGTCTTCGTGCTACTCCCTCGCCGATATTCCTAATCTCCTTACGGGATGCCAGTATACGGCCCGTGAGAGACCAGACGCTATTACCACCGCTCGAAAGCTGCCGATGAGAGGAGTAGCGTACGGGAGGGAGAGTTTCGGGAACCGGAAATCATAGGTAAAAAGCCGTGAGGTATATATACACATCGTGTGTACAAGAAGATTGACAATTTCACCTGCGAGAGATATTGCCAGCTCATGCGCAGTAGAGATAAGAAAATATTCCTGTGTCCGTATTAACCAAACAGAATATGCGCACGCGCACGTATAAATCCCGCGAAATTCACTTCCGATAGCAGCGAATAAAAGTGCGGTGCCATTTCCGCGGGAGGGGGGGGAGGCTGCTGGTATGTATATACTAAAAAGCGGGGGCGTTCGCCCGATATCCTCGACCGCGTCCGCAAAGTACGTAGCGTTCTCGGGCACCGCGTCGTAAACCAACCGCTTTACGATGATTTTCCGCCAACAGCAGCGGCGCACTCGAAGGAAAAATTCTCAACGCAGCGTGCGAGACGCGGTAAATAACGCGCGGCGATATAAAGGCCGCGGGAGGGATAAAGCGTACGGAGCTCGATAATCTCTTTGCGAAGGTGTTGCGCGTCTTATTTATCGGCTAACAAGCCGCGCGAGATGAAAAGAAGAGAACCGTGCAGTGTAGGAAAAGCTCCTCGGGCAATCGAGCCGAATCGAATCCAGTGCGCCGCATCAGCGTATTCGCTGCTGCCGGAGGCTGCTCCGCGACGACGGAGCGGAAGATGCGCCGAGATACGCAGTGTATAGTAGTCTACTGCTTATCGGAGAGGAGCCCAATCTCCCCCCCCCCCCCTTTCTCTCTATCTCTCGCTTCCCTGACCCTTTTTCGCTCTCTCGCTTTACGCTCCGTTTATCTCCTTCGCCTTGTTTCCTTGCGCCCTCGTCTTCCTTTCTTCTATTTCTTTCTTCTAGTTCCACGGCGCCTTCTTTCTTTTCGACCGAGAGACAGAGAGAGAGAGAGAGAGAAGGACTGGGAAAAATTGAGCAGACGCGATTTTAAATTACTCGCGAGCTAGCCGTTATTCGTCAATGCGTCGTGCTTATCGGGAGGCTTGTCTGTGCTTTTCTGTTTTGCAGCTGTGCATTGCTTAAAAGCTCCTTTTTCATTATATATATATAACGATCCAAATTGGCCAGACGAACGAGCTCGCATCATTTAGAGGGCAGGAATTATTAAACGCTCTCTGCGGTTATAGCGCACACGTATAAGAGTACACGAAAGCTCCTTCCAACTCCCCAAAGACAAGGGATATGAGGGAAGAGCATCAGAGGCAGTTCCAGCCATGACAACTGTCTATATAACTCTTGGCTGGACCGCCAGTAGTAGTAGATATAGCAGCAGAGTAGAGAGCGGTGAGCAAAGACAAAACGCGGAGCTGGAGCGGTATAAATCGCCGGGCGCATCGTGGAAAATATCGGCGGCGGGGCTTTCGGGGCCTCGTAAAAGCTTCTTCTTGCCGAGGTGCTGCCGCCGTATATCTCGAAAATTGGATTCGCCCGTAGATTCGAAGCGACGATAAATCGACGGTAGCCTTCTCTCTAACGCGTGTATACCTGTATGTATACGTGCACATACACATACACGCAGCGATAAAGGCGACTTTTTACCCCCGCGAGATTAGGAGGTTAGCTCGCTTTTCGCGGGTCTCTGCAGCTTTTTCTCTCTTCTATCCATATATATATATATACATAGCAGCAGACACACGCTGCTTTGAATTATTCGCCGCGCCCATTTCGTGATTTACGACGAGAATGGGACCGCGCTCTATGCTCTCGATTCGGTGCTTGCGTTTGCAAGTTTTTTCGGGCTTTCCTTCTCTACTACTACGTGTGTCTTGACTTTCTTTTGTTTTCTAATCTCGGTGATGAATTTATTGGACAACGAAGTTTCCTTTTTTTTTCCTCGCAGCGAGATGAAGAGTTTATTAGATTGTCAGAACGGCGTGAATTGTAGGGCGGGAGCTTTGAAGCTCGTGCGAGCTTGCAAGTGACTGAAATACGCGATGCATTAAACATCGTCCATCGTCAGGGATATGTTTTATTCAGTATCTGTATTGATTGAACGCTGATGCGGCTTGATATATATATATATATATATATATATATATATATAGCGTGAGATTCATTTGCTAAGATTTTCACGAATACAAACTTGAAGTCCATAAACAACGACTCATCATTCTGTACAGAAACTTTCAGCACACTTATATTCAAGAAACAAATTAGAATAAAATCGATAAAACACACAAGGCGGTGAGGATCGTCCCGAGAAAAGTTCGTCCCCCCAAAGATGTGTATTATACATTAGTCAGTGGTTCGTTATTCGTTAATATACCCTGTGTATGCGTACAACTGTAGCATCATCTCTCGTCATCGCGCGAAAGCTCTCTCGACTGGAAGTCTATCCCTCTGTCTCTTGCGAAATTCGAAATTATAAGACTTAATCCGAGATGAAAATCAAGCCGCTACTCCTCCGTGTGTCAAGTGGAATTTCGCTCTAAGCAATTTAATCAACGTAGAAATGAATATTTCCTTCGTCGACGAAAGGGAGCAGCAGCAGCAGCAGCAGCAGCCACGGGATACAGTAACTGGAAATCGCATTATGGCAAAGGTAGATGAGAGCAGCGCCAGAGCGGAGTTTAGTGATCGATAATAATAATTTCAGTGCTCTGCTCTTTCTCTCTCTATATATGTATATATACGAAGATATTGGTATTGATATTCGAGTTTTAATGAAATTTCGAACGTTAAGTACCATACTGTTACACATATAACAGAGCTTATATATACATCCTCTTCTATTTAGAGCCGCAATTATTACACGTAACTCCTGCCAACGATTGAGGCTAATGAAAATAATGAATCAAGCTCCGTCGGCACGCAAACCAAGTGGTCACCTCATCCGAAGATCGAGGACTTCCGTTCTGCGAAATATAGCGCACCTGATAAATTGTATTATATTTTTTTTATCTGCGTCTAGCTCCGTATTCTTCCCTTAGCTGAGAGTTTAGAACGAACGCACAATTAACACTGCAGAGTCGTAAACGGAGAGGCTGCAAGCACACACGACGCGGCGGCGAAAAAGTGTGTCCGGTATACGTTCGTTCTTTTCTTTTTTAGAGCGCGTTCCATATAAAACTCGCTCCGTCTCCCTCTCTTTAATTCGTCACAATTAAAGCGCTAGTTTACGAGCGGACATATATGTGTCGCGCGGCGGCGATTTCGGGACGAACACAGCAGTTTTACAGAGCTTTCATGATGTATAACGCCGCCGGAATTCCGCGCGCAGCTTTCAATGAGCGACGTGATTCGCCCTCGTAAAGGGCCGCAGTGTGTGCGCGAGTTGCTTTATTTTGATTGCTAGTTTAATTAGAAACGTCGGGCGGCGCCGATATTTATTCGCGCGAGCTTTTTGCTATAACTCTATCTCTCTCGCGATTGTGTGTATATATAGCTGTAATTTGTATATGCTAATTACAATCGTCAAGTTGTCGTGGCCGCTGAATGCGTTTTTATGCATATATAGGGAAACGTAACGTCGATGTTTGATGAAATTTTCCGAGGGAAAATTTTTTCGATTCGACGAGAGGGCGAAATTCCCCGGAAAAGCCGCTGACTCGAGCGAGATGAATAAAAAGGACGTCTGTGTGCGGAAGAGTTTCGAGTTTTAGTCGTCTTCCACGTCGTCGTCTCGTCGTATTTCCGCTAAGTCCTGTATGGACTTTTTCTTTTCTCTCTCTCTCTCTCTCTCTCTCTCTCTCTCTCTCTCTCTCTGTATATATATTATATATCGCAGTGTATACCTAGACTACTCCGAAGAAGACGAAGAATAGTTGGGAGGGCTTTCCTGGGGTTCTATCTGTCGCTATACGCTATATATGTATATAGAGGACAGGGGCAATTCTTTTGTGTAGCCGAGAGCTGCTGCTGCCATCGTTAAAATTAAATATCGATTTCACTTTCAGCAGAGCTGCTACTGCAGTCAAATTAGAGGAGAAAGCGAAAGCTGAAAAGAATTCTTTTCTCGGGGTATAATGGTCCGAGAGAGAGAGAGAGGGGGGTTTT
Organism: Muscidifurax raptorellus; assembly: GCA_020010945.3. Taxonomy (NCBI): domain Eukaryota; kingdom Metazoa; phylum Arthropoda; class Insecta; order Hymenoptera; family Pteromalidae; genus Muscidifurax; species Muscidifurax raptorellus. The sequence continues at coordinate 44,766,539 of CM052077.1, read as the reverse complement.
CCACGAGTACGACTCTCTAAATGGGAAGAAGAAGCTAAGCTGCTTCCCTGATGCCGTCGACGCTGTATTGTTCAAAAGTTCGCGGGTTTCCTTTTTTCTTATATAAGCGAGAACGTCGACTTTTTAAGTTTACTTTTCGAGATTTGACTTATTTAATTCCGCAAAGCGGAGAGAGCTTTTTATTCTCTTCTTCGGGATGAGTATAAAGTTTGTCGCGTAAATAAAAGATTTATGACGTGGCACTGAGATAGACGCAGGGATATATATATATTCGAGAGAGTATGAAACGTAAATAAATGAATTACGATTGCTACGAGTATCTCGCTGCGAAAACCATAACAGCGCTTGCGCGATTATATTTCTTATATCTTCTAGGTATATTTCTTTCGTTATATACCTTACTGTATCAAAGCCATTTCATTTGCCAACAAAGTCCCTTTACGAAATACACATTAATTAAAACTTTCTCTGCCCAACTCGACAGCAGCGTCGTCTCGATGCCAGACACGTTCAATATAGCTTATTGTGCATTGATTTCATAAACCGCGGAAATCCTTTGAAGGGCGCAAAACGCCAGTAGCTCAGCTTAGCGCTATCCTCGGCTTTAATAAACCAAAGATCCGAACCCTCTCGGCGAAAGTTCCTCGTCAGTTTCTTCGGAAAAACGGAGAGAGAGAGAGAGGCTTTATCCTCCCGAGGAATTGTGTTGGAAGGGGAAAAAGCCGTCGAGGCTAGATGCGGGCGAAATTAATAAACAATGACCGGCACTTTATTAGAGAAAACCGAGGATGAAGCTGCTACAGCTACGAGCTTTCAAGAGAGAGAAGTCTGAGTTTTGTACAAGACTGCAGTGTTATTCGAGTGTTGTGGCGAGTTATATTAATATGCGATAGTTTTCCAAATATTACATGTATACACTCTGCGAGATTTTTGAAAGATCGACAATTATTTGCAAACGCGATTAAGCTCAGAATTTTTGTTGCTATATAACAATAATAAAAAAAACTTTCCATTCTTCCATGCCATTAACTCTACCAGTTCTTCACCTTCGAAAAATTCCCGAGCACTATTTGCATCTCTGCAATACTACAACCCATCATAAAATCCCCACCGATAAAAAGCTCTCACAAAAGCAGTATAACCCCATCCCGACGCAGCGAAACGGCCGCGCACACATTACATCGCCGTTCAAAATTCTCCGTCCTTTCGCCTCGGTAGAAAATTTTTGCGCCCGAAAGTATCTGTTGCTCTCGCAACGTCCACAGCTACACCATCCCCTGCTGGGACGAATCAAAACTTTTTCCGGCTACCAGAGAAAGCGTCAAGGCCGCCTGGAAAATTATTGACAATCTGCTCACCGTTGATAATTTAAAAACGTTCGTGACTCGACAGGAAAAATTCGTTTGGATCGATGTGTTTGAATATTTTGTTTTAGCTGCGTATTGGAAATTGTTTATGATTTATGAACGAATATCCAGGCTATATACATACGAATCTATATATACTCATTTGTAGATTTTTCACTGGAGAGAATATGAATTACAGCGGAAATAATGAAGGCGATAAATCGAAAAATGCAAACGAGCATCGTCAGAAAGTGCACAAATATAACCGAGGTAAAACAAACCGCAGAGTCGAGCGGTTATTATTTCTCCTCGCAAAATCATACTAATTGGACGCAAAAGAGTACAATGAACGCAACCGCATGAAAACGCAACGTATAATTTTTATCAAAAGCTCGTTGAGCAAACGAACGAAGAGCAAAATTACACGCGGAAATAAATTGAAACTCGCGAGAGCGCGACACGACAGCGTAAAAATTTTTATACCTTATTGCTTATATATACAGGAAAAAAAAGGAGACATAAGAGACCGGCGGCAGTCGTAGTCCCGGAAGTGGCTATTCAGATAGGCGAGGGTCGTTTCGGCTCGATAGGCGATATCCGAACGAATCTCGTTTTCGAGGAATCGTAATGACTGTTCCGCTCGCAAGTGCAACGCGCGGCTCTTTTTTCCGCGAGCGCCTGGGGTAATAAAATTCTCTCTATCGCGCAACGAAATTACGGGGATTTCATCGAAGGATGAAGGCGGTGCTCGGCGATCTTTCTCTGATTTTTCATCTTTTGCGAAGAGTAAAGAGAGAGATGTGATCAACCGGTTCTCCGTGTGCCCTCTGGAAATGAGATCGAGTTTATATATTTTCTCTTGCGAAGGACTACTTACAGTCGTCTCTCCAGTGGCTCATGGTCGAAAATCAATAACTGATTCATATAGATTTTCAAAAAGTACTTCCGAATAACAGCAAAACGTCACTAGCGAATTCCACTCCACCTCTCCTCGAAACTCAGTTGCTGTCCACTACATGCATCGATCCCTTCCCGCATCCATCCATCCATCCATCCATCCATCCATCTCTCGGTAAAGGAAGATATCACCCACGCAGTGAAAAACTTTTTTCTCCGTCTCTCGAAGCCCCATGACACTTGAATATATACATTTTTTCCTCGACTCGGCGTATATGTAATAAAAAAAATCCCGTTACCGGCTTCGGCTATCGACATACCTGTCGCCGGCAATCGAAGCTGCCGCTTGGACTTTTATATATATATATATACAAACGCGGCGCGCAATATGTAACTGTCGCGTTTTTTCTACCACGCCAGCTTCTTCTTCGAATAAATGGATTATATAGACGCGTCGAGAGGAGCGAAGGTTTCTTCCTTTTTTGTGGTAGGATTCCCGTACGAGAGATGACAGCGGAGCTTTAATTTACAGTTGAATTAGTGAATGTTTTATCGACTTTTTTATATTTATTCTATTTGGCCCAGAGTGAATGGACGTACACGTCAGCGGAAGCTTATTCAAATTTGATTATATTTCGCATAGCGGAAGGACGCTTGACTTATACAACCAAAGCTTTGCTAAAATGGCATTTTGAAAAGCAAAGTTTTTTTCAAATTCAGGCCCTAGTAAAACCAACAGACTTTCAAAGGCGATCGACACATACACACCCTTTCAGCTCATCATCAGCGCTCCCGGACCACGTTTCATCGAATTCAAAGCCTCTCCGATACAGGCAGAAACTCATAAAATCGCGCGACGAAGCCTCTATACACTAGCTGTCCTCGAAAATTCACGCCGCGCGGAGCCGTAAAAAGCTCTCTCGCTTCCCGGCTTACATATATACGCGACGACGGCGTAGTCACGCAGAAGAATCGCGAGAGACCATAAGTGGTGGCATCGCGTGAATATATATATATATATATATATATATACACGTATATACAGGGAAAATCAATTCCGGCCCGAGGGCTTTTAATCACGATGAGCTGCACACTATACGTGTCGCCCTTTCATTTCCGGGCTTTATCCGAAAAAAATACGAAATGAAAATATACACGGCGGTGTAGGTAGTAATCCTCTTCGGCTGTGATTACCCTTGGAGTAGAGGAGAGACAGAAAGAGAGGGAGGAAATGATAGAGGTGATTTATGGGGACGTTTTAAAAGACTATTCGAGGGCAAACGAGACAATTTCGCATCGGCCTGATGCAGAAATAATTTGTTTGCTATACTGCTGCTGCGGATGTGCTTTACGAGTATTGAAAATGCGTTTGCCGTGGAAAATGTACGCGTAATGGCATATCGAATCAATTGCGAGCGGCGTGTTTGCGCTGTGTAAAAAAAAATAAACCGAGGAAAATTCAGCGACACCGCAAACAAGCGTATATCGATAACGAAAACACAGCCACGAAATCGAATCCCCGTTTACGAAAGCAAAAACAGAGAGGATATATCCCTAATCCGGGCAGTCGCTCGATGAAACGCTCGGGAAAATACGAGCCATTTCCATCCAATATAATTTATGCGCCGAAATTGGACATCGAAGAGGAGGAGCTCGGTAATTGGACGCTCTCGCGAAATTTTTTTTATCATTTCATCGGAGCGGGAGAGGGATATAGTGAGTCCCGGTAAATATTGAATTCCAGGAAATGAACATTGGGATACAAGGCTGTAGTATATTCAAAGAAGAATTATTAGCTTTGACGAGTAATCGGCTCGTTGATAAGTCTCGTTGATGAACAATTCTATATACGCGTACGCGACCCCGAGGGAAATATAAAAGAATCATCCCAACCCTTTGTTTCTAAAGCCCACAGACTAAACACATACAGCCCGGAAATAGTGTCTCCGTCGTCCAAGCTAATAAAACGCCACCGCACAGCGCGTCTGCTCTCCTTAAATCAGCCCCACACTCGAAAAAAAGAACGTTTCTCCAGCAGAGCGAAAACCTGTTGCAAGAATGCGAAAGTTGCGGCTCTGCGTACATCGTAAAGCAACTATACACACTGTGCGACGATTCATGAGAGGAGAGAGAGAGAGAGAGAGAGAGAGAGAGAGAGAGAGAGAGAGAGAGAGAGAGAGAGAGAGAGACGCACTAGGGGTGACACGCGTGGTTTGGCCCGTTAAGCCCGAGTATTATCGTACGTCAGGCCAAACGAGTCTCGACGTGCGGAGGAGGAAGAGACCGCTGGTGTAGTTCGAGGGGTGTCACGCGTCTCTGGGCTGCTACTGTTTTTCCACCGAGAATTTCACTGATCCGACACACGCCGAGGCTAGTGTACGCGACTAATGGGCTACACGCGCCGGAAGATCCTTACGCGAGTATTGTTTGTCGAGGGGTGCGTACTGCTGGTATCCTTCTTTATGGTGGCGCTTGTGGTAAGCTGTTTGTGGGCGTTATTGGAAATTGAGCGATTTAGCAAATATTGTTTTTGGATTAGTTTTTCGAATTTGTACCTCAGCGCGAGCATTTTTTCTCGATTCTCCATTGCGAAGTAAATTATCGTTTTAGAATTTGAAAAAAAAAAACGATTCGTAAGGTATTGCATTGGACGTGATTGATTATTACACAACCAGAATTAATGTATCATCACCTCGCCTACAGACACCGCGCTATTATCTCGACTCTTCGGCAAACAATACACACCTACGCCGGAACAACAACGAGCAGTAGAGAGAAACAGCCTCCAACGCCCCGGCATCATCAACGACAGCAGCAGCTTCACACCTTCCCCCTAAAACACAACAACGCAAACGTGCCAACGGAAACACAGGCGAGCTCACGCTCGGCTGCATAATTATTCCCTCGTTCCCGAATGAAATCCGGCCTCGGGCGACGTAGCGACATCAGCACCGCAGCACCTCTTTTCTTCTCACCTAAAAATCATCCCCCCCTCCCTTTTACGAGAAAGACAGACTGAGAGAGAGAGAGGGAAAAAAGCTTCTGCGGGTCAAGCAGCAGCGGAGCTTTAATCCGCACTTTCCACCCGTAAGCCGGGGCCAATCCATTGAGGATTTTACTCGGACCCGCAGCAGCAGCAGCAGCCTTTTCGCGAAAGCACTGCCATCCATTTTTCACGAAGCCACCCTACCAAGACCGCGTCTGCTCCTGTCAGCAGCGGGAGAAAAGGACTGGGCTGCTTGTGACACGCTGGATGGAATCGTGGGAACTTTGCGAAGGAGAGAAGTGAAGATCATTATCGATTGAAACATATTTCGCTGTGAAAATTCTGACGTGTTTCTGTATATGGTTCTTATCGTGGACGTGGAATAAGTACGATATATAAACATTTTGTGAAAACATCCTTCCGAATATTAGTGTCTTCCATTAAGGTCAATGTCAGAGATGACGTTTATTGTTGGGTACTTCGATACAAAAGCGGAATAATCAGCTGTATCGAAATTCCATTAATCACCGCAAACTATATCGCCATTAACGTCGAGCTACGCTTTTATAAAAAAAAATTGTAAAAACTGGCTTCTGGCACGGTTCCGAAAAGCGACGCTTTGCAAAATTCCACATCGATTCTCAGCTCTGCTGCACACACATACACACATTCGCGTGTGGATACAGCTCGCGCGTGCAGCAGCAGTAGCGCCGGCTCTAATTAAGGCTATAAAGCAGCGCTAACGAGTGTTTCTAAGCAATTAATTTGCCGTCGACTGCAAAACTGCATCGTCCCCCGAACTTGGGCCATTTGGCCTGCGTCCGAAATAGGGAGTCTGCTGCTGCCACTGCAGTCGGCGCAAACTGTCCCCTCCGCGACTCGATGGGCTAAATCTTCGTTGAAAACTAGTCGCGTCACAACCGTCGTCTAATCTGCCTTAATCGTCGAACGATGAGCCTACTTTGCGCCGTGTGGAAAGGAGGTGACTTCGCGATGGCAGAGTAGTTGCGTCTTCGAGTTTCAGCCGAATGTGTTCGAGCATCGACTTCGTTAATGAAGACTACTGAATGACTTTGGACTCGAGATCTTCCTGCTTCGAGTGGAAATCGAGATGGAGTTTGGTACAATTTTACCCGCAGAGACTAATCGAACCTAATCAGAGGTCGGTCATCGCGGAATATATATACAGTTCAAATGCAACAATACAACTACACAGCCGCATCTCCATTCGTTCGTCCGTTCCCAAGAACAATCGAAACAATTACTCGGCTGCAGGTATTGACGACGGAGAAAGATGCGCCCATTTCAAAACAACGAAAGCTGTCGATCTCCCGGACAAAGAGCGATGAACTGGCTGTTCACCGAAAGCGCTCTGTCGCTATATACAGAAAGAGAAAGAACCCGGTGTATGTGTATACAACAGATATTGAGTGAACGAGAGGTATGTGTGCGCTGACCACACACGCCGAGGCTTGATTAAGCATCCAGCGACCGCGGAGCGTGTACCGATATGTCACACACTCGAGCGTCCATCTTTTAAGCATCAGCCTTTATCCCACTCTCTTATCCGAGTGGGTATATGGATCCACGACGGATGGCAAATATAGCTCGGGAGTATGTGTGCTGGTCTAGGCAAAAACTGAAGAGCTACTGATGAGGGCGATATTGCGCGCTTTACTGCTGAGAGAGATGTGTACACATGCACGGGTTTAATGGATATTTGCGAGCTGTTAGCAACAATGCATGGCAAAATTGCAAGACAACATGTACGAGAATTTCAAAGGATGATCAGAATCAATAGTTTGAAAATACTCTTCATTCGGATGATTATCGGCGGAAACAAAGGGCAGTACAACAATCCGACCAACATTCAATAAGTGCACGCGTTCCAAAGCATTACTCAGCGAAGCCAGTTTGCCACAAGCAGCCAATACTATCTATCCCTCTCTCTCTCTCCTCTCGAGAATCCCATTCTCTATCGTAGCGCGCGACTCCCTTTAATTTAGCGCTACACTACGTCTCTATAGCCGTATAGCAGGACCTGTCCCTTTGCCTCGAGCCACTCGATATAATGCTCGGGTACATGCTGTACGTCTCTCCTCTTGTCCCGAGATTGCGTCTCTAATCAGTCGTTCAGTCGAATATCGCCTCTGTGCGCGTCGGCTCGACGAGGCCAATCATACGACGGATCGATGCGCGCAAGCTTCTATAACTATCGACGCCGAAAACCAATACGACACTTGCTTGCGTGTCTGCGAGAGCACGCGTGTCTATAGGCCAAGTTTAGAGAGGTGTATTTTTCGTTGGATTCAATTACAGTTTCGAATTAATTTAGTGGATGACGATTGTTATCGTGAATTAGATCTCGCGTGATGAAGGGGTTCGGACTTACCCATTAATTTGCGCCAAGATCCGTAATCAACAACTTTGTACTCGCCTGTAACGCAAAAAGCGTCAATTTATTAGTCAAAACAAGTTATATCGATCAACAGCTCGTCCGTGTACGACCCCGACTATCAGCCGTTCATATCCACTGCGTCAAGAGGGCGCAGAGACGTGTGGCGAATCACGCTCTGCGACGTCCATCAGCGGAAGTAGCCAAACCGAGTTCGCTCACAGCTCTGTTTGCAGCAGCAGTACATTCACCATAGCAGCACAATACCGGCTGGATGATTGGCCCGGACACGTACGGGCTAGCACATCTCCCATTTGAATATCTCTCCAACCCTTGACGCGCATTGATAATGACGTTTGACCTTAATAAAGGGGTGGAGAGTGAGGACGGCTGCTGCTGCAACTCACGTGCACGTATTAATGATCTGTCGGTATAGGGAGAGGTATATATATAGTCTGGTCTGCGGTTGTGTGCTGAATGGGTCTTGTTCGAGAGCTTTCGAGCTCGAGCTTTTAGGAGCCGTGCGCGGGGTTGAAAGTCGATTGGCAGGTATTCGCTCGTCGGCTACTGTATATAGCTCTCTGGGTAGTTAAGTTCACGCCCGCTGAATGGCTTTGTATCGACGGTAATGTGGGCAGTTTGTATCGCAGTGAGCTGCCGCTGCGCGTCGATTGATCGATGTTTGCAGCCATTACAAGATTACATGATGAGTTCGATGTCTGCCTGTTGGATTGTTCTTCGTTACGTTGGGCTTTTGTTTAACATGACCAGAAGTTTCATGCTCTTGAAGGCACGACTATAAATTTGCCATCCATGAGAATACCTTCAAAATCAGCTGGCCGATCGCGAAATTGCGCATTTCCAACGTCTCCGCCGTGAAAATTCGAGGCCCTTTCAATCCACCCGATCCTTCAAAAGCAGTATAACGGCGTCCTTCGCCTGAGGCGACGTCGACGCCAACGAGTCTTCCTTACCAGCGTCAATGGGTGGCGAGTCGAAGAAAGGGTACGATAGAAAGCCGATCGGAAAGTTTCGCGCCATTCTTGGCTATTTCGCGCGTCAGTATACATGTATATACATAAAAAAAGGGGATGAAAGAAGCCAGGCACACGATTTATTCAGCTCGTGGCTGGAGTCGAGCTCTTTGACTTTGAGCGAGAAGGATTCTCTTCTTTCGGGAGAAGGTTTTTTATTCTCCCGTTTTGTGCGCGAAGCTTTCGCGGCGTAATTGACTTGCGGAGAGAAGGTTTTTTTTCTTCGCGAGCGAGTTGAGAAAGTTCATTTGCTAATGCAGATGCTATGTTTAGTTCTTTGAAAAACGAGTGAGATTCATGTTCTACTTTATATATTTACGTTCTGGAGATTAGAAACTAGAGAATAATCGTTTGGGGTTTGGGATAAAACCCTTGTACTTTTTTGCTCCCTTTCAAAAAAAGAAAAAGCTTTTTTTATAGTTTTAATTTTTTCTAATAGTGTTGGAAACCCTTGCGTGTGGGGGTGTTTATCGCCGTAACGAGATAATGAAAAATCTTTTGAAATAATTAATCATACGGTCTCATTAATGTAAGGAACAAGTATTTCTTATTATAATTAAGTCATCAATTTTTTTATATTTAATTACATGAAATGTTGGCGACATGCATACGGGATATATATTTCTCAACCAATCAAATTGCTTGTATTATTTAAGAATTATTAAATTTTTATTTGAAAAGATTGAAAGTCCCGGCACTATATTATATTATAATGGAATATACCCCTTATTATCATATTTTCTTTGCATTTTGTGCGTAAAGCAATTGGAATAAAAGAATGAATAAAGTGATTACCATGTCTATTTTTTATGATAGGATTATAGAATCCTATATCTACTTCCCATTTTTCCCTGCTTTTAAAAAAGATTGGAAAATCACGTTAGTCCACTCTCACTGCACAAATAATGTCATTTAAGCCTTAAAGAAGGCTTTATCATGCAAAGTTCATTTTAAAATTGCCAGGAAACTTCAAATATTTAAAAAGTCAATCATTCTACAACGTATGAATAGAAAATGAAATCTGAATATGTTTGATTTGCAATTCGAAATCAGAAACCAAATCAAAATTACCATAACAAAGGGCATGTCTGGTAGGATTTTTTTATTTAAATAATTCCCGTCGGTCTATCACAACTTGGCCTCTGAGAGAAGTTTAAGACACTACACCAGTACCGCTATACCCGAGGCGGCTCAAGCTTCCGGGAAATAAAGGGCGAAGGGGGTTATAAAGTATTTAAAGGTAGAAGCGCCTCCTCCGCGCGTTGGAAGATTGATCGGCGCACTTAGTCGGCGTCTCGTTGATCATCGTCACTTGTGATATTTTATTAATTGCAGCTCGGCTGCGAATTAAACTTTCATTCTCTGCGACTCCGCTCCATTAATATCCTCGTCTCCGATTTTTCCGCCCCAGAAATCCCGCCTTAATTACGAAACACAAAATTGAGCCAACCTCCAAGCAACGTCATATCCGCAACAGCGGAGAGGAAGCCGAAACAGCGAGAGGTAGAGAGAAAGGAGGACAGAAGGGTGTCTCTAATTGGTCCCATCTAGGAGGCGCGCGTCTCAAAGGCAAGTTTCCGGGTTCCGTACGTCACTTGTGTGTACCGCTACGTATATAACAAGTTTCAGCAGCCCTCTGTACTGTTCGCCGGCAATCCTACGGCCCACTAAGAACCCATTCCGCTCTCTCGCCTACTTCGCGAGCTCCGTTTTCTCGTTTTTCCTCACTTCGCTCGTCAACCCCCTTGGCTGGCCTCTTTTCGCGGAGCCACGATTTTCTTCTTGTATCTTTCTTTCTCTCGAGGCTCTTGTGGACGCCTTCTTTCTCTTGGCTGAGCGCGTCGCCTGATTATAAGGCGGTTATTTCTGTCCGATTGAGCTTCTTTGAGGAGAAGCTGGACTGACGATGCAGAGCGACGAGGAGAATCGCGACGCTGCTGTATTATTTACTTTCTTCTTTTTGTAAAAATCGAATTGCTGGCTTTATGCTCGAATATGCACTCTTTCGCACTTCACTTTACAATGACGTAACGAAGTTACACGTTCTCGCACATTGAATTCTCTCTCGAAAGTTCGATAAAGTTTCCGCTCGAAGTATCGATAGAATCCAGCATATTTTTCAATAAAAACTTGGACTAGGTCAGAAAAAGAGACGATAGCGCGGTATCATCAACTCACCGTGTTCGACGCGAGAGAGTCACAGCACAACTCTCGAAGACTCAAAACCCGGACACACGATGTCCAATTAGTAGCTGCAGACTGCTCTTATCTTAGCTCACTATATGTGTACGCTTACGTCTGTCTTCGTCTCCTCTCACTCTCTCGACTGCTATTCTGCTGGAACTTTAATGAAATTCTAGTTTCGAGAATTCGTGTCTTGATTAAAACTTTAACGCCTCGTTGCCGCGATAGTTGCCTCTACAACTACTGCTACTACGTTTTGATGTCGTAAAGTCAACCCGACGAGACATTCAATTTTCTTTCGTTTTCCGAATGACATCTGAATTTCAAAACAGCCTTGCACCGCCAGCGCGATATAACAATTTGCGCTCTCTCATCCCGAGAGAGAGAGAGAGAGAGAGAGAGAGAGAGAGAGAGAGAGAGAATGTAAATCCAACCTCCACAACAAATTTCCAGCCGAGAAATAGTCTGTAGCTTCTCTGGAAAATCCGGCGCATCCGGCTCGTATATATAAATTCGCGGCCAGTACACAATTTCGCCCCCCGTCATATCCCGTATAATTCCGCCCTCGGTATAAGCCCTGGCGTAGATTCAATGACGGCCGTCGTGGTAAAAATGATATAGATGGCCGCCGCGCGCGCTCGTAGAATTTTCACGCGCACAGTACAGCTCTCTCCTGGATTATAGGGGGAAAACGTCGATACCTGTATGGCCGATAACCGGCGGCGGCGACGACGACGTCTCCTCTCGTGGAAAACGCTCGCGACTACTTCATCGGCTTGGTCTCCTTATACACCCTCTTTTACGGACTGCCGTTTGATGGACAATTTAGAAGATGAATTTAAAGTTCTTTTACTCCGAGTGATTATTTCAATTTTTCCTTTTTTTTACGAATTTTACAAGAGGGTGTTAAACAACCCCTTTTTTACACACCACTTCCTCGTAATGCATTAACTTTTCGCCGCGTCAGCTCGTTCTCTTTAATTTTTCCGCACTTCCTTTTTCTCTCTCTCTCTCTCTCTCTCTCTCTCTCTCTCTCTCTCTCTCTCTCTCTCTCTCTCTCTCTCTCTCTCTCTCTCTCTCTCTCTCGCTCTCTCTCTCTCTCTTACTCTCACTACCTTTTATTCGAACTACTCTTACACACTATGACCGTTCCGGAAGCGACACACTCGTTTTATTTCGTCGGCCTTTTGTCTCTCGCTCTCTCTCTCTCCTTTTATGAAAACCCTAAAAAATTTTACGCCCGCAAGACGTTCAGCTGTTTTTTTTACGGGTCTGAACCGTCTCCTCTCTCTCTCGCTTCAAATTTTCCCGTAATTCATCGGCGAACGTCCCTGTAAAACGTGTCCCGTAAAATTACATCGCGTTCGAATTTTCACATCGGAAAAATTCCGCGTGTGTGTCTCTGCATACACGAAGCTTAGTGGGTTAGTGTTCTATAAAGCCATTTATTTTATTTTCTCATACATCGCGCTTCGATGCGAGCATATTATTCAAGCAACAAAATGCGGCGACAACAGTCTGCGAACTTTTTTCCGACCTGGATTCTTTGATGATTCAAGGCGCACGACCATCGTTGTCTCGTCCTCACGTCGGCGGACGGAAGAAGGAGGCGACGTCGCGCGGGCTGTGCGAGAATCGAATTCCGAGTTTTCCTCAAAAAATTAAGACGGGCTGCTTGGAATTTCAGATACATAAAGTCGATGCGGATTATTCCTCCTTTCCTTTTCCTCGGATTATATGGAACTGCGTGGGAGGATTGCTAATTTAATATGTCTCTACGACATCTTAATCATCATCGTTGCGGCGTATTTCCATTCGCAGCTAATCAAACGTACGGCTCTTAATGTCTTTGTCGTGCGATGCGCGGGAAACCGAGTAAAGTAGTAAAAGAGGGGAGCTTCGCGCGCGTCGGTCTATTAGGTCGATGAGGAGACAAGCCACTCCAATCCATTAGGGCCGCCGTCGGTGGTCTGTTTCTCTCAAAAAGCGATCGTCTAAAGGAGGAGCGTCGCTATAATATAGACACTGTCTATCGCTTCTCTGCTTATTTATGCCTGTATGTATGAAGACACCGGCGCGCGCGAAAGAGACGTAATTTGGAGACAATTCCGGTCATGAAAAATTAAGCAGCGGGATGAAGCTTATACTGCATAGCGGTCGGTGTACAAATCAAGATAATGGCTGATATTTCACGGCTAATGCAGCACATAGCAAGCCGGTCGTACGGAATTCTATAGGTCCCTTGGGGATTTAGCCGCGTGTGGGTATATGTTGTGGGTTCGCGCGACTGGACCGGACCGTCATCTGTATCAATACGTGGAAGACGAACTGCCTCCAAGTTATATTCTTATGTGGTGTGGGAGTAATTTTCAGATGGTATTTTGGCGAGCTCTCTGGAATACCGATGAGATAATATGCCGTGTGCTATATATGAGCAATATATTTACTTATTTACTGCAGAGGATAAATCAGTTGGAAAAGTGTCCCAAGAGTTACATTTTCAAGGTCGAACCAGAAAAAGAATACAACTTTTCCGGTGCTTTTAACTGAGGCTGCACGTTTACTTGGACCATTACGAGATGGTCCAATCAATCTTCAGCCTGAATTGGTCGCAGCAGCTTCGAGGGATAGCAGGAAAGTGATTATATGGCTATTGTGTATATCGCTCCTGGATTTATGAATCCATGGTAAACATACGAAGGGGGAAGGGGGAGAGAAAATCGCTTCTTATTACGATGTGAGTAATGGGCGAGTGAATAAAGGATTTTTATCGCGTGCTTATTGTGATAGCGCGATCGGTTGTGGGATTTCTCGGCGATCGATGCGTCGTTAGATTTCATAATTGAGGAAGCGATTCAGCTTCCGATTTGGCCTCCCTCGTGGATTTTTTCGTGCTCAGATTTCCCGAGGTATTAAATTTTTCATCAGCGAACGCCACATTTTCTCCTAATAATACTATGTATATTTAAACCCTGATTGCAGTTCCGCTTTTAAAAAGGATTTTTCCAGGACACTATCGGAGCGAAATCAATGCAGCGAAGCATCTCAGGCAGTCGAATACATCGCTAATGCGAAAGCTCGATCGAAGAGAGAGGTAGAGAGTTAATAGCGAGAAAAAGCTTCGCAAGATGACAAAAGCTCGAAGCGAGAAATGGGACGCCGCTGGAGATGAATCTATATATCGATCTTAGAAAGACGGTACATTTCTCTCGCTCGTATAGTCGTCATTTAGAGCAGAATGCTCTATGGGGACTTATGATTACTATTATTATTATTTCTCGATGTCAGAGGTAGAGTAGCAAATATTAAATAGCTATTGACGACCCAATTTTTAGCGTCGAAAGCGATATATTCGAAATCTTGATCCCTTTAATCAAAGCGATTAATCAACCGGCTGTCAAAGCTCCTCGCACGCACTCGATCAAAAAAGAAAATGGGTCATCGCTAGCTCCTGTGTGTATCTATGTATATACGAAGGGCAATTATGGGGTCGGCAACGGGAATTTTTCGATTTAACGCTCGAGCGACGCGCCTGCGTCTATCAGACTCTCGTTAACTTGGACTCTCGTGTGTGCTGTTTTTTTTTCTGCTCTTTGTTCTTCTTTGGGAGTCGAGGTGCCGCTGGAGATTCGAGAAAATGCGTAGGTGGAAGAAAAAAAAAGGTGCGGAACGGCAAAAGTTCAGTAGGGACGACCTTGTTCCGTATATACGACTTCTTTTTTTCCTTCTTATCTATAGTTGAATGGAGTTTGCGGTGGATTTCGTAAATGAAAATCGATGAGAGCATTTTTTTCTTCGCGGGCGACGAAAGTATCGTATCTGCGGCAAATAAAAATCCCCAACAATCACGACATCATCGAAGAGAGTCGACGATCCCGTCTCATGAATACAAAACTTCAGAGAATCGAACGCACACCAAAGATTCGCGACAACTGAAAATTTACGACGACACACGCACACACAGAAAGACAGCTAAACTGCCTCGGCAAAAACGAAAAACCTTGAAATATCGATGCACCCCAAACCAGCAGCTCAAACAAACGAGCGCAACAAAAAAAAAGGAGGAAGAAACAACGCGCGGCAGCGCAGCACTTGGGAGCTTTTTCAAGGTACACGCGAAGAGCATAAAGCGAGAAAAAGCACAGGGAGACAAAAAAGGGAGGAAAAATCCCCGAGACATCGTACACACTCGAGAGCTTCCCTCCTCCGCGCAGTCTGTACGCGACGTCGACGACTATTTCACACGCTCGCTGAATCAATATTGATACGTTATGGCGCGCGCGCAGACGACGGACTGCAGCAGCAGCGACAATTTTTCGCGCCTCGCTGATATTGATGACCGGAACGCGCGACTGCTGCTGGCTTTTTTTCGGGGGGGGGGGGGGGGGGGCGTCGAGGCTCGTTGTACAGAGGTGTAAATTTCGGACGGATGAAATTTCATATATACGCCGCAGTGCTCGCGTGAGGGAATAATTGCCGGATCGCGATGGCGTATCGATGATTTTTCGAGAGGGTGGAAATTCGAGTGCTGGGAAAAGAGCTTTAAACCGTTGAAAGTTTAAGCAGACGAGACTCGGCGCCTTGAGCTGGAAAAAGTCCTGTACTCGCAAGTTTTATGCACGAGACTGCTGCTGCGCCGGAGGATAATAATTGGAAAAGTTGGCCCGGATATTTGAGTGTCATATATGATGCATATGAACTGACTCGCGAATGCTGACGCCGCGCTTTTATCGCTTTATGAGATCGAAGCTCTTTCCAACGACTTTTCGGAACTCCCTGAAAATATCGTATAGGAATAATACTCGACACCTCGATTATAACGAACTTGGCTCGACGGATGGGCAGAATATTATCTCTCCTGTCCTTTATGAAAAAACAAAGAGTACGCGTAGTAACCCTCGCCATATCGATAGGCCGTTATCACGGTGGCGCAGTAAGCACAGGAATATTCTCCGGCTCCTCTCGAAAGCTCTCCCCCCCCTCTCACTCTCTCTTCACACCATTCGTTTTCCCGGGAGGATTACCGGAGCCGCTGCAGCGAAAAATATTTAACGGCCAGTTGCAGTATGCCGCCGAGAGAGAGAAATTAGAAATTCTAACGAAGATTAAGTCGAGAAAGCTCCTGCGGACTGCAGGAGCTTGAGATCTATGCAAATCGGGAAGAAGCTGCTACTGCTGCGAGTATATGGTTAACGGTTAGAATTGAGTGTGTGTGTGTGTGTCTGTGTGGAAGTCAGTTGGATTTTTTTTTAGAATATTCTCTAGGTATCTTTTTACTTTAATGATATTGTCATTGTTCACAAGTTAACTTACAAACTGATATAAAATCGGCGAGCCACGTTACATAAACAATTCAATACGGCCTTATTCATAAACATCAGTGCAAACACCTGACCCGTTAAAATTTCCTCACACACACACGCACAATATTACACTATATATATATATATATATATATATATATCATTATAATAATTTTGGTGATACCCCTCCGGTGACCCCCTCCTCGACAGAGCCCTGACTCAAAATAAGGTATAATTACTTTAAAAATCAGTAAACTCTCCGTACAGTCTATATATAGTGTATGCATATACATAGATCTTCATAAAGCAAGATCGGATCGACCTCCGCGTAGAACTTCTCTCTCGCTCTTCGTATTTACGTATTCCCCCGTATAATATACGGGACTGCATGCATGATATTCAGCCTTGCCACATATACCAGGCATCTATCTCTATCCCCAGTATATATGTATATATACACAGGCATGACATAGGCCCCCAAGGCGGAAATTCAGCAATTTCGCGGAGACACCCACCCCCACCACCAGCATCAGACAGTGTCTCAGAGGCTAATGAAAACGGAAGTGCATTGAATAATCATTTCAATCTAGCGACAAATTTCCAAGGCGCCCTGCTCTTCACTGGTTTATTCAGACAGAGAGAGAGAGAGAGAGAGAGAGAGACTTAAGTTTCCACGCGACGTGTATATATACGAGTAGTGTGCAGATACATAACGCGAAGAACGAGCTGTGAATTGTGCGACAACGGTTGCTGGCGCAGTGTATATAACGCTGGGAAATTGAATGAGAGTAATTGGCCGGAGTTTGTATTGTCTGAATTTATGGAATTTCGTGTGCTTTACGAGAGAGGGATTCAGTTTGAAATGTGCCGTGTGTAGAGGGTAGTTTCTTCGGGGAGTTGCTGCTGCTGCTGCTACTAGTCACGTTATGATTGAACCTGGGACGTATAATGGAGAATCCTTACGATTTTGGCTATTCAATGCAGTTTCGAAATCCATTCTCTTTTGGGCTTACTCTTCCTAATTGATTTAGTTCATATAGTGAGTGTATAATGTATCTATTATACATCTGAAATTTACAAAACTATAAATGCAGCATGTCTGATGCTAGCCTGACCCATATACTACTTACGCCCAAAGTTTTTATTTACCCGAACGCAATATGCAGTGCCAAAGACTTCTATTCGAGCCGAAGAAAAATAAGATTTTTTTCTCTCTCTCGAAACTACATTCGAGCCACATACCCCAAAAAACGTTATTACGCAAAAAACCATTGTGCGGTGCAGTGAGAGAGAGAGAACAACACATCCGGCTCTCATTTTTAATGTCGCAAAGAAAAGCTCCCGCAAAAAAAAGCAGCCCTCCAACGCAAACAACCCTCTCGGCTAACCCGACATAAAAAGGAAAATCCAGCCCCGGGAAACCGGACTCCCTTACATTCCCGCCATATAAGAGAGAAATTCACCGACGGCCGAAGCAGCAGCTCATTGTTTGCCTCAGCCGTGTACGTCCGCGAAAGACCTTAACGGTCAAAGAAAAGCGTAATTTCCGACGCTCCGCGCGGGTTCTATCTCGCGTTTTTTTTCGACGTCGCTACCATATTTCTGCATTAACCGATGCCCTCCAGCGTGTACATACTGCGTAATGTGCGCAGGTCATTACAGGGAGGATGTAGCTTTCCTCTCGAGCTTTTAGCTTCTTCAATTGTCAGTGGAGAGCTTTTTGCGCGGTGAATTTTTCTGGAACTCGCTGATACGCAGTGGTGCTGCGGATTTTTCGAATGTCCTTCGCTTATATAATTCTGGCATTTGGAGCGTGGTACGTTTGGAAGAGATCAATAAAGCTGCATAAAATTATGAAAATCGGCAAACACTTGGAAAAAAGTTTCAAGGATAATCAATCATGTTGTGTACAATCTTCTAGAAGACGACGAAATTCGTGCACAAAATAAAACGGTATATCAAAAGAGAGCTTTTTGTTGAACCTTTCACATATTCTCCGAAATTTCGCGCTCTACATTCTCGAAGAATATTGACTCTCGCAACACAGACGCTCAACGAGGGAAAAAAAATTCCGCACGTGGCAGCTCATAAATTTTAATCGAATCTTCATGCATATTTTCTCTGGTATAGGAACAAGCATACATGTACACGTGTACAGTGCAGCCCGAGGTGCAGCCTCGACGAAAATACAGGTACACGAATAGACAGAGATGAAAGAGAGAAAGACTAGAAGGCGCGGAGAATAATTCAATAATGCGCGGCTCAAATTAATTAATTACCCTCGTATAGCCGACAAAGAATCAATTACATGAGTCGAAAAACTTTGCAGCTGTGGCCGTAATCTCGTATTCATAATAAAATTTCACTCTCGCTCGAGATTATTCCAGGAGGGAAGGAAAATCGAATGACAGGGGCCGCAGCAAACAAATGCCTCCTCCGCCGTTTAGCTGTATACGAAGCTTTTGCTCTCTCTTCTTTCCCCATCGAGTTTCGCACGATTCGTTAGACGTAAGGGGATTTTCGGCGACGAGCTGCAAAAGATGTCGAGCGCAAATAACGAGTTAGCTGTGTTGCCGTAGGTCGCACTTTCAGCAGTAAGTGATTTGATTTCCCTGATAAAAGTCGTCGTCGTCGTCGTCCTCGTCGTCGTCGCTGCTGAGACTCAAAGGGGAGCAGCAGCAGTTCCGAAACAAGCGACTCCCGAGAGATGGAGGGGGAGACGAAGTCATAAAGCGTAGTTGATGCGTCAGGAAATTTCGACGTTTCCAGATGCTCTCTGCAGTCCACCTGGACGAGTTAAGCGGATTTGCCGTCGTATTTTCAATTAGGAAAACAATTGTACCGTATTGCAATTTTATCCAAAAATCTACTACATCAAACAGAGAGATTTTGGGCAATTCAAGCTGCTCACCGTATACACACATAGTCGCACACCGGAGCCAACGCACTGGCGTGCCTTATCTATAGAGAAGCAGGGGGTTCGCGTTAAATCGTCGCTCGTGACCGTACATACTAAACGCGGCTTTCTCTCTCACTCAGCCGCAGAGAGAAAACGTCGCGCATAACCAATTTGACGTATGCAGCGCGTCAAATGAAATTTCCTGCGTCCCCCCAGGATGATTCACGCGGTGGAGATGCACTTAGACGCGTATATACATACGTACGTACGTACGTACGTACGTGTGTGTGCGTGGAGGAATGAAGGGGATCTAGTAAAGATATGCAAATCGTCGCAGAAAATTTTCTAGGGTGCGAGAAAGCACTTTTGAGACGGAGGGGATTTATACGATCGGAGTAAGCGTTTGTTAATAAAGAGGGGTTATTCAATTTGCATGATGAGCTCTCGTGTGAGGGTGTTCCATTGTGATCAGGGATGATTCAGTCCTGCTGAGAGAGAGAGAGATGTGGTCAGGCGTAGACTGCCACAATTTGTCGACTGATCGCTGAGGGTTAAGAGATAAGATATTCATTTAGATGGATGAATATATAAAATTTTGTCGGTAAGTATTATACATTTGCATCTATACGATATTTGCCGTGGATAAGGAGAGCTAATTCTTCGATCGAGATTAAAAATTCAGGAAAGCGTGATAAAAAGTTAAATCTAGCGGGAAGGAAAAAATCATCGGGAATCCATTTGGCAAAGCGTCCGAGCCGTTTAGACGCGAAAGGCGCCATCGGACACACCCAGCTTCGAACGGGTCCGCTTATTGGTTTAGTCACGGATCGTTTGATGTGATTGGTCCCTCAGGGGCTGCGTCGGGGCCAAAGTACCCGCGCGTATCGTTTTCGGGGCTGGAATCGAAGCGTTTCGGTGCTTCTTCTTTCCCGGCACACTGGCAAATTTAACGTTCGCAAGGCCTACTTCGTTTCACCTTGATTACGATGGCGGTCCGCTATCGTAGCTTTAGTCGAGCTGAAGCTGCCGTTGGGCTTTCGAGCGTTAAAATGGATACGACGACAACGACGACGACGATGATGATTGGATTTTCATCGGCTTTGGCATATAGGTTCAACATCATGGTACATTTGTATATATTCTGAATTTCGCACAATAGAATCTTTTGTAGTTACGTTTTAGACATGCATCAGGCAATGTGGCGCATTTTCCAATTTTTAATGAGATATCAGGGCTTCGAGTAACAGATTAACTTGTTAGGACAGTCGATATATATTGCAAACCATTAACCTAATTATTGGTGAGTTATGGAAGAAGCACGTACTTTATCTCCCGAGATTCTTCTCCCAGTATACAATCGCCGATTAAAAGTCGAATAAATTTCAACTAACCTTTTCTCGCAGCATGTCTCGCACCCTGCTGGCCTGGTTCCTGCTCCTGTGAAGCTCCAGCTGCAGTTCCAAGCACCTCTCTTGCCAGTTGAGTTCCTCCACCGTGTTGGAGTATCCATCAAAGCTCTTTGACGAACCAAATCCCTTAGGCTCCTTCATCACCTCCTGCGGTCCAACTCCAGGCAACACATTACTCGTCGTTCCCTTATCCAGCAGAAAGTGTCTGCTACTTTGCGATTCAGGCTGCTGTCTACCGGTCATCGCGAAGCTCTTGTCAAACGGACTCTTGCCAGCACCGGAAGTGCTGGGCTCGAACGGTGAGCGCCCTCTGTTGAAGACCTGCTGCACGTTCTGTATATCGTGGGCCCTGTTCTCGTAGCAGGTGGGCCCAAAGTCGAGACTACTCAACTGACCGACGTACTGCCTGCCGTCCACGTACTCTACGTGACCGCTGGGATCCGACGTGAAGTTGAACGGACTGCACTTGGTTTTGGAGTTATTGCCAATGCTACTGCCACTACCACTACCACTTCCGCTGCTGTCCTTCAGCTCGACGTAGCCCGCGTTCTTAACCGACTCGGCAAAGCTCTTATCCTTCTGGAAGATCAGATTGGACACGTTGACGTAGGGCGAGTCCCTGTAGTGAATTGGATTGTTGGTACTGGTACCGCTGTTGTTGTTTCTGGGCCTTGGTGGAGGGGTGGGGCCCTGGCGTCCTTTCCGTGGCATCAGTCTGGGACTGTCGGGCCCTGGTGGGCCCCGCGACGTTTCGGGTCCCAACGACGAAGGACCGGAACTGCTGCAGCAGGCATCGTGGTGTCTCGAGCCCAGGCGAGGACTGCAAGGCGCCGAGGAGCTCGAGCCCAGTTCCGAGGTCAACCTGGCGATCGGATCGAGGATCTGCGACAGCCGTCGGGCTGGTGAGCCGCGAATCTCCTCCATCTTCCTTTCCGCGTGTTTGTATTACCGCCGACGCATCGTCACCGCGACGCCGCTATTTCTCCCAGTTGCGTAGACACTTTCCTTTCCGGTTCACGTATTCGCACTGCTGTACCTACTGGCAACTGCTACTAACGCGATCGAGCCGCATTGCTGCTGCAACAACCGGGATCGAGTCATGGTTTCACTTTCCGCGACCTGCAACAGAGGAAAAAAAGTCGATCGTTTATCATGTGCGTCTGGTCGTTTTATATACACAGGGGAGTTGTTGGAAAAATCCGCTATACTATGTATATATATATATACCGATCCGCGCGAGTGTGGATTTCTCATTAGAGAGATCGGCATTCCATCCGATTACGCAGCTTTCGCTATATATACGCGCGAGAATGAGAGAACTGTGTGTGCGTACATGTTTCGCAATCAGTGCTATATACGCGGCGGACACCGTTCACTTTCTCGCGTCGCTGTGGGTCGGGCAACTGTACGTGGAAAAAAATGGAGCTTGGAGAATAGAAGTGTGTGTGTGTGTGCGAAAGAGAGTCGAATTTGACCTTGAGCAATACGCGCGTGTATTGTATATATGCAAAACAAGGGGGGGGGGGATTCGAGCAGGGGTATTGAGATGATGATGGAGCGGTTATGTAAATCTGTCGTTGTTTATTGCGGATATCGTGACGGTGATACATTACGATTGCATTTTTTTTAATTGTCGACAGTCGTTTCGCGAGCTGTCAAACACTGGGCGCTGTATTCGAAAGCGATTTATTCTCGTATTTTACAAATAAAGTTTCAACATTTTATAAAGCCGTGCTACTCGAGTATGCGAAGTATAACTATATACAAGGTATATGAAATGTTTTTTTATGAAAAATTCCCTTTAAAACCCCTTAGAAAAAATGAATCGCTCCGCGCGCAAAGAGTCGCGCTGAATATTTATGCAAAGACGCGATCAAAGTTGCTCGTCTCTGTGCAAGGAAAAGCTCGGCAAGGGTAGTACTCCCGATAAAAGCTCCTGGACGGCAGAAGGTACCGCTTTGCTGCGACAGAAGGGTCGACACTTTTCGGCGGACCACCCGCGTTATATATCAACCGGCCGTCTGCGAGTGTTTGCGCTACTAAATTGAAAGCTGTAACTCTTTGCGCAGCGTCTTTTCCCTCTTTCTTATAGCGGCAAGAGGAAGCAAACGAGACAATGCTTCTCGCGAGCAAAAAAAGAAGAAAGCTCGAGGGTAGTCGCGAAAGTTTATTTTAAGCGTTAGGCCGCGCAATTACTCGAGGGGAATGTTTAGCCTCATATTTCGCGAGGGTGAGAGAGAGAGAGAGAGTACTACACAGTCAATAATGAAAATTGTCGCCGCGGCTGCTGATCTGCGTCGGGAGCTTTGAAAGACGGTTCGATATTTCGCGAGGGTGTAGTTTAATTAACTCTTGATGAAAAAATAAATTTTTTTTCGGGGGTAGAGGGTGCGCGCACGCGCTTTCTTTGATTCCGAAATTTCATTTTTAGAGAGCGCTGGAACTTATATACCTGCGTTTTAATTAAAACTCACACTCTTTCTCGAGGGATGAGGGGTAAAAAGTACCGGCTATTACAAATGGGAGAGATCGTCTCCTTTGAGCGGTAGCCCAGAGCAAATTAATTTAAGGTTAACAGACTTGCGGCAAACGAGGCAAATAAAACGCGAAGACCCGAATATGTTTCTACGACTCGCGGTTAAACATCGGAAATTCTCACATACGACATGACCGGACACCACTCGACAACTACAGCGCACAAAAGAAAGATGACTGCATTGCTCTCCGATATAAATTTTGAGAGAAATAGCCGACCGCGTCCACGGGGTTGTTTTCAGGGAAAACAGCAATTACGCGAAACGACGTCGAGCTCTCGCCGGAAATGAATCTTCCTCTCCAGGAATAACATGCCCCGGGCGCGGACACGCGTAGTGTGCGCAGCCTTTTTTTGCGGCAACCGTCGCTTTTCATCTTCACGGACTATATCCGTCACGTGGTATTACAGACAAATTGAGGGAAAAAAAGGCTGCAGCGTTTATTGGGAGAGATATAGATTGTTTTCCTTTGCTATTTTTTAAGCT
The DNA here is from genome assembly GCA_020010945.3 of Muscidifurax raptorellus. Lineage (NCBI taxonomy): Eukaryota > Metazoa > Arthropoda > Insecta > Hymenoptera > Pteromalidae > Muscidifurax > Muscidifurax raptorellus. The sequence goes on along the minus strand of CM052077.1, from coordinate 44,743,066 downwards.
CTCGCTTTGGGGCTTTTAATCTCGAGGTGTTGTTAGATATTCCAAATCTATAAAAGAGCTGGTAAACTACAAAGTCATCCGGTCCTTAAATATTTATCTCACACGCGCACGCGCGACACTCTGACCCACTTAAAATATTCCATCTACGCCCTCCGCGTTCGGCCTATTATAATCATCTCATTTCCATCGATTCTTTTATTCAAAAGCTCCGCGGAGATTTGCATTTTACACGTCCCGTATGACTGACATCGATTATTCCGAATATCAGCCGCTACGTACAAAAACCGGAAAATCTGAAAATCGGCTGCGATAACAAAGCGCATCGTCGTCGCATCATCGGCAACAGCTGACGGGTACGGGGTGCAGTCGATGTTAGCCTCACTTTCACGCGCGCGCGGGAATTTGAATTTATATTGAATTTCACGCGCGCGCGCGACGTCCTCTCTCTCTTTTATACAGTCGCAGGCGCGCATTTGAAAGGCAATGAGCGCCGCCGCGCCGCGGAAACTGAAACTATTTTCATCAACTCGGCGGCTAAAAATACATCGACGACGCCGTCGTCGTCCTACGCTCTTATGCAATCTCGAGCTTCTGCCGCCGCCGGCGCCCCGAGAGTTTGCCAATAGTCCAGAAAAGCGTGATCGTATAGTCTTTCGGCGCATCGCTTGGATTTTCTTTTAAATTTAGAAAGATCGAGTGATAATTTTTTATACATTCAGTTGGTGTAGCAAAGTAAGAATGAACTTTTCATTCTTGCGTTACGTTTCAGTGTAACATTTTATCAAGCTTCAATGAAACGATATGGCAGGAAATTTACAATTCTTCTTATTTTTGTTACAACATTCATTGGACCATTTGATATATAAGGCAAAATTATTTAAATAATCGAGAAATAAACGAATAGAACCTTCATGTCTCGTCGCAGCTTTCTTATTCCAAAAATAATGCTATCGATTAATTCAATCAGTGCAAGGACACAGCCAAATCTAAACAGTGTCATATATCCACTTGATTTATTTATAACCAGTCCACCTTCTCCCCGAATTTACAACTCGTGCAAGTTCGTTTTTGCTACACCTCGGCGAACGACGGCCGTTACACACCAGGTATTATACACAGGAACTTTCCGGCGCCAAAAAGCGGTATACCGTAGGCGAGCACTCCCCCCCCCCCTCCTGTTCAAACTAAAACTTCAAGCTCCATTGTACGGCACAAAAGCTTGGCTTCATTTACATCGAGTCTGTGTTTACTCGAACTCTTGCACACGCCTCATTGTCCTCGGAAAGCAATAGAGAGAGAGAGAGAGAGAGAGAGAGAGAGAGCGAGAGAGAGAGAAAGAGCGAGTCAGAGTGTCCATATTTTTTTCAGCGCGCGATTTAAAATCGCTTGAAAATTTTCGCGCGACTGACTACCGCGTGTGAACTGTTATCTCAACCGAGAGATAGAGAGAGCAGCAACTTTGCCAATCAGCGTGGACGGAATTTTTTTCCAGCCCGCCTTCGGTATAATCTCGATCTCTCGCGTCCCTCCCTAATTTCCCTGATTCTCGCATTAATTTGCCCAAAGAGAGCAAAAGTGGAAGGTCCGAGGGGGTGAAATGCAAGTATAAGATAGATAAAAAGAGAGGAGAGATCGCCCGGCGTTAAAGTGGAGGCTTAATCGATCGACCGACGTTAACTCTTAATTGTAATAAAATTACGTATTCATAGGAAACGAGCTTCTCTCTTATGCCCCCGATGTCGTCGCTATTGTGCATTCAAAACGTCTGAAAAATGAATTCGAGGAAATTAGGAAAAAAATTGACAAAACGCCACGAAACCGCAGCAGTGTATCAACCTCTACTCTGAATAGAACGTAGTGATTATCACACCGCCAGGGAGAGAGACGGATGCACTACTCCAAGTGTCCGAAGTACTTTTCCGCGTATATAATACACAGAAAGCATATAGCGAAATTCCCCCGTGAGTGGGTGTATGCAGAGGCGATGGAGTATATAGTCGGGAAAAAGAGGAGTGTGTGCATAAGGGAAAGATAGTCGGGCTTATGTATGTTCTCTCCCCCCCCCCCCCCCTCCACCTTCCCCGCGAGCGCACGAGGTATCCCTTGAAAAGCAGAGCGGAAAAAGTGACCGAAAGAAGTGTGATATATTGCGGCAGACACATCGCTCTGAGAGAGAGAGAGAGAGAGAGAGAGAGAGAGAGAGAAAAAAGTCTCGGGTCTAGTGTGTGGAAAAAGAGCGAGTGGTTCTCGAGCTCGTTTTTGGGGACGACATCGCACCTTCTCTCGTGGTGCTGCGACTTTTGACGGATGTACCTTGCGATATAATATTGCGCGATGGGGAGGGGGGGGGGGGGGGAGATTTTTCGGAAAAATTCATCACTCAGTCTCTCCCACTCTCCTATGGAGAAGACATTTCTGGGACACGTATACGGCAATGTAGGTTATTACAATATCCGCAGCGACATAACTAGCGTGAAAACACATGCCAAAATAATCAAAAAACAGACAGCCACAGCGCGTTGCAGCATTAATTCGCTCGAATTATTCACGAGCGCTGAAAGTTCGCCAGTTTTGAAAACGCGGCCATCATCTCCGTGTGCAACTCGGTTACTTTGCATTTTCTCTCTCGAGTCGTTTATTTTTTTGAATTTTCTTCTCGCTCCAGCAGCGGCTCTAGTTAACTCAAAAAATTCGAGTGGCCCGATAAAAGTATCCCCCGGAAAAAGGAAACGAGGCGAAGGCGTCCATGAATAAATTTCGAATTAACTCTGGCGAACGAGCTGCTGCTCTGCTGTTACGCAGGGAAAAGCTCTCGCGAGAGAAGATCCTTTAGTGTACGGGACACCCGTTATAAACCGCACGAACGGAAGCCCCGGAGATGTCGAGAGAGAGAGAGAGAGAGAGAGGAGAGAAAGACGTTTTCTGGCGCATATATAAGAGGAGAATGTAGAAAAGGAGAGGGTACTGATATAGATATTGCAAAAGAGAAGGAGAGAGCAAAGGCTCCCCCGCGATGCTGATAACTTGATAAAGGAATCTTTCTGCGAATGGTTACCTTTGTGCAGTTAGGCTTCGCTTCCATCCGACGATATTAAACGTAACGGGTAGAGAATATTCTAAGAAATTACTTCACCTTCAATTTTCACATTCCAGAAAAGCGTCAACGGCAAAGAAGTCCCTTGTTATATTCGATCCAGAGAGCTCTCCTCCTTGGAAAACAAAAACAACGCGTATATGTCCCAGCGCGCTCGCGCGGAGCCAACGGTCCATGAAGACACGACGAGGCAACCTTTCGTGAAACAACAAGCCCCCTCGCGCGCGCTCGTACATATATATATCCCTCTCTCTCTCTCAAAGCAAAAGAGACGATAGCCTCCGACGCCTCGGAAGAGGCAAAACCGCAGCAGCAGCGGCAGAGGAATCCCTACGCGCGACGAGAGGTCGAAAGACAAAGGGGCCGTGAATCTCTCCCGGCGCCGATGTATGACGGAGAGCTTGTGCAGACTACTATACTTCCTTTAGTGTGTATATATATGAGTTGCTGCTGCTCTATGCATGTACATATCGCAAGCGCGAACGTTCCCGCGGTATCATATCGATTTGCTCCTTCTCCTCTCGTCCTTTGAAGAGTGAGAGAGCAACGTCCTGGAAAATCCAGAGAGTTGGCTGGTTCGCTTGCTCCTTTCGGACTATATATGCTTTTCTCGTTTTCTGGCTGTCCGGATTGCTCTGTACGTTTGCTTCGGTTTTGCGCGCTCGATTATTGTTAGAGTCGTTGTTGTACACTGTATTGGAATTCGACTTGCTGTGTTTTGTGTTATGGAAGGGTAACTTGTTTTTTTTATCGATTTTGTGGTTTCACTGCTATCGACTGCTTCGGATTGTATACGAGTGTATAGCTTTTTTGTTTTTTATTACATCGGGTTCGTCGCGGGTGTTGACAAAGGAACGAAGAATAGGGATAATTATCTACTTTAAATTGACTATTTAAATGTAAAATGACTGAAGTGTGATCATCCGCTAGAGGGCGCGAGTGCAAGGCTTTGAGCGCCTCCAAAAAATCCAGTTTAAAATTGGTTATATATTCGAACAAAAATGAACATCCGTCAATCAATCAATCAATCAATCATACACTAAAATATCGTTTGATAAAATAGACAACTTTTCAAACGCGTCTCAATTACCGACTGTATTTTTGAATTCGTTGCTCAGTCTTGTACTACAGCGGAAACGATGAAAAAACTGTCCGTTAATACAACAACGTTCATTGATTACATCAAGCCAGTAAAAATGGAAACCAGAGCAAAAAAAGCGCGTACAATTACAGTCGGAAAAAAGCTAACCGTGCTCATCAAGATAACCATACACTGGCACGCGCGACGTTCATAATGAAAGCATATATAAGTACGTGTCCATCAAGCTGCAGCAGTTTTTTGTCTCCGAAAGAAAACGTCGGCGACGACGTCGCGATAACAATGTCATGGAAACGTTAAAATAAAACAAACGCCTTATCTATAATTGGCCTCGCCAATCAATAAGCCTGCCGATCGATAATTTCTCTCTTTTTTCCAATGAAGCGCGAGCGAGCGCACGACAGAGTCGACACACTAATTATTCAATACCCGCGCGCACCTTTTTTCTCTCGCACCCACTCGAAGCTTTTTCCGCGCATCATTCGTCGTCTCCTTGGTTTTTTTTCGTGGCCAGCTCCAATATACGACTTTTCTCCGTATAGCGGCACACGCGTCCTCTCTAATTCTTCCTCTTTCTCTCGTCGTCGTCGTCGTCCGCCGGCTATATATTCATAAAATACAGCGCGATTTCCCGTATACGCGCACGCATACGCCAATGATTCCCTCCCCCGCCGCGTATGCATTATTTATGGGCCGACGTATCGTTTCTCTTTATTCGCGATATGCCGAGAGAAGAGTACGTATACGCGCGAGAGGCAAGGGACATTCCTCTGCGTATGAACGGACGTGTGAGAGAAAAGTGTGGAAGCCGTCGAAGGGAGAGAGAGAGATCACGGGCATAATTTATACGGACGAGGTGTGTGCGCGCGTCTCTGTTTTCAGAGGACAAAGCTGTTGGAAGAACGTTTAAATTTGAATTGGGGAAACATTATTGCTGCGCGGATGAATTATTCGATCGAAGCTTTCAGAGAGCGAGAGAGAGAGAGAGAGAGAGAGAATTTTGAATCAGCATAAAAAAAATATTATTATAATATTTGGAAACTCCCTGTACTCGATACTCGATAGGTGTATGTGTATATATATATAGGCGAGGAAGTAGATGGAGAAGAAGCGAAGGAGGAATCACAAGTATATACGCACAATGGACCGCGTGATTGTACGAGCTGTTCCCTCTGTGTATATGCGATTAGGGATAAGTGGATCGGCTGAAGACTTTTTCCTCTTGGTCGGAACCTTTTTTGCGCCCAGGGCTCACGAGGTTTTAGCAGAGAGACACCGGGGATAAGGGCGACTTTGCTTACTCTCCTACGAGCTGCTGCTGCTTCCTTTGTACTCTCTCTCTCTCTCTCTCTCTCTCTCTCTCTCTCTCTCTCTCTCTCTCTCTCTCTCTCTCTCTCTCTCTCTCTCTCTCTCTCTCTCTCTCTCTCTCTCTCTCTTTTTACGGCTGCTTTGCACTGGAGAAAATCCAGTGCACTCGCAATTACGGCGTATATATGACCTCTGTATTTCAAAACGTTGTACAAGGTTAGTTTTTAAGAACACTTGAATAAAGTAGAGATTTAGTGCGCGTAAGCGTCGCTAGATGCCGTGTGTATAAAATAAATCCTTCTTAAAAAAAGTGATGTGAAGCATTATTGTGAAGCATTTAATACGGCATTTATTCTGATTGGTCGCCAAGATTGAAACCAAGATCGACGCCATTCCTCTCTCTTAAAAAAGTGATGGCCTTTGTTGTGAAGCATTTAATGCCCTGTTTGATCGCCGGGTTTAAGAATTTAGGAACGCAAATAAGAAATGCGATTTTCAGATTGAATCCTCTCTTAAAAAACTGACCTCTGAACCTCGAAAACTAGAATGCATTGTAATCTCCGTTGTTTTGAATATAACCTTATGTTTTTGAGATTTAAGGTACGACGAATAAAACTGAGCGCGCTAGATTTTGCTAGTATTATAAAAAAGCACTTTTTAACCCACAATCGAAAACACTATACTCATAATAGCGGAGAGTATCGAAACTGCTCTGGAAAACGATACCGCTCTTTCTCTCTCTCTCTGTCTCTCTCTAAACGCAATACACACCACCCGCAGCTCGCAACACCTCTTGATTTAAGAGTCGAACGTTCGCTCTCTCTCTCTCTCTCTCTCTCTCTCTCTCTCTCTCTCTCTCTCTCTCTCTCTCTCTCTCTCTCTCTCTCTCTCGCTTGAGAGAACCCCAGGAGCGGGGCAAGTTTTCGCGGAGACAATTAAAAAAGTTTCCACGGCGCGCGTCCCTCTCTAAGCCGTGACTCGTCGAGCCGATAGCGCCGCCGCCAAATACATAAGCCGGTGCGAAATCGCCTTCCTCTCTGAGGGATGAGTCGACGGCGCCGCTCGAAAAAGCTACGATCCCGGCCGAAAAACTTTGGCGCGGAAAACACGAGCGGAGAAATTGCGCTTCCGGCAGCAGCAGCAGTTGAGGGAAACAGACGAGAGAAGAGGCGAGATAAAGTGGCAAGTTTAAGGGACGACGATTTTGGTGTTTTTTTTTCTTTGACTGATTGCGGCTGGATTTCTAACGAGATTCGGATTGTTCCGTGTATCTCTATGCGCGTATAGGTGTGTTTGTTTTGGGATTTGATATTCCAAGATGATGATATGACACAAGAAACACAATATACAACAGCGGAAAGTATAAGAAGAAGGAAGAACAAAGCGAGATAAGGGCTCGAGGAAAAATGCGAGCAAAAGCCCCTTCAGTTTAAAGTTTCGACAGGTCGTTTTGAAAGTTCGCGCTGAATCAGTGAAAAAAGTAGGCATCGGAGCCAAGAGAGAGAGAGAGAGAGATAAAAGTGCTGCGGCTGACAAGTAACAATGCTCAAGTATCATTCAACAATTTCACCGGGACTTTGCGAATACCTGCTTCGCTGGTTTGCGGAAATGTATTTCGTACATCTGAAATGAGGCAGCTAAAAGTTGTGCAAGTGAAATTGCAAGCTCTCCCGCGGAAAATATACAACATTTTGAAATATATCCGCGTTTTATTTCACGTCCGCGCGAGGGGGCAGTGCCAATTACAGGGGCAATTCGCCGAGTTAAAATCCAGCCTGGCCATCGCTTATGCAGATACCCGTCGTGTGTGTGTATGTGTGTGTGTGTGTGCGTGTCGACGAGAGGAGGTCGACTCGTCAGTGAAATTCTTCTTCTGACTCGCTCGATTAAATAATAGTGACGAGCTACTCGAGCTCTCGGTAGAATCTGTGGTCTCGGGACTCGAATCGTTTTGGAGACTATTAGTCAGTCGCTCACAATCGCAAGTTTTTCGTATTTCTCTTTTTTCACCGCAAATTCAACCAAAACAACAAATCAGGTCAACGCGCGTATATAACGTCGAATACAACGGACATAATGAAACCCATATTGCCGACTTCGTCGACATATATATTTTGACATTCTCTTCGCGGCACACGAGAGCCGACACCTTTACCTGTCAACTTTTTCGACTCCACAGGAGCTGCGCTATACGAGAGATATACGCTGCACACGCACAAAAAAAGAGAATCCGATAAGGCCCGAGTGCACATCGCTCTGAAGTCAGAGCACCGGCACTAGTCTACATACACGCACACACACATACAGGCGGGTCATACGAGAACTCGCATGAATAATGCATGTAATATTAGCGGCCGCAACACGAACGTATACTCCCGTGTAATGTATACGCGCTTACGTACACACAACACACAACACGTGCTTTAATATCCGTCGCGAGCTGCATATAGGTGTATACATGCGGGTATATCTCTCACGATATTCTCTCACTCTCTCTCTCTCTCTCTCTCTCTCTCTCTCTCTCTCTCTCTCTCTCGAACTTTTATGCTATAACACGGCACCGCCGAGGATTGTCGGAGCGTCGTTATACAGTGATCGGATTCGAGAGATTCGCTTCACGTGTGTGGGTGTGTAAAGAAGTGAGAAATAAGCCACACTTGTGTCTCTTCGGATTAAGAGAAGGGGAAACAGTAAGTGATCCCCATATAATACAGCGAAATGTGGCACTGCAGCTCGCGAGTGTTCCCTCGAAATTTACATTTCTCGACGAATGCACGAGTATATTCCTCGTCTCTCTCAGTAGTAGCGAAAACATATCTCCTAAACAAGCCAAGCAGCTACTGGTCTAACGTATACATATACATACAGGTATAATATAGAGGTGGTAGTAGGCGTATATATATATATATAAGACGCAGACTCGCACGCGGATATATGAAGCAGAGAGGCCTGGCTTTTATACCGGGAAAGCTTCGCAGAGGCGCGCGTCACGTCGGAGCTTTTTATTGGATTTGGGTTTCATTCTCGGATTCCGCGCGCCCGAGAAAAGCTATCGAGTTTCAAAAAGGTAATTCCACGTGTGCGGGAGAGAGAGAGAGAGAGAGAGAGAGAGAGAGCTCTGCCATAGCGGTGAACGTCCAATTTGTCGTTTTCACGCACTCGGGAGCTGTAAGCAGAGCAAGAAAGTGGACGGGGAATCTGGAGGAGTGTGTAGTTGGGTATTATAGCTCGGAGGTGAGGCAAGGACGTGCGCGCGATAATTCGAAATGCTTTTATAATCGAATTGAGCGGTGTAGAGTTTCGCTTGCGAGATTCTTGAGAGAGTGGAGACTTGTTCTTTTTCTACGTCTTATATATTCTCTTGCTTTTTTTTTTCTTGAAGGTGGATATTCTTTTTTTGGATTGTTATGAGACATACCGAGACCGGATATGCTTGTTGTATATATTGTGCAGTTTCTCATTATTAATCGACTTTGTGAATAACTTTGGATGAAATTTATTTTATACGATCATCACCAAAGCTCAATACAGAAATGAACTCGATGATATAAATTCACTAAATTAAAAAAACAAGTTTTCTATGTTTTGTCTCAAGTTATACTGGCAAATTAAAAAATTCCAAGCACCGCCTCGCGCACAGAAGCGCGCCACTCAAAGGCAACGTCGCAATTTCGGGCAATTCCAGCGCCTAACCTTCCACAAAACGCATCTTCATCCTCCAGCAAGTTTGCGCGCGTGGAACATCGTCGTTGTCGTCGTCGTCGTCGTCGTGTGGCAGGATGCCCGCGATTAATATTAATGAAGTAATTCGCTTTCGCGAAAGTCTTGCGCTCTCGCTCACTCTCTTAGCACTCCATGCTCGTCTCGCCGTACATATTATATTATACGCACGGCTCCTTGACTTTTCAAGGGAGAATTGTTAAATTACACCGAGACGCAGACACGCGAGTCTGCGTCAGTATACCGGCCGTCGACTCTTTGCGCCTCCGGAAATAACGGCATTAAAAAGTTTATGGCTGTTGCGTATGGGGAGGAACGATGGTGAAGCGAGGGAATTTGCATGCGCGGGGTTCGCTGCCACTCTGCGGAGAAAAGAGTGAAGGGGTTGCTTTGGTTTGCAAAGTCATCGGCAAGTTTGGCGTTACCCTGGGATTTGGTATACTTATCGCATCGATGTTGGCAAGGTTGGCTAACTGCTGCGCATATCCTTGTATTTAATAGTGATTAATGTATGAATGAAGGCTAGATGCTTTTTGCATCCGAACATTTGGACTGGAACTCATTAGCGGAATATTCTACTTGTATTTCCGCGTAAGAAATATATCGAACAATGTCTAGGTCGCGCGGGAAACACATGCTCATCAAAATAACGATATTATAACAATCGACGATTCTTTTTCCTCGAAAACCCAAATCAAATTACTCAACAGGCCTATTTTCAACTCAAAGCTTTAACCCTTGTGCCAGTCCCCCAACGAGGTACCCTTAGATCTCATGATCAGCCCGTAACTCATCGTTCCCCCCTTACGCACACCCTCACCTCTGTACTGCAGCGCGGCACACACCGTCAAGCTTTTCCGCGCACGTGCCGGCACGCGAGGGCCCAATTTGCGAACTCCAACCCCCTTTGCGCGCGGCGGCCAAAACCTCAAGCCTAATGGCTCTAACAAGTCAGCGAGCGATACATGCGTGAGCGAGAAAGAGAGAGAGAGAGAGAGAGAGAGAGAGAGAGAGAGAGAGAGAATAAGTAACGTTTATGGCTCTCGGCATAGATGCGAAAACGGCCTAAGGGTTATGGCTGTGTGTACGTGTGTCTTTGGGATATAAGGGGGTGCTGAGGCTAAACTGCGCGGTGTCACGCGGCAAGATGCACGAGCGCCGTGGGGACAGTCGCGGACCGTCGTCGTAAAGCGCGAGAATGGTTCAGAGAAGAGATGCTCGAGCGATTTTCTCGGTATGTGTATAAATGTATGCATGGGCTTGTTTGCTGGAGCAGCAATTTTTCCGAAATTAAACAAAATATAAAAAGCTACAGTGTTTATGGTAAAACGAACAGCATCATATCGAATGTCAATGCCAATCTCTGCCTTTCATTCAATTAAGAACGCAACCAGATACGTAGGCAGCAATTCTAAAATTAGCAGCCAGTCTAATAGCCAATAGAAAAAAAATGAATTATGCCTCGCGCATACCTTCCTGTGCACGCACGACAATATAACCAACAAGCGTTTCCAACCAACCGAGCATAAAATCAGCTGCTAACCTCCTCTCTCGAGAGAGTTAGCCTATATAGGCACTATATACACTAATGACACACACACACACAATGCCGGGCATAACGATTTACAAGCGATTTTCCAATGCGCGCCTGCACACGACATAATGCATCGTCGTGCGTCTGTCCTCTCCTATACACTGCACACACAGCGCTTGCGCAGACGCGTTGACGCAACAGAGAGTCTAACGACCTACGCAAGGTAGTTTTCTCTCTTTCTCGCTCTCTCAGCAACAAAGAGTCCGCGCCCAGCGGAGAGCCGCTCGATTGCGACACGACTGCGCGCACGTGGGTGCCGCCGCCGCTGCCGGCTGGTTACGTGTATTGTGTGTATATATACACGTGCATATATATAGGAGGACGAGGAAGAGAAAATGGAGAGGTGCGAAGGTCGTGCATCGTGATTTCGCAGGCGTTTCCGGCTTGTTGAGGACGACGACGCTGACAATAATGATGATTGAGATCTACCTTACCGACAGTAGTGTAATTAGGTAGAATCTCGATTTCACGCGTGATTTAGCCGGTTCGTGGAAGCTGTAGAGAAGAGCTTGATTGTTTAACGAGCAGGCGTAATAGTGCTTAGTCATTTGGTAACTTTCCAGTTAATACCGTTCAAATTTCCATGAATCATACGCACGGATACGATGCAGGACGTTCAATTTTCATCAAAACGGCATATATATATATATATATATATATATATATATATATATATATATATATATATATATATAATTGTTATACGAGACTAACTTCGAAAAAACAATCTTCCTCGTAATAAAAGCCCAATCGCGCAGCCAGCTCATTATACCGCCGCATCGTTGATTGCGATCTCGGTTATGTAGTAGACGTTAGGCGCGGTTTTAGGAGGCTCTCAAACGACTAATTCAATAATCGCGCCCCGTAATAAGACTGTCCTGAATGTCACACACACACACATACGCATACGCGTTATTCTCTTCTTCGCAGAAAAGCTCTGTAGAGACACGCCGTATATAGACACGGGGAAAAAAGATAGAGAGAGACTATAGGCGATTACTCACATCGGCGAGGCCTAATAACGTTATAACGCGGGGCCGACCTCGCCGGAGGTTGATCTATTTAAAGTTTATTGTGGCGAGAGCCGAAAGAGATTTATGAACAATAAAGGTATAATACTTGCGATTTAATTGAGCGTTAAAAAGTAATTTCGCTAGTAGACGCTTGGACTACTATGTCCGTCAATTAATACGGGAATGTGCGAACCTTGGTTTACATGTAATTTTTTTAATTCCCAACGTACGCGGCGGAATTAGTCTAATTAAAATGTTAAAAATCATACTGTATTATGTAGCAGAGATACTTGTATAGTTAGCTGTCTCAAGTCGATCTCTTAATACCATTTTTGAATTTAAAAACGATATAATTTTAATATTAGAAAATATAAATTCAGTCATATATATCGGTATCAGTTTATTCATGCTTGCCGAAGCACATGACGTATCCTCGGAGGGGCGCATAAATCTCGAATTTATTTAACGATCCGAAGCGTAATGTATGCGCGTATATTCGCGTTTGAAGCTGCAGATCGGACTTTTAAAGCAGCAGCAGCAGCAGCAACAGTAGCGAGCATAACAGAAATCTCTATAAACTTCAGCCCGTATTTTCCGCACAATCTTCCGCCTGTTGGAATTTAACGACTGCGCACAATAATTTTCCAAAATTTACGATATAAAACTATACGTTGAAAATCAAGAAAAAAACAATCGCGCATCACAAGCGCTCCAGAAGAAGAGCATCTCTTCGATCGCTCCGCAAAAAAGCCAAGGTACAATACACTATATAGCAAGCTCTCTGCGGAGGAGCTCAAGCAGCAGTGGCTCTGAGAACAAGGGTGACGAGTCGTCGAAGCCTCGGCGAGGCCAAGTACGTTGTTAACACGGATTTATAATCGGGCCAACGACGGCTGCTGGTGCAGAGAAGCTTCTCTTCTCTCTGGCATCATTTATTCAGAGGGACAACCATCGTTATGCCGTCTGCTGCAGGAGCCTGTGTGTGTGTTCATGTGTATGTTTACACGGACCGAAATATACTCGCCATTAGACGGACTCGAGTGTATATGCTAGCAGTCACCGCTGATGATGTGTGTATGTGTTGTTGCAGTTTGACGGAAATAAGCGCGAAGAGACTCTGCGCGTGTGAATGTTTTAGAGGGTGAAAATAGATACGCGGTTTTGGAAGAGGTCGGATTATATTCTTTTTTAGCACACGATTTTCGCGTACGAGCTATTTCCAAAACTCCAGACGCGCCGGAGTTAATTTTTCAGCGATGCATGTATGAGGTTTGGTATTGATTTTTACATTAAAATTATACGATGTGTATAAGGTTGTTATTATTAGATTCGGCCGTTATTCGTTTGAAGTTTATATACTTCTCCGATGCGACGAGAGGGCGATATAAACTTGAAAGGTTTGGGATTATTATTAATTTTTTACGACACTCGTTCAATCCGTTACGAAATTTGACCCATTTTCACTATTATATATACAAATATTTTCGCAGCCCAATTAAAATCTAACTTTATACTATCCAGCGAGAAAACAAAAATGTGTTTTCCTATATATGGATAAACGCGTAGCATCCGATGTCCCAAATATCCTAAGGGAGCAAACGTCGAGCATATTAGGTCAAGTATACACTTTCCGCTGTCGATATATATATATATATATACATATATATATACATATATATATATATAGAGAGAGAAAGAGAGAGAGAGAGAGAGAGAGAGAGAGAGAGAGAGAGAGAGAGAAGAGATAGAGATATTTTTTCCCAAGCGTGGAAAAAAGGAAAAAGGCTTTGCGATGTTGGTCAATGGGGAATCAAGGAATCCATACCTCTGGCAGTCAATCAATCCTAAAACCATCAGTAGATAAGTATCGCCCTCCAACTGGAACAATCTCCTGTTTGCGACTGACATGCCAGCTGATAAGGGCTTGCCGATTCCAATTTCTTCGATGCTGTATACATTCCTTTCTTTTCAGCTACAAGTTATTAGCGAAATATTAGAATAGCAATGCGCATATCGCAGAAACAAACGTTTCAATTTGCCTGTACTATTCACAAAACCCTCCTTTTTTTAATAAACTCAAATCCCCTAAATAACTTCTAAAAAAGTTTTCTCTCTTCAGTAAGCTCGAGACACATCCACCCCCTGCACCATATATGCGCGCGCAGACAAACACGATTCAGGCGCTGCACGTGTAAAAGCACTCGCCGCTTAATTAAGTGTAAAGGGCCAAGAGCGAGCGAGTAGAAAACGACGACGCCATCGCCATAAGCAGCGACTATAACTTAGCTCTCTCTCTCTCTCTCTCTCCCTCCCTCGAGCGCGTCAAAAGCTGCGGAGCCGCGCGCCAGAAATATCCCTTTTTCACGCGATATCGTCGGGCTTGAGATCCACAAAAAGCTATGCGCTGCTGTGTATATAGAGCATTTTTTTTCCTGGTAAAGTAGAGAGAAGAGCGTCGAATTAAATTATCGATGCTGCAAGGGGTTGCCGCCATACATTTGTAGGCCAAAGTGTGTAGAGACAGAGTATATAGTTTCCAGATGCTTTTAGATTTAATCAGGATGCACGTGTACTCCGGGTGTATATAGAGATTCGTTTAAAAAACCTTTTTTTTTACAGTAGAAGAAGAAGTCGCAACAAAGTTCGCAACGTCTGCGCGTGTCATTGACCTATATATACAGTCCAAGGCCTCTTGTTATACAGATCTGCACCTCAATACTTACAGGTCACACATGGAGAAAGAAAAACTCAAGTCACGATAACAAGCGACGGCTTTCATTGCACTCTCCTCGTAATCGAGCGGAACAGCAGCGACTCGAGAAAAAAGGAGGCGGATGTGTCGAGGTGAAATATGAGATCACGAATTTTTAATTGGCCGTGTCGAAATAGGCATGTATGAAAGAGAAACTTTCAAGTGTATATATAATACACAAGACTCGCGAGCGGCGAACAATAAAAGCACTACCCGCACGCCGACGGAATAATTCAAGCTAGCTCTCTCTCTCTCTCTCTCTCTCTCTCTCTCTCTCTCTCTCTCTCTCTCTCTCTCTCTCGGTTTTCGGTAAAAATAAAGCGCAACAGAGCTTCCATATGCTATATACGAGTCTCGTCGTAAACTAGAATCTGTGTCGTCTATATCCGTACTTTATATCGCCGGGGAAATAGAATCGAACACGCGGACGATTCTTCTCGCGTAAGTATATCATTATACTTTCCTGCAAGCAATTTGCCAAATGCACATTACGCGATATTTTTTCTTTTTCCTCGATTTTTCCACATGCGAGGCAAAAAGAGAAAAAAAAAGAAGTATATATACGTGTGCCACTCGACGCGAATTGAAAACGTCGAGCTGCTCAGAGCGGCAGCTTTTAGTTTTTTCGTCGCGCAAAAGTGTAATTGCGTTTTTACGCCGATTTTTCTCTCCTCGTCAATGTCAGTCACGCGCCGTAACGACCGTGAATTTTTCTCTCAGGTGGTATGAGAGAGGGCTGGTTGTGCAAATAATGATCGTATTATTAGTCACATCTGCAATGGCACACTTCCTGCTTTAGGGTATACAATTTATCGATTTTATTGAGAGAGTTTTCTCCTCGGTTTAGATTTTTAAGCGAGGTAACGTCGCTCTAATTTTAAGGTAACTTACAACACAAATATGAAAAGCTGATTCTGATAAAAACATTTGTAGTACAAGATGAATCTTTTGTTAAAAAATGATCAGTGGATATTTCAAGCAATTAGAAAAAAAAACGTTGAAAATAAAAATGGAGTATTAGCCCTCAATAAAACAAAACAAGTAACAAAATTCAAAACTTGTATTATATTTAGACTAGTGATTATTTAACCTAGTGCAGTAAAACCATACACACCACCACTCTTCTACCCCACAAAAGCCAATTATAAAGAGCAAGAGCATCCAAATCCGCACAAAACACAATTTAAGATGATCGCATTAATTTCCCATCGGATAATCGTTGCGGATTGATACGTATATAATAAAGGACATAACGCGATACGCAACCATTGCAGCGCGTAATCATGGGGATGACAGTCGAAGCTGACAAGTAGGTCGCGACAGAACGCATACAGCTCTCGATATTATATACATATATATATATATATGCAATTCGCTTGATTACCTCTCTCACACTCGTTCTTGTATATTTTCGTTGGGACATTTATATTCGGGTTTTACATTTATGTGTGTGTATTGATTTTGCGCGTCTGTGTAATTATTGAGGCTTCGCTGCCAGAAAAGTTGACATTGTAACAGGTGATATGAGTATCGGAAATAATTGTAGGGATTCCGTATATATATATATAGTAAAGTATCAAACGGAGAATTCAAATATATTATTTGGAGCGGAAGTGGAGCTGAGTTAATTTTGTTTTTTATTTTTCCGCTGGATTGGTCTAAAAAATCTCCTCAAAGTTTTATACATAATCAAAAATCGATGGTTCAAGTTATTTTTACAGCTGCTTTGTATATGGAAAAAAATATATATACATATATAAGAGCTTTACATGTCGCGAATTTGCATAGTAACAAAAGAAATTACTATGCTAATAATGCCAGCTAACGAATTCAGTAAATAAGCCGTCAGCCGCAATACATTATAATACGAGCGCTAATAATTTAGCGCTAATCGCACGACACTACAACTTTCCCCGTTCGCCACGTGCGTTTCACAATTACATACAAACACTTCCTACACACTCTTTTTCAGCTATACACATCCCTCAAAATCGCCCATCGCGAACAAAAACACCGATTTGCCAACATTAAAGAAAAGCAACAACTAAGTGTATACTATTTCGCGTTTATTGGAAGAGAGAGACCATAGTAGCATAGCAGCGCCGGATCCAAACACGAAAGAGAGACAAAAGTGGGTCACGCCTCGGCAACATCGACGTCGTTGTTGTGTGCTATGAAGGGTTGCTGTTTGGTTTATTCTTTCGAAGGAATTTTCGCGAGAGGGGTCTACGAACTCGAGTACAGGAGAATGTGTAAACAAAGTAGTTTATCTTTTCTTTTATCATAAATTATTGCTGCTTTCGTAGTTTATTTCGGAGAGCCGAGATGGATTAATTAACCGAATTGTCGCTGCTATGGCCAGAGCTGACCTATTAACGTTTTCTCTTTTTTTTCCACGGCTGGGTTAAAATGTTGATTGCTTCTGATTAGTTTTACATCATATTACGGAACTAGACGAGGGAGTGGATATCTCTCTCTCTCTCTCGGCCTGATGTGTATTAATTAAAAATAATTATCTCCGTAATCAAACAAAACAATAGAAAATTCCGTAAACAATATTCAGCGGCGGCCGTTTCATCTGATTGACAGGAGACTAGCGTGACCCGAGCGAATATTTCTCGTCCTATACGTACATATATCGTTTTCTCACAGTACGTTGTATATAGACAGCCGACGCCATGAATTATTAGATTACACAAATTGCGTAATAAAGCGCAACCCGTAAATGGCTACGTTAATTATAATACCGGCGTTGATGTGCCCGAGCATCATCGCAGCTGAGAAGTAGCATCGAATATTTTCGAGAACCGGCTCGCGAGATGGAGAGTTACATAAATGTATGCAAATCCTCTGCGCGAAGTTATATTCCGTCTGCAGGAAGCACACGGTCGTCCCGAAAAACCAGTTATAATTGGGATTTACAGCACTGAGAATCAATAAAATCTTCCGCGCCGAGAATAACTGTACAGGCGGCTTGCTCGGAAATGCACTTGTTTACCGCCGCCCATGTGTCTGCCACATGAACAAACGTAAACAACAACAATGAGTATAATACAACTGCAGTATATAGAGAGTCACTCACCGCAGTACACAAGATATATATGTATAGCCGATGTGCAAGACGACGGCCCCGCGACTCAGTCCGCTGCTCTCCTCGTGTCAATATCCTCCTCAGCAGCAGCAGCAGCGGCGCATACGTATATAGATATATCCTGCATCCACAGGGCCCTGCTGCACTTGTGTACAATACATGGATATAGCACCACAACAACAGACCGAGAACGGACGAACCTATAGCATCGTGATCATCACCAACGGCGAGAGATCCAGCAGCTGCAGGAGCGGCTTCGACGACACGCACTGGCAGGTCCTCCTCCTCCTCTTCTTCTCCCCACACACGCGAGGAGGGCACGCACGCACATTCCCTTCAGCCCTCTCTCTCTCTTCTTTTTTCTTCAATGTATATATACGCATACATCCAGGCTGGTCGAGAGAGAGAAAGGTACAACGTATACACAGCGAAGTAAAAACTGTATAACAAGTAGGTATAAAGAACTGCACAGTGAAGAGAGATGCTGGAGGCGTAGCTCGCAGGACACTACTGCTGGTGCACGCGCGCGACGACGGTTACACACGCGAAAAATCGAACTGGCTCGCTCGCTCTCTCTCTCTCTCTCTCTCTCTTTCTCTCTCTGCGAGGACGCGGAGGAGGAGAGTATAGTGGTACAACTAACGCTGCTGCTGGGCTCTCCTCTCTCGCACACGCAGAGAGTTGACAGCGCCGAGGAATCGAGCTGCTGCTGCTGCACTGCGTGTATATATATATGTATATATGTATACGCTATGCGGAGAGCGCGCGGGAGCAGCACACAAAAAGCCGCGCACGCACGTGTGTGAGCGAGAGAGAGAAAAGATACTGCTGGGCTGCTCTCGAAGTGTGCGAGAGAGGCTGACCGGGCAAAGTGTGGGTAAGCGACCTCCGCCGACGCGAACGTGGCGACGACTGGCGGCGCGGCCTGAGATTACACGCCTCGACATGCCTACTGCTGCTCCGCCGCGGAGAGCTGCTCTCTCTCTGTATGTCTATATATACTGTTGTTGTCTTGTAAAATGGGAGGGAGAAAGCGTGCAATGTATATAGAGCTGTGTGTGTGTGTGTATATATATATAGATATACAGGAGGGTAATATAGCCTCCTCATCTCTGCAGCGACGGTGAAAGGACTATCGAGGCGCCGTTGCCAAGTTTTTTTTTAGACGGACGTTATTCGAAGGGCTCTTATTTCGGATTTTTGAGATTTTTCTTTTTTGTTATAAGCGAGGATCTATCGTCGCGCGTTTATCGATTGGAAATGACATCTGCTTCGAAGGGGTATGGGAGAGAGATTTTTCGAAAGCTTCGCTTATTAGCCTGTATTATAGACAATATTTCTGGCTTTACCTTTATCTCATCTTTACTTTGAGCTCGGAGCGTTTAACTTCACGTAGGTCGAGATATAACGGGAATTCGTAAGGTATGCGTCTGTTTATATTTAGACTTCTATTTTCGAACCGATAAGAATTAGTAACGGTTTTCCGATACAGTTGACGGTGAAAATGTCTGCAGTCACGATGATGCATAAAGTAAATACCCGCAGTTGTTTGTTCACATTTAACGGAGATGAGCAATTGACTAGACTTTGGCATTTCGAGGCTACAACCAAAAAATTATATAACTATCATAAACCCGATGAATTTTTTGTTAGTATAAAGCCTTATGCGACGAGGTTACAAGCAATATATATATATATATATAACGTGAGGCTGACTATAAAACATCTAGAGTTGTACACTGTGCTCTTTTTTTAATCCACGAAAAAATGTCGCATTTTATCCCTCTAAATGAATGAATTCCTCGTGTGTTTACCTTTTCAAATCCAGAATAACTTCCCGCGCTAATCCCCTGTCACATCGCGGCAACGTCGCATCGAATCCTTAGCGCGCGAGAATCCCATTTGAAAACCTGATACATCAAAAGCGTGTATAATTGAAAAGCACAAACCTCTAAAAAACTCCACTCCACCGTTAAACAATAACAAAATAAACAAAAAAAACCCATCTCGTAAAAGCACTGCGTCAAAATTCCAACCCATAAACCCATCGTCGCGTACATCCCTCTCTCACCGCGCGGTTTTATTCTCTTCGATAGCTCGTTCTTTACAACCAGCTGCAGGAGCCGCGGAAAATATATAATATACAGGGCTCTCGGTAAGAAAGTGTCCCGCGGGAGCGACAGCCGCGCCGGTGCGCGCTTCGTGAATAAGAAATAGGCGAATCTCCCGTAGCCTCTAAAGAATGCATGTCGCAGCCGCAGCCGATTCAAATCTGTGTCGGGAAGTGTATATAGCTGGATTTTCAGCCCAGCAATGTACAGCTTATACACTTCGTTTTCCCGCGGAATCGCGAGAGAAATTATCGCCTATTAGGCTTGCGAGAGCGGGAGAGCTTTCGAGAGCTTTATTTATAGAACGTGGCCCACATTATGCCGCGGGTTTTTCTCTACGCTGCTGCAGTGTAGTGGAGCCCGGGCTTTTAACGAGCTTTTTCTTTGCTCGCTTTGAGAGAGTGGCTTTTCTTTTTCGGATCGCAATGAAACTATTAGTTTTTGAATTTTCCGCTTTTTTATATATTCGCACGCTTATCATCGAATTGGTACAAAACCACTGGTATACACGTACATGATGTATACTACACATCTTTAATTGCGTCATTTTTCATCTACTTGTATAATAAATAAAAATTGTACATAAATCTCCAAGATTTGTTCCGAACAACAAACGTAAAAAATTCACACGCACAATATTATAGTCTACAGTTTGTACAAAGTTCCCATCGTTAAAATGGAAAAGAACAAAAAAAACTCCTCGTCGCAGCATCGCGCGACTCCATTATTCAAGAAAGCAGAAGCAATAAACGCCCCCAGAGGCCACTTCTGACTTATTCAAGGCCAAAGAGAGATACCACGCCGCAAAGGTACGGGAATATTGCACGGCTGAATGATTGATTAAACGCCTTCGCCGTCGCAATGCTCTAGTCGTTGATTCCTCCGTGAGTGGAAGGGTTGTGGAGCTAATTCGACGAGGCTAAACCATTTTCGTGCATCAGGACGTTTTTCAGCTCGTTATAGGCGATTTCCTTTACGAGTTTGGCTGGGTAGGTGGGATCGAGTATCCTCTTGAGTGACTTTTCGGTGGAGGGAATTTGAGATTTATATTTGATAATTAGCTCGGTCAAGGTGTCGAATTCGTAGTCGAGGTTCAACTGCTTTTGCAACCAGTCTTTGATTGGTTTCGAGAGAGTTGTTGGCAGGTTGTCATGCGAAATGACGGTTTTCAAATATTTGACGCAGTAATTCGTGATTTGCAATGGCTCGAATGTCTCGTAGTTACAGCTCTTGTTGAACACCTGGAAGGGATATATTTTCGTTAGCTTTTGATTCATCGTTTCGAGTACAGCATTTATGCGCACTGTTTTCTTACATCGGTTTCATCCATTTCCTCTAATACGACGGCGGCCGACGTTATGCTCCAACAGAAAAATGCAGCCACCAAGGCTTCGTGGTTTTGGCCAACGATTGATGTGAATTTCCTGAAAAACGTATCCGTCATAATTACGTGGGACATTAATCTACTTTCTTCTGGTGGCAGTTCGCAGACAATTTTAGCTGCATTTCCTCGGATTTCAGCATTGTCGTCGTAGAGAAGGTTCAAAAGCGTTGACCACCAATTCAAGGTGTAATCTGCAGGAGATAAAGTTTTGATACTTAATGATTGAAATACTAATTCAGTGTTTGAAAAGAAATGGTGCTTACAAATATCGTCGTTCTTCGAATTATGGAGGTAAAGATCGAATAGTACTTCGGATACGCCAAGTCTGCAATCGAAATTAGATTCCATGCTTGATTGACTTAAGAATGCATCATAAATTATCGTTTTGGATTCGGTCGATATTTCAGTATCCTACAAATCAAATTTCGGACTGTTAGAGCTTTGTATGTTTTCAAGAAAATAAAACTGTTTACTGTACCTTGTGGTTAAACAGTGAGCCAAAAGCCTTTCCAAATAATTTGAAGAATTCTCCTCTAGGATAAAACGTTTCCATGTTCAACTGCAAAATTAACTTATTAAAAACTAACATACATATGCACTCCCTTTTTTCGGGACTCAAAGTATTCCTGTGCGCTTGTCTAAACATGATGTACAGAAACGCGTAGATTGAATCCTGCAAATCTGGATCCTCTACGAGTTTATCCAAGCCTAGTAAAGCTGTCAACAAAGTCGAGCGACTTAAAGTAAAGTCTAGATTTTTTGTCATTTTCTTAATAATAATCATGAAATGAGTCCAAAATGTTGTAAGAACGTCTGTATTTGTGTGCTTTAATATACTCTCCCAGAATTGAGCAGCCGCTAATTGTTTTGGAAGCAAATCATCCTTGTAACTATTTATTGCAATGACCATGAAATTGATGGCAGTATGTTCATAGCGCTGGATCTCAGGTCTTCTCTTCAGTATCTTGTCGTGAGTTAAGTGTAGTTGGACCTTGTCAATTAAATTTAACATCCACTCCTGTTCATAAAATCCACTGAAACAAATAGAAATTATTATATAAGCCTGTACAATTTTTATACAAGGCATAAGATTGTTGATTATATTACCAGTATGTGTTCATTGACGAAAATTTAATGACAATCTCAAGAGTGACAGAAGCGACGGGAAAGCATGCTGGAGCATTGTTTGTACTTTCTAAATTATGCAACACATTTTTAGTTAAAAAGTTTATAAAAGTTTGTATTTGTTCAGTTGCCAGTTGGACCTTTTGAAATCCTGGACACTTTACAATTTCAAGCAGCTGCAATAGAATTTATGTCGACTTTAATAATGCAATTCATTATTATTACAAAGAAGTATGCAGGTAAGAGGTTTTACCTGCAAAGAATATCCATGCAACAGGTTGAGAGGTATTTCGTTAGTTGTCATTGAATCAATAAGATTACTTGCAATAGACAATATATTTTCATCTGTCAACAGAGGTACTAGTGCTCTGGCAGCTAATTCACGCGTTTTGTAAACTTTACTTTTTCCACACTTAGATACGAGATCGATAAATTCATCAATCTGCAAAATATTTAAATCAATCAACGTCATCTCCGAAATGTATTTTAATATTAAACGCAAGGTATACTAACTTTCCAGCCTTCATCAGATCTTACATTCTTGACTAATTCATCGGAATCCTCAGAACTAACGCTTGGATACAGACGCGATAATATTAAAAGAATAGACTGAATTTTAGGTTTGATTTGCTTCTCGGTTTCATTGACAAATATTTTCAGTTCGTTCAGCAAAAATGGCAGCAAACTTGGAAACTTTTCAAAAAAGTTCTTTCCTGTCATCCTATTGTGTAAAGTCAGATTCACGTGGTCTTTAGTTCTCTGAACTCCAAATACTCTAACAACAAGAGCGCTTAATAGTAGAGTTGCAGCATTTCTTTCCTGTTACAAAATATTTTAATAGTAATTAATTGTCATTAAGGCAAGTTAAATGAAATGAAAAATCAAACTTCCAACCCACAGCCCAAGATTCTCCATCATAGCACTTGAAAGCCACTATAAAACCTTCCGCAATATATTCCTTTACCAAATCTCCCAAAAGACAATGTCTGTACAATGCTCTTAATATATTCAAAGCGTGAGTTTTGATTTCTGTGATTTCGTTGAACTTGGATGTTTCTTCTGATTTTCCTACACCATTTAAATGCTGAACGTTTTCATATCCTCTAAACAAAGTTTCAGAAAATAAAATATTTTCAACCTTGTTTAGATTGAAATCATTTCCTACATTAACTAATTTTAACAAAATCCTCATCACCGAATGGAACACCAATGATTGCAAGTCACATTTCTTCTTAATTTGTGAAGTTACCAGTGCCTGCACCATAAATGGCACACCAGCACTTCGTCTTGTGGCACATAACTTGGAATTTTCAGATGTGAATCCTATTACTGCCAACAATAAGTGTTGGAGCCACATTTTTGGTAACTCTTTTAAATATGCTTCATCATTGTTCAAGTTCCACAATCGACTACAAAGTTGTCCAAAGCCAACGTGAGCTTGCTCAAATGCACCCCTGTGCTTTGTTTCGCACAGTAAAGTGACCAGTTGATTTCCAATTTCCTTTATCTGTGTCTCCGATAGCAAGCCAGTTCCTGTCTTTTCATTGAATATAGTTGCATTGGACGCTAAGTGACCAAATAAAAGACTTATTTCTTTTACTGTCCTCCAGGAACAAAGTAAAACCATCTGAGGAGTTATTACAACATCATCTTCGCTCTCTACTAGACCATCCAAGTGTCGAGGATTCAGATCCATTGGCAAATGCCCCTCAGGGGAAGAATTATTTACAATCTGAGAGACAGCTTGGATCAGGTCCAAGCACATATTTATAATATCCGCTAAAACAATTCTCCAGCATTCATCGTTCGCTACAGACTTCCAATCAATGGTAGATAAGATAGTGTGAATACAATATACATAGCCATATAAGGAATGTTTACTTGAAGCAATTACAATATTTTCTGTGGCTAATTTCACAGGTTTCTCGAGGTTTTCTTTTAATAAGGTAACCATATAAAATGCTACTTTCTCTTGTGTACAGCAGTTTTTCTGAAGATTTATCTTATCACAGAGGATTCCTTGTATATGTGATGACAACATGCTTATTTTCAACATATAACCTGCAGTAATACTGTCCAGTGGTCTAATGCTGTTGCCTAATTGGATGCCAACATCTACAAGTTCTATAAGTTTCTGCTTATCAAAATAAAATTCTACAAGATTATAGGATTTTATCAATTTGAATGCCATCTCTTTGTTGAGTTCATACGTATCTAAAAGAAGGCACTCAAATAGTTTCTTAAATTGATCTTGAGTCCATAAGCCATCTTTCAATTCTTTGTCCAAAAATTCATCCACAAGACAAAGTATTTGCAAACTTGCTTTTTTTCGTATATTCACAGCCTCAGGGTAAATATTATTCAAACATATATTATGTAGGAAATATACGAATTCTTGGTAACATTGTACTAGAGTTTCTACATTCAGTTCCTCTGTTGGTATTGTAAAATCTGGATGAACTCTTTTCAACTCCTTCAGCTTTTTTTCCTTCTCTAATTGACGTTTCAATACTGCATAACTATCGTTTAGCCTTTTGAGGATCTGAAATACATGTCAGTGATGTACATACAAGGATATCAGTGAAAATGAAACAGAATAGTTTCTCACCTTTTTTACCAAAGGAACGTATTCACCTTTCTCTCCAAGATTGTGTTTTACCGATGCTTTGAACAAATTAATCTCTTGCTCTGTAAAAGGTAATGTACTTTTCTTAGATATTACAAGTACCTCTAAGGTCTGAATTCGAAGCTGAAAAAAGAATAGAGATTTAGCATAAAATTGATAAAAAAGATAACTGTGATTCGGTACCTCTTCACAATCACACGTCAACCAGTGCTCCAGTACATCGTATTCCAATTCATTGCGCCACTTTGTCGCCTGACCTTTTAAATGTTCATCCGAGTCCAGGGAACCATCCTTCTTCATTTGCTTATACGTAATCAATTTTGTCAAATCGATTGTACTGTACACTGTTTCAGAATACATCTTGATTCATTCACTAAGCAAACTGTCTAACCTAAACAAGAAACAAGAACAATATTTCCAGCCAGATTTCAAAGTGTCTCTTATCGTTTAAGCTCATGGAACTCATTTTAAGAATTTGGAAATCGACTGCACGAGATTTCCATCGATCGTAACAATTGTTTTTCCCATCACGATGATTGTTTAATAGCTAAACAAAGTAACAGCATGTCTACGTGACGTCTCACGTCCAACCCGGCGAAACGTCTGCTGGTCGGTATACAGGTATACACGTGTGCCGGCAGCTGATTTACCAACAGCTGGTTTTCGATCATTCGCTGATGATCCGCGAGGTGGAGTTGCCGCTCTGAAATTTGATGCCAGTCGTCCGTCGTATGAAAGCTAAAATAAATGCAGAGAATTAAACTAAAAAATAAATCAGTGGTGATAATATTTTTAAATTCTTTTAACTAAGGTTGTACAGTCTTTTAAGCGAGGTTTTTATTGTCTTTTTTTTTAGAAAATCGAAAATTTGTTGTTATACTATGTCTTAAATTTTCTTTTTTCAAAAGAACATCTCATATTCCGGATTGTTTATCAAATAAACCTCTTGTAAAATATTTTCATCGAAAGTTCAAATCTTGTAGGTACGTATCAGTCGGACACTCACACTCAAAAAATAAGAATAAAAGAGAACCTGTTTTTCTGTATGAAAAAAAAAAATCCGCCACGTTTATAGCGGTGTATGGGTGAGCGCATGGCATCAGTCGTACAAATCTCAAGACAGTTTTTAGTACGGACTTTTCTACGAATATTAAATAAATTAATGTCTGATTTAGGAAAAAAGATAATTACTCATAATTAGTCAGTGGATAGCTAATTTGCAAAGCTACATTTAAGTTATAGCACAAACAAGCTCTATATATTAATTATATATTAAACTATAAGAAAAAGAGGTGAATTTAGAATATAGTATAAAACAACAGCGACAGTTCTCATTACCTAATTGGGGAATGTGGTCAAACATATATATATATATATATATATATATATATATATATATATATATATATCTCAAAGCACCAACATCTTGAAGAACATCTCAAATAATCTCGATAACTTCTTCAGCATCATTGGTCCAATCTTCTATTATAACAAGCAATATCTATAAATTCGCAGCCTTTTCTTCAACAACCTTCCAGTTTCTCCGAAAAAAACTTTTTAATTAAGCTCAGTAGCACTCGTCCGACGATACCTCATCACCCCCAAACGTACAACCTTATCAGCATCGCAAAAAAGGAAGCCGTTCGTGACAGGATCACCGCGTCCATCCTCTCTCGCAACCCGTTTTTCCGTGCAGAGCAGTAGATATATATATAGATATAGCAGCGCTGCCCGCGGCATCGGTGCTTCAAAAAGGCTCCATAAATTCTGCATAGAAGGTCGAGGAGCGTAGTTCTCTCTCTTACAGAATAAAAAGCCTCGTGAGACGACTAGAGAGGAAGAGGGAGTAAGAAGAAAAGGACAAATTGACCTTCTTTCATCAGCGAAAATTCTCGCAGTGCGTTATAGGAAAACGGCTCTATAGTCGAACGCGTAGCATTATATGTATATATATATACAACGAGGGAGACCTAATTACCGGAAAGTCAAGCCTACACGCGAGCTATGCCCTAATTCTTCTCGAGTGAGAAAGTAAACAGTGTCCGACGTAATTGAACGACGACGCGATTAATACCGCGTTTTTTTTCTTCTCCATCTAAGAGAATAAGCCAGTCTGCGATGAAAGATTCTATTTTTGGACGTATACGCGAGTGGCTTCGTTCCTTTGTCGAAAATTTCTCAAGTGCAGTCGTTCGTAAGATTTTCAAAAAGCCCGCCAATTATTGTCGGAGCTTTCCCGCTATTGTCGAAAACTTTCGGCAATCGAGGTGGAAAATTTTATCGCGGAACGGTAATTAGCCCCTAAATGATTCGAAAATATACTTACCGGCGAGGGAAAAAACCGGAGCAGGACCGACTTTTCGTTTTACGTAACTAAACGTTGAATTTTTTAAATTTCAATGTACACACGCGTAAAAAAGATCGGAATTCGTTGATTCGCTCTCAAGACACACCGCGATAAATCGAGCAAAGTAGGGGTTGTCCGCGCGCGGATGCGCACCTGCCGCGTTCGAACGAAACTCGCTTGTATATGTATATATATATATATATATATATATATATATATATATATATATATATGTACGCAGTGTAAGTGACGGCGAAATTTACGCTGCGCTGTATATATATTTACGACTTAAAGTGAGTCGAGGTTTTACAAGTTTTCGTTGTACTTATACACACCGGGTGTTTAAGAAGTTGGCGGTAAACTTGCGGTGTGCACACTACTGCTCTGACTCTGAATATATTATTCTCAGAGGGTTTATTACAGCGCTCGCGTAAAAGTTATATACCTACTTATCGGGAAGTATACGGTAGAGGACGCGTCACTCGATTAAAAGCGAGTTCCTTTATATATATATATATATATATATATATATATATAATAGAGTGAGCTTGCGGGTATGTATAGAAAGCAAAGTTTTTCAATTAAAAAAAAAATCACGTCACTCGCGCGAGAAAAGTTATATATACATCTCTGTCGCGCATCGCTCAGTATATACACATAGATCGCGGCGCAGAAAAAGAAGAAATTTTTCAGCTCTCGTAACTCGACTCGGCGGGCGATAAGAGATAAGCCTGGGAGAGAAGTAATAGAAATATATCCCCTCGGCGGCGAGCTGCCATCAGAGGAGGTCATTCGTCACTATGACGTATGATATATAAAACTCGCGCCAGATTTTCCCTCGTAAACTCGACTGATCGAGCTTTAATGCCCGCGAAATTTGAATGTAATTTGTATTCTCTCTTTATAACCTTCTCCCCTTGTAATACTTTGTCTCTACCTCTGATACACGCGGACGAGGTATTATTCCGCAGCAGACGGAAGAAGGGAATAACGAATGAGATTGCGGAGCTTCGCGTGTATATGCGCTCTGCTCGCTCTTCCTGTGTAAAGAGCGCGTCGGTGAAATTGGAGGCGCGATTGTTTTATATGCACCGGCGAGAGGGATGAGAGGGGGTAATTCGATCCGGCGAGCTGCTGCGGATTATTGCTCGATACGCCGGGCTTTGAATAATGGAGAATTCACTGCGAGTATGTATATTTTTTTTTTCGTCGTTTCAGTGCTGCCACACACACACACACACATATACGAGCCGAAAATCGCCGAGCTCGAAAAACACGTCTAACCTTAGCGGCTGCCACTTGAAAAGTAAGCAATGAATATTGCTGAAAATTTTATCGTACTTCAGGGGCACGTGTACCAACGTGATAAAGAAAATGTTTACAAGCGAACGCTCTAAACCCGCGAAATTCAAAATTTCCCGTTACTTTTTGAACACGCACCTCGTACTATACTTTCATTCTCGCGACTTTCTCTCGCCTCCTTCTCACGCTCTGAACTACATGATATAATTGATAGTACTATACACGAATTACGAAATCTCGCATACGTATCTATAATACACAGTTGGAAATTCCTGCATACATATAACAACGCTCATCGCGGTACGTAACCGACGACGATCCCACAGTCGGTGCAAAAAAAAAAAATCAAGACGTCTCTCGCGCGCGCAGTCGAAGGAATAATGCGCTTGCGTGCGACGACGAAATTGAAGCAATTTCAGAGTTAAGAGGATATACCGAATCCCCCGCGCATCAGGCTGTAACGGTTACGTGCACTGCGCGGCGTGTCGTCCCTCGCGGCATAAGCATATCCGCCTCTCACTTTCTTCCTTTGTCCCTCCTATTTAGTCTCCCGTTTCTTATCACATTTCGCCCAGCTCTCGCGGTCTCGCTCTCATTCGTCGTCGTCGCCGCTGCTGCTGCTGCAGCATCTCCGCTCTTGCTGCGCTTTCTTTAAGCCTCTTTCGCTTAATTACACGTCTTCCTGGGAAAGATCCCAGGCATTTCCGACCATTCTTTCGTGGGCTTCAGCTTCTTTCTCTATCTCTCGCGTTTCTTCAATCTTTTATATACCAGTCGTGTGCATATAATACTGTTATATGTACACGCAGCTTTTCCATCTCGCGATGTGTGGACTTTTTTTGTGCGAGAATACGATGGCACGTGTGCAGCTTTGTTTCTTTTTTTTGGGGGGGGGGGGGGGGGTGATCGGTATGCCGCGCACATACTCCGTTCGTACTGGTATGGTCTTGATTTTTTTTTTATTTGCTGGCGTTTTATTATGATGGAGCGTTTTCTGCTGTAATGACGTTTTTTGTCCACAATGTTATGTTGAAAAATTAATATTGGATATAAAAGTATTGGTACAGCAGGTATATATGACATGGTAAAAGCGAAGCGCAAATTAAAACAGTATTTGCGATTGCAAGCGCCTTTGAAAGGACGCTGTGCGTTTGAAAGTTTATAAAAGTACAATCAAATTCCGATATGTTGAAAACATTGAATATTTTCACTTTTTCATTGCAATGATTCGTAAACATTTTGTTTTCATAGCATATATACTACGCAAGAAAAACTTTCGCAGCTTATTCTTTAAAAGAGAAAAACCGCGCTTTATACACTCAGAGACAGACTTTCCCTAAAAACCAGCTCTTTCGCTAAGCCGCGTCCAACGTCAGCGTCATAATGAAAAGCTAATTTTTTCATCAAGAAAAACAAACACTCACAGCCATCGCAACACTTTTCCTCTTCTCTCCCGAGAGCACATATCACAAAGGCGTCGCCGTGAGAAAGAAAAAGAAACTCCCGCGCATGTAAATGCAGTCTCTACGCGTGTGTATATATATATAGATATATCTACGTGCACCTGCTCGCGTAAGTCAAAAGGCCACTTTATCAGTGCGCGAAATCTCGCGCGCGCGAAGGACGAGAGCTGGTAGAAGGCAAAAAAAGGCGAGGGCTTATTCGCGGTTGTTATTCAACGCCCTCTGGATCTGGTTTGTGTGTGAAATTAATTTAGAAACAATGGCCTCTATCGCCGTTTTACATTTTATAGATACTATAATTATGGAAGTAAAAGTTCGTTTTTATTGTTACATATACGACTATTTCAACGTTAGAACGTCGCAAACCTTTTTTTCAATGGATACGCAACGGAGTTAAAGTTTCATCTTTGATTTAAAAAAAAAAACTCTCCATATTCGCAAAACAGTCCGATCGATTAAACTGCGAGAGTCGTTTATCGCGCACGAAGCCCCTCGCGCTACGTCCTCCTGTCTCTCGCGTTAATTCGATTTGACGCGGCGTCGGCTACGCCTGGGCAAATCGAATTAGCAGACGATTTTCAGTTATTTACCCATGTTGAACAATTCGCTCTTCGGCTCAGTGTAAACAGACACGTGTGCAGTGTCGTCCCGAGGATTTTCCGTTCTTTCCGCGCTAACGAACTCGAACGGCCTCGAGCTTACTCCTTTGTGCGATATTTGCGAATCTACTTCTAGATAACGACGCTCCGCGAAATAACAGTTTACAGCTTGCTGTTATATACCTATACTCCCGGGAGTAACACGTATGTGTACTTACACCGTCTCGATTCAAATGGCTCGCGTTTCCGAGACGGGAATGGATATGTAGCAATTTGTAGAGTCCACTTTTTTTCATCGCGTATATACGGCGTACACGCGTGGATTATCTATACACAGGCTGTGAGATAGTTTCTCGGGGACATTTTTTTTTTTTTTGTTCTTGGACGTACGCGTTGTTCGTTTCATCCGGGGAATTCCGATAAATTCCTGGAGCGGTGGAAAAGAGGTGCGCGCAATTTTCGCCAGAAATATAAAGGAAGAGGTGGATAATGACCGAGCGACTCGTCGTCGTAAAATTTTACGGTTATACAAGCCCTTGACTCCGGCGCGCGACGATATCGCCGCGGTCGAAGTTCCCGCGCGCGATTATATATTACGTTATCAAAAGTATTTATGAAATTTTCGAAACTTTCGATTCTTCCTTTATTTTTTTTACTTCTTTCTTCCATATGCACTGCTAATTTATTAAAATCCAAAATCGATAGCTTCCAAAATTATGCTGCGACAAATGCTGATTTCTCAGAGAAGCTATATTTCCAATTGAGAAGCTGACATCGCGAAACGATCATATATATAAGTGTATATAAAAGAGCGTAATAATTGTTCTTTTATATAACAAAAGTGAATTTACGAAGCGTCTTTTTCTTACACTATCAAAGAAAAAAGAAAAAGACCGATAAATTCGGCGCCGAGGCGACTGGTCCCTGCACATTGAAATTCAATCGTTTTAACTAGCAAAACCGCTGTTCAATATGTCAGCGCGTCGTTACCTGCCCCCCGATGAATAATTAAATCGCTCGTACAGCGAGCCTCTTTGCCTCCTCGCAGGTGCTTCCTAATTAATTAAACCCACATGAAAATTTAATATACGCGTATAATATAGGGGAGCGCGATTCGTTCGAAATTTAACTTCCTCAGCGCGGTCTCGAGCAGATTCATCAAAACGAATTTCTCCTCTCTCGAACGTATAATATATACATTTCATATTATTATATATACGCGGAAGAGACAGAGCCTTTAGTATATATAGCGAGAGCCATGCAATCTAGCAAAGTATCCCCATCCCCGCAGACATGCGCGGTATATTGTTTATTTTTTGAATATAGACGAGGTCAGCCGAAAAATTTCGCTGCACAAAGCTATATCTCGAGAGCCGCTGAATCCATTTCATTTTGACGGAGCACTGCACGTATATCTATAGACATATGCGTGAGTTGTTTTTTTTATTTGCACGTATACGTATAGGGCCGTAATGCAGACGTGTCCTCGACGTCTATATATTGATTTCGGGATAGCTAATGTCGAGGCTTTTTTTAGGGTGTCGTCTCAGGATCCAAAAGGGAGCGGGGACGCTTTATGTTCAAATTTGTATTTTATTTCTTTCGTTTCTCCCTTTCTCTCGGGGGATGTAACATCTCTTTTTTATCGTCTCTCGTATTTTACACCGACACTGTCTTCTCTTTTGTTTTCTGGCTTATATGTGCACACTTAGGAATACTACACTTTTTATATATAACGTCTGCTGTCACTTCCTACATCACGATGACTTTGACGCTAAATTGCGACTGATCAGCTGAGCGATAATGATGCCGATCGATGATTAAATGAGCGTCATTTTTTAATTAACTCGCGCAAACGCTAAATACATTGCATATATCTTTCGACTCGTGATCAAACAAGGTTCAAAGGGTCAACAGCGACTTTTTCACTCAGTCGTATATATTTGTGTACTTCTATTTTGGAACTGCCTGATTAGGAACAAATATATATATATATATATATATATATATATATATATATATATATATATATATACAGCTGCATACATACATTCTAATACTTGTATAGGCGTATCGGGAGTTTTTTTCATCCTTTGATTCAATAAATTCGCGAATCGAAATTACAGTCACGAGATCTCTATTTTGATTCGAACCAGTAAATAAACGAAAATTCGCAGTTGGCGTGTTTAATCGCGATGCGTCGGAGTGAATTTTTCATGCGGCCAAATAAACCTGTTGTTCTCGATTCGCCACTGATAATTCAATCCGTTTTTTTCTGTGCTTCGGACACGCGAAATTAAGGTTTTATCGCTGGTTAAATTTCATTTCGAATGAGAGCGAATTGAACATGACGGGCTTTGTTTGTGATATATAACTTTGCTGCAACGTTCCGATGTTAACATATAAATTTTTTTTCAAACTATACAGCTTTGTGTTGTGACTACAACTCGCGGCGCTGTATACACACTGCGAATGATTCTCGTGTATTTTTAAAGGTCGGAAAATAATTTTTGTGCTGCAGAGCTGCGTGTGTATATATATTAATACGAACCCAGAGACGACATGACGAGTTTAAACTCCACTCGTATTATAGAAGTAGCAGAGAATGTGTGCTTTCGTTTCTCTATACAATGCATGGCTTTTTAAAATCCATAAAATTCATTATTAAACCTCGTTATCCTGTCGCCATTTCATTCAAATAAAAAACCTTGTCAAGCTTATCTACATAAACCATATCTCTCTCACTCTCAAGACAAAAAAAATGGCACAAAACAAAAAAGGACAAAATTCAAAAGATATACAGCGCAGCCATAAATAAACTTTCTATCTGATTCTCTCGAAATATTTAATCACGCCCCAGATATATATATATATATATATATATATATATATATATATATATATCCTCTTCCTTTCTCTCTCCCCGCAGCATTTTCAAACGCGAATAAATAATTCAATGCGGCGGCGGCGGCGGCACCAGAACGCGGATTCCCTAATGCAATCTCCCCCAAAATTCCAACCGCACGAATTTTTCCCTTCATGCACACACGCACGCGTATACAATACACTCCGCAGCAGCACATCGGGCGTCAAGTCTCCCGCAGTAATTCCCACAACATATAGAAAAAAAAGCACAGTACTGTTACGGGGCAAATGCCCCCCCCCCTGCTCGGTCGAGAGTATATATTCGGGGGGGGGGGGGGGCGCACGGAATTTCCGCAGGCGCCGGCGGCTCTCGCATTATTCAAATATGCAGCGGCCCGTGCACGCGATCTATAGACGCGGTGATGCTGCGGTTCGCGCCTAGACGGCTCAAGAGGATTCCTCGTGCAAATGTCTGGACATGCTTTCTAGGTTGTCATCTTGTCGATGTCCCTGTGTGTTTTGTTGTCTATCGAGCGACCGTCGCAATCGTTGGGTTATTGCTTGTGTTTTATTAGTTTATAAATATGAGCGATTTTATATGGGTATTTGATTTTCCACACCGTGCTACCTTTCGGTAGTCTCTGGCTAGCGACGATAGATGGCGCATAGGCACTTTCTCCTTTCCCTCGCCACAATATGCGCGTGGAATGTATATATACCGGTTTAGTTTGTTAGAAAGCCCACTTATTGCCATCTTACTGATTGGAACCACATAGTCAAGAAGGAAGCAACCGCAGCTGCTTATGTAGAGCTTCGAAATCGACTACGTTGATCGAAGATCCCCGCTGAAATATCATAATTTCGACGGTACATCATAAAACAGTCAAAAACAGAAACTGGTATATAACCGCAATAGCCAGCGAGACATCTGCATTGCCAAAACCGCATAACTCACGTAGCAGCATCAGCGGTAAAAAAGAAGCCACATCTAAGAAGCCCTATACACACACAGAGAGACTGCAGAAAACGAGAGTAAGAAAAATCCCCGGCATCTCGCCAAAAATGCATGCATTACACACATATCTCGCTCAAAGCCAGCCGCCGCCAATTTCGCTAATGAGCATAATAACTTCTTTCGACCTCTGCGTTACGTTATATTACCATATATTCATTTCTTTCTCTCTCTCTCTCCGCACTGCGGATAGCAAAATTTCGTTTCCGAAATGCCCAACCTATGTAGGTATATGCAACTACGCACTTTTAGCTAATCTAATCTATATAATATACAATCGTGGATGAGCAATATATAATCGACGATAACATCCCGCGAAATTGAAAGCAAACAACGATAGCACACTGCGTTTTAACCAGTTAAAACTGAGCTACTGTTTGTCGGAAAAATCTGAACTGGGCTACTCTACGTTGGGGGGCGACGATATAATCATTTTGATGATTGTTAGGTTAGGCCATCTATAATAAATATTCTTTACACAAATTATTTCAAAAGTCAACAAACGATACCAAAAATTGTTGGATCACGCTATTGGTCGCAAGTATTGAATCGAGTTGACTCTTTGTGTCTTGATAATTTTACTTACATTCTGTTGGAATACACGAGATATCACCGCGCGTACTTTGCACTTTTGAATTGAGATTTTTGGTGGGATTCGTTTTCTCATCATTTAAAAAAAAATATTTTTATTATATTTTTCATTATATATGTACATATATATCGGCATCCTCGCGCTCCTACTCATTACTCTGGAAAATGCACGCTAGAGAGAGAGAGACAGAGAAGGAGCAGTATTTTTTAATGATCGCGAGCGCAGCAGCGTCGAGGTGTGAGAAAACAATTTTTATACGCGCAAGCGAGTAAATTGCGCGCGATGCATCTTTTTTAAAGCTCACGCGACACCGGGTGCCTATATGTACGTAGCGACAGCTTACAACGTGAGGGAATAAAAGAAGACTTTTTATTTCTGCTCAAAATGAAGTAACCTGAATCCGTGACACAATATAATACTCGATTAGACACAGCGAATATATACATATATATATATATATATATATATATATATATATATATATATGGAATCCTTGTAAATACATATCATGCGACGCTCGCGTTTCCGCAAAGAATATAAACCACAGTGTCTTGGGCTACAGTTCGAAAACGTAGTGCAGTTTTGTAAATGCTGAATTTTTGCGCGGCTGTTACTTATTGTATACATAAGGTATAAATCGCGAAATTAGCAAAGATTTACGTAACACGCCGCGAGACTTTGAGAAAGAAAGAAACGCCGCGCGAGAGTCGTTAACTTTTAATGATCGTTTGACTGCACGCGAGGTACACGCTGCAAAAGCCGAAAAAGCCGGATTTGCATTCTTATGTATATATAGCGAGAATCGCGTGCGCCGCAGCTGCCACAGTACACACTGTATACAACGAATTCAATTGAGCAATTTTGACGGTGAATTCCAAGATCGTTCCCTCCTTGCCCCAGGGAAAGCCCGCGTGTGCTATATACCCTTTCATTTTCTTCTTACATTGTCGTCTATTATTAACCCGAGAGCCATAACGCCCGATGCATATATATATAGAATACACAGCGAGACATTAGCGGAGCTCTGCGTCTGCGTGTATTAACCGCTGCGGCGTTGCACCTCGCGATGCTTAGGCCAGAAGCACCGCCTACAACTAAGTACACCCGAGGCTGAGAAAATTCGCGGCGAGAGGTAAGCTCCGTTGGATCTCTCCGGCTTAATTAGGCAAAACCTATAAGGATTTGCTCGGGTGAGCTCCGACCATGCAGTAGAGAGCTCCGAATGGATTTACGCGCGGGTTAATACTGCTCGCACTCGGATGCGCTTCTGGATATATTATATATATATATATATATATATATATATATATATATATATATATATATATATATATATATATATAGGGTTAGAACTCGGATTTATTTTTTTCCGTATAAACTAACAACGTTTTTGCAAACGTTATCTTTGCAATATCGCCGATAATTAGTTTATATATACTCCATACATAGACTCGATCGCGTCAAAGGGAGCGTGCATATATATTCCAGTTAAGGTATATATATATATATATATATATATATATATATATATATATATATATATATATATATATATATATATACGAAGCGCATCGATGGCGCAACGGCGGCCTCGAGGCACGCCGCGCGATATGCAGGAAGGAAGGAAAGCAAAGCAAATTATGCTAAACCTATAAGGACAAGCGCGCAGCTCGCTCCGTGACTCGGTATCATATAGCGCAACTCTACCCGGAAATCCATAAGGGGCGACCACGTGCTCCACTATACACGTATATATATATATATGTATATGGATCGAGGGAGGAAAATCGTGCTCCGGAGCAATCGCAGCGGCGCGTTCTCCGAGTGCAAAAAGAAGGGGAAAAAATTTTCTGCCCAGAAAAATGCAGACTCTGTGTGTGCATATATATATATATATATATATATATATATATATATATATAAAATACCTGCGATAAAAAAAAATCTCCTCGAGCTGTTTGACGAAACGCAATTACCGTCTCTCCCTCTGCACCGATGTACAACACGCACAGAGCTGCTGCCGCTGTTGCTGTCGAGTCATAAACGTCGGCCTCGAAATTCGGGCCGCCGCGCGCGAGAGTCGTTTTGCATAAAACCGGCGCCGCGCGCATTGTAATCCCGCGGCGCGGGGCTGTACACACGACGACCAAGTTTTACACGCAAGAGAGAGAGAGAGAGAGAGAGAGAGAGAGAGAGACTCGGATTTGATGTTAATTCGCCAAATGGAATTTGCCGGTTTCATGGAAATAAGTCTTGCGGCAAGCGAAGCTTTCATGTTCGTATTATCTATACATCTGCGGAGAGGAGACAGGGCTACGGATTGTCGGAGTTTTGGCTGGATTTGCGAATTTTGAAAAGGGTGATTTCGCTCGCTGGACGTTCGAAATCTTTGGGAGAATTTTTCAAGCTCGAAGTTGAAGGTTGTCGGTCAAATTTTATTCTTCCTTTTTCGACGTAAAAGGGCATTTCTTTTTCGACGTGAAAGGCAAGCTTGAACGCGAGACACGCGATGTTGCACAGAAAATTTAATCCTTAACGCGGAATGCTTATTCACCCAGAGAACGTTTTTTACGTTATCTACACCGAACATAGACTTGGAAATAACAAGCGCACATTGAACAGATTGCATCGGAGGCACTCGTAAAGCGGCGATTCCGAAATCGTAAATTTTTCCCGACCGATCGCCTCGAAGCGTCCAAGTGAACAAGACGCGAGACAAGACGTATACACAGCTCCCCCGTCTCGCGCGATTGAATCGAATAAAGCTGATCTCAAATGAGCCCACTTTAAAATGAAAATCGCTCGTCTTTCGAAAAGACACACAAGTGGCATTTAAATCCCACTTGTCTATACACTATGTCCCCCGGCTGAAATTCCACATTTTTCACAGTTGACCCTCCGCTGTGCATCTCACCTGTTCCCCCGCGCATATTAAACTGCGCAGGAAAACCGATCCCCATACGCACAGAGAGACACTCCGCAGAAAAGCGACCGGTCGCAGGTATATATATATATATATATATATATACAAGCCTCAGATGCGCACGCGTCGTTCTTCTAGTCTGAAAAGAATCTCCCTTCCCGAGAAAACCCCGCCGGATGACGCATCGATCTGACACGCGATCCTGCCTTACACGTGGCTTTGTATCCGGTATTTTTTACCCGATTAGCGTACGCGTCCTCTCGATGTATTCTACAAGTCTCAGAGCGAGAGAAAACGCTGCCGCGCATCGCTGCATCTCGGCTCAGCCCACATCCGACACGAATTTTCATAAATAAATCGCTCATCGCTCCCGATCATCGAGATAAGGCTCGAGCACGCGATCCGAGAGTCCGGCTAGATAACGCGCGTACAACGATCTCTTCTTACGGCGTACGAGCGCATTAGGCAAATTACGCGGCACTTCCGGCGATTCGAGCGCCTCCGGATTGGATCATCTACTCCGTCGGATAACGGATCGAAGCCGTGGGTATGTTATAATGGGACACTACCGCGCGAGAGGAGAAGATCGAGTGGCTGTAATATTGTATCATCCGAGCTGTGTATATGTGAATTCGCTCGTTTATTCGTTGTAATATCGAGAGTCGAATAGGAAAAAAGCTCGCGACGATTTTCGCGCAAGAGGTATACCCTTGCGTCCCGGAGAAACCCTCCCAAGAAACTCTGCAACACGTAGGAAACGAAGTTTTCCCGGGACTTGTGCTGCATTTCCGCTCTCGTCCGCGCGCTTTATCATTATTTATGGCGAGGATTTTCGCTCTCTATATATATGTATGTACAAAGGGGCGCCGCCGAGAGCTTTTCCTTGCTCGCTTTTATTTCGTCTTTATTTTTTCGGAGAACTCTTGAAATTTCATTCTGAATTTTCGTCCTCGTCGTTGTTGTTATAACTGCGTTACACATACACATAACGCGTAACATCAGTGTATAGATATATATTTATACAAGGGTGCTGAAGCGTCCGGTTGAGAAATCGCTCGGCTAAATATCCCGTGGCGCGATAAATTTAAAAGCCGTTGTCGCCGTCGGTTCTGCGGAAGTTTATTAAAATTTATATACTGCGCCAGTGAGAAAAAGCTCATTTTTCTGCGTTCTATATATATATATAGTAACCGGAGGTTAATAAGAAATAATTCGTCGGCGAAAATCATCGGCTCGTGCCTACGATGATGAATGAAATATATATACATATATGAAGTTGCGCAACCGAGCGGCGATTTCGCAATATATTCTCTTCTGGTCTTTCATCTCGTCGAGCAAAAGAATGTTATTAGCGCTGATTCGGGCTCCGACCAACCGAGAGACTGTCATCAATTGCGGGACTCTCGGCATGAGTTTGGTACATACCTACATAGCGGAGGAGCCGCAACGCGACCTTGACATTTTTCCGCGCGTGTATAGTATCTGCGGTTAAGGATGAATTCCGCTTTTACGCGAAAAGATCATGTTTTTTCGGCAACAAAAAGTGCCGAATAAGGAACGAGGAAGTCGCTCGCTCATCGGCGGCTGTATACCAGGAGCGAACGTTACGACTCTTTCTCTCACGCGCGCAATAATAATTACGCCCTCCACGGGTTTATCGCGTCCCCAAAGAGATCCGGCCGCTCGCACTATATATATATGTATATATATATATATATATATATACGTTCGGCCCAGAAATACACCTCGCCGGCGTCGTGCGAGAAAGCGAAAGAATTTCGCGGAACGAGAGGAGAGCCCCCTCGAGGCGTCCTTTCCTCCTCCTCTTGCCCGTCTCTTCTTCGGCTTCGTACACTCGTGTGTGTGTGTGTGTGCAGGCTATATATAGGTGTATATTATGTCGTGCATACCTGGGAAGCCCTGAACGGAGTGTGCCGACCGGCGAGTGAGGGAGAAAGAAATTCGCTGATTTTTTTTCGCCTTATTTCAATATAGAATCGGCGGTAAGCAGTTGTACATAGTATCTTGACGATTTCTTACCGATCTCCGCCTGACACAGCGATTCCAGCGGTAGGATTTTTGAAAAATCGTTACCTATATAAGACCAGCTCGGCACGCATCCCCCGCAAAGCAATCGACAACAACAGCGCGTATATACCTGCCTCAGCGCGTGCAGGTAAAGCGGCGCCATTCCCTATATATATACATACACACACTGTACTCAAGACTCTTTTATATATATATATATATATATATCCCCACTCGGGGTACACTACACACTGCCAGCAGCAGCAAAGCGACTATAGTAAATGTACACGCTGCGGAGGCCCCCTGCGCGCGCGCTCACCTGGCGAACGCTCACTCCCCCTTTCCATTGGTCCCTTCTCCTGTATGCACTCGTTGATTGGTCCGGAGCCGCCGAGTCGCCGCGCCGCTCGGTATATTCGCCTGCCGCAGCTCTCGCCTGCTATACTCAGTTTGACTTACCTTGGCCGGTCGGACGGTACGTTGCTGCTCTCGGGTCTTTCGTTTTATTTCTCTCTCCGCGGCAGTGTGTCTGTGTGTACGTGTCTGTGTGTGTGTGTACTTACTATATATATATATATATATATATATATATATATATATACGTCCGCAACGGCGGACATCTTGTGCAGCAGCAGCAACAGCCAGGGTTATAACTACGTCCTCCTCGTCACCTGTGGAATCGGCTGCAGCATCAGGTCGCCCTTGGGTACAGCGACGCTCTGCCGGCTCTCTCTCTCTCTCTCTTTCTCGTACTTGGCGGCCATTATACGCGGACGCGTGTGTTGTATATACCTTATATATATACGTGCCAACCAGAAGACCGTCGCAGGGCGCTGGACGCCTGCACGGTATTTTTTTTTCACCTATCGGTATAGTGTGCAGTTCTTGAAAGTGCGTTTATACAAGTGTGTTCCAGTGTGCAGCGGATATATATATATATATATATATAAAGGCGAACGTTCGTGTGCATATGTGTGTTATGTAGATATGTAGTGTGGATATATACAGCCGTGGGAGTGTGTTATATGGCAAAGTGATCGGCTATTATATACCTATATATATATATATATATATATATATATATATATATATATATAGTTAGGAGCGTGCCAAGGTTGCCGTGTATATATACAGGACTGCGCGCCAGGGTAAAGGTCGAAATCTGGATTACACGGCCGAGCCGGGGATCTCGGACAAGATTCTGCCGGTTCATAAAAAAGGTGAGGAATTCGCCGTCCTCTTATTCTTCTACTTCTTCTTCTGCTGCTTCAGCTCGCGCTAAACGAGTTCGGGGATTATTATTGTGTTATTCCTCTTTCGTTATGTGTGGCTGTGTGTACTTATACGCGAGAGAATTATTGATTCGAGTGCCTGTGTACTCAGCGGGTTGTAAAAAAATCCGCGGGTAAATTCACGCTGCTGCTTCTGCGTATAAATTTTATTCCGTCTATATACCTATAATAGCAGCGATCGAAATTGCAGAAATTGCTGATTGTGACTCGCCGGTTCTGTATTTCATAAGTTACAGCTGATTAAAAATTTCCAGCAGACGCAGCTGTTCGATGACTCATTATGATAATACACGGAAGACAGGTAGATATTATTTACGTAGGCGGCTTACAATTCGGGAATATATATAAAAAATAAAAAAGAAACTCAGTTCTACTCTTGCATAATTCAAGCGAAATCTCGCGATTGTTGACATAATACAACACCGCCAGGTTTTCCTTCGAAATGCCTACTTACATCTTTCATACGCTCGGCTCTCTCTCTCTCTCTCTCTCTCTCTCTCTCTCTTCTCGAAATTCCAACGACAACAAAAAGTGGAAAAAAC
This sequence comes from Muscidifurax raptorellus, assembly GCA_020010945.3. Taxonomy (NCBI): domain Eukaryota; kingdom Metazoa; phylum Arthropoda; class Insecta; order Hymenoptera; family Pteromalidae; genus Muscidifurax; species Muscidifurax raptorellus. The sequence goes on along the minus strand of CM052077.1, from coordinate 44,701,184 downwards.
GTGTCCCGCGGAGGGAGCGTGCAAAATCAAACGCCTTTTTCGACATGCCGCATTCTCTCGTCCCCCCCCCCTCTCCTTCAATTCAAATCCCGATGACGGTTGAGCCGCCGCTGCTGCAACTCGACTCTCGTCGCGAAGAGAAGAAGAGGCGGAGGAATGGGAGCGCGAAAATATAGAGCGAGTTTACGGTTATACTTCCTGGCGCGCGAATATAGCAGCAGCTCTTGGCGAGAAATAGAAAAGTCCGAAATGATGTAGACCAGGCCAGAAAGGATACGTTTGCGCGCGTGTGTCTGTATAGAGGCGTGAATAACCAGTTTTCTCTGCGTATGTGTGTACGTATACTGCATATACATGTGTGTAGGCGCGGCATTGACATCCTCCTCGGCGCTGATTTTCTTTTGCTTTGCTTTCTTCGGCTGTAGATATCGTGGCATACTTTTCAATATTGATATCGCATATACAAACTTATTGTTTTGGAAAACGTTATCGTACACACGGATCTTATCTCGACGTTCCATTTCTTATACACGTAGCGTAAAATTGGGAAAAAGTGGCTATGCAGCGTTCAAACGATAAAAAATACACGCGGTCGTAAAAAAAATATATAACGTTCGTGAATAGCGAGCCGCCGCTCGCGCTCTTGTTTTATTGTCCTTGGCAGTTTCGACTTCCATATAACTATAACTACGTATTACATTACGCTCGTCCATAAATAGCTCTCGTATATGTATATATATAGCCGTCGACTATTACGTCTTTTTTTGCCATTATACAGCATTTTTTTTCCGCTCGAATCAGACCATTAACATTCTGCCATTATTAGCGAAAAGTGTCACAGCCGGCTATATTAGTATAATACACTTCTAGGTCAACGATCCGTTCGCTCATTAAAAAAATTCTAATTGCCAGTGGCGTAACGCGTTATATAAAATCACTATATTATAAGTACATGGCAACGATTTAATTTCAAGAAAATATACACATCGATCTAACAAACTCGCGCTCCAGTTTCAAGATCGATAACACCTTCGCTCTTATCAACGCGCCGAAATCTCCCGCTTCATCTATATCCCCTCCATTACGTCTATGTGTGTGTGTGTGTGTGTGTATATATAGTCTCGATCGGAGCGAGGGTAACCTTGAAAACTCCGGCTCGAGCGAGAGAGAGAGAAAAAACGACGAGACGCCGCCGGGAGAGAGGGAAAAGTTGTTGTACGTGTACCGAGTCGGATGGACCCTTGCGCCGAAGCGTACTTGCGCATACTTTGAATTTTAATGGCCGGAGAGGGCTTTGTTCTTAAATGGTGCTCTGGCGCGCGAGGATGTGCTTTTTGTTGTGTTGCGTGGAGGAGAGCCGATTTTTCGTTTTCGAGTGTAAATCATTTTGCAACGTACAAAAAATCATTTCGTGGAAATTTTTCACATCATACAGAGATTCATTCGTACGCCATTAGCAAAGTATTTTACGTTATATTCATGTCCTCTTTCTCTCTCTCTCTCTCTCTCTCTCTCTCTCTCTCTCTCTCTCTCTTTCTCTCTCGGTGTATATAAATAACGTCGTCATCAGACTTGAAGTTTAATTATCCCCCGCGCAGCTTTTTTCTTTATTAACTGAAACGTCGGCCCCGATAACGCGGCTTTAATTAACACTTCAAGAAAATTTCATCAAAATAATTAAACCCCCACACGCGCGTAATTTAAAACACAGAAAATACCATTCCGCAGCGACAATCAATTACACGAATTCCCTCGGCAAACAACAACACAGCACGCGATCCGAAAATTCGCTCCGCGTAACGCAACAGCCGTAATGATAACCCTATAGAGCAGAGAGCAACAAAAAAAAAATAACCGCACACACACGAAATAACTCGCGTCTCGCGACGACGACCATCTGGAATCCCGGACATTCCGGAAATGGGGCTATATATACCCCCACACACGTGCCTCGGTTGCGTAAACTACTGTGTCTGCGGCGGTGTGTGTCATTAGCGCTGCGTGTGTGTCGGGAAAAATCCTCGCCATTAGCGTTCAATTAAGCCCCTCCTGGCGACGCTTTTAATTGGCCCTCTCGTCGATGAGAGATCGAATGTGTTCAATAAGGTGAAATGCTAGCCCCGCGCGCCTATGTGTATATCGGAATTTCGAGAGGGGCGTGTGCACACTAATAGGGATTTTTTTCGCAGACTCATGTACCGTAAAGATCTATGCTAATTCGATCGGTTGGGATAATTCGAAATCTGTTGTTCGGATTTGGCTTGTCTATCCCGATTCTTTAAATATACACTGGGCGTGTATATAGCAGGGCTTGGTTCGGTCGACGTGCATGAATAATGCAGCGGATGGGTCGCGCCCTCGTTGTTGTTGTCTAGGAAATTAAATTTATAGCTTCGGGTCTAACATCGGGATAAGCCGATCGGTGTGTAAAATTGATCAGCGATACACGTTGTTATATCCCGTAATTCATCTCGTTATGATTGTCCAAAGTAGCAATCGCATAAACTTTGCTAATTAATTGATCAAGTGGCCAACGTTGCCTGCCAACTTTGAAGAATAAAAAAACTACGAGTAGGCACAGCCGATTCATCCGATTTTCTTGGCGCAGAACTTCCTATAATGAGATGGAATGCATAATGAGAGAGGATTTTAATAAGACCACTTCCTCCGACACCTAGATACAGGCCCTCTTGTATTTTCTCTTTCAAACTCTCTTATTTATACACGCGCGCGCGGGTTTCCGAGTTTACCGCGAGATTTATCCGCAACCATATATTTCTCACCCTCTCTTTCTCTCCTGTGCGCCTCGAAAGATAACCGCAGCCGATCTTCTAGCAATCGCCATACTCTCTCTCTCTTTCTCTCTCTCTCTCTCTCTCTCTCGGCGCGGTAATTGAAAAAGTCCGATTACACGCACACGCGCTTTTATTCGTCTTTTACGCGCGTTGCATACGTTTTTCGCTTTGATTACAATGAGAAAAGGAGCTTTAATTAAAACACGAAAGAAGGCGCGAGCGGGTTTCGTTGTTGTGAAATTTGTCCACGCTTCGGTTCATAATTAGTGAACGCGAAAGAGAGTTTGAATAATTCAAAATAAACTTTCGTTTCCTTCTTCTAATACCGTCCGAAAATATATGTGGAGAGAGAGAGAGAGACGAGCACACAGTGTTCACGCGCGCGATTAATTAGGACCGAGAACATTAAGGAAAAGTTTAACGGTTGAAATAACCCGTGAACTTTGGCTTAAACTACGAGTCCGCGCTCGCCCGCGCGCCAGGCTTGATTAAAATGTTTCGATATATTTACATAGAGGTTTTCCCGCAACTACGCCGTGTTGATTTACGAGAACAGCTTTTATATTGAATCATCGGTTGCTCGTGTGTGTTCTCAAAAATTAGAGATTTTTGTTTAATAACAACCATCGCAAAAAAATCTTCTCTATTCGCAGAGCAATTACAATTTCTCTCTCGGTCCCAGCAAATATCGCCGTACTCCGCGCTATTATCGTGGATTTATCGAGGCGTGTGTGTGTACACGATAAGGGGCAGGCGCGCGACGTGTTTTTCCGCGATCTTGTTTTTCTCTGGTTTTCCGCGGAGCCGAGGATTAAACGGCTGATGGGAAATTGCTGTGCGCGCGCGAAAATTATATCGCCCGCAAGATGTTTTTGTTTGCTTGTAATTTTAATAAGTCGCGGCGGGAAATTGCTTCTCGAGAAGGGAATTTCGGAATTCGCGCGGCGAAAATATTTTGGCGCAATAAATTTTAATCGTCAGTTTGGCGTAATTGAGTGGTTAATTATAATTAACGATAATTATCGATTATTATAGTACGTACATTACCGCCGTGTACAGCATGCAGCTATCGGTATACAGTGCGAAAACTTTTAATTGGATTTTCATTTTTCGATATCTCGACTGTTTCACTTCTGAAAAATATCGTATTCCACTGACTCCGTAAATTTTTGTAAAATTGTTTGCTCTCGCGTTACAGCTTACTCAACCGCCTCCGACGATACGGAAAAGTGTAATCAGCAGAAATCCAAAACTGCAATTCAATCATCTTTGAATATACATTGCGAAGAGGAAAATAGCGATATTAAGATCCGAAAAAAATTAATTAACCGAGCTGCTGCTTCGATATTCCATTTCGCAGTTGGCGGTCCAAGGAAGGAAGAAAGGGGGGGGGGGCAAAACGGCCTCTGGCGCGCGACAAGTGGGATAATTACCTTTGCCAAATGTGGTCGAATTTGCTAATTAATGATGCCGGCAACGCAACGATTTATATTTAACGGTGAGACTATTGGATTTATCACACTGTCAAGAGTGTATGTCGCTTGGCTCCTTTATTGATAAATTGTTGTGTTGTGAGCCTATCTCCCAAGATATCAAAATAACAGTAACATAATAAAGTTTGATAAACAATACTAAAGTGCACTGTATGCAAAGTCCTTTTAGACGAAACTTGTACATACACTTTTTGCATCGAGAAAAATCCAATATACAAGTATCAACGTCGCCTAAGCAAAAAAGGCAATTATTCACCAAATAAGCATGGAATGTAATATTAACAACCGATCATTCGTTCTCTCTCGCGAATCAACCGCTTCTGTTTTCTCTCTCCTATCCCCCCTCCGCCGCCTCGTGAAACCCGCGCGCTCAGAAAGCAGCAACAAAACGTTGTACACACACATACACTTGACGATCGATCGATTTTCTATATACACATATAGCTATAATCCAGAGAGAGAGAGAGCGCGCAATAATGCCACGCCTAATGGAAAATTGATTAACAGCCTGCAAAATTTTCCAATTTCCAGGAGGACGCACGGACGGAGATGGCATGAGGGAGGGCTGCGGCAACGTTGCCGAGGTGGTGAGTAATTTTTTTTTTTACTTTTCACTATTTCTATTTATACATACACACCACACACAGGCGAGCGCGTTTTATATATATATATGTGCAGCTAAAAGCGAATAGCAATTAAGAACTGCGAGCCCTCGATTAATTTCGAATCTCGCTGCGGGGGGAGTTGATGAAAGCGGATGGTCGCGATGAAAAGCTTTTCATATGAAAGTATTAATAGAGCGCCGCTATGTGCTCGCGCGGGTAGATTAAATATTTGCCGGATTGCTTCGCTCTATCCGAGCGCGCGCGCGCGAGCTAGTCGAAATTATTTTAGGCTTTTCCTCGTCGCGCCCCGAGTGTCATTTCGCTTTGGAAGTTCTGTCTTGGATCTCGTAGTTTTTTTAAACTACCATTGCGACTGACGAGACTTTCCAAATTACTCTCTCTTGGCCTCTTTAATAACCTAAAAAGGGCCTGTGTGTATACTATCGCCCACGATTGATCTCTTCGTTCGAGAAAAAAAAACTTGAGCTTTCCCCTCCGCGCGACACACCCACACATATATACGCACTATACTTTGATTAAACGCGAAAACATATATATATATACACGGACAAACGATAGGATATATATGTATATATATATATTATCTTCTTTCATCGGAAGAAGTCTCGCGCGCAATCGTCACATTCTTTCTCTCCAGCTCATTCCTTATTCATAGAGCGAACAAATATACGAGCCGTCCTTTTTCCCTTTCATCCCACCTACTCCCATTTAAACGAGTTTCTAATAAAACCACCATCTGACGCTTCTTTATCTCGCTATGCGCACAAAGACACTCGCAACTATATATATATATATATATGCAGGATAGAAACTACCTCGAAGAGCTGCTGAGGTCAACGAACTACATAATATACTGCCGGAGAGTATGAAAAGAGCCGAAAATTTGCCAGCTCTGCTTTATATATATATATATATCCTGGTATATATATATATATATATATACCAGGACAGGGACAGAAGAGAGAGAGAGAGAGAGAGAGAGAGAGAGAGAGAGAGAGAGAGAGAGAGAGAGAGAGAGAGAGAGAGCGGGAGAGAGAGAGAGCGAGAGAGAAGCTAATGGCGGGAAGGATGTGCTAGTAGCGCCTCGAGCACGTATTTTCGAAAGCCTTGACTCGAGACGAAGTAGGCTACCGGGTTAACGCTCGCCCTCGGCTCAAGAGAGGAGAGAGAGAGAGAGAGAGAGAAAGCACTGCCCCACCTGCGCAGCGCTGCAGCGTGTACGTTTGAGGTTTTTTTTTGAGATATGCCGCTCCTTTAGAAAAATTGTCGTCGTCCTCTCGACACACGGAAATGAGATTTTTCTTACGTGTAAAACACGCGCTGTGTACGAAAATTCCCAAGAAGATTGATTTGAAAATCAACGCCGAGCTGACGTGTGCGTGTAATGGCTCTCACGCTTCGACACACAACGATACGCGCCATTCGATCTCGAACACGAGCGTCTCTCCGCGTATACTTTTCGAGCGGTGTAATTTAGGAATGCGTAGAGAGGACTTTTCGATAATTTGCGAATAATTCCAGTTACACGATTTTGTCGCCGAGAAAAATCGATCATATGGGGCGATACACAAGGCACAATGCGGTAAAAGGAGGATGAATTGATTGAGCGGGGGAGGAGTGTACGGTGTGAAAGAGTGTGCGCATACCGCACTGCTAGATCGAGTTCGAGCTGATAGAGCGCGGAGATGCCGAGAGAGAGAGAGAGAGAATTGAATGGAAGCGAGAAAGTGAAGGAGGTGTGGGATGCACTGAGAGCTGAGATGGATATCCAAAGGGGAACAATACGGGATTTTGCAATTTTAAGGATTATCGGCGTTGCGGAATGCTCCGGCCTTTATTTCTCGGGATGTTCTTCTTTTGCGCAATTTTTCTTCCAGAGCTGCTGCCGGAGGAAGAGTTGTAATGGTGAAACTTTTTTTTTCTTAAAGCACGCGTTGGAGCGTGTGCTTTGAATTTTGTTCGGAACTTCTATAACGCGTGAATAATAAAATATTAGCAGAAATAATGCGTATAGCAGCTTGAAAAAATTCCAGCGTTATTCGGTAACAAAGAATCTCCTTCCAGCAGTCAAATTCCATACACACAGCCAAAACGCAACCTCGGAATATATTTCTCTTCGGCACACACGATCTTCCCGATCGTCGTCGTCATCATCATAATCATCGTAATATCTCTCACGGTCCCGTGAATTCCCAAGCAATTCGGATAAATTGCCGGTGCACGAGATGCGCGAGCATCTATATATTCTAATGCATACCCGCGCGCAACTCCACCTCTCGAAGGGGTACATATTCATCATATCCGCCGAGGGATAATTAACGCGGGCGGCCGCATTAATTATCCAATCAAACCTACCGCGCAACGCTTCCGATTCCGTGTCGCGCAATCGTCATCAGAGATAATGGCCGCGAAACTTGCTCTCCCTCGCGGGAAATCTCGAGACGTCGCGGCCCGCGGAGAAAGTCGTTAGCGCTTCGGAGATTAAACGTCGTATAGCGTGTGCGCATATACGTATATATGTATAGTCGGTATTTTCGTAAATAACGGATGCGCTGTAGTATCAAATTTGCCGCTTCTTTTCGCTAACCCGGAGAGTTATATACGCGTTGCATAATATGCGCGTATTTCATTTGATGATGAGCGACTGATGATGAGCCTTCGGGGGGGTTAATTCGGGGTTATTAATTCGGGCAAGTGGGTCACAAGTAGCTGAGAGATCGATAACATCATCGTTTCCTATACACGCTGTTCGCTGCATGACGACTTTACGCTGCAAATTCCTCTACTCTTATTCTCCCGGAAGTCATTTTTATTGATTTACACTGAAAGTCTAGCTCTCAGCCCGGGGTTATGTGCGTGCTCAGCGTGCTCTCTAGCGTTTTGTCTTCATCTGCGCGAAAAAGTCGAGAGAGAGTGTTTCTCGACATCAGCCCGGGGGAAAAAGTTCTTGTCTTCTTTCCTGAAGCCCGGAAGCGGATATAACAATATATACCACACTATATACACACCTTCGTCCCGTGATTCTGAAAAATAATCTTTTGCCTCTTCTTCTCGATTTCGCTGCAGTATATACTACGCCAGATTAATCATTGTTTCGTTCCTGCTCCCTCGGAGAATGCAGTTTATATATAGCAAACGAGTTATCTCTCTCATACTCGCAGAGAGTCTCTCGCTTAATGATAAAATATCGCAGAATAACGTCACGCACACGCCGATATAATCGACGACGAAATCGTCGTCGATCAGTCATACATATAAGCGCTATGTAGCTCGTCGCTCTCTCTCTCTCTCTCTCTCTCTATCTCTGGACTTCCGCGTGAATGAAAAGCGTCGTTGTCGCCGTCCACGATGCAGCTTTTTTCTATAATCTCTCTCTGTATATACTACGAAAGCAGCGGACTCGTTCTTTTCCCGCCGCAGCTGCGGAATCCGGTGTGTCGTTGCCGCTAAATAACGCGCTTAATAACGGGAGTATACCGGCCCCGGGACGCGCTTCCGCGAAGAGGCTCTCTTTTTTCGCGGTGCTGGCTCGTACAGTCCGCTGCGTCGGTTTATCGACCCTTTTTCGGATCGGTCGATAATCGGCTCTCGGTGTAATTTAAAATTACGTAATATCGAAGCCATTATCGCATCGATGTTTGCAGAGAGAAGAAACTTTATAATCGCGTTACGATAATCTTAATTTTCCTAAATTGCATACAGCGCGGCCGCTATATAGAACGGAGAGACGACAGAGAGCGAGAGGTCACCGTCGAAAGAATGCAAATGCCGTGAGATATAGACGTATATAGAGGGTATAAATAGAGATTAAGCGAAATATACCTTTTTAACGAAGCCGCATCAATTGCGAATGCGATAACGGCACTTGGCGGCCTGGTCCAGCATCCTCTCGTTTATTTCCTTGTCTATATCCTTTCGAAGGTAAACTTTTTCTTCCTTTTCGTTCGTCAAATTGGAGAAATAAAAAATTGGAGGTAGCATACGGGTCGCTCGTAAACATGCCCGCAGTCATGATGAGGAGAGAAAGAGAAATCCCCCATTGCTTCGTTAAGTGAAATTTATACATCGGGGCGATGAGCCCTTTACTCGAGGCCCTATTTCGCGCCTGTCTCGTTGAACGCCCCGGAAATGCGGCTCTACATTTCAAGGATTCCCGTAGGGAATCTTGTGTCTTCGCGTATGTCTGTACAACGTGCAGCACTGCAAGACGTATGAACGTTAGCAGATGCGCGAGATGCTCATGGTAAGACGGTTGTTGAATTTCAAGGGCTGTTCGCATATGACGAGGAGTCGATCGAGCTAAATATATTTGAAAATTGCGGTATTGTAAGCAATCAATAGCCCTTTTATAGTGTACAAAGAATGTCGATTAAAAAATAACGCAATCAGAGTCCCAGGAACGATACAAAGCCATGCATACATAATCGCGCAGACAAGCGATCGATCATTTCCCAATTAGACGATACGATACATCACAGCAGCCCTGAATGGCCTGAATAGGCAATTAGATCCTCCGACACATAGCTATCGCCAAAAAACCAAAACACTCGTCTCTCTCTCTCTCCCTCCAACAACAGAGCATCAGCTACTATTAATCTCCATCCCTCTCTCGCATCCTCGCGCGGCAATCTCCTCTCTTGCCTTCTCGCGCACAACCCTTCGACCGAACTATCCTCTCTCTCTCCGACCTAACCGCTCTCTGAACTCGCGCGCGAGTGTGTAACGGTATCTCCTCTCGAGGAAGAGCAGCAGCAGCGAAACGTCGGAGAGCAGACTGCTTTTAGGTCGAGAGTATAGTATATAAGAGAAGCTAAGCTATATGCATGCAGATATATCTATCGTTTCTTTAACGTCCAACGATTTATGATATACATATCGGTCGGTATATAGATTGCCCTCTGAGTATATAGTTTACTGCCGGAGATGACTGGGTTTCTTTGACGCGAGAGAGAGAGAGAGAGAGAGATGTGTCGCTCTGACGAGAGGAAAGCTTGTACGCTACTTCCTGATGCTCGTAAAGTTTCTCTTTATTTCCGAGCGAGGAGGGGGGGGGGACTGATCGGAGATTACACAATGCGCGTGTGCGGCACAAGTCAAACTTTCTGCGCGCGCGGAATTGATCAAATTCGTTCGCGCTAGCTTTATTGTAATAAGTAGGACGTCCCCGTGGCTTATTATAACTTCTTGTTCGCGGTACATTGGAGCCGTAACTTTCATAATTGAATGACTCACTCTCTCTCTCTCTCTCTCTCTCTCTCTCTCTCTCTCTCTCTCTCTGCACAAGCGTGTATAACTATTATTACTATTATTGCCGAGTCTTTCTCTCGCATTGAATTTCTATATATATATATATATATGGCATACGCGTTGAAACGCATATAATAATCGTGCGCACACAAAATGTAGACTACGTGGAAACGTAACAGTTAAAGCCGCGCGAAAGAATTTATATTTCTATCTTCCCAAGAGAGAAGAAAGTCAAACGCAAGGCCGAGAAAAATGGCGAGTTATTCCACTTAAACGAGCCGCAGTCGTATTTCAAACTGCGGCAAACACACCCACGTACAAAGGTAAAGGAGCGCCGCATTTCGGCTTCGGAAAAGTCAATTCTCGCACTCTCTCGAGCCTGCATTTTCGCTCTGTGTTGCCTTAACCCCGTTCTCTTCTTTCGGCTTCTTTTATATACATATATACATATACGTGTGTGTCTTGAGGATCTGCGGTATGAATAATTAGGGAGTCTATATAGCGCAGAGATTTATTGGATTTTTCTTTTCGATCGTAAAGGGACTGTGACGTACAGTACGTTTAAAAAAAATGAAAACGACACTTCTTTCGTACAAAATTCCTCGAATGCAAGCCTGATGCACCTGCGAGCGGATTATAAAACTCGTCGTCGCAGCATCGCAGCTAAACGAGATAACGAGCGCGCGACGAGGGACAAAGGCTCGGCTTGTTATATTTTAATGAATTATATCTCGGACGTGTCGAATCGCGCGCGCGAAAAAAATTCTCTCTTGTACACGAAGCCGCGTTTTTTTTCTCATTTCTTCTGTGTATATGTATATATACATATATAGAAGATGATATATGATGGGCGTGGGCGAAATGAAAACAACAATCGCTCGCGCGGCGATGTAAACTGATAAAGAATGTAAATAAATCCAAGAGTCGGGGGCACTGTATACGTCATAAAACTTATCTCGCCCGCGAGACTTTCCGCGTTTTGCTGAAAAATATACACGCTTCGATTGCGTTCCTTCTTCGCGAAAATAGAAGCGTATACATGTAGAGTCGTAAAATGAAGGAGAATACCAACGAAAGCGGTATATTTAGCGCATATAGTCGAAGCTAATAATCCCGCTTCCGTCGCATCATTTTTTATATATGTACTGTAATATATACGTATATGTGTGAAGAATGCATATGAGGAGAAATCCGACGTGCCGAGCCGCGTATAGGCTGCATTATTATCATCATCGAGCGGTGCATGTGTATACATCGTGATGTATGACTCTACAGGTGCATATTTGAATCGAACTATGCTTTGTATATGTATATAGTGAAAGCTGCCAGAGGGTAAACACGCACACACGCAGATAAGCTCTATTTATTTTTCTCGTCTGCAGTGTGTGTGTGCGTGTAAAAGGAGGACACGTGTCACCGCGTATGCCATCCTTATCTTCGATATCCATTTTATTTATTCCAACGTTTCAACTGAAACGGCTAATATACGGATCAAAGCAATTTCCTATATATATACACACACGTATACACTCGCAAGATTAATTAGCTCCGCCGAAACTTTCATCTATAACCCAAATTACGCTCGACTAATACTCTCTCGTGTGTATAGATACACGACGTCGTGCGCAAGATAAATAACCCCGTCGAAATACATTTAGCCTTCGAGACGTATATCCCCGCGCGATTTGCCCGAGCTATATACACCTATATATATATATAACGCACAGCAGAGAGAGCCGCGAAAGTATATCCACTCTGTTCGTCGACTGGAAAGTAAGTATCTCTCTCTCGCGCGCGCGCGCTGATGTCAAAGGTCCCCTTTACAAATTCATTGTCTCGCAAGCGCGCGAACTTAACCTTATTATACTTACAAGCAGCCGATAATACGTACTTCAACTATGATTTTTTTTTCTCTCTCCCGGGCAGGTGCGTGCAATTAACGTTTGAGAGATAAAGAGATTGGAATTTTTCTCCCCGCGCGGAAATACATGACAATTTTTCAGACGCCGATAAAAATTCCAGTCTGAGAGAGAACTCGTCCATAAAAAGCGCGCGCTTATGCGGCCGGAGACCTCCTCTCCTATATACTTCTTGCGCGCTTATCCGCGAGAGCGCGTCCCGGGGAAAATGGAGTTTCGAAGCAATTTTTTATCAGAACGCCTAGGTTAGAGTGCAGAGAAGAAGACGCTTAGCTGGTTACATTGTTTCTTTCTTTTTTTCGTAGCGTAGGATGAAAAAATAATTTTTTTACAGCGATTCTCTCTCTTTCTCTCTCTCTCTCTCTATCTCGAGAGAGAGAGAGGGAGAGATAACGATGCAAAGTAAATGTATTTCATGTTCTCGCCAGAGAGACATAAAAAGAGCCATTTATTATTCAAACTCGTGTGATCGAGACCATATCGCGCGCCAAGTTTTATCAAACGCTCCGAGCGATTCGTTCCGAGAGGAGAGAGAAAAATGAAATCGATGCCTCTATAAGCATCTAATTAGAATGCGGTTAAAGCGAACATAAAACGCGCGGATTTATCGGCACAGCCATGCTACTCTGGAAATCGTACCGCGCGATATACGGTGAAAGTGAACTCGCGCGCGAGGGGCGAAGAAGAAGAATTTTTAGAGTCTCTCTCTCTCTCTCTCTCTCTCTCTCTCGTTGTCTCGTGACTGGAATTATGTGTATATACAAGGGGTTGATGGAGAGAGCAATAGAGCGCGCGTCGGCTTGGGAATGAGCGCCGGGCTGTGTGATCGACGGCATTGCGGAGATCACCTCTGACCTCTTTGCGAAATCGGGCCGCCGTCGCTTGAGCCTTTGTGTTTGTGCTGCAGCTTAGAAAATGCACGTTTGTAATTTAGAAAAATACACCGATTAACGATGAGCAATGCAATTTTACACAGTTGCAAGGCTTCTCCTGGAATAATCAAAGTACTTAACAAACGTGTTACTTTTTGTTACAGGTGAGTGTCTCAAAAGCGTTTACTCTTTGATCTCTGTCGATCACGTAAGTCCAAGAAACAATCAGTTGGCAATGCACACACACACACACACGAAAATCTCGGGGAAAAACAAACATTCAGAGAGAGAGAGAGATAGAACAAACCCGTGACCCCGAAAATAGCCTCCAACCAAACACTCCAAAACAATCAATCGCAAAAAGCCCGCAAAACAGACGAGTCTCTCCTACACACACACACGTTCCCCCTCCCTCTCTCTCTCTCTCTCTCGCTTACTCTCATAGAAGAATCCCCGCTTATATATAGCTTCTAATAATAACGCTTAGAATCGCCGCCGCTGCTGCTGCAGCAGAGCACTTGGAGCATAAAGGCTCTACTGCTGCTTCTGCTGCGGCTGCTGCATGCGTGGCGATGCCCTGCCGAGATTAAGTACTAGGAAGCGCGCGACCGAGGCGCGGACCCTTAGCGCTCTCTCTTGAGCGTATGTATATATATATATATATATATATATATGTGTGTGTGTGTGTGTGTGTGTGTGTGTGTGTGTGTGTAGAAGTTCGTGAGCGCGCGGCGACTGAGTTGCGGTACGGGTGGCTCGCGGCTCTCTCGTAAAATGTGACGACGAGCAGAGAGCGCGCGCGAGTCTTTGTTTGGTTATACACTGCGCATTGAAGAGCGCGGCACATCGACGCAAAACATCGCGTATATACGCTATACAATATTTTTGAGTTAAAAATCGTAATGTACAATGATTTATATATATATATATACGCGCGGTAGCCGGGGACAACAATGCCGCGATAAACTCGCTCTTGGAAAAATTCATTTATCGCGCTATATCCAAGCTCTCCGGGGCGGATATTTAAGAGTTTTACGCTGTCATTAAGTCAAAAGGCGTAATCCCGAGCTTTTACGCCTCGTGGAATATAAGCGCGAGCGCGCATACAATAAGTACACGGTATATGACTTGGCGCGCGCGAGAAGCAATCGAAAGTCCATTAAACCCGTCGCGGCTAAAAACGCTCCTTACGATCTCCCCGCGTATTATCGGTGACGCAAGTGCATAATAACACGCGTTGCGGCCAAACTCCCCCGCTCACTTTCGCGTAATATGCAACTCTGATGGCGTGTGTACAAACTGTATGTGTATATAAAGGATCCGAAAAAGGTGGCGCGCTTTCTAATTACGAAAATCGCCGCTAGAGAGCGCCACCCTGCGATTAAGATAAAAAAAAGGCTCTATATATACATCTGTGCAGTGTTTGTAATATACATGTGTATACGTATACACATAGAAAGGGTATACCCGCTCGAGCGTCTGTGTTTATACACGGGCGTAATGATCCCCCGGCGCGCGAATTACACCGCGGCGGCGTCTAGGAGAGTATAAACGAAATTGACGAGAGACAGAGTCGGAGGAGGCGCAGAAGATAGGTATATACGTATATAGCTGCGCTGGGAATAAACATTAAGCTCTCTCCTATGCCGCCGCCGTGGTAGACGATATATAAAAGAGCCGGGGAAAACGCGCGAGTGCGAATTAGAGAAGCGGAGCGATTGCTTGCTGCGATTGCGAAGTCAGGATGCGAGAGTTCCCTTTTTCCTTTTTCTATATATATATATATATATATATATATATATATATATATATATATATATATATAGGTATAGGCACTACTGGCGGCCGGAGATTAGCTAATTTTGCTTCCTGGGTTTAGCCCTCCTCCCGAAAGGGAGATAAATCTGTGTTGATAAGAATCACGCATCGTCGATTTGTAGGTTAGGAATTTGCGCGGGAAATTCAAAAAGGGTGTATACCTTATATAACTCCCGAAAGGGAACACACCGCACCTGCGCTCCAATATTTACGCAACTTATCACTGCTATCTCCCAAAACGCCGCTTATCCTCGCACACGTGTATATACGCACACGCACACGTAGAAGCACACACAAAAACCGTCTGCTGCTTCCCACGAAAATCCTCTTTGTCTCCCGACGACGTTGAAAGCCGGCAACGATACGACGACACGCGTGTCCATAACCATAACCTTACACGGTGCTCTCTCTCCTCTCGCGCGCAAAAAGCAGAAACCTTGTACGACGATCTGGTTCTTCCGCCACCTGCGCGCACCTTCGGGTTTATCCCCCCGGAGACGACGACGAAGACGACGACGGGAGAGAATCGCCGGAGGCGAGCTTTTTCGAAACGTCGATGCGGATAGTTCGGCAAGTGTGTTGCTGTACGTGTATATGCACAGTTTCAGGGATATACGTCTTGATCGAGCCAAGAAAATAAAAAAAAAATATATATTGTTTCCGCAATGGTTTTACCTGATTGCACTTATGGCGCTTTAATACCTCCTTATAATTGTATATACACTCTTCCCTTTCGGAAACTTAAAAGCGCCACTGGCAATCCTTCTCTCTCTCTCTCTCTCTCTCTCTCTCTCTCTCTCTCTCTCTCTCTCAAGTCTCCCGAATGAAAAACGACACACGTCTCAGGCGCCGCCGCAGCAGCAGAGTATAAAGAAAGCAGCAGCAGTGTACGATAAGTATGTAATACCAGCTCATACTCCGCGGAGAACCAGAACCAGCCGATCGCGAATTCCACAGCGCAGTTCTCTCTCTCTCTCTCTCTCTCTCTGTCTCTCTTTCGCGTATATGGTATAGCCGACGCGAGAAAAGGGGGGCAAGTTTTTTCTTTTTGCTCTTTCTCGTGCAGCAGCTTGTACCGAGAAACGCGACCTTCTCTCTCTCTCTCTTGCGAGCTTCGACGTCTGGTTTTTTTTTCTTATTCTTCGCTCGGTACTCTGCTTCTTCGTCTCTTTTTCGGACGCCGGGAATTTCTGTGGTAATTGGTTTTCCAGCCCCGGTGACTCAAGCATGCGCGCATGAAAAATCGCGTTATAATCGCGCGAGAGGTATATATTGAATGAATCGAAAGAGAGAGAGAGAGAACTGGTTCGGTTATTCTTTCTCGTATATGCATTCCCCCGTGTGTGTGTGTGTATACGTATATATAATGCTCTTGCTATATTTATACGAAATTAAATCTCGTTATTAACACCGGCACGCGGTCATTACCGCAGTTATTATTAAATTTTTATTATACACATCAGAGAGAAATGAGACTACCGACTATCGCCGTATATAAATCAATTAAACGCCTCTTAAATATACTAAACCGCGAAAACTCGCTCATAAAAAGCCTCTCGCTCTTCTGGCGCGTGTAATATTCTAGCTGATCTCGAGAGTGAGTGAGAGAGAGAGAACGAGGCTCGCAGCGCATCTGGAAAATAAAGCAGTATAGCCGCGGCAGTGCTCGCAGAGACGTCTAAATATAAAGTTGCTGTGTTCGCCGGTTCGGTACGGACGGACGGCAGTCAGGCAGATAGAGTAGTACAAGTCCGCGGGCGCCAGCAGTGTGTTAGCCTAACTTTTCACCGCTGCGTGCTAAAGGCTTTTCGCGCCCTTTTAAAAAGCGCGCGCCAGCGAGCAAACTTTTCCCTTCGCACGTGACGCGATCGAGCTGTACGCGCGTTATTCTTATATATACGGTGTGTCTCGTATATATATACAGCCTTTGTGATGTGGGTGACAAGTGTTTGTATAGTTGTTGTTGTGGTGTTTGAATTTTTTTGTACATCGAAAATTAGTCTGATTGGAGACAATTTTATCGGACGCGGATATATTTATTGTTTCGCGCACGCGTTACAGCGTCTGCTACGCGGCGCGTCTGGCTAGTGTTATTTTCAATTCGCGGCTGGCTTTGATTATAACCTCGCCTTCGTCGAATTCGATAATAAATGTGCGTAAAGTAGAAATAACTCGAGAGCGCTTCGGTATATTTTAGATTTTTACAAAAAAAAATCTTGCTACAGTCGATTGAAGCAGCGGCGTATTATATATATACAAGCGTGATGCGTACTTTATAGAAGCGCATAAAGTTGCTCCCTCTCTCCTTCCTCTTTCTCTCTTTCGGAAATATCTCGGAGTCGAATTTCACTACATGACTTCCCGGCTTCGGATATACATCAGCCTCTCTCTCTCTCTCTCAGCGCACGGGTATGCCACTCAAAGCGCAAAAGATTCACTTTTACGTTCAAAAAATTCCAGTGGCTTCTTCCGCCTCTTCAGAGCTTAAAAGAGATTCAAATTGAAAACGCACTCAAAGAGGAGTACACGGCATTATATACGCAAAGAATTCCTTCTTCTTGATAATATACGTACATGCATCGCTCTCTACAGCTATAGCTGCGTAAAGATGCTTCAAAATGGAATTAGTAAATAAGCCGTCGCTTTCAAAGTTCTCCACCAACTCCATTGATAACAACACGTTGCTTTTATCATAAACGTACTGCAGCGCGCAAAAATAGATCTTCGAAAACAAACTCTCGCCGTCCCCGGTAATAAAGCCCTCGACCATGACGCGCCGCCTCCTGATGCATCGCAAGTTTCCCTCTTGCGATGCATCGGCCAACGTTAAAGCTGTCGAACATCGTCGGCCAAGCGATTTCAGACCCGGCCGATTCTCCCCCTACGTATACACACTGCCCGTCCGTAATTCCGGCACCAGAAGCTCGTCCCGTCGTTAATCGCTGGTCCGTTTCCGGCAATCAAGGCGACGCTGTTAATTCGAACGTGGCACACAATCGATACATACACGTGGGCGTTATCCCTTATACATACTACACGACGTTTATGATTCGAGAGTCATGTATCGAAGATCGATTAAATTTTCTCTCTAACGAATCGATGCGTCGCGGAGGAGATTATAATACCTCGGGAACGTTGCGACTTGGCGTATTTTTAACGGCTATTTCTAACGTTTACCTATACGGTAGACACGAATTTCGAAATGCTTTTTTGTGAAGCATTCTAGAGCGTACGCGTGCGATCCTATTTTCGAGCTTTTTTTACCGCGCGCTCTGCCAAAAATTTCACGAACAACTTTGAACGAGTGCGCTCGTCCAATCTCTCAAAAGAGGAGCGTTCCCCTTTTACACCTTCGTAAAAATTTCGTTTAGTAAATATATCCCGCATCGACGCGAAAAAAAACACAACTAAATCTCTCTATTTCTGTAGAGAAAAAACACAAGCTCTTTTATGCCCCCTTGTACATAATCCCTCAATCATCCACGGAAAATTTGTCGGACAAAAGCAGAGCCTTTTTCGATTAGTGAAAAAAAGAGATCTCTCGTTGCTTTTTCCGACCTTTTTTCCCAGCCCGGCTGATTGAAGATTATATGGAAGCCGAATTTACCGCGTAAAAAAGCCCGGCTCGTAAACTCGATAGACATCAGAGCCTATATATATATATACACACACACGCATATACTCTCTCTTTAATTGATGAGCGCAACGAATTTTAAAGTCAATACAGCAGTTCTGTGTATATAATTCTAAATGAAAAGCCTGTACGAGTCATACGTTAACAAACTTCTATGCGTATACAACAATACGCGCACTCGAGAAGTACAAAAGCAGCTGATGTGTTGAACTCCGATGCATCGTCGCGTCCTGCCTAAAAGAGATCACCTCGCGAGACGAGTTTCTCCAGCTTCCGTTGCGAAACGATCGATAAACGTGTTTTCTCGTTATACACGCGCGAGCATCGCGGCATTATTTCAAAAAAGCTGGCAGCCTCGAGGACAAAGAGCATTGAAACATTGTGCATTGAAAGCTCATCGACTGTGCAACGAGAGAAAGAGTATACTTTATATGTATATATATATATACCTCGTCAATGCGAAGCGACTGACGCGCGCATAAATTAAATTCAACAGTTATTAAGGTCGTTCGTATCATGTATACCGCGCACATGTAGAGCATTATGTACACTTTGCGCTTATAGTTATTGAAACGCGCGCTAAAGGGGAGTGTAATGTAGGGCGGAGAGGATATACCGACTATTCGCAAAGAGAGAGAGAGAGAGAGAGAGAAAACGTGTGTATCTCTCGTTCGTGTGGAAATGTTCGAAAAATTATTTCCTCTCCTTTTCATCGTCTTTCCTTGTAATACGCTAGAAGTAGGTCACATTGGGTATAAATCTAGCCAGAAAAATCACGTTTCATTACACATATTTGAATTTTGCGCGCAAAATTTGTGTGTACAGTCCATACGCGAGGTTAACGCGTGTATATTTTTAGAATTCCTCGAGGAGAGACTTCTCGAAATAGCTCACTCATATCACGGTCAATTCGCAGTCTAGACGAAGGAAGGATTTGCTCATCGCATCCTCGCAATGTGCATTCATATCTTGACTTCTGCCTCTCGAGCGCATCGTGTGTACAGTCAACAACGAGGACAGCGATTAATAAAGCGTATGATGGCATTAGCATGAGCCCGTCCTCTCTCCCTCTCGTATAATTACTCTCAATTCGAGCGATTAACGCACCCGGCAATTTTACACCTTCGCGGAATGCTCTCTCAAAAGTATTTCTTTACTACAAAGAAATCATTCGTTAATAGTTAATACACAAACTTAAAACTCTATTATTGAAGTTTAACTGCAATTTCCAGTATGCACAACTAACTAAAAATGTAAACAGAAGTATTCTTCTTAAAAATGCCGATTCCAACCTCTTTCGTTCACACATAACCATTTCTCAAATATAAACTTCACGGTTGCATTAAAATTATGTAATAATGTTAACAATACTTTTGTTTACATTTTTAGTTAGTTGTGCATACTAGAAATTGTAATTAAACCTCAAAAATAGAGTGTATTTTAAGTTCTCGTATTAACTGTTAACGAATGATTTCTTTACAGTAAAGAAATACTTCTCTCAGTGTATAACGTCTTTTCTCTATATACTCTCGTATCGGGTGTGTAGTACAGACACACGCGAGGGATAATTGATAGGAGGTCTGACGCGTCCGGATTAACGAAGCATCGACGTGGGATAAGTCAGTCTTTTAGAGAGAAGTGGACGGACTGCGATTACGACACCTCTTCTCTCGATTTACATAAGCGAGATACGCAGCGCGTCTTTTTTCCTATCTTTCTTCTCTTCCAGGCTGCTGCTAATTTATCTGTCAATGATGCAGTCGCGGGGAATGCTGGAAATTAAAAGGAGAAACTGAGTGACGTTTATGGCGCGGGTGAATCTCCCGTGGCGATTTTTATTGGGATATACGTGTACGCGTGTACATATACATATATACAGTTTCATGATTTTCCAATCCCACTCTCTCACGACACTTTTCTGTATCGAGAAATTTCTTCTTCGACAAAAATTCTAAATATTTCCGGAGACTCACGCATGAAAAAAAAAAGAACGACGAAGCAATCTTATGACACAGCACACCTATATTTTATATCGAATAACACACACACACACACACTCACAGGGCATATAAGCGTAAGGTCAGCTTGGCACGTGTTCGCTTATAGCCAAGGGAGTTCAAGCGCTGCAGCGACACGAGACCGGACTATGGACGTGTATATATATAGAGTATACGTAAAGTGGAGAGCGGCTAGCCTTAAGCTAAGTGCAGACGCGTGTTTCCGGCCGGTTGAATCCTTTCTTCCAGATGAGCTCGTTCTGTATATATATATGACCTGCTGGTGCTGCAGTTTGCACAGAGGAAAATTTTTTCATTTGGTTACACAAAAAAAGACCCTGCGCACCACACCCTCACGGGGAGTAGCCAAAATCAAAACGCTAGTTCTGGACTGGTCCTGTCTCTAATCTCGTCTTCCCTCGTCTAAATCTCCGCTCGAGGTTGTTAAAATACTCGCTGAATCGTTCTTTAATAATCTTTAAAATGAGGAAAACGATAGACTTTTGGTTAAATTTTTCATAATGATTCAAACCTATAAAGACATAATTACGAAGAGAAATTTCCATAAACCAGCCGTCGTTCACGAGGGAACGAAGCATCTCCAAGAAACAAGCCATTAGACAAATTGTCCATATAGCCACGATCGGTGCAGTGTACAGAGAGAAACTCTCCGTCTGTCGCATCGTTCGCAGTACGACAGGCTAATGCAACTGGTGCAATTGCGAGATTAAACCTTCGCGCGCAGCACTATATATAGCACATACACACACAGACATATATATATATATATATATATAATATATATATATATATATATATATACACCACCGCGATTTAATCCTCCGGAGATCGACACGTATCTCACGCTTCGTTTTTTCGCGCGACTACACACTGTACGACCCTCTTTTTTTACGAATCGATCTCCTTTTTTTTGGAAGGATTGGCTCCGCGCGGCACTTCTCGGTAATAGGCCGGCTTCGCTTTGATTTATGGCTTTTTGTTTTACGACGTCCAGTGCGTTTCTGCATGCTTTGTTCAGAAGATACACGTTGATCTACTCTCGAAAACGAGAGACACGGGGATTTCCGTGACCCATAAAATCCTCGTAAAGACTACATCGAACGGTATAAATATAGGCAAGGCTGCGGACGATCATAAAATTTATAAGAAAAATCGTATCTTCGCTGTGTATAAAATACAGGCGCGCGGAAGTGCGAGAGAGAGAGAAGATACGTGTATATAATAGGAATCGACGGAACGTTGAACTGCGGCCGCGACACTGTAGAGAAGAGAAGAGCCGGTACTCCGGCACGTTTCAAAAACAGCGCTAAGAATAACAGCCGCTAAAAACGTGCGCGACTGTTATGAAAGCCGGCGCTACTCAGACTTTAATTGTAGTGTATCCTCTCGAAATAGCCGTTCCTTCAAAAATTGCATTATAGACCGGCCTCTACTATACATATACGTGTAACGCTTATTTCGGGATGACAGCTCGTCGTTTTTTTTAAATGCGCACTTTGAGGCGTCTTTAAAAAAAAATTCGGATCTCCAGAGAAGGGCATGTGCATAATATTAAAGTGAACGGAAAAACGAAACAATGGATCGTTCGGTCTACGTAACGGAAGAGGACCTGAAGCGTCTGTCAACCATCACCGAGTACACGGAATCCACAGACGAGGAGGAGGAGGAGGAGGAGGAGGAGGAAGCCTGTGCCTCAGCGGGTCTCCATCACCCTCTGGACGTCGACGAGCTGAGCCTCGAGGACGTCAAGTACTTCCTCGTCGACGACTCGCCGATGGCCAAATTCAGCCGCAGCGTTAAATGGGCTTATAAGAAGGTATACACACTCGCTACCATCGCATATATACCTATATACACGGATCACTGCACTCCTTCTCTCGTCGTCGCACGTAATTAGGCCATGAGAGTGATGCAGTCTGTCAGTCGGAGGATTATCCGCATAAGCCCCAGCAGCAGCGAAGCTGCTCTCGCTGACTGACGTGAAACCTGTACTGTACTTATATATACCGTATCGGGTGATTCCTTTGGACTGATTGGAACGAAGGATGTTGCCCACGGTGAGATCGAGTCGATCGCGTATACACCGACGTCGTATATGATGGCCGTAGTTTTGGCTGGCCGCACGATTAGTTTTTCGTCACCTTTTACTGTTGTTACCAGCATACACACGGCAGTATCGATATTTACGCTCTGTTTACGCGTACAGCCACTCGATATGCAAATCGCAAATATGCACGCGCCCCTCGCGATATTTCCCAAATGGCTCTTTCATGCAAAATACGAGCGGCTGTTATTATTATGATTATTGTTATTATTTTGCTCTCCTCGCAGGATCCCGGGCTGATTGAAAATATTGGTATGCGCGAGAAAGAGAGATGCAGGCGCACCGAGAAATTGAGCTTTGCAATGCTTCCTTTGCCTGCGTGTCCTATAGATGTATATGGTATAAGACGGGGAATTCCCGGAAAAATCGCTGGAAAGTCGAGGATTCCTCGGCCGGTTATATCCCCGAGACTTTTTTAAATTCAAGTATGCATCGATCCGCGACTTTTTCGAAACTATCCGCAGATTCAAAGGTCCAAACTATTCGAACAGAAATTATTCGTAGGTTGGATATAGTGAAAAGCGGCCGAGTGTGTGTACGGAGAGGCTAAGGCCGATATTTGCGATTCCGACGCGACCGAGAGCCGCGTCTCGCAATTTCCACCTCAAAGATCATCGCTCTCGTAGACTTTCCGAGGCCGACCCGCGATTTTCGATTATCGACCAACTCCGCGCGCGCATTGAATTACCCGAGAGTTGTGCGGTTTCACGTATTCGCAAATATAACATAAATTTCCCGTTGCAATCTCGCACTCCAACAGCCCGAAATAAAAATAAGCACAACCCCAGCGCAAAAAATGCCTTTCACACCGCAAACGCAATTTCAAGAACCGTCGTCGCGCGTCCAGAATCTAAAAGAAAAATCTCTCACCCAAAAGCAACCGCGGTATAAGTAGTCTCCACTTCCTGCCTAGTTTGTCGCTCCAGCACCTTTCCTCGCGGAAAACTAATTACCTAGCCGGCCGTTCAGCAGCGGCAGTGTGCGGGGGTGTAAAGGGGGGGGGGGTGTAGAGAGCTTTTCCGCACAATGCGAAATAGGTCATTTTGCACCGCCCGCGCTAAGACGTGCTTAAGCGGCCTCGCGTCGAGTAGTATACAGCCGGCGGCCGACGATTTTACCTTGAGAGGAGGAGAGGGAAAGTTAAAGGGGAGAAAGACGGCGCAGGAATTCTCGCGGAGTAGCGAAGAGGATAGAACGCGGAGAGAAAAAATAAAATGAGCGGAGAGAAAGACCGAGGGAAAGGGAAAGGTTTCTAGGCTCTGCTCACTTGCCGTGTGTTGTACTCGAGAGAGGAGGATTCTCTCTCCGCTGGCGCATTATCTGTGCACCGAGACGATCTCGAGAGTTGGATATATACGTGTGTGTTCTATTCTATTTTTCTGTTTTCTTCTTGCAGCGCTTTTTAGTCCGCGATGCTTTTTTGCAGGCTCGCATATCTTTGTGGGTCAAGATTTTCGAAAGATCGACCCATCGAATTCAAAGATTTAGAAGAAGAAAAGTCATTCGATGCGATCGCCGACACTAGTTCGAAAGTACCGGCCGCGGGATTTCAAGTTCGCAAGAAGAGTCAAACGGAGCGAGTTGCAGCGGTAGCTCGTGTGGTTTTCTCTCTCTCTCTCTCTCTCGTATTTCGTTTCCTCCCGCGCCGCGAGTCTATTACGTTATTTATTATAAGGAAAGCCGCTTTTGAAAATATTTTCCCTGTGTATCTTTTGAAATCCCTTCACTCAGCCGTCGGGCACAAAAACACACGCCGACGAAATTTCCATCGCAAAACAGCAACTGCTGTTATTTCCAAATCGACGATCCACTTTCCTTCCTCTCTCTCTCTCTCTCAACTTTCGCTCGAATTTCCAGCGCATATATATATTTATGTATATATATAGCGCTTCCGTCGCGTCGAAACGACAATTCGAAAACTTTCCGGTCTACATATACATATACGAATCTCTCCCGAGAGGGCATATATCAATCAGCTGATCGACGAGTCGGAAACAGCAGCTTCGCGCTTATATACAGCAGCAGCGTCATCGAAAAACTGAACTATCGCGTGTGTCTCTATTAATGCGCAACGATCGTGTGATTAATCACGCGACGGGCCGGGAGAGTAAAAATCGCGTTTTCAACGTGTCTCGCTGCACGTCGCCGCTCAAAGGAATACGAGGGCGCGTGTATATGCGTGGGCTAATTGCAGCAGCAGCTTCCGTTTGTGTATTTCACGCTGATGGCACTGATTCGACGTGATTATTTCGCGTTGGAATTAATTAAACGATGTACGCTGGGTTTGTGTACACGCAGAGACGTGATTTAATATACCTGAGACTCGCGCGTATCCCGAAAATTAATGCAAAATTAATTAATTTCGCCGGTGAGATTGCGAGAATGCCCCGTTTTCGAAATTAATCGCGAGAGGCACCAAAAAGCCATCGCCTTCCGACGAATCAATCACATCGAATTTCGCTCTATATATATATATAGAGATAGAGAGAGAGAGAGCCATGTTAATTGACGGCTGACGCGCATCGGCTTGCTATAATTATCCAGCTGTCAAATGTCGCGCGAGTCTATAGTCGAGAATCGAATTCGCTTTGTGAAACGCGATTATATTTCGCGTTCTATATTTCTAGGCGGGAGTTTTGAATTTTCCCCGTCGCGCTGCTCCGATTGCCCTGTTGCTCCTCCTCGATGTTGATTATCGGATTATTAATGCATATGCATTAATCTATATCGCTCGGTTACACGTCTGTATACAGAATATGATTTACGTCGTATAGAGCCAACTCGTAGATTGAATTATTTTACACATTGTTACGATTAATCAGACTTTGATTCGAGCGATAATATGCGCGATTAAATTTCGGCGATATGTATGATTGACGCGCAGCTGATAAATTAACCGCCGAACAACAATGGAATTCCTTAAAACGACTCCATCGAAAGGTCTTGAAGTAAAAAAAAACAGACTCACGGGCGCCAGTACACACGGAAACGCGAATTAATCGCTCGCTATCCTTTCGACGGAGAATTACGCGGCGATTGTTTCGCAAGCAGCGCCGCCTATAAATATCCTCTCGGCAACCGCCTCACTTTCATTGTGCAGCGCCGCTCGTTTTTTTTTTAATTTATCGACTGCAGCAACAGCAGCAGCTCAACGGCGGCGGCACTTTCTCTCTCCTCCTCCTTCTCTCCGGCTTCAGAGTCGCCGTGAGAACTCGCGCAAAGAATGTGCATTCCGCAGTGTTTAATTAATATATTATATCTGCATTGGCGCAGTGGTGTAGAGCGAATTTATGGACTCGATGGTTATAGGGTTATTTAATCTTCGGAATTTTATACGGGATTATTATACACTTTCCGTTATTAAATTCGAATGGGATTTGCTCGAGACTTACATCGTGACATGATTTCATGGTTGTTGTTCTGATATCATTAAGTGGGCGGTGTTATGCTCGTATACGCTGATAAACTGTTGATGAAAACGAATACAAATTTTTCGTTGAAATTAAAAGTTTCCTGCACGAGCTAATTTGACTGGTTGTTATGTGTGTTATAAATGGGCATTTTTAGTACTCTGACTCTTCATCGGACTGTTTGCCTACGATATGCAATTTTTAAATAAGATCTAACCGTCAAATGCGTATAATAACGTAAAACACCGATTCCTCGACTTTCAGGTACTCCATAGTTTGCTAAAAACTATCAATGCTGTTGGTCCGCATGTGAGAATCCGTATCAAATTTCTTTGGCCTATATAATTTCTATTTCAGAAAGGAACTTTACTTTCGAGTCGATTATATTCCATTGCGATTCGCAGTAAACTTCCCCGGCCCCGTCATCAACTCCACATTAGCACCTCCATCGTCTTGCGGAATTAATTTTGCGTCAAAGTTTGCCGAACGCGCGCACGTGGCACTATTCTGGAGAGAGAGAGAGAGAGAGAAATCAGTCGCGAGGCGTATAATGGACCGCCGCGACAATTTCCTCTGTATGCACAGTGTGTATATATATATATATATATATGTATATATACACAGACTCGACCGCGATTGTCTCGCTGTTTGTAGCGAGAAACTCCTGCCTGGGGTGTTGATTTGTATATGTATATAGTACGCGAATCGACCTAATTTTACTGTCTATACGATTCAATACAATATATATCATAGAAAAAAAGTAGAATTTATACACCGATTTCCATTGTCCGGCTTTTCCAACAAACACTTTGCTCTTGAACCATACTGTTTATTATACATACATATAAGCTCAGGCGCTAGCTCGCAACTTATTCAGAATATACACGTGATACATCGTAAACGCCTATCTCTCAGAGAGCTCTGGCTCTGCACAATCAAAGGGGGTATTCATGACTTCTCTCGCTCGTACGTATATACCTATATATTTATCCTTTGATTTCCTTCTTCTATCTCCGTCTGCACCGAGCTTCCGCTCGTCTTGGCCCCGAGGGAGCAAAACGTATCGGTACACGTCACGAGAGATGGAAACAGGGGATGTATATTGTTTTACGCTCTTGTATCCTTACCTGTGAGTTTACGAACAATATATTGAAAAAACATCTCTCTAAAATCTCATTCCAAAACAATAATTTCCTTCCCGAAGACAAATCAATTCTCCCTCGCTCGTTCGACCGAAAACAAAACGAAACACACGACGTAACCTCGAGGATGATAAATCTCTTCTCTCACACTCCACTCGTGTCTATATACTTCCGAGAGTCAAAAAGAGAACCGACAGCTCGAACAGACAGCCGATCGACGCTTTACCCGCCAGAGCTCTCTCGCGCGCTAAAAAGCATACAGCACAGTGTACTACTCTCGCAACGCAGTAACACATACGAGTGATTCGCCCTCTTTTCCTCACACACATATCGCACCTCGTGTTATCCGCGAAATAATTCATGGTACGACGAGACTCACTTTTTTTCCGTTTTGTCCGTAACCGCGTTAAGTGCTCTGGATTCACTGATGCACATTCCAGAGGAGGCAACAAGAAGATTCTCATCTCCTATACCGCGACGTTAGACTCCATCTCGAGTTACAGCTGATGCGGCTCTTAATCAGCCTTAAAACGCGTTTAATCGCGACCTTGATATAACACACTGCACACCATATATAATATCCGTTCTCTACTCGCGCGCAGCGTATCGAGTAAATTCAGAGAGAAAGACTTATAACTCGAGGGCAAATTACCCCGTAGCTTCGTTGTAATTTGAATAAATTATTAGTCGAGACAGGAATAAAGATAATACGTCCTTTTATAAGGATGTATAATGAATACATTAATTCCGATCTTTTCTCTCCCTCTCGCTTCAGATATGTATATAGAGGGGTTCGTACATTAACGGCAACTCGTTACCACTTTATCGCGGCAGGTGCGCAAAAATCTGCGTATACGCGTGTATAGATACATCCAGCTCGAGGCGCAGCTGCATTATTCAGGAAAACTCCTCATAAAAAATACAATCAAGCCTCGACGGTCTGGATACATTATTCGGCCGCGTAATCCTTATCTGCACCACAAAGCAGACACGGATCCATCGACGCGCGTCTTTTTCTACTCCTCGAGAGATCTGACTTGCAGATTTGCGAGCTAGAGGTGCGCTGGTGGTCTCGATGCAATTTTAAACACGTGTCCCCCCCCCCCCCCCCCGACGTTGTATTTGTCTTCTTTTACCCCCCTCTTATAGCGTATATACATGCATACTCGCGCTATACACTGGGGGACGTTTAGGGCTACATTATTCAGGACTAGTTTAGGAGACGACTTCGATTTATTGATTGTTGCGCGCGAAAACCGTATATGAGTCGCTGACGTAAAAGTCGTAGTGACGTGTGCAAAGTACGCGATAAACAAACGCGACGAGCTTTAAAAAGCTCAATTAACTCGCGACTCTCTGTGCTGCTACTCAGTTTCTTATTTACGCGCGAGAGAATAGCGTGCGTGTGTATATTACGTGATAGACTCGTAAAAAATTCTTCCCCCCCCCCCCCCCCTTTTCTTTATTGCGGCATTTTTATATACGCAGGGCTTTTTGAAAGCCCGAATAAGTGGGCACTTTATACATCGTGAAGCTGCTGGCGTATATGCGCGTTATATTATATATATATATATATATATGTACGGTGTATTATATATCCCTAAGGAAACAGTTTGAGTCCAACGAAAATTTTATGACGTTTGAGCTTGACTTGAATAAGCGGAAGTTTTATACCGACGAGGAAGAGAGTTTACCTTGAAAATTGAAGCTTGTCTTTTTCTTGTGTATACTTATACAATATCCATGGTAATTGACCGCCTTAATAGCCTCGTGGCGTATAAATAAAACAATTTCTCCGTGAAAGCTCTCTTACGCCTCCGCGTCAGTTGCAGCTATATGAGGAAATCCGTAAAAAACAATCAGTTAGCGGACACACCTGCTACAAAAAAAATTTTAAAGGCTATCTAGAACACTAGAAAAATAATAATCCTCCGAAATATGTGAAATCATTTATGAAATCAGAACAAACCATTTGAAATCTACAATCATTTGTACCCTATAACACAGAGTGAATAGCCCCTCGATTCAAATTACACCAAAAGTAGCACATGTTCAAGAACGTACTTATTTCTATCGTTGGAGTGCGTAAACGAAAATCCAACTAGTCTTCAGAACATGGATAAAATAATCCCAGAGATTTATCACTTAATTTTTTTTTTAATCGGGTGAGCTCATTAACTGAATGTTTTTTTTTATGAATTTAGCTATATATGTATAACGCACAGCGTCGAGATGCAGCAATTCACAAACGACGGCCTCCTGTCCGCATATTTGAATTGGTGCATATATATAGAGTGAGAGAGACTGTATAGCACAGCTCAAACAGGGAGAGAAGCAAAGACAAATAACTTGGCCGCCCCGAGAGAGAGAGAGAGAGAGAGAGAGGAGAGAGAGAGAGAGAGAGAGAGAGAGAGAGAGAGAGAGAGAGAGAGAGAGAGAGAGAACAAATATCAGACACCGGAACCTGCCACAGGACAAATATACGCGCAAGCGCTCGCGAGACACTTTGAATAGTAGTCGTGTTGACGTGTGTATGTGTAGCCATAGGAAGCTGGCCAAATTTGGTGGTATAGGTGTACGTAACCGCCTGAGGGGGAGTTTGGCCAGTCTTAATTGCTCGGACGACCGGCGCTCCTTTGACTTTCTTCGTGAGAGAGAGAGAGAAAGTTTGTTCGTTGCGGCACTCGATGAAACGAAAGGTTCTCGAGTGCGGCGGCTTGTTTTTGTTTATCAAATATTGTACAATATACGTAAGAAATAATAAATTGCTTTTAACTTTGAGCGGGCTCGTAATTTTATATTTACATTCTCTTCGAGCTTGTATAAGCTGTGTTGAGTAAAAGTGAAAAAAATCCATTTAGTATAACAGTGTACTTAAAAATTTGCATTTAGCTGACGTAAAAACAGCTGCTGTACTTTACTACATTTAATAAATTAATTAATTTTATACACTTAGAAAATGAAGTTGCAGTACATAATTAAAGTTGCATAAAAAACGGCTCTACTGTGCGCCCCATTGTAATTGAGGGGTTAATAAAGATTAAACGTCCGGAGTGTATGTCTGTGTTTCGCTCCACTGAACTCTCTCTCTCTCTCTTTCTCGCGACTGAAACAATGGCCAATGGGATACGGAAATAAAAGCGTTGGGAACTTTTCGGGTTGCGTAATTGCAGTGCTCTCTGTATTTCGTCGTCTGCCTAGTTCGAAGGGGACAATGAGAGAATTTCGTAGAGGATTTCGCGCTCGGTTGATTAATTCGATGCGACGCAGTTTGTTGCTTTCAACAAAAAAAAGAGCGAGAGAGAAAAGGACAGAGATAAATGAATGAAGGGTTACGTCGCTGCAGCTGCATCAACGTGAATGGAATATCGAGCTCGATTTTTCAATTCCGCCAAGACTTTTATGGGACGACGACGTAGTCGGGACGGGGGAGACTTAATCACGAGCAGCACAATGGACTGGCCGGGGGAGAAAAAGAAGAAGAGCGTGATCATCTCCGTTACATCATAATCCACCGACGACGACCAGGAGGTTATTAAAATCCCCGGCAGAAAAAAAGTCCGTTGCGAAAAGTTTGACGTTGACCAAATCCCAACGTGTATGTGTGTGTGTGTCACCCGAGCCAAATTGAAAGTCTGCATCAAGACGCTTAATCCGGTGAGAAGGAAGATCTCGCGAATTATTCAGGGAGAATGAAGATTGGATGTATAGTGCGCAAAGTTATTGGCCGGTCAATCCCCTGAGGAGGGAGAATGAGAGGATCGATCGATCCGTTGTGTTGTGTGACGGTCGAGTGGCCCTTTCTATCCAGGGGATGACTGTGTGCGTCCTTGATGCAAAGGATTAGGATCTTCCGAGCGCGGGGTTGATGACTGGGCGGAAATTTTGTTTATATTGGATCGGATTTTGCTGCAGTCTATCCTGGGCTAAAATCGATTTTCACCTTACGAGAGAGATTACACTCGCTGCTGTATGAGGATTCCGTATAATTCGCGTCAGCTGGTTTGTGTGCTCTGAATCGTACAGCAACCGGATCCGAGTGAAGAAAAGAGCGATGTTAATTTTCAATAATAAACATCGCAAACGCGACGCGCCATTCGTCAAAGCTCCTCGTTAATATTAATATCTTGCGCGCTAACGAGTCCCATTTATTTCCTCGCGCGTTCCTCATGCGCAATGCACTCGTTTTCAATAATTCTGCAACAGCTGCAGAATTATCATAATTTCACACGCGCGGTCGCGCCCAGCAGCCGTACGCTAAATCTTTACCGACCGCCGATATCCAATTATCTCGCTCGATGCGCTCGCATGATTCCGAATTAGCTGCGGTAATCCAACGTTGTTCGACCTGTTGGGGAGTAAGAGTTTCATTACCGGCTGCGACGCTGTTCATGCGCATCATGTTTACATCGAAAAACTACCGCGGCGGTTTTGTAATAAATAAGCAATCACGTCGTCCTCGTAAACGAAACTTTACTGCGAGGAGGACAATCGCGTCGATTTTAATATTATACTTTAATTCCTCGTAAAGTCCTTCTTAATTTGAGCCTCGATGCGCGAAAAAATGCATATAAACTCGCGTATCGCCGGCAATTATCTCTCTCTTACTTTCAAAAAGAAGAAGCCTTACATGTCTCGGGCATTGTTTAACGACTGCCGCAAAATCTGAAAACGCATAATATATACGTATACATCGCAGAGTTTAATTAAAAAATTTTTAACGATCCTCTCGTTATCGAGATTTAATTAGGAGCGTCGTCATTCTCGTCGTGGGGCTTCCCGAATTGTATGAGCCGGAAAACCAACGACGAGTGAGGTTGTGACCGCTAACTTGCTTTTATATATATATATATATATATATACGTCTATAAATACAGACCACACGGCGAAGTTCTTCGGATAGGACGACGACGGACAAGTTTCGCCGACGGCTCATTAGTGTTTTATTTCCGCGGCGACGGAAGTTGTAACGAGAGAGGGAAGTTGATCTTATATATATATATCTAGGTTTGCGCCCGAAGGCGCCGGTCTTTGAATCGAGCTGCAGTTTTTTGTGTGTTCGAGTTTTGATCTTGAGAGGCGAGTATTGTATAGTTGGCTAATTAATTTCGGGAAGTTTTCAAGCTATTACGTTGTTGTTTTTCGAAATTATCCGATTACAGAAGTGAGTTATAAATAGAACTTATTCGGCAGCCTTTTGATCTTCGTTATATACCTGCGACAAGATAAAATCGTCACGTCTCGAGAGTAGAAGAAGAAGAAGAAAACCCTCGACTCATCATCAGATATACGTCGGCGACACGTCCAGCTTTTCACTCTCATCTACGGCCGTCTCAATAAATCCCGCTAATAATGACAAGCCGGGAAATTAGAGGCGCCTCTGGTAATAACCGGCTCTTTTTCCTTTCTCTCTCTCTCTCTCTCTCTCTCTCTCTCTCTCTCTCTCTCTCTCTCTCGTCCCGACTGAAAACGAGTCGGATGTGTAATATCGTTCTTTCGGATCTATAGTCCTCTCATCGAGGAATTCTTTCGGATGATAATCTTCTCGAGGATTTTGGGTTATTGAGTGCGATTAGGCGTTAGAAAACAATTATAAAAAAAATGTTTCTCCTCCCCGTATTTCTGGGTCATGTCGGGAGAAACTCATGAATGCGATATCCCCTTTGCTCTCTCTCTCTCTCTCTCTCTCTCTCTCTCTCTCTCTCTCTTGGCTCGTCTAGCAACTATTCCGCATCAAGAATAAAGGAGGGGAGAGAGGGAGGGAAATCGGCCCGACATTCCAAATAGTTAGGCGATGCAATTACAGTTGAGGGGCAATATTCGCCAAAGGACGATCAGCCGATTGCTGCCGGATGACGGAACGTGTCGTGGTTATATATATACAATTGACCGTAACTACGATTCGCCTCATCGGAAATTCGTATTTGCGCTGACGTAGGAGAAAAATTGATTAAGCACGTTCGTTTCACTCGCTTATAAATATATGCATTGTATTATATATTCAACAACATTGTACGACCGCTTATAATAATGAACGACGAACAAATTTATTCATCGTCGATTATTCGATCGAAATGAAAAAGAAAATTTTGATGCGCGTACACCTTGAAAAATTCAAATCGGCAATTAGCGACACCCTGCAGATATCCGGCCCGTTTTTCTCCCCTACAGGATATTGGAAAAAATTCCTCCATCGTCGTCGTGTCGCAGAAAATTCGCTCGTAAAAATCATTATTAGCATTCGCCCGCAGCAGCAGTTTCTCCTCCGAGTATAATAGCTGCAAAAAACGAAATTTCACTGAATATATATACATATTCACTCGACTGCAGCAGCCGGTGCATCTCTCTCTCTCTCTCTCTCTCTCTCTCTCTCTCTCTCTCTCTCTCTCTCTCCGCCTCTCACTTTCCTCGTCCGTCTCTCTCGCTCTCGTCGGAATGTGGGCGGTCGGCTGCAGTGCCAAGTGACGGCTGCAGAAGAAGAAGAGAAGATTCGGCCGTGGGAAAAGACCCGTAAGAAGGATGAGAGTATCAAAAGCCGAGCCGAGGCTACCTGCTGCAGCATCTCTGTTTCCTGTCTTTCTTCCCGCCGCCGCAGCCGCCGTCGCTGCTGTTGCTTTCCACGATTGTATATATACTATTGTTCGTTCTCTGCTTCTTCTATTTTCGTGCGATGCAGAGAGGTGGGGGCGCAGTTTTTTTCTTCTTTCTGGAGGCTTTTTTCGACTCCGGCTCTGTCGCGGAGCTGCAGTTCTCCCCGGAAAAGCCGGAGGCTAGTACTGTGGATTCGAGTGGTTCTTGTGTTTCTTTTACTTTTTGCGCATGACTCGGCGCTGTGAGATGCGTTTCCGGGAGGCGGCTTCCGGTCGGCAGGTGAGTCTTTTTCAGCAGCACAGATTCTGCACTGGTGTGTATCGCTTTTAATTCTTGTGTATAACGGGGATGTGAAACTTTTCGGCAAACAAAAACTTGCAAATGCAAATTTTCAAACAAGCTGCGCGAGAATTTATTCTTTGCGCACTAAGTTTGCAGAGAAAAACAAAGATTCGCTTATATAGTTCGTCCGCAGACGTCTGGATAAAATTTTTTTTTAAACACGCCGACTCGTACCCATCTTGGAAAATTTTTTTTTTAACTCCGTGTATATATATATTTACGAAAGCAAAGCTCCCGACAAGCAGCGGTGGAAACGAGGCGAGTAAAAAGCAGGTTGTCGTCTGATATATCGATCTGATAAGAGCTCTACATGCCTATAGAAGACCGTGAATTTTTGTTCTTCTTTGAAAAACCTCTTGTTCATATATATACAAGCGCGCATGCATAATATGACGTGTAATAATGTATATGTAGCTCTCTCTCTCTCTCTCTCTCTCTCTCTCTTTGTGTATACGTGCGGTCGCGTAACCTGTTGTCAAGCCGGCTTTGCGGTCTTAATCGATGAACAATGGGTCGCCTCGTGTGTGTGTGTGTATGTCTCTCTTGCCAAAGTGGGAGATCAGAGCTGCTGCTGCATATAGAGGGTTTGAAGGGCTAGTGACTCTTGACTTCGCTCACGTTGATCGAGGAGAAGATGGCGATTTCGAGTGGGTACTTAGTATAAAGCTCGTAATTTTAGAATAATGCATTTGCATGATGTGGAGGAAGATGCAGTCGAGTGTTATTTTCAAATCGGAAGCTCGACCTAGATTTTTTTAAGCGGACGACCACTTCGCCGTTGAATTTACGAAGCGCGACTTCTCTTCCATCACAACGGAGGAGGAAAAAAGATGAAGGGAGGCGAACAAAAACCAGCGAATTAAAGGCAAAGAGCGAATCCAAGTATATATGTATACCAAAGACAAACAGCGAGAGAGTCGCGAGCGCAAAAAGCAGTCCGTTATCATTTTCACGGGGAACTGTGTGTATATATACTATATAGTCACCTGCGAGGTATATCGATTATGCTCGACGAATCGACAATTATACGGCTTTATTTACTCTCTTTCAGAGATTCTCACTCCCACGATGTTGTTCTTCATCTCCCTCAACGTTTTTTTTTTCATTCGATTCGAAAGCGAGAGGAACCGATTTTTTCAAGAGAAAGTGCGTTTTAGAGGAATAAATCGATTCGTCACGTCTACTTTCCTCGATTATTAGAAAAAAACTAATCTCGATCACGTATTTTTGGAACGACTCAATGCGCGGTAGATCAGATGTGCACAGACGGATGCGCAGAAGATCGAAACTTCTCTTCCGCGCTTGGACATGCAATACTGTTCGTGCCTCAAGAGGATTCAACCGAAGTGAGTTCGGTAGATTCAAAGTTTTTTTCCCGTTGTATAAACGCGGAAAAGGAAAAAAAAGCTGCGCGGTCACGCACGTAATCTCTCGCTGAAATTTTCGCCTCAGTATGTAGTGCAATTAGTATAGCAGTGAACACGCTATCTCGGCATCAGAGCCGCCTCCTCTGCTGATAATATGGATTTTTCATACGTCAAAGTCGAAGTGAATAGTGTTTATCGTGATTCAACGCGATGCCGTATCATATAATTTACCCACGGAAAAATTATGTGAATAAGCAAGTTTTCCACACCAAAAGCCCTTTTCTAGATTTTACCCTCACCGTTCGATATCTATATGTGCAATGAAGCCCCGCACGTGTATGTGTGTAGAGACCCCTTGAATCCCATTACAGTCGAGGTGGCGCTAAACTCACTACCGTTAATACTGGCATCTCATACACTGAGAGAAGCATTTCTTTACTATAAAGATATCATTCGTTAATAGTTAATACGCCAACTTAATACGCTATTATTGAAATTTAATTGCATTTTCTAGTATGCACAACTAACTAAAAATGTAAACACAAGTATTCTTCATATTGATATATAGTTTAAATTTAGTAGCAGTTCTAAAGTTAATAAATTAAAAATGCCGATTCTAACCTCTTTTGTTCACGCATAACCATTTCTCAAATATAAACTTCACGGCTGCATTCAAACTATGTAATAATGTTAACAATACTTTTCTTTACATTTTTAGTTAGTTGTGCATACTGGAAATTGTAATAAAAGCTCAATAATAGTGTATTAACTATTAACGAATGGTTTCTTTATAATAAAGAAATACTTCTCTTAGTGTATATATATAATACCTACACACACACACACACACACTAGAGCTCCGCCTTTACAGTTCTAAACAACGAGTTCAGTAGTCGAGATGACGATGTGCTGCGTGATTTTTGTCATCGACAGGTATACACTGTTGCGAAAGTTTATAAACTAGAGCCGCGTCGTCAGCGCATCAAAAGGTACTACATTCTTATGATTATGATCCATCGCGACTTTTACCTGCCGCTGACGGGTTAATTACACGGACCGAAACAATTCTCGGCTCTCCATCGTCGATATATATATATACAAGCTCCCTGTCGCCACATAGCGGAATGGCGGCTCCTGTTTCGAAAAGTCAGCATAGAACACGTTTATACATATATAAGCGGCGACGAGAACAGGGCTTCCACGATCGCGTGCTGTTGGCCTGTCATGTTCCTATGGTAACGCGCGGCCGGTGCTGCCTGCTCAATAAGCCCTGAATTATGAGTTAGTCCCCAGGCGCGAGCCGCACCCGTCGTTTCAACTATTATTACCAGTGCAGTCTAGTTCCTGGACACACATACACGTGTGTGTACGTTTGTGTGTGTGTGTGTGTATGTGACCGCGTGAACATGACGGATACCGCGGAATCGTAGACGTGGCTTGTTCGCGGGTATTTGGCGTGTGACGTCGTACTGTGCTCATATATATATACGTGGATTCGTCGCGGAGATTTCGCGGAACATCATGGTATGTGTGTTTTGAATTTCCCGCGAAAAGGGATAGATGCCGTTTTCTTAGAACAATCGTAATTATACATCGCGTAATACGTATACAGAAGTAATCGCATTAACAAAACGTTCGTTCGACTATGCGGCGCGTAGACATCGTTAACGCAACACCAAAGCGTCCTCATATATACTTACCTATATATGTACAACGGTTGGGCGCCAATTACGCGTGTATCATCACGCACTGTACTATGCGTCCGCAGCGCAAAGTAAATTTCAAATACCCTCAATTAAACTCTCCTCAAAGTTAAATCAAACCGCAGACACACACTAAGCTGTCTCCGACATTACGCGAAATTTCTTTACAGCGCTTAATTAATTATTTAGACAAATAC
The DNA here is from genome assembly GCA_020010945.3 of Muscidifurax raptorellus. Taxonomy (NCBI): domain Eukaryota; kingdom Metazoa; phylum Arthropoda; class Insecta; order Hymenoptera; family Pteromalidae; genus Muscidifurax; species Muscidifurax raptorellus. The sequence continues at coordinate 44,663,906 of CM052077.1, read as the reverse complement.
ACGCGACACTCGTGCGCGTTTCGAATAATAAAAGCAGCGCGCGGAATCCTCTCTAGACGCATATGCTATATACATTCTGTCTCTCTTTCTTTTTTCCTCTTCAGGACATCAATCATATAGTCTTCGCGTCGCGGTTTTTACACTCGAAGACACAAGGAGAGCCACCGCACAGCTTCCATTTGTCCTATGTCGCTCGCAAGAGAGTAAAATTGACGTCATCCTTCAAAGAACCTAACAACCATACATATATATATAAGATACACTTTTCTACGGATACATAAGCGGCTGAGGCTAATTGAATGGCTCGAGTCATTATAGAGAGACGCTGCGAAGAATGAACGGCAGCGGCATATGAAACCCCCCTCCGGAAAAGTTGCGCTCGCAGCTATATAGCGAGTTACTCTCTGTATGGGATTATGTTTCCAAGTCGAGCAAGAAGTTGAACTCGAGTAAAAGGAGAGAGAGGAAAGGATGTCGCGTAGTCGTATTGAACACATTTTCGTAGAAAATCAATGTTACTCCTCGGGAGATTTACGAGCTCGTATATAGTCCTCGACAATTGTGAAGGGCTTTATGGAGACTGTCACGGAATGCAAATTGACTCGTGCACTTGTAATAATACCCCCCTATGATGATGTAGGCGTATATAAAAGACTATTTGTTTTCGCTCGGCTACACACACGCGCGCGCGCAGTATTATAGGCAAAAAGAAGATCGAGCGTATATGTAATATATCGATCGCGTCTTAAAAACCGCGACCCGAATGCGTCACTCTTATCTTGAGAGAGAGCGAGAGAGAGAAAGAGAGAGAAGTTTCGATTGGCCCGTAGCAGCAGCAGCTTTTTCCACGACTCACGCATACACAGAAGACGGGAGAAGGGAACGCGGGAATCGCTGACTTCCTTCTCTCGCGTGTGCGAAACAAAGAGTAGTAGTAGTAGGTATAGTGACGATGGATTCCCTCCGGGTTTTTGCGCGCGCTTTTCAAAGCTCCTTTTGTTTTTCTCCCGCGACTAGTTTGTTCGCTTCTCGGTTTCTTAACTTCTTAATTTATTTCCCTAACGGCCTCTGCCGCTGTAGCTCTTCGGGGAACACGCGGTGCACATTTGTTCCTCAGCAAGAGATAGAGAATGTTTTATATAAACACGAGTATGAAGAAATTCGCGGTATCATTACATCCAGGCCATATCCGTCAACGGTCTGTCAAAAGAAGAGGCCGACGTTCCCACGGTACACGGTATTATCACAGCTTCGCAGCAACAAGTCCCCGCAGTCCTCTCGATTTTTGCCGGCGCGGCGCCAGCCCACCACCGGCCGAACAAAAACCGCCTGCGTTGATCATACGCGAGAGAGAGAGAGAGAAGCTGACGAGCAACAAGTCCTTCCCTGCTATATATACTACCTCAACACAGGGCGACGTGCCAACAGCAGCAGCGGCCGATTGAGACGATTGCTCGACTCTCGGGATAAGTTTTATCGGGGATAGAGCTGCGGTGTAATTGATCACGCTGGGTGATAGGAAAATTCAAAGTATCGTAATATATATTATGCATAGTATTTCGTTGGTAGGTTTGGTCGACAGCGCTTTAAAATGCAAATTGAAACTAAATTGACACGTTCAACAAACGTAATAATGATTATTATTGGGAAAATTTCTCTTGTATATGCATACTTTTAAGTATATAAAACTACACTGAAATCCATATAGATGCACAATAACTAATCCAACTCCACGTTTTTTTGTTTCAGGTGAGTGTCCGCATACAGCACTACTCCCGGTCAGTAATTGGCCCATATAATCGATCGGCACATAAGCCGCTTCGCCATATCCATCGACCAAAACAAAACAAAAGCAGTCGCACACACGTGCATATAAACAACGAGAGAAAAAAAAACGACAGCACGTAGAGCCTCGTTAGGCGCTTTTCTCTCTCTCTCTCTCTCTCTCTTCTGCAGCGCAGAAGAACCGCTTTCATCGAGCGCATATAACAATGCGAAAATACAGTTATGCTCGCGCGCTCGCTGTAATTGCTGCATTACGTGCCTTATGCAAGTAATTTTGCACGCTCTGCGCACGCGAATTATCGTATAGCCCCCCCCCCCCTCCTATATAACTATATATACGTCTGTCTGTATGTTTCTTCCTTTTGCTTTGTAAATATGCACCAGCTCGTGCGTGTTATTCTTTTTTTGGAGCAACGTTATTTTTAAAAGGATTTAATCGCGATGCGGCTCAAGCCATGTTTGTATACCAGAAGGATGATGTTTAGCAATTATATAAATCCTATGCGAGTCTCTAGTTACACTGAGCGAGGATTTTTGAATATGCGATATTTGTGCGTATCTATAATTAAACGTGAAATCTACCTTTCTTTTGAGAAAGAGAGAAAAGCACGTTACGTCTTGATAATTAAAAAAAAACAAGAAGAGACAAAAAAATTCGTTAGATTTCTTCAGTAGCGTCGTTCAAATAAATTCACAGAGAAAAATCTCGAGAATCTTTCCCTATTCACGGCAAAATCGATCTTTATCTCTCCGCGCACAATTCCGTCAAGCGTCGTCGGCTGCTCTATTATACAGCGACGCGCCCTTCGGCATTAGGGACGGTAAATTAATGCGGCCGGGCATATAGTCTCTACTACTACACTACTACCACTGAGAGAGAGAGACGTTAATGTAATAATCGCCGACCGCCGCTGGGGCCATTTCGCATAAGTGCGCCAATCCGATGAAGCGCCACGGCCTAACTGTACATATCTCTCTCTCTCTCTCTCTCTCTCTCTCTTGGCAATTTATGCGAGGCTTGTTTTACGAGGGGACGACTGTGTGTGTATGTATGTGTGTGTGTATAATACCGCTGCTTTTTATTTTCGCCTGTTGCGCGATGATTGACACTGTTGCTTCGATCGACGCTAGGGGGCGCTGCTATTATTTTTTCGTAACGTCCACATAACATCCGTGAAATGTTTGACGAGTCGCGTATTTCATCGACGCGATTTTACGAGCTTATTGTCTCCTGATTCATTAATGAGGGGTACAATAGCACACCGCACTCTTCCTCCGTATAATATATTAAAATTTAACGCCTCGTCGTAAACATCCATGAGAACCGCGCGACTTTCACCAAAATCCTCCGTATACAAGACTGCGCATTCACCAATTACTTAGCGTCTATATTACACACATACAGAAATTGTGCGCATATATATATAGGTACGAAGTGGAGACTTAACCGTTGCGGCTCTCGGCGTGAAAAATCTGCCCTCGCACGCGCGTGGGCAGCTCCTCGGACGCGGAAAGGAAACGGTAAGCGTCGGCGCGTTATCGGAGCGGAGATGGCGAGACTCGTTGAGTCAGGTGCAGTGCGGTTGCTCGAGCGGAACCGTTACGGCTCGTATAAGGGCCAACTGCTGCAGGAATCGGAGCTCTGTGTGTATGTGTGTATATATACACAGACGCGTTGGCTTGTATATACAGCCTTGCTTTTTTTTGCTTACTTTATTAAAAACTCGAGAGAACGAATCGCGTGGGAGAGTACATTGTAGGTGTCAATTCCGCTGTATCGATATATCAAAGTGTACACTAATAATCTTGTAATATACACCGCACTGTGTGCGAATGTAAAACGTCGAAGCAATTCATCTTCCGACTCTCTCCCTCTCTTCCTCTTACGTAGTATCGCCGCGAGTCTATATATATTATAATGGATGTAAGCTATATAGGAGAGTTATATCGAGGAAGTTTGCAGTCCTCGAATCAATTCCACACAGGAGGAGTTTCCAGAGAGCGCGATATCTTCCGCTTTCTTGCGTCGCACGCGGCGACCTCCATTATGCAATATATATATATATATATATATATATATATATATATATTTCGACCGAACCCGATGCATCGGCTTTTATCTGAAATATTACATCAAACTTCACGCTGTATTAAATACTCGAACCGCTCGCTCGTGCGAGATGGAAAGACGAAAATAGCGTAGAAAAAAAAGGTGAAAGCGTCGCAGAAATTAGGCGTCGCGATGACAAAAAAAAAGTCCCGGAAGTCCCTTAATTGGAGAGTCGGCGGCGGCACTCGTCGTGGCCCCGATCCCGGAAAATACAGCCGATGGGCTGCCGCTGCTACTGTTATACACTGACTCTCGCGTTTTCTCTCTCTCTCTCTCTCTCTCTCTCTCTCTCTCTCTCTCTCCACGCCCTTTGCCCTCCCGGTTTACGAGGCATAATTAACACCGCGACTTTCCGTCGTTGTACACCTCGGATAATTCAGTATCTCCCGAACGCACGATTCCCCGCGTATACATTAGTCCAAAAATCAAAAGCCAGCTCTCTCTCTCTCTCTCATCAGCAACAAATGAAGCCCGCTTGCACAAAGCGTCGCACCCCAATAAACCAGCCCGAATTCCTGCATCCCGTGCATCGGTACCCCCACCGCGACTCTGCGCGTGTGTATAAGCGAGTCACCCCTCCGGCTGTTCTATATAGCCACCGGCTGCCGCTCGTGAACTTCCGGCAAGGCTCGGCTGGCTCCGTAGTCGCGTGTACTCTCAGCTCTTTCTCTCGCGGAGAGTCGAGAGTCAGTTCGCCTCCGCGACCCCGAGCCGCCGGTTCGGAGACATATCTCTCTCTCTCTCTCTCTCTCTCTCTCACTCTCTGCGAGTACACGTATTTCTATATATACATACGTTCGCACATATCCATCGCTTCGTCACTCCGCCGGTCTCGAGAAATAGTTCTTAGCTGTTAGGCTGATTCAAACTGTTTTTCCTAACGCTCTTCTACATGCGCGAGTGCCGCAGGTCGGCTGCAGCCTGCGCCGGCGGTAGCGGTACTGCTGCTGCTGCAGGTGCTCCTGATGCTGTGACAATGGAACAGGTGGACAACGAGCTGTCGGATGAGTCCAGATGAGTAAGGCTCGAATTGTCCTGTATTTTTTCTTCTTCTTCTTCTTCTTCTTGTTCACTGATCCTCGGTGTGCGAACTGTGCGCGCGAGTAATCGAGGCGCGATGACGGTTCATTTTCTATGGATAGAACGATAAAGTTCGTGGAAGCGCCTCGATTATAATACGTTAAAGGTTGACGCTTTATCACGGCGCACAGAGCGCACGCCGTGTTTTTGTGCGATCTTTGTTCACGCCTTATTACTGTCTTTATGGAATCCTATATATACTATTTGCTGATCGACCCTGTCTTTTGTCTCTCATGTCTCGCTCTCTATTGTCATCGTAAATTATAAACATCAGTAGCTCCTTGAGAATGGCGCGCTACGTATAAGCGTACAAACGAGACGTGTACATCCGTCGTATGATTTTTACATCGTCTCTGTGACTTGCCTTTGGCTATTGTGTACCGATGTAATTTTTTTTTTTTTTATTTGTTTTGTTCACTCCTCGTGAATGGTCGACCGAAGACGACGAGTTTCACAAGTCTCGAGAAAAGTGTATTATATAATAGCCCCGCGAGAGAGAGAGAGAGAGAGAGAAATAAATCCGGCATACTTTTCACTCTATAATTGGAAGGTCTTAGTCCGGCGGCGAATCGATGAAGAACTTTTTCGATAAGGTTGTTCACCGAGGAGAGCAAACTCGCATAAAGTAGTTGGCGTTTTTCTTGCATTTTTCTGCGCGAACCTCTGCTATCAGCCGAGGCTTAAAAGTTTTTGTGTTTCTCCGCTGCTGGGAGGGAATTTAAAATTTCGTTTAAGTGTCCGCTAAAAGTGCGAGTGTGCGAGTATAACGCAGCGACCGCGCGCTCGTTGTAAGCAAGACGTTTCCTCCGCTTATAATATACTTTACAGCCCCCCGAGTTTAAGAGGAAAACCGCCTTCGGCGCAGTGTGTGTGTGCGACACCGAAAGTTTTAACGCTAAATTCATTACTCGATAATATAGTCTACTACCCTTGCTTTAGCTCCGTTGAGTATATAACGTTTTTTTTTCGCATAACTATATATTCGTGCACAATTATAATTATTTAAGAGAATCTAATACAAGCTCTTTCTATTTCTTTTCTTATCGGATAATCAACACCATTATACCCTGTCAATATTTGCCGCATTTCCATACCTCTATCTCTCTCGCTCTCTCCGGAGATGTATAAGCACAATATTTTCATAATTAGTTAGCCCTGCAGCCTGTCCACAATCGCATTAAATACAGCAGCCTCTATACCGCAGGGTCCATACTACACTCGCCAACATTTCGTCGGATCATAAAAGCCAACTGTGTTATACGCATGCACGGGTTGAGTCTGGCTTTACCTCGAAATCAATGGTTAAAACGACCTGCGGCGAGTTTCGATAAACCGGCATAATTGAATTGATTTATACAGCATGAAATTCAAAGGGGATGTTCGAGCTGAAAAACCTGAGCGACGGATTTTTTATTTAATAAATCGTTCAACCGAAAAAAAATTTCAATCGGACTTTTAGTTTTTCATTGAATTCCAAAATATCAAACACCTGGAATGTAAATTATTTATAAAAACAACAAATGCTCTGAGCATTCATTGTGATCGAAGAGAAAAGGAACACTGCTACATCAGAGCGTAATTATGAATATTTTTCTCGAACCAATCGGCATCTGTCAATCATTAAAGAAGGCATTTGTCATGCTTAAGCGGCTCTGCGCTCTGAATTGAATGAATCAGTTGATTTAGCCAGTTTGTTTCGACAGTCTCGCAATAATAATCGACGCCGCGTTGTTCCGAGAAATCAAACCTCGTCCGATGCTGATCAGCGAAAATCACGTTCGATTTAAATCGCGCAAAATTATTATTATCTTCGACGGCTGCAGCTTTTGCAATAAGCGGCTCCCGGAATATATAAATTTTCATCGCGAATCACCTTCCGCACATCTGAAAGACGCTATATTTCAACTCGCTCTCCTTTCCCACCGGGATGATGCATACGCTTAAGTAGTAGGATGAAGACACTCGGGGGTAATTAGATAAAGAGGTGCGATGATTAGCCTTTGAAAGAGCCCAACCTGATGCGTGTCGTTGACCTTTTCGTGTGTCTGTACACTGTGTACGAGTCCCTTTTTTTTGGTACAGTACACGCAGTAGTGGAATCGGAAAAAAAGCGTTGACGGAGTTTCCGGATAACAGTCTTTTATTGGCAATAACTGCAGACCCTCGCGGTCGAACGAAGCATGAAAATGAAATTCAGCAGAGAACCGACGGCTGTAACGTCGATCTCGTAGGAAATTGAAGTTACAATTATTAATGCTTTTCAGTACAACGTTTCGGATTGGGAACGACGATCGATGTTACATTGCAGTGTATGTATAATATTCTGCGCGATCGTTGCTATTCCACATTATACGCGATATTTAATATTCAAATTTTCGTTTATGGAGGTGGCAACTTTTCAACTGGTGTGTATAAGCGCACTTCTCGAAACTCGAGCAACTTCGTAGTTGGAGGCTGGTATATTACTGTTCCAAAAATCCATTAAGAATTGAGAAACAACGTTGGAATTTTAACGACCAATAAAACTAATTAGAAGCCGCGAGAGAGTATTAAATATCCAGAGGCTAATAACTGCCAAAATATAACTGCCAAAACGATCATCAAACAATCAAGCAACTTTCGTTATTTTATATATATATATATATATATATATATATATATATATATATATAATGCCAAAAGTTGCGAACTGTATTCATTTTACTACGCAGTTTCCCGCAAAATACTGTAAGGTCGAATACGAAAGCAAAGGCGAAAAGAAAATTCATAAAACAAGCGAGCATACGCCTTCATTTGGAGAACATATTCCAGGCACCATCCCATATAATCGCCCCTCTCGTGGAAGCATCGTCGTCGGGATTTGTCCTGGGCTTAGCAACTTTTAAGCCAGCCGTGCATCCGTGCGATATTTCGAGCTCTTCGCTAAAGCGATTATTATTTCGCTGGACTATATACGCTCAGACGGGAATTCACCGTTTCACTTTTTCCAATGGCCATTGTTCGCTTCTCCATAAACACATATACGTATACCCATACACACGCGCACAATCTTCGAAACGCAGTTGTGTGTCTGATTATGGTTATAATATGGACCCCCGGCGTATTGTTCCCTTTCGAGAGACAATAGGAAGAATCCAGTGCACGTATACATGTGCGAGTGTGTTTTGTTTTCACGGGGCCAGAGAATCGCTGTTATATATATATATACTTTATAATTGATAAGAGAGCTCTCGGTCGGTGTGTTCTGCGATTGATAACGAAACGATCGTCCCTATGGCCCAGATATGTGTGCGCAGTGTTTAGCGAAACTCCTCGGTCCGTTAAACCGCGAGATCGCATCGGATTTATATATATGTACGTTCCGTTGGATCGACACGAGAAAGAGAGAAGGTGTGTGTATATATAGTGTAGTAACGGTGTAACTAATGGGAGCGGAAGTGAGAGGAGACACAATGAGGGGAAAGAGAGCCGTCGCCGTTTTGTTGTTTGGGGGCCGATGAACTAAATCCTCTTATACAACAAAGAGCCGCGAGCACCATTGTTTATATCGATTGTGGGAAAGAAAAAAAAGACTTGATGGTTCGATCGGTCGATGATAAGACAATTATGAAAGCAGTTTTCGCTAACGTTCACTCTTTTAGAAGAATAGTCGTATACATGTTTATAATTCGTTGGATCAAAGTGGGTGGCAGCGACTCTTGCGATTTATCTATACCCATTCGACGTCGAGCTGTCCGCATATGTCTGCTTTTCATCCACACAGGCCTTACATATATATCTATTGAAACAACAAGATCTACTCTTTACAGTATAGGCCGTATATGCGAAGCGAAAATTAGTCATACCCAAAAGGTGTATTCACAGAACAGACACGCTTATCTCCAAAACACCTCTTTTTACAATATACATACATAACGCGCGCGAGGGAGAGATACAAACGGGGGGGGGGGATATAACGACGACGAAGTCAATGTGCGACGCGATGAAAACGCGAGAGCGATCAAGAATGTGGAAGAGCAGCAGATATACAGCTCGCGCGGGGCACATGACGCGAAAGAAGCAGATAGTGCGCTTGGAGCGAAAAAAAGGAAGCCAAGCCCTCGGTTATAAGTCTCTCTTTCTCGGCTCTATATACCGCCGCCGGAGGATTAAAGCGTCGCGATAAGGACTGCCGAACACTTTACAAACGCCCGGGCGTTTCCTCTCTATGTGTATATCTATATGTATACACATACGCGCAGAGAAAGAGAGAGAAAGTGGAGGACCGGCGGAGGATGATCTTCTCTTTCTCTCTCAAAAGAATCGGAGTATCTCCACCCCATTGAGCAGTGAAGATGATGCCCTTTTCGCTCTATAAATTATATGTCTTTTATGTTTCTTCTTTTTATCCAACCGTTCGCGCGGCATACGATAATCGTGGTGTGATAACACCGAGTCGTATATCCCACTTTTTAATTGTATAGAAAGAAGGAAAGTACGATATGTCTCGTTCGCGTTTTTTTTCTTTCAAATATTGCATAAAGAGGATTTCGAATTTAATTAACAGAGAGTCGCGTGATATCAATCGAATTTATCTCGGAGATATATCGGAATAAGCGACTTGCACGCGAATGAATAAAGAAAGATAGATGAAAAGCTCTGCTCTCTTGAAAAGTATCATCATCCTGACAGGAGCGTCGTGAAGGAAGACCCTCTTAATCTCGCGATGGAAATGACTTATCCTATATATAGAAGCGAATCAAGAAGCGAAAGAGCATAGAGAGTACATTTAATTATTCGTCTATATTTTCTTATCTCGTGAGACGACGACGTGTTCTCCTTCTCATAACGCGAATCATTTGCGACTTTTCTCTCGCGTATTGACTCGAAGACTCTAAGATTCCAAAGTATTAACTTGAAAAGCTTCGTTGTTAACTTGCGTAACTCACGGCTATGAATAATTAGCAGTTGCGTAAAAATCGTGCTTACAGCTGGCGCACCAGCGGAGCGTATATAATATATATAGAACATCGCCTTCCAATTGAATTTCCATCAGAGGCGACACGAGCTGCAATATCCTATTAATTTAACCTCCACCTCCTCCTCGTCCTCGTCGTCGTCGTCGTCCTTCCCGAATTAACTACTTCATTAAAACGAGCCGCTAAATCAGCCAAATCCAACGTTATTGTAAGGAACGCCGTGTGAGAGAGCAACGTCGCCCGTAATTCCTTCTCTCCCCCGCACTGAGTTATTTCCTCTCCTTTCGCTCGAATTGCAGACCGATACCTGCGCGCAAAGACCACCTGGGCGCGTTATGTAAGATCGTGTTGCGAGGATTATTAACCCTCTTAGAAGACGCCGAAAGCTCTGTGAGAAAATTAAAATCGTTATATATATAATCGTTATTATAAATATAAATACTTCGCGTTCGTCATATTTATTTATTTACCAGAGTACAAATAATTACATGCATGTTTGCATCCTATTATACTTGTAATACAATCGATAAAACAAACATCTTATAGGTGTAATCAAAATTACCTGTACATAGGTACGGCAATACTAAAACTATTCGTACACGGTATAAAACAATTAGCCTCATCAGGTATTGCACTTAATAAGTTATCTGTATATATGTATCCAAATCATAACATTCTTATAAAATATTTAATGATGTCTGAACCATTAAATAATTCTTTTTTTAAACTAACCTGTTCAAGTTTAAGATTTTCAATTCATTCGGCAGTTTATTATATAATTTCATTGCTGCCCATTCGCTATTTTTAAAAGTAATGGACTTATTTATTCTGGGCAAATTTAGTATTTTATTTCTAGTAATGCCTTTTCAATCTATAAATTTTCTTTGTATTTCATTATAAAAATGTAATAATGATTCTATTTCAAAGGAATCTTTAATTTTTAATGATTTAATTAAACTGTTGTCATTTATCTTATCATATCTCGATATAAATAAGAAAACAATTTTCTTAACCACGAGTGAAATGTATTCAAGCCCCAGAGAGTGAGTGAGAGAGAGAGAGATCACATGTATATAAACCGTTGCAGTTCGCAGTTCTCGGTATATAGATTCTCAATTTCCCTGTCCATTATCCATCGCCACCTCGTCGGCATCAAACGCGTCCGAACTTCCTGGTATAAGCATCGCAGCGGCAGCGGCAGCGGCAAAGATCGTCGACTTCAAAAGGACCAATTTTCCATCTCCTCGAGTCGCGCGCGCGACACGAAGTCGTCGAGAGAAGCACCACAAGACGCCCCGCAAAGATAAAGCCTTATATACCTACCCCCCCGCGCAAGTCGAAATTCCACGTAATCGACGCTGCTATATACTCGCCGTCAAACTTTTAACCGTCTTCCCGTATATAACTCAGTCCCGAGACGAACCCCCTCTTTGCATGTTAAATTGGCTTGTCAAGTTGTCCCTCTCCGTCAAAACGGTCCTCCACACATACCTATATCTATATACAGGAAGTTGCGCGGCGGCCGGACGCCGATTTCCATAAATCGCCTTTCACGCCGGTTCTACCTCACTGATTTCGTTATCGTCCGAAACTTGACCGAGCGCATAGGTGTATACCTATTAACTTGCTTCTAATTACGATCTTTGCCTACTCTAGTCCTTGAATAGACTGAGAAATTCGAACGTATATGTATATACATCGTTACGCACGAGCACATTTTGGAAGGAGTAAGAGAGGGTGAAAGGGGGGGGGAGGACACGTATAACGTCAGCGAGCAATGCGGAGCCTGACGTGACAGTAATGTTCCGAAATCTCATTACAAGCCTCTCGCCTTCTCTCTCTCTCTCTCTCTCTCTCTCTCTCTCTCTCTCTCTCTCTCTCTCATCCGACTCTGATGTGACTGGTGATGATGGGGAATTTCAGGCTCGAAAATTGATTTAACGCTGCAGCGCATCATTGCGTTTCGAATCATTTGACTCCTTTTTTCAGTATATATACGCGCGTATATGGGTAAATCCATAAAAAATATTCAGTCAGTCAATATTCTCTACACTATTTAACAAAAATCTAAAGATTATTTAGGTATCGGCAAAGTGTTTTCTAGCACATTCAAACTATTTGAAAAGTAGCTCTTGTTCTACGAAATGTACTATACCTATAGTGGATGTAACTACGGGAAAAGAGCTGAATTTGAACTGAAGAGTTGGAATTTGAACCGCTGAGGTTAAAAGTTGTCTGCAATTGAAGGAAAAAATAACGATGTTAGAGACAAGTTACTCAACTCCCATTAAAATTTTAATATTTTCTTCATTTTTCCCTTTTTCAGTGCCAGTTACTCTTTTTTTTCATTGAAGCTTTTTCCACGAAGAAAAAAGTCCCAGAGATGTAGCACTTATTATTTTTTTTTAATCAGGTGAGTTCGCTAACTGAATGTTTTTCATGGATTTCCTCGTGTTTACGATTGACGTCACACTGTTATAATAACGATAATCCTGATTCACGCATAAACTCTTACGTGAGACGAGTGTTTCGGAGATACAATTTTTATACGGCTGTCACAGTCAGACCGGCAACTTCACCCCGTTACGCCGTGTTGCATAATCGCCATCGTCTATTTTATATGCATATACATAGAAATTCAATCTCTCCAGACCAGCGATAAAAGTACACTTCCTCGTCTAACCTACTATCGCACACACACACAGCTTGAGAGAAATGCCGTTTTCGGACATCTACTCCCACGAGAAGAATCGTCCTGAACTGGTATGTGTGTGTGTATGTGTGTGTCGTATCCGTCTATAAATTATCGGGCGTCGAAACACCCCATAAACGTCAGGCCAGATAAAATTGATTACTCCCGGCGTCAGAGTATATATAGCACATATACCTGGTATCTTCTACTCTCTCCTCCAATCTGGCCAAAGGACCACGAGGGACCCCCTAACTTTATTATCGCGCTGTGGTCCGCGCCTTCGCCGCAACAAGCTTGCGGCTTTGCAGCGACTCAACGCCTATATATACATATATATATATATATATATATATATATATATATATATATATATATATACTCTCTTCTCTATACATTCTCGCTTGGCTATTATACTCTTCGATGCGCTTCCGTTGTATATAGAACTACATACTCTCGCTCAGCTCTCTATGCTATACATACGTGATTCTCGCATCTGTATTGTTATATCCGCTAGTGTTCGAGGATCGGATGATCCTGTCCAGTTTGGTGTTTTGACGTTTGTACTTTCGGATAGTTGCGATTGCGCAACGAATCGCGATATAACGATTCATCCACAGCGGGAGGAACTGGGTTAATTAACAATCCAGGAAATTCCACGAATTCTTGCTTGGCGGAAAAAAGCGATATTTATAAAAACATACGGTTCGCTGATATAGCTTCGCTTGTTTCTAGTACATCACATATTAAACGTGAAATACATAGCAACTCGTATATACGCAACAGCTGCGCGAATAAACGGCCGGATAAACACAACGATTTCGAAAAGCCGTCACACACACATACACACACACAGAGAGAAGACTCGATCGTCATCGCTCTCGGGGAACAATATATAATATAATATGTATTTATACCTTTAAGCGAGGCGCGTATAAAGTTTTAAAACTCCATGAAAAAGCTCATTAACGAGCTTTCGTCGCTCACAAAAGAAAAACAATCTCGATTCATCAATCGGCCGGCTCATTTACCGTGAAACCTCGTTAAAACCCGTTATATGACCAAAGCTCTCACGCGCACACATCGCCGCCGCATATGTTTTATATATATGTATATACGCACATAACCATCAGCCTGCGCGTTTAAATCGCCGCGAAATTGTGGCTTTTGTCGTCGTCCGACACAAAAGGCGGCCTTTGTGTATTTAAATGTCACACTCGGTTTTTGCGCGCGGATTTTCCGGTGCTGTCCGCGATCGAAAATCCACAAACGAGGCGCGCAAGAAGAAAAAAAAATCTCCGTGTGTATAGATAGTTATGCATATGCGCGGAAATTGCCGCTCGATTCGCCGCTTTCTTTCACATTTTCCATGCCTCTGCCTCGACTCGCTTTTTTTTTTTATGTTCGGGGACAGCCGCCGCAGGGGGAGTAAAATAGAGAGAACGTCCTCTCTATATAGCACGGAGAGTATATATATATATATATATATATATATATATATATATATATATATATATATATATAGTATAGTTGTTATTTTGCGCGAATTCGCGGGAGATTTGAAATATCTCGCACACGCTCGGAAAGCTCGGTCGTATTCACGCGCGTCTGCGGCGTTTCGTCCTATAAATATTCGCCGGAAATCAGAATTTTCCCCGAGTATGCTAATGTGTCCGCGGTGTGAAAATCGTTGTAGATGTGCGTGTATATACGTATAAGCGCGAAATTCGGTGCAGGTTTATACAGAGCGACGTCCTGCAGTTCAAAGCTACGAGTTCCGCACGCGGAGAGCGGATATAGCGTTTCGCGCCACTGAGAGCTGTCAGATGCAAAAATGAGAGAAGCAGACCCGGCTATTATTTCTCTCTCTCTCTCTCTCTCTCTCTCTCTTGGGCTCGCTGTGTGTTATATACGCAGTGTGTGCCTGTTGTTGCTGTATCGGGAGTTTTTGTGCTGATGTTTTCAAGATTGCGAACACGGTGTAATTTTCAACTCTCTCTTTTTGCGATAGTCGCACGTTGTGTATTCCGTCGCGTTTGCTGAATATTGCCGGGAAAAAGTTTAATAACAATACATATCGATATTTTGATACTTTATACAGGCGCGGTTTTTCCTCACCTTACGGGTTCATATATCTATATATATAATATACACCGCGTAAAAAGGACGACGATGTCGGCTAATCTCGTCGGCAGGACGTATCCCACACACGAGGCCGCGGGAAATGAAAAGGGAAATGGGATAATTCAATGATGGTATACGTATTATACACACGACTCCATACTCTTCGAAGGCAGTAAAATATATATATATATAGGCGGCCTCGCACGCGCGAATTTGGGCATAACTCGATTTATATACGCGGATAGCGCGCTTGTGTATATAAGGGCCGAGACTAAACGAGGGCTATTCACACGCGGATTCGGGCGTGTAATACGCGGTATGAGAAAAAAATAAGTCCGATTTCGGGCTGAAGAGAAATTTATATACGCAGCTTTTTCTTTTCGAAGAAAAAAAGACGAAGAAGCAAAGGATCGAATATAGCCTAGCTGTGTAAATCAATTGATCAAAAAGGGTGTACGCGTATGTGTGTACTTCACTGATCAGGATTTAATCTTTGAATTGTGTGCGCGAGTGTATTAACGAAGTTTGCTGCTGCTGCTACTGCTGCGCGCGTAAAAGCGTCGATACAAAAGAAAGCCACGGAGAAACGTGACTCAAAGGCTTAAAGCGGCTGTTGCAACGACTGAATAAACGCGAGTTACAATCGGTATTTACGTGTATTTTCGCTCGTCGGGTCGAACGAAAATGGCCGGACATTAATCCGGTTCTCTCTCCCTCTCTCTCTCTCTCTCTCTCTCTCTCTCTATCTCTCTCTCTCTCTCGCTGTGCAGCAGCAGCCGCTGTTTGTCCCGCGCAAATGCGAGCGACACCCACGACGTATAGTAGCGGCTGCTGCTGCACAGCGACACAGTCGACACACGAACGTGCTATACGACTCTGAAAAGAGAGAAGAGGAATGTGTATATATATATTGCATCACTGCTCTAGACAGTCGTTAATTTTTTAACCGACGCATACTGTCGAAATCGCGAATCCTCGTGTTAATCGAAAATAGCGCGCGGGTCGCGGGATTATTGCTTTAGATGAAAATCCCTTATTTTTGTAAATCGAATTTATAGCCCGACGACGATTAATTGGCGCAATTAGAGAGGCCCGGTAATTACTGTACACCGAGAGCGCGAGCGCGGGCGACTTTCTTGCGATTTCTTGATTAACGTTATTTCTCTCGCAAGCTCTTTTCTTCGCTCGAGTTTCTTTCCAGCGCGCCAGCCCTCTAATTTTCGTGGTTCTTATTTCCACGCGCTGCTGCGAGAGCGCGAGCAATTAAAAAATGGGTCAATTGACGTTGACTCGCCTCTGCGCGCATAATTATTATCAACAACGATTTCAAAGGGCAGAATTTTCCGAGGCTTTTGCGTGAAGTACAGTGGTAATAATGCTATGACCGCCGGTTAATATCAATTTTCCGCGCGAGCGAAATTTTATATTATTATAAGTGCGGATAGTGTTTCAATTAAAGCGACGATCGATCGCAGCACTTGTATCGCGATTGACCGCAGTAATTGGGAAAATTTTTCGGGAAAATTCGAAGCAGCGGAAAAAGCGAAACAATGTATCGCAATTAAACGTTTTATCGCGCCATCGATCATCCGTAATATGAAAAAAAAAACAATCGCGTGTCCTCGATTAATTTTTTAAAAGAACGCGCGGCTCTGATCCTCGCGGAAAGCTCTTGATGCGTAATTGAAAAATGATCGCGGCTATATATCTAGAGGAGTCGCTTCTGTCTCTCAACGCGGGCTTAATTGCGTCGCGCAGCGCGGAATCGTTCCTCCAACACTGCGGATGTACCCTCTTGAAAGTCTGGAATCTGGATGCAGAGATATCGAACGTCGCTCTCTGAAAGCTTCGGCAATGCATTTCTGCACACGCATCGAAAACTCAATTTTACTTTCGTCCCCGCCTGTGTTCTCTCCGAAACTTCTTCTTCTTCTTCTTCTGCGCTGGAACTTTCAAATCCGCCTTTTTTACGACGACGACGACGACGAAATGTCGCGCTGGAAATTTTTTCGCGGTACGCGCACATTTTTTTCTTTGTTTCCGCACAAATGACTCTAAAACGTTTTGCCTTCGAACAAAGAAACCGAGGGGCGGAATAAAATTTCGCTTTGGAAAGAGGGAGAGATGCGCAGAATAAGAGCGAAGCGGACGTATAAACGTAAAGTTTTGCTGCATCGACGCGATTTTTGCTTACTGTTCCGGAAAAAGCGCGCCTCTCTCCTGGGAAATCTATAACTCCATAATTGCCCGTCATTCTGGGTTTCCGCACTTTCCGCGCGCATCGTTCTTTTTCCCAAACGAGGGATTAATACATAATTGAGTGTATATATATATATGCACGCGTGATCCATTTCAGATGAAATAAAAAATTCCCCTTACATTTCGAAGAGAGCAAGAAAAACGTTTTTCGAAAAACGTCACCGCACTCGCGGCAGCTGCCGCGTCGCGCGACCGCGCTTATCCGCTGCATCCCTTTCGCGCGTGGGAGTAGACGTATTGCCCCGAGAGAGGAGGAGGAGGATCGCTTCGGGACGTGCGCCGCATCGCGATTTATATCGTCGTTCGCTTGCCTTTTTTCGCTCTTTCCCTCTGTGTTTGCCGGCTGTCGACCTTCGACATCGAAAGGGTTTTAAGGGAGTAGCCTCCGGGGGAAATATATCGGCTGTATATATACACGCGCGCGCGGTTTCGGGCAGGAAATGAGCTTTTTATTAGCTGTTCGAGATTGCCTTCGTCTCGTAATCGAACGATGTGAAGAGAGAATCCGCTGCAGTCCTGTCGCGTACAGAGCCCGAGTAATAAGATTACACGTTCGTTGCAGAGAAGCTCCCGCTGCTACTCGACCGAAAAATCGAGTGAACTGTAAAGAGCCGGGTATTCCCGGCACGTGTGCGTGTGTGTGTGTATGTCTCTGATTGTAGGCCTCTTTGTTTTTCCGCCGATAAATAAACATCGAGAGAGCTTTTCGTCGAGCGACTGCATTTTTAATTCGTCGAGTCGAATTAGCAAAAAAGCAGCTCGCGAAGCTGATGCGACGAAATTGCAAAAGGAAAGAACAGCTCTGACTGCTGAAGGTAAAAACTGGCACAGTTGCCTTTTTCCAGCAGACACGCTCTCGTGTTGACAGACGCGGCGATTCCCTCTGTCGCCGCGTCCTTGGGGGCGCGTCGCTTTAAAAAAAAAGTAAATTGAAAAAAAGCCGCATCAAAGCTCCGTCGCGTAGATATATATATATATATATATATATATATATATATATATAACTCTGCGGCGCTGATTAATTTGTAGGGGGCGCTTGGTTTTTCTCGCTCTTTGTTCCTCGCTGATTAAAGGTTTTTGCTTCGACAGTTATATGACCGAATGGAATAAATATTCATCGCAAAAAGTCCTGATAGTTTTTCCGTCAATCGGTGTACGTCCGACGCACAAACAGACCTGAAAACTTTTTCGGCCAAACCCATTCGTCCGGCTTTTCTCCTGTCGCTGCAAGACTACGAGGCATTTGTTTCGATTCTAATGCAATCGAAAGAAAAAATACATAAAACACGCATCGTTCGCTCGGATGGCTCCCCCGGCGATACGCGCGTGGAAAAATTACTTTTCCGAAGGAGGATGAGAAAAGAGAGAGAAACACTTACCCGACGAGAGTCGTCTTATTATTTTCGTGATTTACGGTACGATCGTGCGCCGAGCAGAGGTTCAATTTTAAAATTTTCTATGATTTTTATCGATAATGGAGTAAGTTTTTTCTTCGTCTTCCCCCCCTCGACCCCTCGGATATCGGTTTTGCCATGTATGTATATATACATTGCTCTTTCTCTCCCTCTACCGCATATTGGCGAAATATCGTGTTCCAGAGATGAGATTTGGAGGCGAAATGAACAGTGACTTTCGATACGTAATTTTCAACCTTATATATATATATCTATATGGAAATTGTATTTCCTCTGAGGTAATATACCATATTATATCTGACTCGGCGCTTTTTCTCGAGCACTGATGCACTTTCTCTCTCGACTCGAGCGTCATCTGCGTATAATAATCGAGAGGAGCTCTACCGATTTGAAATTAAAATGACTCGTCATATCGCGCCTCTCATCTTTCTCGCACGAATTATCATACAACTATCACGCCATAATATATACATACCTGTTCCAAAAGGCCTCGCAGGCAATAGAGAAAAATTCATTGTGTGTGTGCCCTTGCGCCTTGTGTACATATTATATTGAATCTTCCAATTTAGCCTCCCGTATGTATCGCAGTGTGTAGTAGTCGACTACGTGTGTCAGCCCCATGTGTAAAAATAAAGTTGTGTGTTTATTACTATAATCGTTGTTCAAGTAGTTTCGAAGTTTTATTATTCTTGCATAGTATTTATTTACCCCAACCCCAGCCCCTGCATCTCTTACGTATCTTATACATATATCTATATATCATCCAAGACAAATTGTGTACATCCCCTATCGTCGAATATATATATATTTGATAACCTTAATTAACACGCCGAAGGCGTAACTTTACATAACCATGTACCCCCGGCTTTGTAGCCTTTGGTAACGCCAAACAAAGCTGCGTGTGCTGTTGTAGCACTGATGTGTATATACAAGCCTCTCTCCCCGTCGTCGTCGTCGTCGTCGTCGCGTTCGTCAATTATTAATACACACACACACACGCACAGCACCGCACGGCGGTAAGTTATCGCAACTTCTACGGCTTTAATTATAAGTATCTTCGCCGAAAATATATATGTATATGCGAGGCCTCTACTAATTACTTCATATAAAGTGTGGAAAATTCTGTCCTCTTGTGTCTTTTGAATCATAAAACCGCAGAAAGAGAGAGAGAGAGAGAGAGAGTGATAGAGTGGTATGAACTTTCCGTTTCAGCAGAGAGACGTACAGTACTTTATCAACTTTTAAATTTGAATATAATTTCCAACGGCGCGGCAGCAGCACAAAAGGAAAGTTTTTCGGAAGAGAACTCTAAACTCCCGGGATATATTATTCTATATATTTGCATCTTACACACCGGAGGTAATTTACGTTGTTACGTATAATGGCATAAATTTCCCCCCCGCGCGCGGCTCTGTTTATATACTTGCCAGGATGAATATCGCAAAAATCAGCCCACCCACGCGAGTATATATGCATACTTTTTCACTCCGTTTACCGCGACTTCCTCTCTACTATACACTCCGGAGTGGAGACAAGAGTGTGGGCGTGCAAAAATTGAAACGACGACTCATAATAACGCTATACGCACACACACGAGTATATATACGTCATTAAGCTCGAGCATTCCTGACTGGCACGCGAGGTGACCGATGGCCCATTCATTCATTCATCCTCTCTTCTGCATAGTAAATATATATATATATACAGCACACGCACAGTTGAATGCACGCCTGAATAATTTCTCACTTTTTTTCGCGGGCGTTTGTCCTGTCTCCGTAGCGCGTATACAATAAATATATGGGACTTTTGATGTCGAGAGAAATGCGCGTCTGTGCGTGTATATATATATATATATAGTTTTAGTTTCAACGCTCGTCACCTCGTCGCTTTGTCATGGTAATGCCAGTTTATGAATGACAATATGCGCGCGTATATACTTATTCGAAAATATTTCGCTCGAACTTTCGATAATGTCGCAACTTTCTTATATATATATATATACAATGCTCGCGAAATTACGCTGCGGCATTTCTCCTTAATGGCTTTCGCGTGAATTATGTATGGAAGAAAAGAGCACGAGGAGGAGGATGCCTTAGTCCGGCAGATTGAATCGAATCCACGCCCCTTTTTTGCGCGCCATTAGGCAAAAAAAAAGCAAGCGGAGCCGATAAAGCCACTTCTTGATAAATCGTTTTTCTCGCGCCAGCTCAGGGGCTCTCTGTCTCTTTTTTTTTCTTTCTCGTCGCGAGATCTTTGTCATATCATTTTTTAAATTTGCTCGAGTGGCCTCGGAAGAAGAAGAAGAATAATAAGAATCGAGCATTAGCTGCTACCGCAGTTTTATACTGCCACTCCTTTAAGTTCGAAGACTCCGGATATAAAATTCCTAACTTTTTCTCTCTCGCGAAAAATTAATTCTCGGAAGGTTAACAAAGAAACCTAATGCATTATGCTAAACGTCGTCGTTGCGAGCTATATGCGGAGAGAAAGAGGGGAGCAAAGCTGCTCTTCCTTACCGACACTCGTCGCCCCCCTATTGTACATAATGTATAACGGTCCGATGATTGATTGCGCGACTATACACTGCACACACTATTAACATATTCGCAACGGCGTTATATGTATTTGCGGTTATACATATCGTCGTCCATCCGTCAATGGGCGATTTTTAATCGAAAAACAATAAACATTTGTAGAGGCTTCATCTTAGGTCGTTTTTATAGATAATGAAATTTCATTTTATCTCCCCCTTTTTTACTATACCCGCTGCTGTATCTATATGCTCTCTGTTATCAATATATATTTATGGTTCAGCAAGCTTTTTTATTAAATGTTTTACAGCGTTTTTGAAATCACGTCTTTTATATCGCTCTCTCTCGCACTTTTTTTCCCTCACTCCTGCGATGATTAATTCCTCTTGGAATGGAAAATTATAATTACAAACTCCTCTTTGCACACACTTTCGTAAAATTACTCAAAAATGTTCTCATAAATATACGAATAGCACTTGCAATTAAACGCTTCAGCCACAGATTAATAAATCAGCAACGATTATTGCTCAAACTTCTTAATAGCCCGTATATTTTCGCAGAGAATTTCTCAGTAGCCCCGTATTCAGGACGTTAATGAGTTTTCAGGCTACAATGGCGCGGAACATCACGCCGTGGAAAAGGCGGGAAAATTAGAGCGGGACCTGTCGTCGCCGCGTTCGGCCGCGAGATTTAAAAGTGTAGCTAATAATTCCAACCCCGCGCGTTGAATATGACATATTTTTCACTGTAGCCGCGCCGATTCGCTAATTTTTACCTCGTTCTCTCTCTCTTTTTCCGTGGCTTAATTAGATGATGCCGCTTTTTACGCTCCGTGTCTTTGAAGTCGTCGTCGAGTTAGAAAAAAAAAAAAAAAAAAAAAAAATTATAAAGTAGTTCACCGGCGTGCGAAATTCATTTTACGACAATAAAAGCTCTGGAGCCGGCTTATATATTAAATTTCCCAGTCGCGTGGTCGGAATATAAAGTCGGCGGCGGCGACGAAAACTTTGCGTGTAATCGCCGTTGGGACACTCGTGTCAAAGCTTCGCCCTCTCACTCGCTTTTTTTCATTCCTGCGCGTATACGTATAAATGTACAATACGCAGGAAAGCAAAGTTGAACAATGGCCGAGAGAGTACATTATAAGGGTCTCACTTGACCGGCACTTACGAGCTCGTCCATAAATCCGAACTTTGTTTTACACCCGACCAACTATACCTCTCTCTCATCCGCGGCCTCTAACTGATTGAATTACCAAAGACGGCTAGTGACTATATATACAGCTGCACCGGCCCTGTAAATTAATGACGAGTCGAGTACACTTTGGCTTAATGGATATGCGCAGCCTCTCACTCGGGTAATTGATATCTCTCTTCTTCGCAGTGAAGTTTTCAAACGGATATCGTGCGCTTTACCTCCTTTTTTTTTCTCGGACTATATAAGCCGTGCATTTCTCTGCGCTGGATAAACTTTGCTGATGATAATAGGTAACGTTGATCCATACCTCCGCGGTTCAGTTGCTTTTTTCTCTTGATATTCGTCTGACAAATTCGGTCAAAACAAAGTAATAAAAAAGCCACAGATACATAAAAATTAAATTTTCGTACACACACACGCACACACCGACCATAAGCTCTCCCGAAACAAATCCCTCGCATAAAGCCCAGGGATGACATTAGCATGGGCTATCTTTGAGAGCCTTGTATAACGGGACAGTCGTCCGGCAGCAGCAGCAGCAGCAGCAGCATCAGGCTAGCTCCATTAACCCTCGGAGAGCAGTTAACTCTCCCTCCGGCGACGGGTAAAAAGTGCACGGGGGTGTAAAGTTTACGAGAGGACGACGCTCCTTAACTAGTTGCGAACCTGTATTATACACCCACACTATACACAGTCGAGATACGCTCCGTGTGTTTCCGATGTGTATGTATATAAATACAGAGCGAATTGGAATTGTATTATTGGAAAAAATCGCGGCCACGCAAATGAGCGGGGAAGAGCGTTTGTTCGGGCAGTTCTGCGGCGCAGTCGTTTACCGCAGAGAGAGAACGTTGTGTACCTGTGTATATACACAGTGGACGGAAAAGAGCGACGTGGAAAACGCGTTTGCGATGTAGTATGTATATATGTATATAAGGTGTACGGTCCAATGACTATAAGAGAGGGGCGTTGCTTGCCCCTTTTGAGGGCTACTGCTAATTAGTGTTCTTTATTCGTCGAGTGTCTATCGGTTGTTAATTTTAAAAGGTCGCAAAATTAACATAATAATAAATAATAATTAAAATCAAGTTCCTCAATTTTGTACAGCCTCTTCGTGGGTTTATATACTGCGCGCCAAAAAAATATATTCGTAATTTAAGAGACGCTCGCGCGCGAGCGGAGCAATTATACCGGAGTGTCTGCTTTTTGTTTTTTTTTTTAATGAAAATTACATTGTGAAACTGAAACTCGTTTGCGTTAAACGCCTGCAGAGAAAGAGAGAAAGAGAGAGAGAGAGAGAGAGAGAGAGAGAGAGAGAGAGAGCAGCGAGCCTCGGGTGGGATTTTAACTTTCGTTTGGTAATTGCGCGGCGGACATTAGAGAAATAAGTTTTCATGGACTTTGTCGCGCCGCGCGCGCGATCCTTATTGATAATTGAATTTAAAAGTGGGCCATTACCACTACTCCGAGATTATGATCAAGTAGTCCGGAGAGTTTAATTGACGCCTCTCTCTTTCTCTCTTTCTTTCGGAACAATTGAATTCCCTTCTTGACTTTTTCTCTTATCTTCGTCAGTCAGCTGAGAAATGGTTCCCTATAACATATATATACAATTGCGAGAGATAAGAAAGACTATACTCTGCGAATGGTATTAAGTAATGAAGCGGCGTATATACAAGTATATACACAGCAGCCAAAGGCAATAGTCACACACAGAGAGACAATAATCCGCGCGGAATACTGACCGAATTCTCCCCTCAGGGAGGGAGGGAGAGAGAGCGAGACAGAGGAGACAAAGACAAAGGGGTGCATCACGATCAAGATCGCGTATATAACAATGTTGTTCGCGCGCCTGACGGCATCTCTGTGTCTATCTCTAGACTACTGCTGAAGCATTCCCGTAACGTCCGCGCGCATCGTCTCACCTCTAACTCTGAGCAACAACACTCGAGCTGCATCTCCTCACCGATGTGACCGCTCGCGTATAGAGATGCTAGCCTGCGTGTATCCGGCTGAGAGCTTCAAGTCGAAGGCGGTGACGGTCAAGCTGAGACAGCATCACACCAGCAAGACTGGCTCCAAGAGGCGCTCCAAGTTGCTCGCCATAAAGGAGAGGAATACGCAGAATGGGCAGACTCCCGCTGTTAATGTAGCAGCTGTTAATGCCGAGGAGATCAGGCAGCAGCAGCAGCAGCAGCAGCAGGAGCAGGTAGTAGTAGCTACTGCCAACAATGAGGTGAGTGTGCGAGAGATGGATTGCGCAGCTTTGATTGGAGCGCGATTCTCTGCTCAGAGGCTTTATCGCGTTGTCTATTTATCATGCAGTCGTAGTGAGCGCGTGATTTGTAAAGGTATTCCACGCAGCTGTGATTCCAGGTTTGCCGGCAATCAATCAATTAATCGATCGACGTAGTTCAGAAAAATGACGCTAGGTGGCGCGCGGTAGAGAGTAAACTCCCGCTAGAGAATCAATCGGCGCGACTTTTCTCGCTTTGACGCTCGTAATACGGCTTTGTTGGCTATTACATTGCGTTATTACCACTGCAATTGGTAATTTTCGTTTAGCCGATAATTTAGAAGCAGCATAACAGACAGACAGAGGGAGAGAGCGTATATACTCGCTTGATTAGTCCATTCATCCTCATGAGCATTCAGGAATCTATGCTAGGAAATCCAAAGCTGATTGTGACGCAGCCGAGCAGCAGTACTGCAGGTTATACCAGCTGGGCTTAATTGGATTTACAACATATCATATATTGATAGCAGCAGCAGCAGCAGCAGCAGCAGTAGTAGTATACTATGGCTTTGGCGGTGATGTATCTCCTGCTGCATATACCCTTTTATATACAAAGTACTCAGAATTAGAGCGGCAAAGTCGCCTAATGCAAATTCTAGCTCGCCGCGCACAAAACAAAAGTAATCTGTCGTATAAATCCTTCTCCCCTCCTTCCTCTCCTTCTTTCTCTCTCTACTCTGGTGCAAAAAGAGCCGAAAAACTCCTTAGCCATATATATATGCTACTGCTGCAGCGTCAGCAGAGCGTATACGCGAATCTCCACAGCCGTATATAAAACTCTCTTTCTCGAGTAGCGCCTTGTTCCCTAGAAGAAAGAGACGAGAAGGAAAGAGAAAAGGACGCACTCACCCGCGGGTGTAATTATTTACAAATACCCCCAGGTATACGTATACACAAATGTATATATACATAAGACGCAACAGCGGCGTTTTCGAGGGAAAAAGGGAGATGAGAGAAAGAGACAGAAAGCACGTGATTCATTGCAATCCCATCATTTCTCCTTTTTTACGATCCTTATCTTATCGAATTCTGACGATTGCCGGCGCGCTTTTATATCCTGGGGTAAAGTTAACGAGCACATTTCCGCTGCTGATTCCGATGACAAGATGCTGCTACTGCCGCAGCCTATATATAGATCATCTGCATTGACTTTTATGCGAGGACGTATATTTTTTGTTCTCTTTGCTTTTTGTTCTCGTGACTGTTATATACATATGTGTAGATAGAGAGAAATGTGCCTGGGGGTGTAAGCAATTATCGGCCGCGGCGATGTACGTAATGACGGATCGATGAGATTAGTCTCTGATGCGGTTTGTTAAATTATAGATTAATCCGCGGGTTAATGGCGGCGTATTACACAAGATAAGCCTATAAACAGATGCGTATGTATATATTGTTTTGTTTTAGTCGCTACACTCATTATAACGACGGTGAAAATAATTAAGGCCGGACGTCGACACTGTATATACGTAAGTCGTGTCGTCTCTCGGGGAAACCTTACGTGGCGGAAAAGCAAACAATTTTCACCCCGTGCGTGAGCGATGCGAGAGAAGCTAGATAAATGCCGATGACTAAATAAGCGGCAGATATAATCGGTCTTGAGTATAGAAAATATAGTATACTTATACGTGAGAATAATGGAATTAAGAAAGAACGGAACGTTGTAAATTCAACGCAAACTTCATGTCAATAAGCTTTTTATTATCAACCTTTCGTTTGTAATCCAAAATGGTGGCAGTGAGCTGATTTTAAGTATATTGAGAAAAGTAACTATTTTGGTTGGAGCGACCGAAAACATAAAACGCACATCCGTATAGTGTGTAAAATGGATGCATAAAATTTTCGTGGAAAAAAATACTAGTAACAATCGTCCCAAAAAAAACCCGACGTATACGCGACACCTCATTACAAGCCATCACATTTTCAGCTCTCGCGCGGTTCTATTCCAGCTTTTGTACTCGCTTATACATTCCGCGCGAAAAGTGCTCCGCGTCCGGCTTTTGTTTTCGAGTTTATATTATATCATAAAAAAAAAAAAAAATTCACAGGCTACTCGCGTATAATATTTATATTTTTTCCACATATCTCTCGCACGATAATATAATATGTATATATCCACGGGATGGAAAACGTTAATTATCCTTATATCTCTCATTTCGTTCGAAAATACATAATATACTGCGAAATGATAAAATCCTCTTTGCGTCGATTTTTCTCGAGCACTTTGCAGCGCGATATATATTTTATATATCTATTAGATCGATGAGTTCCTTTGATATAGCTCGGGGGCTGTTTTAACAGCCCTTATATAGCTCATTCGCCGTGACGACGATGAAGCTTCACTTTCTAAGGAAAGTTCTTTGTCGACCGGGTAGTTTCAAAAGCTTATTATATATATACTTGCTTCTCATCTCATAAAGTTGAATTTTGACGCGATACGTGCGTGCGTAATGAAATCCCCTTTGTACAATGTACAACGAGACTGAATTCGCCGCGTATTCTACTCCTCGAGCAATTATTCCCGCTATTTAATTATTCGGATTCTCGGAAATGAGCACGTGGAAGAAATTTAGCCGCGAAGCCAAAAAAAAACTTTTCTCGCGCACGTTCGGATTCTATACTCCCCGGGCGACGACTCTCTGGGACATATATATTAGCGCTAATATAAAACCGGAGCAAGGAAGAAGAAGAAAAAGAAAACTGGCTACTCGATTGCGACTAAATCCCGAAGGCAGTCTCGGGGACAAAGGACAGAGAAAAAAGGAGGACGCCATGCGTCCAGAGGAAGAAGTCTCCCGCGATAAGCCTCTTCGGATTAATTTCTCTCTTTTTTTTCTGAAACGAAGCTGCGGTGGCTGATTAAAATAATTCCCCGGGTATTAACGACGTAATCGGCTGGGTTATAATGCGCCCCGTAGTTGGACCCGCGGTTATCGTGATAAATCGTTTTCTCGTGCTTTTCTTCTTTTCCTCCTGTCTGTATATCGGTGGTTCTACTTGGACTGAGGAAACCTGTTTTTGGTATAAAGTCACCTACTTGTACATAGTGTCAGGCCTTACGTACGCTATAACAAGAAAATATCGAGAAAAAAACGGCTCAGATCGATAGTGCAATGAGTAAAATTAAAAACTCGGATTAGACAACCCGAATTCCTTCGGTTATATAGCCTAATAATTTATCGACAAAATCCAATGGCTAAACTATAAAAATTGAACAACTCCCTCTACAAATAATAAAAAATCTCAATCATCAGCGCGAAACAATCATCCAGCTCTATCTGGCGCAATCAGACTGACCAACAGCAGCACCAACAACGTTTACCCAATCATCCCGTGCGCTGATCCTTGATGAATCCACGCGCTGCTGATGCTACTGCAGAGAGCATCAAGTGAGAGAGAGAGAGAGAGAGAAAGTCCGTAAGAGCGGAAATCGATTCGCGAGCGCGAATCAATCATCGGCATCTTGACATTCGATTCCTCCGCGCTGTACACTCGACGTGAACACGTGAGAGAGAGGAATATATATATATAGCTGCTAATGCGGACTGCGGCTCGTCGGATTAATTTCCTGCGGATGGTTTCCACCGGATCCTCTCCCTGCGGCCGTTGCATTGTTTTATTCATTTCGTTGTTGCTGCGTGACATGCGATGATTACGGTTAATTATACATATATATGCATAGAAGCAAATGTTTGCAGTAGTAAAAGACGACTGTGGTCCGGCGAACAAATATTTACCTATCCCACGCTCGAATTACACTCTCGTAGAGGAACACGTATACGTACGAGAAAAAAGTAACGCATAGCAAATCTACCCTCCCTTTACGATCCCTCCCGGCGTTTGAGACCGTAATATACGCTTCATTACACAATTGATGTAGAATCGGAACAGGAGACGATCTTGTATGTATATATGGGAAGGCTATGCACGTATAGGAGGATAGCCGCAATTAACGCCGCAGGAGGTCGGACTCTTGTATTCTACGAATGCATCGGATTTTTATCCGGAAAATTGCAACGCCGCGCGTCCGTCCGGCCTCGGGGCTGCTTTTTTCCTTTTCCCTGCCCCTTGTGCGCTGTGTGTATATATATATGCAGCTTTATTTTTCACCGCGGCCGTTTACATCGTGTTGTGTAATCGATATTTCCTGACTTCGAAAACAGAAATATACACGCCATTTTCAATACATTTCCTCCGCGGAATTGTCCATCCGCGTATACGTTCCAAAGAGCAACTCGTAAAGGAGCTGTTTCTTCGTAGCTTATATGTATATACGCGCGTACGCGCACTGTATAATGTATATATAAGACATATATAGAGAGTTGATAGATTTTCCATGAATGGCATTGGCCGGCGCCGTTAAAGCGCGACGTGATTTATAGAAAAGCGTAAAAGCGAAATATTTTCGAGGAAAAAAAAGGAGAACGAGAGACGCGAGAGCTGTATATATAGTATAGTAATAGTAGTTTTGGGAAAGCACCTGTCCTGATCGTAAAGATGCGGAACGATGACAGAGTAACAGCGAGTAAAAGAGAGAATCGTAAAGGGGGAAAACCCGACGCTCACTACGCACCGGATTTACATCCATAAATTACCCTGCGCGACGAAAAACTCTCTCTCTCAGCGAGATTTACGCTCCTCCAATCGCCGCGCGCTTGTTAAATTGTAACGCCTCGATTTTCGAGAACAAAACCCTTTTGATCGCATTACCTCACCGCTATATGTATACGCACAAGTAAATGCGTTTCAGACACACAGAAGCTCCCTATACGCAATTAACGATCGCGTATATATACGATAAAACGGACGCTTTTATCGACGCGCGCCAGTAAAAGAACGTTTAGAACGCGATGATTGCGCGGTGCTTCTAATTACTGACGTACGCGCTTGTATACATAAAAACGCTGCACGTGTAGCATCGCGTGTATAATGTATATATATATATATATATATATATATACAGCGCACTCGCACACGTGCTGGACTCCAAGGCCGCGCGCCTGAGTCGCGTGTACACTATAGGCCCTTCGAATTCCATCGAGAGAGGCTACTTTTGTGCGAGCTTCGTCTTTCGCGCGCGCGCTGTCGAGATTCCATGTGCGCGAGGAGATGTGCCTACGGCGAGAGAAAGACGGTATAGTGTGTTATGTGCGGGAATTTCGATCCGAGAGAAAAGAAGCTGACGCTCGCATAGTCGGTTATTTTCTATGTGTGATATAGGGTAACGAAATTTTCTTCGAATTCTACAATAATCCGAAGCGCATCGATTCGATCCGCGTGTACTCTTGTAACGAGTCCCTCCGTATATAATCCGCGAGAAGAAATATCCTTCTCTCGCGAACATAATACTCTCTCCCATCATCATCATCATCATCATCATAATCATCATCATCATCATCATCATAAATTCCCGGTGCTCGCGCTCCGAGACAATTTGCGCGTCCTTTATTTGCCCTGTGCGTGAAAATTCCTGAGGTCGTCCTCCACTCTCACTTTCTGCAACTCGATACGCGCGAAAAAAGCGCGAGATAGGCGATCAATTTTCATTTCGCCGTCGACGAGTATATAAATGCGGTATACGCGTGGATATATATATATATATATATATATATATATACGTATATACATATCGCTGGAAAATTAAATGAAAATTTAATTGTAGCAAAGCGACGGTTAAACATTTTTGCCGCGTGCAGTACGACTCTCTACTCGTGGTGTGAAAGCTTTCTTATTAGCCGTCGCTTCTTGTTCTTCTCGAGAACCGCACGCGCGAGTAGACCATTACTTATAGCGTCGCTTCCCATTAGCCGAAACCATAAAGCCCTTGAAGACTTTAACCCGCGGGTGAAATTTGCATGTTGATGAGTTGCGTCTCTCGTGTATGTATATCTATATATATATATAGACAAGAGTTTCGATGAACCGAAACTAATAATTAACGATTCGCTCGTGAATAAACAAAGAGCCGACTGATGCGCGGAGAGAAAGAAACAACGACTCCTCTGAAGCCCGTAAGGTCGCAGCATATATATATATATATATATATATATATATATATATATATATATATAGTATATCTCTCGCGTGATGCGCTAGTTAATTCCTCCCGTCTCTCACTCTTCCTTATCCCGTATACGTATAATATATATACACACTAAGTACTCCTTAACACACACACGCGGGATCGAGTATATGTGGAACTATATGGGATATCGCGATTTCTCCAACACGGAAATTGCGAGAGCACAAAAGAACGGATTGAGCCTACGAAATTACACGCATACCAGAGCTACTCAAGCTTTTAAACCGTATAGTATAATTATTCGCAAAAGATCGGCTCGCGCGACGAAATCTTCGTAAAAAATTAATCATCGTTATACGCGCAACCGTGTGTTGTTGACTATATATATATATAGCGAAAGGACAGTAGCAGAGAGCAGCAACTTGTTAATGACGTAGTCGCTGCTGCAATTGAAACCGAAATTGCCCGACTCTCGCGATGACGAATTCATAGGACGACGATCGCGTGACGCTCATAACCGTCCGTTTAGCCGTGCACCCGCGTAATGAAAATTCGCGCTCGCAATTCATTTAAGGGCCTCGCGACCGCAGACTCGGTTTTCGTCCCCATTTGTTTCATATATACGTGTATATACGTATACCTCGGCTTTGTGCAGCGGATTATTTACGCGGCCGCAAACGCGAATGAAAGCGAAGAGGATACAGCAGGGGGGAGAGGACACAATGCTGTGTGTGCGGTCAGTGCGTGTAAGGAGGTTGCTTTTGTTGAGAATTTTTGGAGGCTCCTGTATGTATATCTATATATATATAGAAAAGCGAACAATGCGCTAGCTGAAGGTATATACGTAATAGTATATAGAAAAATCGATAATACAACAGCGCGCATCCCTCTCTCTATACGGCATATAATGCATCCCCCGCAGCAACATATTTACACCCTCAAGGCGGCGGGGGGGGGGCTTGCGGTGTTTTCTTCATGAATTTTAAAAATGTTTGCACTCGCGCGTCTTCTTCCTCCGACCTGTATACACATGGTATACACACGGAAGCCGGCAAATGACTTTTATGCTAATGAATCGTCGTCGCGCTGCAGTTGGTGCTTTTTATACATCGAGCAGCTTTTCGTTAATGGCAAATTGTTTATTCATTTATTATCCGCGCGCGAGTTTTTCTCATGTGCGATGATCGAGCGCGTATAATACCAAGTAACGCGATCCCTGGAGGGTATTATATTAAAACGTGCGCAAACAAAGAGTGGAGCGAGTGATGAAACATCGTATTATATTTGCATGTATTAATCAATCGCGCTCGCGCGATATATTTTCGTTTTCTTTTTCCAAAGAACATACACCGATGCGGCGAAAGCTCTCGATCGAATTACTCATTTGTTTACGAAGATATACAACAAAGTTATACGTATATATTCTTTTCTCTTCAAAGCTCGCGCATACACCGACAGATCCAGAAATAAATCCACGACAAAATACTCAATCTCGCTCTAAAAATACGTACATCTTGCCCGAAATCTCCGGGCATCAATAAACTACAAAGATATACTTGATCCTGCGATCGGTCAATATTCTCCCGACACAGAGCGCGTCTTCTTAAATTACCCTCATTCACAATCCAGCACCATTACGAGGTCAATCTCGCTATTGTTATTTAAAAAGCGAAACTTGCATCCTGTCGATATACATATATATATAAACCTGCGAGTGTAATAATATAGCACCCCCCCCCCTCCAGAAATTCTCACCGTATTTAGCCATCCCCCGAACACGCTCTGGAATGCGTATCTGCTCTCCCAATATATATATATCACATATAGCGAAAGCGAAAAAAATAAATTTCTCTCGGAATTCGGCTAACATCCCGATGTGTCCTCTCTGTTTCAGTTACCAGTGGGCGGGGGCGGTGCCGTGCTGGTGCTCAGCGAACTTGAAAGTATGGCGGCGCGGCAGCAGCGGGAAATCGCCCAGCAGCGCCGTCTTCTCGAGCAGCGCGAGGCCCGGCTAGCCGTCCTCCGAGGCGCTCAGGTTAGTATCCGTACCACCTCATTTTATTACTGTGCACACCTCTGCTATGTACTTGGTATATATATATATTTTTTTTTTGTTGCTCCTGTTACCTTCCGGCTATCGGCTTACGTGCGCGAGACTTTCGTAATGGACACTCGACGCGACGGCTTAGAGGATGCGCTCGGTTCTTTTTTTTTCTTTTTTGCTACCGTAAGAGAGATTTTCTTTGTAAAGCGATGATACTCTGCGCGGAGGCTTTTTTAGAGTAAGCAATCTTGGGGAAACACTTAGATGTGCGCAGGAAGTGCGGCATGAATAATAAGAATTTGCGAGGCTGAGATTAAATTTTTGTTATACTATAAGAAAAGAGTATTTACATTGTAATATTGTTAATTTAAGTATATTCGTTATATTTTTTTTATAGTTGAATAATTCTGACTTTTCGTTTTGGTTGTACAACTGCGTTATCGCATGCGTACCACTCAAAAACTGCTGAAATTCCGAATAATTTAAAAAAATGTATATAATTGTGCCAACTCAACATTTCGGTGCACGTATTATACGAGAAAACAATTGAGATCGTTGGGGCGAAAATTTACGTATACGCTTTTATAATCCCCCGCGCAGTTTTATGACGAAAATCTGTCAGACCGGCGTTTTTGCGAAAATGAGAGGACAATACACCGCGTTTACGGCTACCGCACGTGTATATTGTCGCATGAAAATATCGAGCCATTACACTCCGTCGACAATATTTATAGGCGTATAAATAATTAGCCCCGCACGCTGTATCTAAACTCAATTCTGCCCTCTCTATACGGATTTTTAAACAAATAAACAGGTTTTCGCATACACGCACACACGCACGTGATATATATTTTCCATTAAATGCGGCCTGCCATTAAATTAACATATTATACCGGAGACCCGTGCGCGGGCTTTTCTATATATATATACTTGGTGGAATTTTACTTTCGGACGATATATCACGGGGTCGACTCTGATTTATTTACGTTTTAATAATTATGAACTTTACAACGATGCCGGACACACAGCAGATAGCAGCGTGTATTATAAAAGTTTTGCGCTAAATCAAAAGTCCCGCGCTTTTGTGCGTGTAGAGCCGTATATATACGCCAACTTTTTCCGAAAAGATTTTCAACTAATTGGAGGACGTATGCATATGCGTGTATACGTAACAAAAAAAATTGAAGAAAAACCGCGAATGAATTACGACGCGTGTCCCTCGGAAATGTAAGACACGGGGGAGACTCGAAAAGTTCTTTTAGCTCCAAATGACTTCTTTTACTCGGTCCGGTGATTTATACACTTTGACCGTCTTTTTCCTCACGAGAGAGTGCACAGGACTTTTTACGAGCTTTTGAAAATCCGATTTACCGAGCCTTTGCCGTGCGCTTTCCATTATTTTTATAATTTTCCTGCAGTCGCCGAAAAAAGCGTCATTCAGTAGCAAGGAAACGAGGAACGAGGCTTTGATCCCGCAACGGTCTGACAAAGTTTACACGCAAGAATTCGCTCCGGTATATCAAAATCTGCTCGCATAAAGGGTATATATATATATATATTAAAAGCCTTTGGTAGAATTATGACTACTATATATATCCAGCGCGTCAAAATCTCATTGTCTATAGGGATAACAATTCCACGTGAATTTCAGCGAAAAGGAAAAACAAAAGGGAAGAACTAAGCGTATCATCAAGCTAATCTCCCCGGAGTCGTCAGCAGCGATAACCACGGGAGTGCATTCAAGACACGCGGCAGCTCGAGAATCGGAGAAAGACACGCGAGTAGAGCGCGCAGGAAATTGCGCCGCTGGCCCTCGACTCGCGCGCTCACGACCGCCGGATTAGAAGCGTAATTTCTAATTCCCTCGCCTTCTAGCTCTCGTCGCGTGTAGAATGGGATCTGCTGAAATTCATGCATATATGTACGCACTCGCCCGAGGTATTGTTCGCTCTCTCATTGTGTCCTTGGATTTTTTTTTTTTTCGAGCGTCGCCTTTCATTGACGAATTTTATTTAGTCGCGTTTAATTTCGCGTGAAACGAGCTGTATTTATTGAAGGAATTCTCGAATTTACTCGAGTTTATATTACGTACTCGCCGAATTTAATTTTAGCTGGAATTTCCGCTTTGAAATGTATGGACGTAACTTCGTTTCGTTTACGCATTTCTAATTATGACGTGTTCTTCAACGATGGATGACGAATTTATATGTATATTATAATCGTATTAATTAAAACGTTCACCGAGCCACGTCGAATATATTCAATGCGAGACTTGACATTAATTACTAAATAAATTAATCTTTCGCTACACAAAGTTCACGTTCAAACGTGAATTTTAATAAAGCAAATCTCTCTCACTCGTCTCCATTCTCTCTACATCAGACGCACAAAAGAGTAACGTCGTTTTCTTTCCTCTGTAGCAGCAACGTAATGAAACTATATCTGCGCCGTTCAAAAGAACTAGTATTCCGTCGTTTCAGAGCAGAACAACAGTTATTACTCAAAACATAATATTACTTAGCTCCCGGCGGTTAAAAAAAAAGAAAAATGAAAAATAATAGTAGAAATACAAAAAAGGCAAGATGAACCTTGCCGCCGCTGTGGCAAACAATTCCGAAAAAATAATAGCCCTCCACAATTCAACAAGCTTTTCCAACGACAACGACGACGACGACGAGACTGTGATAAAACTCGCGAAATTGCGGTGTAAAAAAGCCCGACAATTAAACGTTAGCAATTCCACAGCCTCT
Source organism: Muscidifurax raptorellus (assembly GCA_020010945.3). Taxonomy (NCBI): domain Eukaryota; kingdom Metazoa; phylum Arthropoda; class Insecta; order Hymenoptera; family Pteromalidae; genus Muscidifurax; species Muscidifurax raptorellus. Next base: position 44,628,646 of record CM052077.1, on the reverse strand, counting down.
GAAAAAAAGAGAATCTTCTCCTCCACTGTAAAAGTGCAGCGACCTTACACACATCCCCGCGAGCTAGACACGCCGAGGAGAGTCGATGCGTAAAGGCGCGAGCATAATAAAGACGCGAATGAAAAGACTCGCGTTTTAACCTTCGCGTATAAAAAAAACTTTTTTGTGACGAGTTTGTTCTTCTCTTTAGCGAGCCCGAGAGCTTTACGACTCGTCCTCGTACATGTCGGACGTTTATTGAACAGATATTACGACGAATGCCTTTTTTTTGTCCGCGATCTCGTTACGCCGTCTTTTTATGAAATGTAATATTTCACTGCTGGAACGCGCTTTTTTCCATTCCATTTTAGGCCTGCACATCGCTATATCTGACGTATGGAATATTCAAATGCGTGTATAAGTAATTATTGTTCCCTGGATATTTCTCGGTGTATTTTTAAGCGCGAGTCTGGCTTCAGCGCTTTTTTTTATAAAAGAGATTTGAGCTGAGCGAAGAGAAGAAAGAAGATGCTGAGCGTGACGTTTACTTCCAAGTTCAATTAGCTGGCCTTAAATCGACGCGGAAACGCGAAAGAATACTTTTAATAGGATCGACGAGCACGCGCGGGGTCATACAAAACCAACAAGAAGTAATTAAGACTTTTCAAGATCTCATTGTAGTAGCTTCTTCGATGTTGCCTTTGGTATTGGTTTTTTACCTCTTCCTCTCTCAATCTCAAGCGCGTCTAAGCAGCTGATTTTACTCTATTTTATATATCCGAGGTATAGTCTCGGTAATTGAAAGGAGGAAAAACTACTGCTTTTCTCTCTCCCCCGGTTCGGAATGATATTTCAAAGAATTTTCCAGTGCGCGTTTGTTTACTGTCGGAAAAAGCGGGCACTTTAAAAAGTCGTATAGCGCAGCTTTAGAAATTTTACAAAAACTTTTTTACGAGCCAGCCGTAAAGCGCAATTTTGAGGCACGTTCCGCGCGTTAATTCTTCTTCGGCGCATATTGTTATTTCCTCTTTGAAACTAAAGCTGTGCGAGATTGAATACGTGCGTATTTTTTCCCCCGTCGCAAGTTTTCCCATTTGAATATTTCGCCTCGCGCATTCTTAATAATAATAATGATAATCCTCTCGAGTGTTTGTAACGCGTTCCTTATCCTAAATGGAAAAATTGGCGCAGTTGCGGCGGGAACTTTATTCCGGCGACAAGAAAATATTTTGACAAAGAAAATTATAAACTTCTGGAAAACTACTTTTTAGATTTCGCGCTCAAAGAAAGTTTTCTGCGATGAAAAAAATTGTCGGGAGTTGATACCCGAGTTTCATTGACTTATTCCACTACTTAACATAAATTTCCGGAGGAACTTCTTTTCATCGTTAAGATTTCAAATTAAAGGTTTACGCGGATTCAAATTTAGTTTACATTTTTTGCGCGTATAAGCTCTGCGCCGGGAAAGAAACTAGTCTCTGAGATTGAGATACGAAATTTCATGCATTTACTGCTGGTAAAATTTTACCTTCAATCATTGTTATTCATAGTTTTGTACTTGTATATTTCTCCTTAGTCCCCGATCCTCATCGCAATTTTTCTCTGTTGATAACTTGGAGACTCTTGAAAAATTGCTATTTCCATCTCCCAGTTACATAATTGGACATTGCCGTGGTAGAATAATTCAATAGCATCGTTACACATTGACGATTTAATGCAATCAACGCTTCAACGAATATCGGAATTCACGATAACTGAATCAAAAGGCCGATATCACTCGCCGAACGAAAAACCGCTCTCCAAACTTTCCAAATCTGTACATTCACCAGCTTATCCTTTCGAAAAACAGTTCTCCCAACCTTCGACATGAAAGCCCCACCATTCCCCACTACAAAAATCATTTCCTATCCGTTCCCGTAAACCGCAAGAAACAAACATCCCCTCATTCTCGTCTTCCACGAATCATCGAGCCAAGCCGGCTCTCCACAGGGCACAATATCGCGCTTTGGCCCCCCTATCTCCCCTGATATATCTAAATTGACATCTCTCGCGAAGCCCTTTGACCCGTAAGAGCGCAGAATCTCTCTCTTCTCTTCCTCGAGCCGGAGGGCCCCTCTGGCTCGCTGGTGCGCATTGTGTGGTCCCGAAGAGAATCATTACGATAATTAACCGAGCGGACGAGCGCTCGCCGGCATCATTACGTATGTACTCTTCCTTATATGCCATCCCGAGGCGTCCTGTGTCCGCGAAGGACATTATACGTGCGCTGGACTCTCGCGCAGGCTCTTTTCTTTCTCTTCCCTTTCTTTTTCGGCTAATACCATCAGAAGAGGATACTACGCGCTGATGAGAGAAAGGCAGGCTGGATTTACAGATCGCCGCGGCTTTTCATCAAGCCTGCATATGTATACGGTAGCTTTTTCAGGGATGAATGGGAAGCTTTAATTTCGGGATGTCATGACACGTGTTAATTATGCATACATATGCACAATCGTTAATCCGAACGCTCGTCGATAGCTCAGACCTCAGTAGCAGCTCGGAGTATGTTATCAATCGCGATAAAGCAACTCTGGCAAAGCTCGTAAATCAACAATTCCGCATATCTAGAGTAGCGTCTATTTTAACAGTCGTTTAATAATCCGTCGTCAGCCTCCCTCTACCCTCCCATCGTGTACATACTCGGTTACAACTGTGTCTCTTCTCGTGTATATATCTCTCAGTGCGTTCGTTGCAACGAAAGGCATTATACACACACACACACACACACACACACACACACACAGAGAGACATACTCTCTCTCGGACTCTATATTTAGAGTCCGTCGCTTGTCGTCGTCGCGGAGAGTTTAAAGGACTACTTCATGACTCAGATGAGGAATGTGTGTACACATGTGTGTATATATATGTATATGCATGAATGCGCGTCGCGTCCGATGAGGAGAGTGCGCGGATAGCTCTCTCAACAACAAGAGCGAGTATATGACGAGCTAGTTAGTGCGGCAGCTTCTGAGACTTGTTTTTGATGGATCTATACTGATTCTGTGGGCATTCTACGGTTAATTGTATATATTTATGGACTTTGCGCGCGTGTATAGAAAGGAGTTTCTTTGATCAATAGAGAAATATATTTACACTGATCTGAGGGGTAAACATTGATTAACGTATACGCGCTGAAGCGACAAATCCGAAAGAGATCAGAAGTAAAAAGTCGGAACCTTGGTCATTTGTCTCGCGTGCGCAAATATTTACGCGCTCTTTTCGTTGTCACAAAAGCCGAGAGACGGATCTCCATCTCTCCCCTTTAAGCTTTGTGAGGAAGAGAGACGGAGAGCACAAGGTGAAGGCTACTGCTATACTCCGGCAGAGAGAAAAAAATGTGTGCCGTCGCGACTTTAAGCCGATCCGCCGAATATTTTTTCTCTCTCGTATATCCCGCCTGCGCGACTCGTTTCTGCATCGCATTATATAGCATTAAAGGGAATGCGTGATGTAAAAACTTTTGTTTAAAGCCGAGCTAACCGTCCGACTTCTCTGCGAGCTACTGCTATTTTTGAATTTTTCATCGGAAATCCGCGATGGGTAAAGCTCGACATTTGAAAATAATTGGAAACAGTGCGTTTACCCGCGAACACGTCGTATAATCGAAGCAGTAATTTCCACAGCCCTAAATTCCCTCTTAAACGATAGAGTCGGATCCATACTTCAAATTGAACGAGCTCCGGCTTACACAAAAGCTTCGCCGCGCGCCGCTATATATATAACGCTAATGAAAGTGCGCGCCGGGCCACTCAAATTTTCATCGTACGACCTCTGCGCGTTGAAATTCAAATTTTTCCCAGCTTGGCTTTCTCTCTCTCTCTCTCTCTCTCTCTCTCTCTCTCTTTCTCTCTCGCTTTTCAGAGAGATTTCACGCGATTGGCCTAATCCCCGGGGTATTAGGCGACTCGCGCATAAATCCGTCTTGCTTTTCGCGCTATTTTTTCGAGGCGCGGAGGATCAAACGGAAGATGAGAGAAATAAAAGGGGCGAGATTTCTTTTTTTTCTCCGCTGCCGTTTCGTCGTTGCGAGGCTTTTTGCGCTGACAGTGAGATGAAAAAAAAAATTAGTTGCGGCGTCAACTTTGACGGTCGTTGGGAATTGCGTTATCTTTATTGGTGGATCAATTTCGTTAGTGCGGTGCGATGATGTATATATATACGTCGGGGGTTGGACTTTGGCAAATTCAATATATAGCGGAGCTGACTTTACGCGGGGGATGTGTTCTTTGTGCCGGGTGTAATGATTCGGCTTGAGATGCTGCGTGTCATGGAGTCAAGTATTAATTTGGAGAATAAATGAAAATAAGAGTTTTATAGTATTATACATCAGGCTTTAAAATACTCGTGAATATAGCAAGAAAATTCAACGGAATATTCCGCATCGGTTTTTCTCTTTCGGAAAAATCTCCGAATATATGCATTACCAAGAAAAACTATAACCCGCGGTCTGAATTTTCCCCGTGTATTATTGCGCGCACAAATCAAAACATTTGCCAAAATCGATCCGTATACACACACAGAGCACGACAACGCAGTCTGCGGTATACTCGTGTACCCCCTTCTATATATACACACAAATATAATCGTATCTCGACAATCGCAACTGTACAACAATAGCCAAAAAATAAGACTCCTCCGCAAACTCGGTCTCGCGCGCGGAAATGCGAGCTATTATAGAGCGCATTGTCGTCGTCGTTAATTAGCGTCGAGCGAGTAGCTGTTTGCCTCGCTGCGGTTCTTGTTTGTCGCTCCGACCATTAATGCTTCTCGGTGTGGGTGTTTCAGGAGCCGGCGCAACAGGACAGACTGGCGAGGCTGAGGCACCGACTGGATCAGCAGCAGAGCAAGTTGAATCGGTTGAGGCAACTCAGGTCGCAAACTGACTCTTCGCGCGCCACCAATGTCACCCTCAGTAAGTATATATCTATGTATATATTGCGCGGATTTGGTTAATTGACCGAGATGTATATCCTTTGGGGTTTTGTGCAAGTTGGGGGGGGGTTATTGAGATGGCGGAGGTTCTTATTTCTACGCAATATCGATGTCGAATGGAAATGTTGGAATTGTAAAGTTCTCCGGATGAAAGCTGACCGATATTGCAACTTCTATGCTCACTATGCAAAAGAAAAAGCTAATCATTTTTTTTTTTTAGTAGCGCAATAACGAACTTTTAATCAGCGTAAGAACACTTCGCATACTATTAAACTGTTACATAAGACTTCGTAATTGTAAAGATTCGATAAGTGTCAGTATGTATACAAATCCAGGTCTGAAAGTCGCTAAAATCAGCGAACGTGAGTCGATATTCTCGTAACACACTTTTAATTCTCAGAACCTTTTAACTAAATTAAACTCCCCGCCTCAACACGGCATCGCGAATAAGCACATTTACCAACTTTTCCTCAAATTTTGATAATCTTATCAGCCACCCTCGCACACACACACATGGTATACTCTATCGTACTCTCAAGACCAAGATTAAAACAACGTCGAACGAGCAAACTTTCGCATAAAAAAAAGGAGGAAAAAGTTTTAATTAAAATGCGAAGCCGAACGAATCTCCGCACATTTACGTTTTTTTTTTTTCGAGCTAACGCACACACTACGGATCGTTAATTCAAAAAGTCGCGCGCGAAGCGAGAATTGGAAAAAGTGTGCCAACCGAATGGGAAAATGATTCTTAAACGGCGCAGCTCTCGTATGAATATTTCGCCCATATCCCGCACATTCATATATATGTATATAGGAGATAGAGAGCATCTCGGTGTAATCTCGTTTTGAAATTCCCGCTGCATGTGTGTAAGCCGGATGAAGTGTGGCCGCGTGATTCTCGGGATTTTCGCGGGAACCGCGCGTAATTCCCGCGCTAGCTTCTCTCAAAGAGAATCGGAAATTCCCGGGCAGAAAAGGGAGTGGATTCGACGGGGGCTTTTATTTGCTCGATAAAGATGCGACGACGTTGCCGTTCTTCCCTCTCCTGATTTTATACGCTCCGCGGATATCTCGTTAAAATATCACGCGAAATTGATTATTGTTCTCGTTTTCTCGCCCGCGGCGCTCGCAGCAGTGACCTGGAACTGTCAATTTCGTCGAGATTTTTTTTGTTCCACCTCCACGCGCGATGATTATTAGTAGAGGGAATTTTCAATTACCGCGACTTCCTGCGATTTTCCTTAATGCAAGCGTAATGACGGAATTCCGAGAAACGCGCGTCGGCTTTACGCGGCGCGTATACTAAGCCAAATTATGCCCGCATCCTCCAGAGGAGTTTCTCCCTCTCGCTCTACTCTCGCGTCTATTAATGACGCGAGATGCTCCGTTTTTCGTCCCACGTTAATCATTCATATATATATATATATACGTAGAATTTCCGCGAGACGTACTTTTCAAAAATACACGGTCTGTTTCTAAAAATACATCCACGACGCACACCTACACGGGACCGGGAACTTATAGACAATACACGGCTACGTATCTACGAAACTTGGATGTATACGTATGTGCGAAAGTTTGGCGAGAACAAACAGCGGATAGAGAGTGAGGGAGAGGCGCGAACGCGAGCGTCTGTCAAACTGTCGCGCGACGCGCGAGATAAAGGTCGGAAGTATCTTGTCGCCCGAAGAATATATATATATATATATATATATATATACAGATAGCGAGTGTATGTATACAGTCTCAATGGGAGCTCGAGAGTTGAAAATTGCCGGAATCCCTGCAGAGACGTTGGCTTTTCATCGATACGTATGTATATTTGCGCAAGTGTGTGTGTGTGCGTGTGTGTGGCGAGCAAGCGCAGTTTGAAATTTATGGGAGACGGTTCCGAAAATGTATTGACAGCTGTGCACGTATCAGTGCTGTACATCATTTATGTTCTATATGGCAGAGGATGTGTTTCATGCGAATGTATAGGAGGTAATTGTTTCAGTTTCGTATAGTGAATTTTCTGCGCAGTTGTTATTCTATGAGTCGGAAATTTCTCTCTCTCTCTCTCTCTCTCTCTCTCTCTCTCTCTCTCTTTCTCTCGACTACTCGCGCGGAGTTGCATCGAAATGTGCTTGAATATTCATCATTCCGAAAATTCAAATTTCAGTCATAAGCGCACCTTTTAGCAACATTGAATTAATCATCCGTACCATTTCAAAGGATGAAAGCATTGCGTGCGCTCCTCCTTTCAAAATGTATACCTATATGTGTAATATTTAAAAAAAAAAAAATCCGATACTATCATCATCTATATATATATACATGCGCTGATGCCTCGTGTCGCTTCGTTGCACTGAACTGGCGCTTAATTTCCTGGATTTTCGTTTCGGAGTAGAGACAGCCGCGTTGATTGACGCCCCGACACTCTCTGCGATGACAATCGATCGAACCTCTCGATATAGTCACACATGCAGGAAATTAGAGAGAAATGTAAGACGACAGTCTGTCTGTCGTTTCGAGTTTCCAAGTACGTATATATATATATATCGCGAGCCAAATAATAAATACCTCCATCCAATCATACTCCAAGCTTGTAAAAAAGGAGCTGTTGGTACGGTGGGCGAAAATTCGCGCGAGAACGACACCCCCGAACGATAAAACTCGCGAGGGAGTTCCATTACCCGCGGAGAATCGCAATCGAATCTAGTATAGATGTATATATAGCAAACGGTATAGAGAGACGAATGGGATGGACAGCAGCAGCAGCAGCAACGAACGGAAGGCGAAACTCCGCGGTGGTAGCAGCTGCTCCGCTGATGTGTGTATATCGCTTTCGAGAAAAAGAGAGAGACTTTCACACGGAATTGACTTTTTACCGATTTTTTATCCATTTGCGCGCTTATATTCGAATTTCGCGCTTTAAATCCATAATTCGTCGCCGCCATCGAACGAATAATATCGCGATCCGCGCGGCAAAAATAAATTCACGCCTGACGCAAACGTAACCGTTACTACTATATACTCCCGGAGTCTTCCCTAAATACTTTCCGTGTACCACGTATAGCTTCTATTCTCGCCCGCAACACGACACCCTCCCCGACTTTCTACCATTTATACTCTCCACTGCGCAGTTCCCGGTGTACACCCACACACACACACACACACACACACATATATATACAGCGAAAGCCATCGCAGATTTATGTCTCCCCGACGCGCTCGCGCGCGTACAAAATTCGACGCGTAAAAAAGTACGTACACTCCGCGCGCATACAGGTCAATAAATCGCTGTAGGAAAGAACAAACGAGAGTTGACCGCCGATACGTGCGCTTCGACAGACGGGGAAAATGAATTTTCCTCTCCGGTTCGTTTTAAACTCTTGCCTCTGTGTTTCCTTCATTATTTCTCCCTTTCTTGCAAGTGCGCGTGCGACACTTGTAGATGTATACACACACACACACGCGCGCGCGCGCGTTGCTAAAAGCTTCATCGGGTCCAGGCTTGTTTTTTTTTTCCTCTCGATACTATATACACCACCGCGTCAAACTCGAGAAAAAACACACGTACCCTCTCGGGTCCGTGAAATTCCAATAAAAATACGACGTACACCTGCGCGAGTGGAGTCTTTACGTACGAGGGATTCCAAGGTCGCCGTGGACGCTAAGGAATGCCGCGGTCGATTGACAAAATGACGACGCCGGCGGTATATGGCGCGACGCGCAATCGAAGCGGGGAAAAACTTGCAGGAGGATCGCGGCTGATGAGGAAAGTTTCGTTTCGTGTATGTAGCATATATCGAAAATCGAAGGACGCGTTTGTAGCGAGTAAATTTTCCGAGTATATATCGCGGCTGTTTTAGGAATCGTAAAAAAAGTAAGAAAAGTCTGAGGATGACTACGGGCTGTTAAACTCTCGCGCGAAAAAAGGGAAACGTCGGAGCTGCGCGCATGTACGCATACACGCGAAGATAAAAGTAAACGCAGACACGCCCGGGCTCTTCTGCTATTTGTTATAGTCGGTAAAAAATATCGCCGCCTCACGACACTCGATGTATATACGCTTTTACACGCGACGAGGTCGTATACGCGTGTATATAATATGCGTATATGTATATAAATAAAAGGCGAAGTATTTTATAACAAAGACGCGCGATGTATATCGATGTATATATGCATATGTTTCTTTCTCTCGCGAACAATACGGCTTTTTCTCCAGGAAAAACTATATAGCTGGGTATTGCGCTTTTCTCCAAGAGAGAGAGAGAGAGAGAGAGAGTATTTTCGGAGTGGCGGAGCTGAAAATAAACTTTTCTCTCTCTCTCTCTCTCTCTCTCTCTCTTTTCCAAGAAGTTGAGAAACCGCGCGAAAAACAAGCTTTAAAAGTTGCAGCGAGTTACTCTCTTAAAATGGAGCGCGAAAGAATCCGTAATGAGGCACGACAATAGCGACCGGCAAACTTCCGAGGAAAATGTGCGTATAACATATAAATACTAATGTATGCTTAAATATTAATTAATCGGAACGATAGTCGGCCGATTAATTTCAGGGTGAATCGCTTCCTCGATCTTTCTTTCTTTTTTACTTATCAGAAACCGATATCTCCGTCATAATAATCTGAAATGATTTTAACTTTAGAGTACAACGTATATAGCTATATGTATAGATAAGCAGTGTGTAGCAAAAAGTAGCTTCAATTCAATCACACACATATATATATATTACATATTCACTTTGTGCAGTCGAGCTTTTTGTCGCTGCAGCTCGAGATTCAGCTCTGATAATATTCATTTGCGCACACGTGGCTCTCTGAATATTCTCTTAATAACAGTATATATACGAGAACGTGTTGGTAATGAACATAATCGTATATATATAAACTCGAGAAACTTTTCGCCTTCTCTCGCGTATATAAATAAACTACGTTTATGCGATATATTCCTATGAAATTTAAAGAAAAAAAACTTTGCTCTTCAACCCCGCGATGTACACTCGAAATATACCCGCCTCCATATTCCTCAAAACGAGCGTCACGTAAAATGAAAGCCTTCGTGAGCTGCTCGTTCTTCTTCTCCGTATATACATGTAAGTCTTCCGTAATGAAAAGAGAAGATACTGTTTGTCCCATCCGGTATACTCGCGGAACAACGAACGTGTATATATGTGTGTGTATGTGTGTCTGTGTGTGTGTGTTTTTAAAGGAAAGACGAGTGCAGGGATGCATAGGATGCATAGGATGCATACCTTCGGTTTTCTCTTTCTCTCGTGTGTGACCTATATTCCATCAGAGAATTCTCTCGTCGACTCTATATATATGTATCGTTTAGGCGAAAAAGTATACAGCTTCGATTGTTGAAAAAATCTACGTGCCTATTCGATGAAGAAAGCGATCTGTTTCTACAACAATTTTTATTTTCGAGCAACGCGTGCGGATTTGCCGATACAGATCATATATATATATATATATATTCAACAGGCGGAGGATGCATTACTATGGTAATGTTCGCGATATGGAGATTTCGTTATGCATCTTAAACGCGCTTTGAAGACACCCGCAAAGGCGGCACTACTGTGTGTCTCTGTGCAGTATGTATTATACATACGTACACGAAAATGACAAGGCGTAACACGGCTCCAATTAGCGTCGATTCGGCTTTTTAATTTAATTCGACCAATATATATATATATATATATATATAATAATCGTGTTCCATAATTCAAAAAACCACTTTATGCGCATCGAGCGCAAGGAGAGTAGCCTCGTGTATATAATAGGAAAACTTGGCGGCTGTAAACTTTCGCAGAAATCATACAAGATTCCCCGGAAAGTTTCTCTAAACGCCGAGCGCGCGCGCCACGAAACGAGATGCAAATTCACCCGACGGCTTTCCCTCGCTTTATATACCGTTTCGCGACTAATTAGTCTCCGGCTATGCATACACTCCTGCGCCACCTACAACAATGCGTTATTGCTACTGTTTTATATTTTTCCAAAAATTTATACAACGATGGTAATTATAATAATACTCGACGATTGCACGCACTATATATAGCGGCCTCGACTTTTTGCAATTAGCGCTTGCGCGCCCTTGTAATACCAGCTCGTTGAACTGCGACCGATAAGTTCTCGAGAAATCGTCGCGTCTCGCTGCAGTGCACTTCATTAGCCTCGTTATCTCCGGCTGGTTGTCGTCGTTATATTGTTGTTGTTAATAAACGCAATATAGGGAGTGAAAATTTCGCGCAATTTCGCAGGCGGATCATGTCTCATCGCGCGCGCGCAACAAGTAAACTTTAAAACGCCTCGCTTCGCGTGAAATCAACTGAAAAGGAAGGAAAAAAAAAGAAGTCGAATTACTTTGCGAGAGGAGAAAACAGCTGCTGGGAGGAAATATTTCTTATCGCGCAAAGGGGCGGGTAATTTGAAAAGTTATACGCCTGTATATCGCTTACAAGGCGATGGAAAAGTTACGCGTGTATATATGCGGCTGCGATTGGCTTTGTATAGACGATTTTCTAACTTTTCTTTTTGTTTTCGATACATTATATCGTACACCGATAATATGCACAGGTTATACATATATTATACGCGGAAAAATAATTAAGCAGGGGATCGACTGTTTACAACTCGAGAGACGCTAATCCTAAACATAAAGTGGATTAGCCGAGAGGATTAGCTGAATTTCGTCGAAGCATTAGAGGGGAAATCTTAATAAGGTAATTTCGAACTCGGCCGTCGGAGTTGCCTCTGCAACTTTCCTGACTTGGCGAAAAGCCAAATCTTCACACGTGATAGCCCCTCTTTCTCATGCCGGTATAATTTTCATTCGAAAGAGGCATTATACTCGTGTGCCGGAGCTATTCATCCATTCTTTTCTCTTATTTTTAACTAATCTCTCTCGCCATGCAACATAAAAATAAATTCACCGAGATCTTATTAACATCCATGAAAAAAATACAATACATATATGAAACGATACAAATACACCCCGGCACAAAAGTTGGAAAAAAAGGCACACTTCTGACTCTCCGATCCCATACACGCTCAGCTCGATCCTACAGCACAATCGTCGAAACTGGAGCGACGTGTTCCAATCGTGCGGCACATCCCGCTCTCCGGCATCATTAGACCAACGCGCGCAATCTACTCTCGCTATTGAATAGCTGCGGCTCGCATCGGCTCATATATATATATATAAACGGGGGGGTTGATCGAACCTCGACGTAAATGAAAACACAGTGACGACTGTATACTCATTTCTCTCCGGTGCTATCGACTCGAAGGAAGAAAACTGCGGTCTCAGAAAACGATAGAACGCGTCGATTAATATACGAGCGAAAAATTTGAACCTCGCAGGCAAACAAGCCCTCCCCCAACAATGAAAGCAAGGAAAAATATCCCCGTCACTTCCTGTCTCCAGCGGAGCGTAAAACTGGGCAATGAAAATTTCCCGAAAGTATAAAAGAGAGCGAGAGCGGGGCGGAGATCCAGCGCGCAATCGAAGCCCGAGCATAAAAGTAAGGGCCGCCTCCCACTCGCTTTAATGATAACGTCCCCGACATTATCGTAAAGCGACGAATCGACGTGTGCAAGCAGAGCACGTGTGCGATTTCGAATCCGCACGTGTGACGCGCGTCAGGTGCACCGATGGACTGCGCGTGTGCTGGTTTTACGTTCGTCGAAGGAAAAAAAGAATCGAGTCGCGGATAGGGATGGAAATTTATTCGCGGAGAATGTGTCGCGAGAGAGAGCCGTGTGTCCGAGTCTTTTGGGAAATGCAGTGGACTGATTTATTTTCCGGGGCGGTCTCGTTCTCTGGAAATTATAATACGATTCTTCGGATTATTGCAACAACTCGAGGTAAATCTGCGACAGCCGGGTAACCCGTAACAATATAACAAGGCCAACGATACAAGCTCACCTCAGACATGAAAAAGCGTCGAGAGCGCAAAGTATAACGGCGGCTATCGTTAAAACTAACGCGTTCTACCGCTCGAGTGCGCCTGTTCGTCCGGTAAAGTAACTCCCGCGTATTATTATGGCTGTTTGTCTGCAGCGGCGCAACTCGCTCTGAGAAAGTATAAACGTATATATACAACGCTGGAGTTGTATAGACCTTTGCGCCGAAGAAAGATTCTATTATCATAATTATTCCGACGAGAGAGAGAGAGAGAGAGAGAGAGAGAGAGAGAGAGAGAGAGAGAGAGAGAGAGAGAGAGAGAGACGTCTGTTTTACTCGTCGTTCTGATGCGCGACCTTTGCTAAATTAAACGATACGAGATATATATATGTGTATATATATATATATATATATATTGTGGAGCTTAGTGGAATATATATTGCGCCTCAGTATTTTTATATAGCTGAAAAGAAGCGGCTCGCGCGCTGCACCAAAACTGCGAAGGTTCATCGGCTGCTGTTGATTCGACACACAAAAGCTTTTAGCCTTTAATGTTCATCCGCGACGCTCATCGTAACCCTTTGATTGGCATTTTATTTATCGCGCATAGGCGCTCGAGTGAAAAATCATTTTTGTCCGGGAGAATAAAATGTTTGAAATTGCATTCGACCGGCGTAATAATAATGATAATTTCGATGGCAGCCGCGCGGGAAAAAAGGACTATACTGTTATCGTCGCTCGTTAAATATACATACTTTTGTGATTCTTTCATTACAACCGCTTTATTGTGTTTTCTCTTATTTTCGAACGAGCTACTCTCGTGTATATGTAAACACAGATGCGATAATCCGATATCTCGATGCTTATATTATATAATTATGGATATATATATACACAGCTATTTTAAAAAATCTCTTACGGCGCATCATTGTATAGTATATACGCGAGTCAATCGTGCCTGATAAATATACAAAGCATGTATCAAATTCACAATACAAACGCGATGACTTTGAGCATCAGCGGTAAAATTGCACTCGACGAACCCACTCGATCGACCGACGTATATTATATATGTATACGCGCAAGAGCTTTTTGCTCGAAATTCCAAGCGAGAGTGCAATAATAATCCCAGTGTAAAATTCAGCCGAGAGCTGCGTTTCATACATTTTTCTCCCCTTCTCTCTCTCTCTCTCTGTATACGTATAACATAATGCACCGAACGCGAAAAATTCTCGCTCAAAGCCCGAACCGTTAATTTCGACGTAATAAATATATTTGAACGTAACCTTTACACTCGCGGGTATCGCACAATGCGTTGAAATATCGGACGCAGAAAGAGCACGTATACCTATACCAATTAAAAAATTTCTCTTCCGCCGCAGCAACTTGTATACGTATATGTATATCGCTTGAAAGGACGCGCGAAATAACGACGACCCTTCCGCGCACGCAACTTTTTTTAACGAGTCTAAAGGTCAATCCTAGCGCGCGTGTATTATTATTTTTTTTTTCGACAATGGCCTAATACACACTATAGGCTCTTCCGGTGACGGATCGGCCCATATATAGGACAGGGCACACGGTATATGCTGAATTTCTTTATATTCTCGAGGAGAGGAAAGTTTTTTTCCGAGCCGTTGCTTTCGCGCGCGCGCAAACTTTTCGCCATTGAGATTGAATCGGAAAATACATTCCGCGTGACGTTTGTCACCGGATTTCTCTTCCAGTCTCTTTCTCTCTTGGAATCCGATATAAATTGAAACTCACCACGGCTCTTTGTTATTATACGCGTCTGCTTGATTTTTAATCTCGAGATCCTCTCCTTATTTCATACTCGGCGACGAGTAAAACAAAAAACAAGACTATACGGCTCATTATTGAAATACCGAACAAACACAGAGAAGGCCGTGAAAAATGCTGCTCCTTTGCTTCCGGTATACGCGCGCAGTGCACCGAGTCATCGAGAAATGAAAATATGACAAAAGAAGAAGAAGAAGAGACTTCTTTCGCTCTCGCTCCTTTCCTCTCCCCGCGGGTACATATAATAACTGCCCGATATTACAAAATTCCCGCCGGAGCGAAAGAGAACGGCTCCGCGTAGATGAAAGTAAAAATGCTTTTCGCGAATACCGAATTTCGCCTTTGCCTTATATTTTCTCCTGCGCGCGGGTTACAATAATCGCGATGACCGTCGGCGATGTCTATATATACCATAGTACACGCGACGGTAACCTCCGCTCCGATGCGCATCATCTCTCCCTCTTCGGCTTAGACGTCACGGTATATAATACGCTGTACGTCGTCGTCGCTGCTCACTTTATCCCCTGTATCCTCTCTCGCGCAGAAATCGAACTCGTCGGAATCAAGTCGCAGGGATAGAAAGAGAAGAAAAGAAGAAACTGCTGCTGCTCTCTCTCTCTCTCCGTCAGTGCAAATGGAAATGAAAAGTCTAATAATAAGGGAAAAGGAGGGTTCGAGAGCGCGAGCAATCTCTCGTGTCGTTTTCTGGGACGATTGATTTTACCGAAGAGGAGAGAGAGAGAGAGAGAGAGAGAGAGCGACGAAGCAATAAAAGCCGGCGCGCGCTTGTATATATTAGAAAAATATTTCAGCGGGGTACTCGAATAAATTGAGATTTAAATGCGCGCCGTATACACTTGCATTTCAATCAGAGAGCGGGAGCGAGAGAAATGAGCAACGACGACGACTTTTTTGTGTGTGTGTGTGTGTGTGTGTGTGTGTGTGTGTGTGTGTGTGTGTGTGTAAGAAATCGATCCTGATGTATAATATATCCGGAGGATTCGCTCGCTAGTCGGCCGCTAGATGGCGGAGATTCTCCCGCTAGAGAAGTAGAATCCCTCGGATATATATAAAACATAAGAATTTCAACTTTACCGTTTCACCGCATAGACGGTCTCGATGCCATTTTTTTTTCATTAAAGCACGCGCGATAAAGCTCAGGCTGCAAAGACGACGAAATAAATAAAAGCACGGCGGTATAGAATCTCCAGAGTCAACATATACCTGCGAGCGCTATATTTTTTCATACGGAATCAACACTTCGTCGAGTACATATATAGTTCCCTCGCGGCGCCAATCGATTACCGATGCGACACGCCGCGACTCTGTGTGTTTACAGTATCGGAATCGTCCTTTTTATCAAAACAATAATATGCGTGTGTACCTCCGGCTGTGTTAAAAAAAAAAAAAAAAAAAAATCGACTGAAACTGATCTGTTCAGGCACTGCAGTACTTTCGACGCGACATCATTAACAATGAAAATTTCAACAGTGAAAAACTCGGTTTTTCAAAAACGCACGTATACACCGCGCGACGCCTTTATCCGCTAAAGCGTCATAATCTTTCGCACCGACGAAGCTTTGTCCGGCGGCTTTTGTTGTCGCCGAATATCGCGAACAATTTTTTACCAACCCTAGCTTTCAGAGACACAGTATTGAATGCCGAACGTATATACACGCGCAAACGCGCGGGATTTTTTTTTTGTTTCGATCTGCAAACATTCGGCGAAACTCGAGATATATACGCGCGCGAGGCGTATAAATGTTATAAACGCGAGAGAACGAAACATATATTTAACTTTGGGGAATTGTCTGCGTTGATAATTAATGCATTGTCTGTATATACACGTCGTTAGCTCGGTGAACTTCGAATTCGTTTTCAGTTCTCTGTCACACTCGCTGTGTACTCACTCGCGGCGGCGGGAAAAACTTGGCTCCGATTCGCTCGGGTAAAAATTCGATTTGCCCAAGTTTTCACTGTTTACATCGAGATTCTCGATAGTCGATATTCTCGCGTGTTTAAAAACCAGCAACTCTCGAAAAGTACGACTGCGGAGAGACTCGGATCTCAATTATTTACGCTTGTCGGGGGAAATGATTGTTCGTTCATAATTGAGGTGTCGCGTTAAATGGGGAGATTGTAATCTGGATGGGATTTTGAATTAATTATTCATAAGGATTAAGCTCGGAGATATCCCGCGGTGGTGTCCGCGGCGCTGTTGTTCTACATTTTTTCCAAAACAGTATCGGGTAAAGGCAGCTTAAACCTCCTCATTAATTATGATGCTTCGCTTATTATACATTTAAAATGACTTATTGCTCTGTGGTAGAATCGTCAACGCTTTTACATTTAATAAAAAAGCAGCGAATTAACCTTAATACAAGCTTCAACTCGAAACCTTCAGATTTCCATAGAATACCGCGGTAACGAAATGGAATCGCATAAAAACCTTTCCGAATTTCCGAAGCAGCAAACAATGCAAATGAAAAATGCCCCGAATTCGTCGCGCTCAATTGGCCTCTCAAGAAATTCAGCCCTCGAGCGTCCGCACCGCAAACCAGCAGTGTCACCTCTCTAATCCCCCTGTCGTCCAATCCTTCGCTCTACACGTCCGCATCTATCCTATACCTCGTCCGCAACAAAACTCTCGCCCCTGCAAATTCGATTCACGCGGCGCATCCGAATTTTATCCTCCTCCGGTTCTCCCGAGGCGAAAATTGGGTCGTACAGTTATATAGCACAGCCGTGATTTCGCGCCGGGGAACAACTATGTTGTCGCGTGTAAAATTCCATTTCGAAACTGTGCTCCTCCTCCTCCTCCTCCTCCCCGTCGTCAAAGAGTAGAATTTAATACCGAGCAATTTTCGCATTATTCGGCCCAACGACGACGGCGACGCAGTGCAATATCGCGAATACCTTCCGCGCGATATGGCTCGTTTTTTCTTGGTCGCGTTCGTTTCTCTGTCTTAATGGTCCTCTTGAGTTTTCTGCGGTCAAGCGCTGCTATATATATATACATACACGACGAGTTCGAGGATATATCCGCGAGCGCGTGGAGTTTTTGCTTGAAAAGAAGAGAGCAGCGAGCGATGCTCGAGGGGAACATTTTTGCGCGGGTTAATATATCGCGCGCAGCGGCATAGAGGAGAGTATATAAGTCTCGGAGATTTATGTGGAAAATTGCGAGAGCTATTTTGCAGTTTCGCGCGCGGAGAGCTTTTTACACTCGCGCTGGATTATTATTTCGAGGAGTTTTATGAGACTAGCTCTCGAAAGGACGAGAGAGGGAGAGATAAGATACGCTACTTTTTTTTTTTTAACAAACTTGCGCGGAACACACGTGTCGGGGACCGCAAGCTCTGCCCGCGGGAATTCAAATTAGCCTGCATCAACACAACGCGGGGCGAGTTCCGGAACACTTCCGACAAGTGGAAAATCATGAGAACAGGAGAGAAATTGCATCGCATATACATGTGTGTGTGTGTGTATATATATATATATATATAGAGCTGCTTGGCCTAATGGCGATTCGAGGATTTCTGATGCGAGCTACGTGACCGGTGCTGGTAAATCGATGACAGAGTCGCGCATGGGAGTTTCGACTTTTCCCTCGCATGTATACGTGCCTGAGTTGCGGTGGGAAAAGTGTTCCGTCTCCGATTAACTTTATGCGCGTACTGTTATCTTCAATATTTCAAAAAGTCGCGCTAATTGCAAAGCCCAAGAAAAAAGAAATCCACCACCGATCAGTTAAGAACCTCCGGCATCTCTTGAAAGAGACCTACCCTCTGCAACGTAAGCCCCTCTCTCAAAAGTCCCCTTTGTCTTCCTCCCCCATTGTGTCTCTCTTCTGCCCTTCTCACGCGTTTTTTCTTTCACTCTGTCCCTCTCCATAGCGTACGACCTGGACAACACGAGGAAGTTATTCAACGAGAAGGAGAAGGAGCTGTCTCTGGCGGTGGCGAAGGTCGACGAGCTGACGCGACAACTGGAGGAGCTGAGGGGCCGACACGTCGGTGGTGCCGCCGGCGGAGCCGGAACTACCGGCGCCAATGGACACCTCGGCACCCCAGCCAGCGCTGAACTCGAGAAGCTCAGGAGGGAGCTGCTGGTGAGTAGTACCGCGCTTACACCCACGCATCCCTCAGTTCACGCGCTGACGTACGCGTGGGCGGATCGCGAGCAATATCTTAACGCATCGTGAACTCACGCGTCTCCTTCCTGATTGGCCAGTACCGGAACAAGATGAACGAGCAGCAGAACCAGGTGGTATCCCAACAACGCCTCGCGCTGGCCCAGCGTCAAGCTGAGATGGCGTCGATCGACGCTCGAATAGCTCAGCTCCAGGGTCGTCTTCAGCGCAAACGTGCTCTGAACCAGCGCCTGAGCCAACAACTCGCTCAGCAGCAAAACTCGCCTACCGGTCACCCTGCCAACAACCGATCGACCGACGGGACCGGCAGCAACAACGCCTGCACCACCAGTCCAAAACTGGATTTTGGACTGCTGGCCGGAGGCGCTGGAAAACCGAGGCCGGCTGGTAACATCGCCGCGATCGAGCCTTACTCCCACATACCGAACGATAACGATTTCAGCCTGAACAAAAACGATCCGAAGTACCAGACGCTCCCGTACAACACCAAGTTCACGGTCAACTTCAAGACCTCGAGCACGACGAACAACACGAGCACGAGCACGGGAACGACGACGAACAGCAGCGACGACGATGTCAACAAGAACAAGATTCAGCACAGCGCCAGCGCATCGCAGATCGGCACGAGGCCGACCAACTTCGGGCAGTTCGGACACCAGATAGCTCACAGCCAGTCGCAGTCGCACATTCAGGGTGAGTCTCCTTTTTTCGCGTATAGTCGATAACGATCTTGCTTAATTTACGTCTCGAACCCAGGTCAATCCCAGCTGCTCAACGCGAATCAGCAGCAGCAGCAGCAGAACCTCAACAACAACAACATCAACAACAACAATAACAACAACAATAACAATAACAACAACAACACTGCCAATCACAATTACCAGTCAGCCGATAACATTCAAAGCCCCGTTGCCCAGACGATCCGACTACTTCAGCAGCACCACCAGCAGCAGCAGCAGCAGCAGAAATCGCAACAACAGCATGGCTCGACGAGCTCCTCGACCTCGAGTCTCTCCTCGACTCAGAACCGAAACCTCCAGACTCACCAGAAGCCCGTGTCGAGCGTAGCCCCGAGTTTTCCAGTCAAGTCGCCAATCTACCAGACGTCATCCACGAAAATCCATCCGGTCATGCCGCAGACGCTCAGTCTCATCGGTAGGGGACACTCGGCGGCTCAGAGCTACGCCGGTAACGTCAACGCGCAGAGCCAGAATGGCAGGGGTGAGCGTTATATATACGAGTTTCTCGAATTTTTTTTTTTTTTTTTTTTTTTTTACGATTGCCCGGCAATCTGACGACTCGATGTTTCTCAAGATCCAGGTATGCAAAACGGCCAGCAGCAGGATTCGAACTTTGCCAGTCGACACAACTACCCGCCCTCGGTGCCGCAACAACAGCAGGGTGGCTCGTCGTCCGGTGGTTATCAGTCGCAGAACTCGCCGAATCTACCAGCACCGCAGAGCAGTGGCTCGAGCTTTCCCGGCTACGGGTACAGTCAGACGGCGCAGCTCGACGAGAGACTCAAAATTCCTGACAAGCTGGCTGGTCAGTCCATTTAACTCGGCTCCTCTTGCATATTCATGCTCGCAGTAGTTTAATAATTTTGACTTTATAATTATTTTTTACTCGAATTGCATGCATATCAAATTATCCGTCCCCGCGCGTTCTCTCTTTCTCTCTCCGACAAAGTTTATTCATTTTATTCAAATTAAGCCTCCGTACAACTTTCAACAGCGTGTGTATATATATATACGGGCAAAGTTAGCTAGTTTCACGAAACAATCGTAATTTTCTAAAACAGGGATAGACCAGCAGCAGCAGCAGCAGCAGACACGTTTCGAGCAGCAGCAGCAGGTTAAGTACGAGCCTCACGGGCAGTCCATCAAGCTATACGATCAGTCAGTCGGTGTTAAGCATGAGCAGACGTCAAAATTACAGCAGCAGCAGCAGCAACTCGATCACAATTCCCAGGGATTCAAGCACGAATCTCAACAGCTGCAGCCGTTCAAATCCGAGCAGAATCAAAGCAAGTTCGAGCATCTAGCCGCGAGGTACGCCCTGTTACTCATTCATGTATTCGAATGGAGCCTGTTGTGTACCAATTAATATTAACTTTGCCATGCATACGTCATTGTAAACCAGATCCTATTTGCGTATTCTCCGTTGATTATTTATCGGTCTGTTGAACTTTTAATTATGAATATAATTTAATGACCTGCGACCGATTGCTCGTTATTCAGGCATTGGCCTGTCAGATTACGTCCGAAACCATTCGAATACAACAAACAACGACGACAATCCTTCGTTGATCAACCTTTTCCCAAAACCCCTCAGGTACGAGCAGCAGCAGCAGCAGCAGCAGCACGTTATGAAGCACGACCACAACGTCAAGTTCGAGCCGCCAATGAGTAAGTTGCCGGAAAAGCCGTTCGACTACGAGCGCAAGACGTCGAGCGGCGAGCCGTTACCAGCTAAACCCGAGATGCTTCTGGACAAGACGAAGCCAGCCCTACCACCGAAACCCAGCAAACCCAACCCACCGCCAAGACTGACCCAGCATCACGAGAAAATCGAGGTCGCCGGCGAACTCGGCGACTCCGGCAGCAAACCCGGCGTTAGCCTGCCCTCGAGGTAAGAAGAAGACGAGTGAAAAATTATGATTTCGAGCTTTAGCAAATTACTCCCTCTCTCTTGAGTTGCTTGGAAAAGTTTATTTACACAGCGCGCGAGAAAAAGTAATTGCATCGAGAAATATTTTAATGAAACCGCGCTGAATATGTATAGAGAGCAAAGTGTGTTGGCAAGAAGTGAAAAAGTCATTGCATTAAATCGGCCTTTTTCAGACGCCGCGCGCGAGGAGGCTGAATTATAAAAGCCCTCTGCGAAATTTCGAGCTATCAAACATTCGCGTGTACACAGGAGCGGAGATCATTAAAAAACAAAAAGAACACGGCTACAAGGTCATTAAGAGCTTGCAAGCTCCGGCATATTTTTTTTTTTCATTTTTTTTGCGCAAGCCTCTCGCGACCGCTGTGTAATATCCGGCAAAGCGGCGTAATGAAAAGCCCTTTTTGCCGTGATCACACGGAGGCTCGAATAACCGCGCGACAAAGCCCAGCTCCTCGTCTCCGGCCTTGAATTAATAAGCTACGAAAAGCTCGTCTTTCCTCGCGGATATTTCCTCCAAGGGTGTATATTCGCGTTACCGGGTTAATTATAAATGTTAATTAGTACACGATCGATTTGGCCGCCTATACTAGAGAGAGAGAGAGAGAGCGATGGTCTCCTCGCGCTTGCAGCGTGTGTCCCTCTCCCTCGAATAATAGTCATCACCGAAATAGCACGCGCGGGTGAACTCTGCCGCGCCTCTCGCACACACGACTCTCGAATTGATTGTCGTAAGCGTACGTGCGCGAAAGAAGACGAGGAGTGTATAGTATAGAGAAAGTACATTGGCTTCTCGAGTCTGCATATACGCGTGTGTGTTTGTGTCTCTCTCTCTCTCTCTCTCACTCTCGTACGTGACTCTGGCTCCTTTTTTATTTTGAGGAAAAATGCTCGGGATACGACACTACTTTCGCGGCTGCCGACTGCTCGCGGCTGTTCTCATTTGCACGCTCAATTTCTTCGTCGTGTTGCGGCTTTTTCTCTTCCTCTTCTTCTGAGAGACGAGTCCAAGTGCTGTGCGACGAGTGATCGGTCCGAGGGATTTTTCGCGGATGAAGATGTCGGCTCTGCGAAGGTGTTTGGTGTCTCAGAGGATAATATCGTAGAGGGGATCACGATGGCGTTACGAGTTACAACACAGCGCTTCGACTTGCCCGCAATGGTGTCGTCGCCTTGCGTAGTTGCATAAATGTAAGAAAATAGATCGGAAGGGCTGACTCTCTTGGGCTGATTTGCGCTGATGCAGCGTGTACTTCGAATTAGTTCAATTAATGTTGTGATGTATTGATCGATCGATCGATCGCCGCGCGTTAAAATAGCCCGAATAATATTGCGCATGTACATAACGTGCGTGTTGCTCCAATTTGCGGTCGGAAATAATTGGAGTGATTGTATCTCGTTGTATTATAGCTTCGTAACTCGAATTTTGTAAACCTATCGAGGAATAAGCGAACGACCGTTCGAAATCATATTTTTCAATTGCCGCTTCATCGAATTCCAGAGTGGACAAAGAAGAAGAGACGATCCCGCCGATCCCCACCACAGAGCCACCGGAATCCCCGACGGAGTCTCAACTCCCGGGTCAGCAGCAGCTCCAGCACCAAACGATAAAGGCTCGACCATTGAGTCTGAAAAAAGCTCCGTTATCCGAACAGCCGAAGCTGCGCTACGCCAAGTCCAACGTTCACGTCTCGATCAACCGACGCATTGAGATGCCCCCCGCCTTCCTCTTCCCCGAGACCGAAATTCCCGCGGATCTTATGCAAACGGAGCAACAACCGCAGCAACAACAACAACAGATTCAGCAGCAGACGGTCGACGTGACTGATAGCAACTCGCTCAAGAGGCTGATCGTGAGTCCGGTGACGAACGAAGACATCACCTGCAACGAGAAGTTGGAGGACTCGGATATCGTCGACGCGCTCAACGTTCTCAATATCGAGGAGCAGCACAAACTAAAGTAAGTCGAGAGTATCGAAAATTATCGGCGACGATTCGGCCACTGAAACACAGCTGTATACATCATAAACGCAATGCTTTCTGCGCAGGTCTGATACGATCGAGATCGAGGGTGGCAAACCAGCGGCGGACGTGATAAGACGCAAAAAGGGCAACCTCAAGTCCACGACGGGCAAGGCGAACCTCTCGAGGCGGGTCAGCTTCGACCCCCTCGCCCTGCTGCTCGACGCGAGCCTCGAGGGCGAGCTCGAGCTCGTGAAGAAGACGGCCAAGGAGGTGGCCAACCCCAGCTCGGCAAATGACGAGGGTATCACCGCCCTACACAATGCCATCTGCGCGGGACACCTCGAGATCGTCAAGTTTCTCGTCGAGTTCGGCTGCGACGTCAATGCTCAAGATAGCGATGGATGGTCGGTTTTTTTTTATTATCTATCTATGCAGTTCCTTTTTTTATACTTGTGTTAATGCCTCGATGCCGATGGGCTTGCAGGACACCGCTGCACTGCGCGGCGAGCTGCAACAACCTGGCGATGGTGAGGTTCTTGGTGGAGCACGGTGCCTGTATCTTTGCCACGACGCTCTCCGATCACGAGACTGCGGCGGAAAAGTGCGAGGAGGACGAGGAGGGCTTCGACGGCTGCTCCGAGTACTTATACAGTCAGTATCGAATTCTAGTTGCGCAAGCTCGAGCTTTCGCGGCGAATCTCATTAACCGCCTTTTCTGCTTTCTTCCTTCGCGCACAGGTGTTCAAGAGAAACTCGGCATCATGAATAATGGCCAGGTGTTTGCCGTGTTCGACTACGACGCCCAGCACAGCGATGAACTTTCCTTGAAGAATGGAGATTCTTTGGTGATACTGCGAAAAGGCGATGACAATGAGAGGGAATGGTGGTGGAGCAAACTAGGACACCGAGAAGGATACGTTCCCCGAAACTTACTAGGCGTGAGTGTTCTCTGTTGATATCAGTATGGTGTAGTGCGGTGGGGTTGAACGTTTTTCTCTCTATTGATGGATTTTCTTCTTCTGTTGCAGCTATATCCCAGAGTGCAACCAGCAAAGGCAGACTGAAAGAGAACGTTACAATCGTAAAAGAGTTTCGCATGGATTATTAAACATTTATTACCACAGTATTCAATTCGCAGCTTTATCTTTATAGGTATCGTCATACGTAACACGACGAGCGTTACGTGCACACACATACATCTTGTTCTTACGAATTTTAAAAGAATAATTGAAAAAGAAGAGATAAATAATCTTTAACGTTCTTATAAG
The DNA here is from genome assembly GCA_020010945.3 of Muscidifurax raptorellus. Lineage (NCBI taxonomy): Eukaryota > Metazoa > Arthropoda > Insecta > Hymenoptera > Pteromalidae > Muscidifurax > Muscidifurax raptorellus. The sequence goes on along the minus strand of CM052077.1, from coordinate 44,603,951 downwards.
AATCGTTCTTGATTCTGTACTAGCAAAGCAATTAGTTTGCTTTTTCAATTGTCATTTTTGCAACTGCTATGCGATTGGACGGAGTTGTTATTTATTAGAAGTATTCGCAGTAATACCTTTTAACGTACAATGAGAGAGAAGTAATTAAAAAAGGAAAGAGAAATCTTCATTTTTTCTTCGTCACTTACTTCGCGTTTTTGTACATATTTATACATCGCTCATGACATTGTTATTGTATGATTATTATATAAAATGAAATACCACTCGCATCGTCGCAATTTTAGACAATACTATTGTAGCAATAATTTTTAGCTCACCGTACAGCGAAATTCGACATGATATCAAAAAGCGACAATACAAAATATTCCACGATATTTTGCGTTGCGGAGTCTGTAGTTATATATATATATATATATAAATATAAATAAATATAAATAATGTAACTGTGTATATTTCCAAAAGTATATTTTATCAGAGGAGGAGGTGAAGACCTGAATTTATATATATATATATATATATATATATATATATATATATATATATATATATATATATATATTTACTGTGTACATGTCAGAGAAATTGATTGAATTTTAGAAATTTGAACGCGGAATTGTTCCCGCAATTTAGAACTGAATTCTTTTTAATATTTGTAAAATATAATTAGATGTATTTTAACGAATAAGTTCTACGAGAATTTCGCTGTACGGTAATTTTTAAAATGATATGCAAGTAGTTTTCATACTTCATTGAATTTGTTCACGCTCCAAAGAAAAAGTGGAGTACGGCATTGTGTGTATTATGTACTTAAGTTTTTTTTATTTGTTTCACCTAAATGCTTGAGTTTAGATGAAGTCAAATTCTGTAAGCGCCGTTTTAAGTTTACCTCGCAAAACTTTTACGATCCGACTGGTCATTCGGATTTAAAAAATGCTCTTGCGATCGTATAAATGTAAACTTGCCAATGGAAAGAATTCTTTGCAATTTTCATCGTTATAGACCGAATATGAGTATTTTAAAAACTTCAAAGATTTGAATACATTTTTCTTTTAATCTTATTCTGTGCATAAGTTTAAGAATTTTACATAAGCCTAAAAGTAACGGTAAATGTAGTTCAGAATTTTACAAGCACAGACGACATATTTGACGATCTGTACGACGATGAATTGTAACACACTTATTCTTAGTGAAACATGTGCCTTTAAAAGTAATAATAAATTTAAATTTTAAGATAATCGCCCGATATTATATGAGAAAATGAAAAATCGTTTATAATAAAAGAATACCTGAAATGATTGTCGTCTCTTTTTTATTACCATCTTATTATCCAAAAAGCTTTATCATAAATATATAATATAAAAATTATATCCTTTTTCTGATTTACAAAATCTCATAACCGACAGTCAAGGAAGACTAACACTGGGTACAGAATTAACTTTGTAAAATTATTGATAAATAAGATAACGTTATTACAAACATGCACAATAGCTTGATCACAAAAATACTACTTTCCAAAAGTATACACATAATGCAATTGTCAATATTATATTGAGTAAAACAGAACAGCTTACGACTATAAAACTAAATTAATCAACTGATTTTCTTCACATCCAAAAAGACGTTGTCAAATGATGATTCAAAATTTGTTCTCCAATCAACGTCATGAAAATGTCAAAAATCTCTCAGGATATATATATTAACGTAATATATATAGCGTGCCAGTCCTTTTTATCTACGTCTCTGATTCTACGTCATACGCTTGTTTCATTCAGATATTGTATGCAAACTTTAATATCACTAAAATCTTCCAACATTGTTCGAAGTCTGAAAGAGAAATAAAACTTTTTATCAACTGTTTCCAATCAACATGTATTATTTCCAAAGTAAACATCAACATTTTTCGTCACATACTTTTCCTTATAAATGCTTAATGTGGTTGACGTGAATGTTCCATTCCTTAATGCTTGTAGACAAAATTCAGTCAAATGTTTGTAGCATTTCTGAGTAGTGCTGTGCATTCCTTGATTCTTCCATTCAGGTAGATCCTTTGTGATCGCCCATGCAGCAAACACATATTGAATTACAGCCGTCCAGTGCTGAGATTCTACCAGATTATGACCCTGTTCTCTCAAAGCTTTCTGTAAGCATTAAAGACAACAAAATATGTAATATGATAGATAATAAGAAAAAAAAATTATTAAAAAAAATACTCTTTACCTGGAAGTTGTCTAAATGTACGTAAGCTCGACTATAATCTGATTCATCTATATTTGATGATACTAAACTGGCATAAATATTCTGCCTCAAGGACGTTAATTTCTCCCTCAATGGTTGAATATCAGCTACCGGCATTTTCTTTAGAATAATATCACGTAACAAGTCATTTTGCGTCAGTCCCTTATCTTCTTGCAATAATACTAAATCCATTATCATTTTGACTAACTGCTCATGACTAAGGCCTCTCAATCCATTTGCCAAGTTTCCTGTAAAAGGTTTGGTCTGTCTTTCTTTCTTTTCCGGCGAACCCATCTCAACATCATCGCCCAAGAGAAGACGCTTTCTTGGTGTACTTCTCAATGTGATATTAGATTGATTTTTTGTTGGACTTTTTACTGGCGTTCGGTCTCTGCAATTCAATACACGAAATGCACTACATATTTAAAAATTAAAATTTTGTTGTTTATATAAAGTTGTAAAGTTTAAAATTAAAATTGATGTTGACATGATTTTAAGTACCTGAAGACACTTTCTCTTTTGACGGAATCAATGTCAGGAGACCATACAATAGACTTCCTTCTTCCTCTCTTTTGAATGACAAGTTCATCAGGACTCGGTGCTGAATTCCATGAGTCCGTGCTGTACCTCCTGGTCGTAGGATTTGCTTCAGCAGCAACTGCTGTATTGACTGAAATAAATGACATTAGGTTAGAATTTGGCAATAACAACAAATTCACAACAGTCTTTCCTAGTAGAAGTAAGCAATGCATACCAGGAGATATATTCGTGCTCGTAGAATCAGGGATCATGGCCAGTGCCATTCGTGCCGATCTCCGCCGAGGAACATCTGGCCTGCGGAGAAACTCCCTCCTCGGCGTGGCCATTGTCTTGAAACACAATCAATCAAGATTATTACATAATTGCGTCATTTACAGAACTGTGATACAATAACAATACAATTACACATTACCAATATGCAATGACAATAAATTACGCTTTGCTTTGTAAAATAGGTAAATTGTATCAAACGGGAAACGTATTTGCAGTTCAACAATATCAAAAGGTAACGTCACAGTAGGACTCACTTCGTATAGTTAAACATGAAATCGTCTAGTATACTCGTAATACGCATAAACATCTTTGAGTGCGACTCCAGAAAAGAATTCAATCATCAACTTACTTTGATCTCTCGTCACTAGTTTACGACAGCGATGTCACATATAAGACACAATATCAAAGCTAATATAACGTTCATACAACATGCAACAAGTATATACGTTTGTTTACGAAGGGGCACCTGTTTGCGACGACGCGTTCATTGTCTTTACGATTTTGGTTATGACTGAAACACAATATACGTTGTCGTAGTCGTGATTCGCTTGATTTACCAGTACGTACCGTTATCCGAAATCTCGATTTTCCGTGCTGAAGTTCTGGAGGATAGGAGTTTTTAACAATTGTTTATTTATGTTTTCACTCGCGACGACGACAACGGCGATTACGACGACGACGCACATAAAGAGGGTGACAGTTATGGCGGGAATATGATACTTACCCCAACTAACAGTTATTTTGGCGCGAGATCAGACTTGCACTGACATCAGGTGGCGGAATGTCGAAGTTTCGTAATATGGAGCAATCTCGGTTTTTCTCGAGGAGATTTTTTGAAGAATTGAAAAAATTCCAAAATCTCAGCTAGAGCGGTTATTTATCACTTAAAAGGTAATTAAATAGAGGCGATAAATTACAAAAATACTTTGTTTATTTACATGAACGGGATACATACTTTGTATTTTAGATTCGAGTGCAATTGATAAGACCGAAAAGTCAAGTTGTTTATAGTCATTTAGCAAGGAATAATATCAAATAAAAATCTAATTAAGTAATTAGATGTTTTTGTATACTTTGAATAACAATTATAAATTATAAAATTTTAAAATAAACTTACTACCAACTTGATGACGTATGAATTTACTCAAATAACAATTGCTGCCAACCGTTATAAGCTCGGGATCGTGAGAAACTTCAAACTTTCACTTCGCTCTGTATGAGTCTGTACAAATGTTTGGAATTAGTGATTACATACGTCACGGACAACAAGTGTCAAATTTGCTTTGACTTTACTTTTTTGTTAGTTATTTAACTTCCGTGATTTTATCGTTTGATTGAGAATAAAACGTCAAGATATTTATTGAAGAAAAAGGAGTGAAATGGTATGTAATTCATAACTTACTTTACCTTAAATGATGTAAGATGTAACGAACGGTTGTTTGGAGCTGTTAGGTGTATGACGTAAAACTAATTGTCTGATTGCTTTTAGGCTCGTTATTTCCGTGAAGAAGATATCGATGGTTTGTAATTTTGTCATTAAAAAATGTATATACTTTTGTTTTCCTGTTAAAAGTTTCTGAATTACAGTTCTGTACATAACCTACTTGTGCAATAGACTGTAACATCTATATGTTAATCATGAGTATTCATGTTTCAGAATTTAGAGAGTGCTTTTACTTATATGCTAGGAGTGGACAAATTCATACTTTAGATGAATTGACTATTATAATGCGATCGTTGGGACTCAGTCCCACGATAGCAGAACTAAACAAGTATTTGAAAGATAAAGGTACGTATTTCTTTTATGACCTATAAATCATAGATTATATTAGTTTTACTATAAACTCTTGTATAATTGTAGGAGGAAAGATGTCGTTTGCTGATTTTTTGGAAGCAATGCATCTTCAAACTAGGGCAGAGGATTTACCAAAGGAAGTGATAGAGGCTTTTCGAGCAGCCGATACCTCTAGAACAGGAATGATACCTGCCAGACAGCTGGCACATATGCTTCTGAGATGGGGAGAACAGTTGAGCAACAAAGAAGGTAATTTTATTTGAAAACATTACTTTCATAAAATTTAATTTCGGAACAATTTTACAAAGTTGTCTACATCAAAATTTTGCTTTACAGTGGAACAAATTTTTAGGGAAGCCAATGTCTCTCTCAACGGTCAAGTAAAATACGAAGACTTTGTTAAGATTGCTTGTGCACCAGTACCTGATTATTATTAATTAACAGTGAGAAATGACTGGCCTAAGTTGATATAAATCTATCCATCTTTGAAAAAGAAATTGGTAGACAAATTTTATGTACTTAATATAGAGGTGTACTTAATGTTATAATAGTTATTCTATATAAGTGTCTTATATGACACAGAAAATTTGAATGATGTCGGCAATAAAGGGACCAAATATTTTAGGAATATTTGTAATTCAACATTATTGACTTTAGAGCAATCATTTTGTCCCTTTACTATTGAATCTGAAAAATAAGCTAGTTCACGAAAAAAATAATTGACGTATGTATTTTATCTTCTCTTTTTTACAGTTATGAACAAACTATTGCAACTTAAGCAATATTCAAACAATTTTCAATCTACAACAAATCGCCTACTTTTCAGATTCAAAATTTCATTGTATAATTGATAATGTATTTTTATATTGACGAGCAGCTGTTTTACCATCCGAAACGTGGATAAAATTCGATAAAATCAAGAAGAAATACAAATTGCACATTTCAAAGCATGTTACATTTCATGTATGTACACACATCAAAACATGTTTATGAATGAGTATCAACGTTATGCGACGGTCGGTATTCCATGATGTGATTTTTTTTAATACTGACTTTAATTCCTGTTGACTAGCTTAAATTGAGCAGGTTTATACGCTACGAGTTTTTCTTTTCATTGCAACAAGAACGACACAATAATACTGAAAGGTAAGGTCGCAATTTTCACTCATCATGAGTATTAAATTTACTTCTCGTAAATGAGTGAGAATTGGGACAATGTCAAAGAAAAAATGCAATCACAAACAAGACCCCCACGTTCTCATCAATCGTTGTACATACGCATTCGTTACTCAACAGATTCTCTCATCATCACAGAAAACAAAGCAGAATCTCAGTCGCTTCGGTATTCTTCTCAACAATTCTGCGGGTCATCGCCGGCTTAACTGTTCATCGCGGGTTTGCCGTCGGTAGCAGGTGCCCTCGAGAGAATGACGGCTGTGCTCACAGCCGTAATGAGAAAAAATATCAAGAGCAACGCCCGATCGCCAACCAGCGCAACCTGCTTCCACTCGAGCTCGGTGCGCTCGCGAAGATCCTGATCCAACAGTCGCCTCTCGTTCTTCTCAATTGTCGCCTGGACTCGGCTTATCACCTTCGCCCACTGCGTTTCTATCACCCCGTCCTTACCCAGATCTGAAATGATCATGACGGTTAATGTTAATATGTGTTTTATGGATCACCTAATTTTGTAAATCTGTACCTAAGGGTGGACTACTGTGATCGCTGGTGTGTCTTCTTCCAACGTTGTAATTGGGTGAGATGTGCGGTGCCTGTTGTGCAGGAGGTGGTGGAGGCGGTGGTTGACGGGACGACGATTCGGATTTACAGTGTAATGGACAATTTTTTCTTCTCACTGTTTCCGGATGATCCTGCAATCAAAACCCACGATTAATCGACGATTAACATTTTTAAACGCTTTCGCCGAACTTTTTCCGTTGGCAAAGCGAACTCAAACTTTCTGAAAAGAAACCACCTTATCAGTTTTTTCTCTCTCACTGAAGAATTAAGTTCGTCGCCATCAATCATTTTAACTTTTCAAGACGAGAAACTTTTCTCTTTTTCCATCTACAAAAAATCTTTAAAAACCGCGTCTCTTAAATATTATCAATAAATACGGTACCAAGCATTAAAACCGTCCGAAAGAGTCATACATCAGCGGTCGGAGAACGTTTCTCTTCTCAGACGGCGCATCCACGTCCATTCATCATCTTCGTTAAAGTACGTTCCCGCGAAAACACGCGAACTGTTTTCAAATCACGAAAAACCACATGCCATGAGAAAAAAGAACGAGCTCCGCACATCGTTGAAATATTTCACGCGCTCACGTGTAAGTTCTCGCGGCAACGTATTCCCTCGGCGAATTTCGAGGCTCACTCGCGGCCCGTCTCCGCTAATTATCGGCGAAACAATTATACATAAATATGAGAGGGGCGAGTCCGCGCATCATTGACCGGGCGCCTATTAAATGGACCGGCGCGATAAATCGTGCGCCAGCTGCAGGACTAGACGTGTACCTGTGTAGCCGGTGGTGTAGCGCGTGTTTTATCGACATCCTCTCCATCGTGCGAAGAATTAATATCGTTCTGGCTATAAACGCTTTTCTTCGTGCGAACGGGCGCATTAGCCGGTGTTTATGGCTGCGCGTCTTGCTGAGGGTTATTTCGGGGGTGGAAAAAAATTGCCGCCAGGGGCTCATGTTGTTTGTGGTCGTTTTCGAGAATTTTTTTTATGACTTTTCGAGACGTTTATACGAGATTGACTTTTGAGTTGTGGTAGAATTACTCATTCTAAAATAGAACTTGTTTTTTTTAATAAATAAATAGTTTACGCGACATTGAAAGGATAATAAAAAACAACAACGATCTTCTGTTTTAGTAGAATTCAAAAGTCATCTTGAGAACTTCACGAAGAATCCAATACACTATGGAGACTCTCGATACTGTGTCATCTTCAAGACAGCCACCAATTAATATCCCTCACCGCATCCAAACCTCAATTTCCCACCTTTTTGTTCCTCGCCAATATTGTCTATATGTACACACACGCGCAGCACATCAGAAATTGATCGATGCATCGGCCTTCAGCAACACCGCAGCCGAATGAAAAAAAATCAAAACAGCAACTCACCTCCTGGAAATTGAAACAAAGGAATCTCGTGAGCCAACTGTTGAGGACGAATCGCCTGACAAGGACGGGTACCCTGGTACCCCTGACGCCTCGATGGTGAAAGTTCAACGTTACCACGGCCAGACCCGAGGCGACCGACACGAGGCAGATGCTCATCCCGTAGTACATGCCTGCGGAGAAAGAAGGAAAGTCATAAACGTCGACGTTTTATCGTCTGGAATTCATTGCGGCTCGCGAATTTTCGTCCCTTCCGGCGTGTTTAATTGCCCTTCACTGATATGTCACTTTGGCTTCTTTTTCGAGGGTATATATAACGCGCGGGTGAGGCTTACCATATATATATAGGGAGCATATGTGAAGAGGTATATATATACAGCTATTCGAGTCGATATAAATTTTAAGTCTATCGAGGAATCGAGAAAGACTGTAATGGCGAAGGGGTTTTAGAGGTGGGTGATAAAGTTTTAATGATTAGGTTTACGTTGCGCGGTCGTCGTCGAGCAATAAAAATTGAGAACACGTTAAATTATACGATATGCTGTATATAGCTACATATAACGTTATACTTGTATATGCAGTGTTTGAATCGAATCAATTTATCACACATCTAAAGAAAGCACTGCCGCGCGTCTCCGTAATTCGCATAAGAATACAACTGTATAACTCTGAGATTTGCGTGTCGTCTTAAGTTCGCTATATATTCATAACCGACGATGTATATATGTGTGTGTGTGTGTGTGTGTGTGTGTGTGTGTGTGTGTTGATAATATAACTCTCCCGAGCGTTCACTTCGAGTTTTAGTCGACTCGTCGCCGAGAGTATACATAACTTTAGTCAGCAGCTAAAATTTTAACAATTCTCGTTTGTTATATATATACCGTGCACGAGGAAAATTTCGAGCAGTAAATCCATACGACTGGATTTTAAGCGGAGTCAAGTACGTAACGCGAGGAGCGAGCTTTCTTGCTGCAGCGCGGATCGAGTCAACGGCGCGAAAACGAGGCTTTGAAAGCCATATATACATATCGAATCACGAACTGTCAGAGTTTGTAATGTACGCGGGGTTTTGACGCGCTGTGTGATAATGTATACTTGCAGAATTTCAGCTTAAAGTCTCTTGACGAAACTCGAGTTAAATATTAATAATACGAATACGTACTTATCAGCGGTGTCTTCTCGGTCGGCGGCAAACTCTCCCTGATGGTCATCAGAAAAACTGTCATCGACAGCAGCGCCGAGATGCCGAGGGTGACTTTTTCACCGGATTCCGACGGCACGTAAAACACCAGCAGAGCTTCAACAACAACAACAACAACAAAAGGCGAGACATGTTTAGATTTAGTTTTTGGAATGTGATCAAACTTCCGGATGTTGATCGATCCGCGGGTGATCGATAATTAGTTTAACCAGGCTTAAAGTTTAATTACCAAGTTCACAAGAGTAACGAATCACACGGAGTATATAGATGAGGAGTGGATTAATAGAGACACCCTTGGGGATGTTATCCTTTTTTTTCGAAACTTTTCTCGCTATTAAATCTCTCTCGATGTAACCTACTCCGACGGCTTCTTTTTCTCTCTTTATACAACTAATAAGTGACGATTGAATCAACAAAGTCTCTCACAGAGTATTTCCGCGCAGCTTCGCGCACGTCGTGCTTCAATATTTCATCTGCACACACGAAATTGAATTTCCGGCTTACACGCAGTATACCTCTCTCTTTACTCATTTCCTTCGACACATCGACCTCCGAATCCTCTGTAATTTTTGCAACAACAAAAAACACAAAGCCGTATAGATATTATATAACCGTAAAAGAAAAAAAAAACAGAAATGGGCTGGCTTATCCCCGAGGAAATTCCAGGCAACGCTCGCTATCTCTGCGTATATCGAGTGGAACAATTCCGGCTGCGCATATACAAGACGACTGCATTAAGAGAATGTATACAAGTTTAGCTTTCATAATGATTATATATACCCGAGCATTTCGTCAATTCCACGGCTGGCGTTGATTCTCAGCTATACAGCACATTAATCGTCAGGAAATTATAAAGTAGTAACTTTAATACTGACGTATTCCACTCGGTCGAATAAATCTTCATTGAATATACAAAATACCAACGACCCTTCCAACTCAACGTGCCGAGGAATAAAACAAAAAATCCATAATGACACGTCCGAAAGTTCTCCCGTATAATAGCAGCTCCGGGGGGTAACCCATTGTGATGTCGCCTTGGCAATTAGCCTTTCATTACGACTCTCTCACTCACGCGGACGGCAATTAAACGATTCAGCCCGAATCGGAGACAAAAACGACGGAGGGAAAAAAGCTCGGGGTGTGCTTTTTTTTGCCCGCGAATCGATCTGTTTGAAATGGATCGGATTTTCCGGCTGTGAAAACGAACCGCGTGTTTGCGCGAGTGATCAGCGCTAACGAGAATCCCGAAAGAGAGAATTCGAGTTTGATTCAACTGATGTTATAAAAGCTGTGATGATGCGAGACTGAAAATTTACGGTTTGTTATTGTTGAAAGCAGTGGGAAATTCGAATTTCCAAAATCGCATCTATAAATATAGTTGCTAAAATTTACTTAAAGGGATCTGAAAGCCAATCAAAAATTTAAATTTCGCGCCTCAAAATAGCAGACGAAAAAATAATTGATTTACTTATAACGATTAATAAAAGCAAAATTACGAAAATCCAAGAGTTGGTTGCCCTCCGTTATGTAATTATCTATCGATATATCTAAAGTTTCAAGTTATTATAATAATATGTCGTCGAGAAAATCTTGAAAAATGTGATTTTTTAATATTTTTCAAGGTTTTCCAGCGACATATTGTTATAGTAGCTTCAAAGTTTGGATATTGATATAGATAATTACATAACGGAGGCTAACCAACTCTTGGATTTTCGAAATTTTGCTTTTATTAATCGTTATAAGTAAATCAATTATTTTTTCGTCTGCTATTTTGAGGCGCGAAATTTGAATTTTTTATTGGCTGTCAGACCCCCTTAAAATTCAACCATCAGAACCGTATATTCTGTTAAAAATCAAATTAAAAAGCTGCCCGTAATTTTTCCACTCGATATGAGCCTAACGTCTAAGATCGTCCTGCTAGATGTAAATTTCCTCGGATAAATCAGCGGTGAGAGAAGGCTCCCTTTGGGAGGGGGGGGGGGGGCTTAAATATTCAAATTGGCCGACGCGCGCCGCCCGTAAAATAACTGCTACAACCGCGAATCCGATTATACGTACGCGGGAAATCGTTCGATTTTCCTCTATACTCCCTCTCTTATTCGCGTCAGCGATTTTTTCGCCCACACTACACGCACGTATTATAGTAAATTATATAAAAGTGTTTCGCTTCGCGAGAAATCCTCGTCGCTGCCTTAGCCTCAAAAGTATTTCCGGTACACTACATCGATTCAGTTCGTTCCTATTCGTGTGTACGTTAAGGCTAGAAACTTACGCAGAGAGCAATTAAAAATTAGAGTACAAGAGTTTTTCTTAGGAAATAACGAGGGTAAACTACATCCCATTTACTTTTCAATTCCGCATAATGAGCTTTTCCCGAGCTTGCGATGTTAAACCCAAGGTAGTCTAAAAAAAAAACTAAGGGCTCTCGCTTAGCGAATGGGATTCGCGCGCGAATTAATTAATCCCGGCTGGCACTCAAGAAAACAGGCTGACGCGCACTCACCGATGCCGTTGATGAGTAAACAGGGCAGGATGAGATTGAACACGTAGAACATGGGCCTGCGTCTGAGGCGTATCTCGTAGGTGATGTCGGGATAGGGCTCCGGACAGCAGGAGTAGTACTGAATGTTGCGAGTCGCCGTGAAGTCCACCAAGTCGAATTCGCCGTTCGCCTGGTAATTCGTCACGTCGCCCTGTTCGCTCTGACGCTCGAGCTCCAGCTGAGGAAAGGAAAAGTGGATATGAGAGTTTTTAATGGCTCGTCGAGAATTGCGCCGTATCAGCTGCAGTTCTGGATCGTTGCTGATGGCTGTATAAAACTGTGCGGACTTTTGATTAATAATGCGACATGTAAACGCGGCCTACTTTCGCCAGTTTTGCGTCGGACGCAAAAATTCTTGCTGCTGTATTATAATTAACGGTTTAATTTCAGTCTACTTATATGTCGTGTAAACTGGAGAGGGCTATATATGTATATGCATACGCGGTTCTCGTGAAAAGGAACGTTGTTGGGCTGCGGACATTTAATGAAAAACCGCGCGTAATTATACGATTCGCATTATAGTAAAACGTATAAATATGCGGCGAGTCGTAAATAATCGTGATATTGTATATATACGTGGAGTTTTTCACGGCATCGAATGTACAAATCGAATGAGATAGTGAATCCGCAGTGGATAGTTATAGTCTTATTCAATTTACTTAGGTTTGCGTATAGGATGAAAAATAGTGACGAAAACGCTGGCAAGTATCCACGAGAGGAAAGAAATGAAGCGAAATATAAGAAAACGGCTAATCGCGTAAAACTTTGATTAATTCTTTATCCATGACACACCCGCTTCTAATCCGAAGCTCATCTGTCGAAACGTTCCAATATCAGCTGAAGCTCCTAATTCCTCGCGAGCTAAGCGATCTAATCCCAATAATTAGAGTCGATGCTCCGATACTTGGTCCGTCTCGCCTATATATATATATATATATATATATATATAAACCCGGTAACGAAGACTCATTATGCGCGCCGCCGCGGAATTACGATTCGCTCGCTCCGTTATATATATATATATACATATAAAATGGCTCGAAGCGATGCGCGGAATTGAGCTAGTTATAAGCATACCCGCGACGACGACGGCTAATTTTCTTGGCTATTCTCATATAATTTCTCGACCCTTTATACTTTCTTTTCTCGTCACCTGCGAAAATTGAACGCCGCGAAAAGTTTGCCCATTCAAAGTCGAAGCCGAAGCTTTATTAAAACCGCGTATACATATACACGCCGCAAATTAGCCTCGCTTTTTTCATCCCGGATTATCCATTCGCGCGCGTGTACATCCGGCTAAAAATTCACGCATCCCCGATTTCATTCAACCCGTTACGCTGTGCAAATTTCACTGACTGTGATTATAATTGCCGCCGCATATATATATATATATATATATACATGCGATATTTATTTGCTGACGTTTTTCGATATATATATATATATATATATATATATATATATATACACAACGAAAAAAAGGCTAATATAGCGATAATACTCTGCATGCGCAGTACAGCAGCTTTGCTATATCGCATACCTATATATATATATGACACTCGGCGAGAAAGTCGAGGGCACAGGCAAATCGAAAGGCTGAAAGCGCGCATCGAGTAAAAATTCAATAGCCCTCCCTCGCGCGCATAGAGAGAAAACGAGCGGCCGGATTCAGTCGCGCGCGCTTTTCCATTTCTACGCGGGCTAAATCCTCCGATGCTTCTTCTTTCGCTTTCTCTCTTTTTTTTTCGCGACTTTTTTCTGCAAGGTTTTTCAGGCTTTTGTTGTGTTTTTTTTTTTCGTTGGCACATACGTACACAGGGAATATTTACGTGTTTTACGTGTATATATATTTATGGCAGTCGTGGTATACAATTCATGATTGAATAGAGAGTTTAATGAAAAATGAAATTATCTATGGATAATACGAAAGATAAATAGACGTTTTTCCCATACAGCAGAGCAGTTATCACGAAATACGAAAGGTCCTCGTCTGCACTTTTCAACGAACTTCTTTCTTTTTTTATTCAAGCTCGCTTTTTCTTGCGTATACTTTAATTCTAGTATACAACATCTGCTGCGCCCGTATTCAGGCCAGTATTATACATATAAAGAATGAAAAATAAGGAACTGCTGCATCGGATACAGGAACAATTTCAATTCAATAAGTTTTCCCGCCGTATCGCTTATTCGCGCGCGTATCATCAATTAGAGAAGAAATCGCAGCTCTTCACTTTCCAATATCGCCGCGAGCGGCATTGGGAATCGCCATATATATATATATATATATATTGCGTGCGTTTTATCAAAAAGTCAACAGCAGCTATTAATCAATTATTCCCAACCCATATTACCCACATACATACGCGCAATATACGTTTAAAATACAACTGGCAACCGCTCAATCTCGTGCGCGGCTGATCCTCGGCCTCTCTTTTTTCGTCGTCGCGATTGACCTTTTGTCGGCCGCAGGCGGGTCAAAATTGTGTTAATTGATCGTCCAGCAATGTATACGTGCGTGCGCGAACTCGTCGCGGGAAAATTCGTTATTCGTTGGTATTTAATTAAAAGCTTTGTCTTCGTTAAAGAGGTTTTATAGCGACGAGCCGCCGACGACGCTGGTATGAGACGCGCGCAGGCAGATAGGCGGAAATTGGAATTTATATATGAGGATGGAAAAATCGAGCTTTATCTTGTTCGGTCGCGTAATGAATTGTATTTCGGGGGAATTAAAGCGAGTTAATGCCTTTGCTGATATTTCTTTATTGTATCACAGTTTAGTTATTGTGTCTACAAGAGTAATCCTCTCAAAGGAATAATCGTTCAACGATTAATTCGAGTGGAATTTTTCATTCTCTCGAAGCTGTAGTTTTGCGCTTCTTATGTCGTGTTTTCGTTTTGAAGTTGCGTATTCAGTTCACGGAACTGTGAGTGTATATTCTTCGGGTCACTATTAGCGATTTCATAAGCAGAATTGCCAATAAAATCGATGCATTTTTTAATTATATCAGTTAATTAAATTTTGCAGAAGAAAAATAGGAGTGTACGATGAGATGCGATAATTTAATCAATGTTTAACAAGAGAGCTCAAATAGGGGATAAAATCGAGACGACTTTTCGATAATTGATTTGTAAACGGTTCAATTTCGCGCCCGGCTGACAAAGTAATTCGACGGGGTTTCAATCTCGTGATCTCGCTTTGAGCTCGATTCACAAGCTCTTCGATTATCCTACAATTCGATATATCTGTATATACACATAGCTTGTAATAATCTACCGACGATCTATTGAATACCGTTAATAATCGATTGTTCGAACACATGACGCGCTAAGCGGATTTTGTCGATGTGTCAACAGTATATAATAGGCTTGTAATTATATGGTGTATAAAGTAAGTATAGGTTTTTTCCTTTAAATAATATTACATTCATCTGACGGACAGTATATATACTGCTATATATTTAAAGCAGTATCTCACACACTTGAGGCTCGAAAGAAAAAAAATAACGATAACGCGAAAGAAATCACCCGTCTCTCGAGAAACTATAAATTACCCAAATCAGGACGAGGCGGTAGATCCTCCCTCCTAAGATCATAGAACACGAATTGAGCCTCCCCGTCCATCTGTAACACGAGCTTAATACGTCCGCTTGTATATAGTCGCGTTTCAGTTTTTAACGTTTTTTTAGTTCCTATATGTACTGTACATCGAATTACCTCTTACGTTTTTAACAAATGCAGTTTCCAGTTGTAAATCTAAAAAAACTGTCGCAACGTTTGTTATACACCTAATTTATAACGTTCCTGCTGGTGCATTAATATTTACCGATATGGCAGCCGTATCGCCCGTTAAAAATCGCAGCCGCTCGCGATAGTCAAATTGTTTTCGCCCTTTCGCATAAAAGCCACATCTAAATTTACGCTCTGTTCCGCCGTACTGAAGCAAATTTTTCCTCCCCATTCGTGTTTCTATATATACGTACATAAAATATATATATATATATATATATATATACATTTTCCCCCGTCGCTCAAATTCACGGTATTTATACATATATATTTATTTATTACATTCGTGCGGTTATGCATACGTATACTTATACACGTCTTTGACTTTCCATCGAAGAAGTTCTATATACATATTTATATATGCACTGGTGTATACGTGCGCGTCAGTAATACTTATATTTATATGCATGGGTACCTATGTGATATAGAATATCACTCGACACGTGTGGAGAAGTCAACGCGGGAAGAGCCAAGTTGCTCGCGAGATATTGTTGTTTGCGTTTGAGTTTTACATATATATATATATATATGTACGGGCTCGCGGAGTTTTTCAAATTTGTTTTGCTGGTTCTATGTTTATTTTACGATTCATTTTGCCATTGTGCTGATGCTTTGTATGAAAAGTTGAATAAACGTTTGAAGAACTTATCCTACCGGAACAAGCATCGACTGTTTTATACATCATGCGGAAATTTAAAAATAGAATAAAAATAGTCCCTGTGCATAATGAGGCTGAAAAAGGATTCGTTATTGTTTAGGGCTTCCTTCGCGTGAGAAATTACACTGGCAGTTGGTCGTCGTCTGCTGCCAAAGTAGACGTCGATTTGATACAGGGAGATTCAAGCCAACGGCAGAAGGTTCTCTTCCTCATTCTGATTTATGTCCCAAAGACTAACTTCGAGCTCTCCCTGTTCTCCCAAATAAATTACGCGTACGATTTTCCCTTGTACAACGCGCCTCTAAATTCAACCCATTCGCGCACATAAAAGAATATATAAACTACACTGTGCGTAGTTTTTAATGTATGCGAAAGACTGAAAATCGAATCCCCCCCCCTCCTCTCTCTCTCTCTCTCTCTCTCTCTCTCTCTCTCTCTCAAAAGTCAACGAAGAAAAATTCCAGCCGAGAAATAACGCCGCGCGCATGGATATTTATATCACAGCTGGTCTCTTCCGCCCTCAACGACGATCCTTATTCCACCCCATCTCGAAATTCACCCCTCCGACATCTCCGCACCGCAACGCCTCGGAGCGTATACTCGTATAATACACTCTATATATATATATATATATATATATATATATATATATATATATATATATATATACAGGTTGTGTATCATTACCGCCCTTATATGTAAAACAAGTAGAGACCGATGTTGGCCTCGGGTCAACTCGATTCCGATAAATAATCCTCTCGCGTAATCTCGAAATTGAGCTTCTCCTCCAGTTCTCTTTATCTCCCCCCCCTCGATGCTGCATAGAGTTATACGTTCTAATAATGGCTCGAAGGAGAGTCTTCTTCTTCTTCTTCTTCTTCTTTTTCTCGTCGGTGTATGTAATAAGTATGGCTGATTCGGATTAGAGTCGCCGTTTAGATTATCATTGGGATGCAATTTGCGATATGCATTGCAGTTTTCGGAGATTCTCGCGCGGGGATATCTCTGTTCGGGGATCAGGTTTACGGCCCGGATGCGTGTATCTATATATATATATATATATATAGTGTCTTCGCAGAGGTTTGTTAGAGACGTATGGAAAGTGCAGTGTTGCTATGTAAATTCGGATTTTACTGCTCGAACAAGGATTTTCCTTCGTTTTTGCGACTCGATTTTTGCTGTAATCTCGATCCTGCTCATCGTTTAGAGAGCATATGCATTATTCATCAGCTCGATTTTGTTGAAATAGTAAGAGAAAGAGAGAACAGATCGCTTTTGTCAGTTGATCGATGGATTTTAAAGCGCGGACCCTTTGACGCTGCGTAAAGCACGAGAGATCTGCTTTAATATAATAAACGATATTATATAAAAGAGATTTCAAAAATACATTATTCATGCTGATGTAATATTGAAAATAACAAACTCAACATTATCGAGAATTTCATTACTTCGCATAACTTGAAAAAAAATTGAATTTAATTACTTAGCATAACTTAAAAAAAGGTCGCGCATCACCTGCCAAAATCCCCGCACAAACTGTTTGCCTGCAGTAGGTCATGGATGATTATGTACACACCATAGTCTACTACCCCATCGGACGACTGGAGCTTCGGAGCAGAAAGTGTCGTTCCTTTGATTAACGAACTATCGCACATACATATATACCTATACCGACAGCGGAAGCACTCGAGTGTGTCTAAAGTCCCTGCGGACGCCGCAGTGTAAACTAGCCGAATTCCACTACGTCTCGATATATATATATATATATATATATATATATATATATATATATATATATATATATATATATATATATATACCTACTGCACGGACCATCACGTCATCGGCTGTGTGCGTGACATTTTTTCACGAGATCGAGCAAACATACTATGATGCTCTATATATTATGGTTTTGGGAATCTTTCGCTGTGCTATTATATATCCGCGATATATTGTATCGATAATTGGATCTATATATAGGTATATAATAAGGGAATCAAAAATTAGTATGGGATTAAAAAGACTCTGTATAGCGAGTCTCTTTTCTTATAAAAACGAGGGCAAGAAAAACATAAGCTCCTGGCGCGAACGGGTTATTATGCGGAAAGTGGGTATGGGGCCAACGTTTATTCTATGGATGAGGAAAGATTCTCGAAAATAGTGTCAGCTCTGTTATCATCGCCCGCACTTGATTAAAATTCCGATTCAAGGTTCGCAAGCGTATAATTTCGAAAATATTCCAAAAAGATAATAAAAAATATACACACGACAATAAAATTTTGATAACGAGACGGCGACACGTGTATGCAAATGAGGTTCGCTTTTTTCTCTTTCAAAATTCCCGAATCAATCCTCTCCGCAAGACAAAAGCACTTTGCTATTCAGATCTTGCGCGGCGGGAAATTCAAATATAGAGCTAAATGAGGGTATATATATACTTATACATGATAAGCTCATTTACCTGATAGCCGTCGTAGGTCCAGGAGGCCCACTTGAGGACACACCTCTGCTCGTCGAAGGGAAAGAACTCGACGTCGATGTCGCAGCTGCTCCGGAAGATTCCATGGCTCAGCCAGACAACTTCGCCCGTATGACGGACTATCACGTTCGTGTTGATCACCGCCGAGCTGTACTGCGGATCTGCGCTATACACGTGCGTTTTCACATTCTCTTTTTATTCTCCCAGAAAATCACTTTGATGAATGTTTCTACATCGGTATACGTGTAAGTGCACGAATCAACCATCGACTGTCATTTTTCCCCGTTTTCCTTCCAATTCTAATTACCCGCAGCGTTTTCATGAGAAAACGGAAAAAGAACCTAGATCGAATTTAAGCTTTTTTTTTTTTTTTTTTTGATGGATCAAAGAGAGTTATAGTTCATAAATTCGCGTGCGTCTGTTCTACGTCGATTCGCGCGAGTTAGCTTCCAGCGCGGCAGCTTTTTTTTCCCGCGTCTATATATATCTTCGACGGATTCAAATGTATATAACGCGGTATAGAGCCGATGATCACTGCTCTCTCCCGAATTCCTAAGGACACTCGTATTATTTTCAGCTCACGGATCCGTTTTACAAGCTTTTTATATCAACCGTAAAAGGAAAAGCCGCGTATATATATATATATATATATATATATATATATATATATATATATATATATATATATGTGCGTTTGACCTTTTCGAGAGCGCGCGCGAAAAGTGATTTTGCGAGCCCGAGAGTCGTCGCCGCGGTAATGTAAAGGAAGCCCGAGGGGATGTATGTATGGTAATCGAAGGAGGGAAAATAAAATCTCGCCTTTGAAAATACGCAGGAAAAAACGCGGCCGAACAATGATGCGGCGCAGAAGGAAATTTGATCGGTTCGAGCGATACATAGAAGTACATAAAGAAGTAGAACGAGTCGGGCTATGGTCGGACGGGAATATAAACGGGTATCTTTATTCTCCCGCATGTGTGTATATATATATGTATACATATAGTATATAAATCGCAATGAAATGTGCAACGTACATCAACCTCGTGCAAGTATTTTTTTCGACACGATCTTATCGTGTATGCACATATATACGCACGAGCTGAAAAACAATACGTTAAAAGCCCGAGAAAATACACAGACCCAAAACACTGCAGTAAACCTAAATTTTATCGTAATCGATCTTTTCAATAAAATCGCTCGTATAATCCGCGTTTAATTATAATATGAACAAACTTAATTCGCTCATATGGAAGGAAAAAGTCGTATAATTCTCGCGCGAGTTATCTATATATACACAAAAAACATAAACGTGCGCAGCGTGGCAGCGTCGCAAACGTTCGCGCGGCAATAAAGCCCTTTCGACGCGGCCGAATTATAATTCCGCGTCGATTTTCAATTCTCTACGGGCGAATAAAAGCGTAAACCAGCGCTTAAGATAGCGGCAAGAACGCACAAAAGCCCTTTGTTCCGACACAGCCTTTACGAAATTGCCTCTCTCTCTCTCTCTCTCTCTCTCTCTCTCTCTCTCTCACACACACACGCGCGCGTACACGAGTATAGCTATATACACACCGTTACAGGATAAAATCTCTCGAGGAGCAAAGCCACGAAGGTCCTTATCGAGCTAAACTACTGCAAAAGCGCGTGACAGGCGAAGAGATTACATTATGTCTCTCCGGCGCTCGTAAGTTTTCCCCGAATGGCTTCTCGATAAACGCTACTACGGCCAATTAAAAACGACGCCCTTTTTACCCCCCCCCCCCTCGTCTCTCCCGTTTATGATACTTATTATTATAATTATTATATAGATGCAGATAATCCGAAAGAGAGAGGGGTTATATATCGCTCGAACTTTTCTCCCATTGTGTGCCCTGCACAATTATAACTTTCGTATATATTTCGGAGAGAGAGAGAGAGAAGCCGGCACATTGTCCCGTGATAGGAGAAAGTTCGGGGTAAGTAATGAGTAGGCCGCAGAGGATCTTCCGGTACGTATTTAAATTCGAACGTTCGTTAAACATGCGACGAGCGACTCGTCGCTCTCTTTTTTTATACACATAAATAACTTCCGTACGAGAGTAGTACACGATAAGACGCTTTCGAAATTTTATATATGTATTACCTATATAAAGAGACCGGGAAGGAAATTATACGCTAATCGAAGCCTATGTATAGGGGGAAATATGCGCGAGGCAAGCAAATTCAATGAAGCCGCAATGTGTATATACGCCGCGCGGACAGCTCGTAAAACGAATTTTATTTTATATTCCACGTGATGCAGTATATATATAACGCTGTAAATGCTCCGTCAGCTGCAACTGCAGGTCGTTGAATTTCGTTATACGAGTTTTGCCTAGATATATACATATAACATCCGCGCGAGGCTCCGTGTATATATATATATATATATATAGACGAGCAGTCGCGATTCTATTATATATATATGCAATATACCCGCACAGTTTTGAAATTATTATAATTCAGCTCTCGCTTCGTTAATCGCTATACTTTCCTCGCGAGAATTAACGCAGCGAAACCGAAAAACAAGTATATCACGTCGGATTATTTTTCCGGGAAAGTCTCTATACAATCTGACCGCACCGGCAAAAGTCATCAAAGGACACAAAGCTGCGGCGGCGCGTACAGTATAATGCAATATCGGAGGAGGAAGCCTCGCAAGCGCGATGTTTTCTCTATGGGCACATTGTCCTTATCTCTCGGATTCATCGCCTAATTAAAAGTTTAGCCGAAAGAGGTTGTGTGTGTGTGTATATATATATATATGCGCTTACTTGTTGTAGAGGATGGTGTCGGGTCGCCAGACACGGTTGTAGGGCACGCGGATGACGTGGATACCGGCGAATTCCGAGGCGTTCCATCGGAGATGGTGATCCGTCCAGGCTTGGGTGAGCCAGCAGTTCGTTGTTAGGATCTGATTCTTTTCGTCCTGCGATGAGAAGGTCGATGTTTGTTGAAGAAGTATGCGCATATAGGAGATTTAAAAGATAGTTAATTTTTGCCGTCAGACGCAATTGCTGTTGTGGATTCTCATCAGAGCAAACGTTTTTTTTTTTCAAGGAATTTCAGCTCTCCACTTTTATTTCTTCTTCTATACCTTAATTTCATTTTTACGACTTTTTTCGCGCCCTCTGCTATGACGCAATAAAAATGTCAAGCTCATATCGCGAAATCCTATATACAACATACGCAATTGCACAATTCTCTTTTAAACCGCCGGCACCGGAACTCGAATTATTATTGTTAATCTCATCCCAACTAATAAAAGATACGATGCGCTGCGGCAGAGGAAAAAACAAGGAAAAATTAATCAAGTTTTGTAACTCGTTGCGACTATTATTATACATATACTCAATCGAATCGGGTGAATTTTTCATGTCGCATATATAAAATTCAAATTATACATAGCCAAACAAAAAGTTTATTTTTGACACAACGAAAGAAAAAAAGAACTTACGAATCGCTCGCGATTGCCAATCTTCATCCCAATTATCCTCACACGCCGGCAATCTATAGGATAGGAACAAAACGCTGACGAAACAAGCGCGCCCGAGTTCCATAAACCTGATAAATATAAGCATAACATACAATGCATCCCCCACTCGTACGTGACCTTCTCTCCTTCTCAGGAAATCCTAAAGGCTCGCAAACCAATTCTAAGCATGACGTTTTCCCTCGGCTCGCAATAAGCAGTTATACAGGGATCCCCGCCAACGGACGAACGACATTAACTACATTCCATGCCGACTGACACGCGCTGAATGACAACGTGACGCTGCAGCAAACTGACTGTTACGGATAGAATTAAGAATAAATAAAGAACCGTGACGAGGAGGAGCGGACGGAGAGAGAGAGAGATAATGCGATAGTGTTTTTTGAGTTTGATATCAGTAAGAGCGGGCGCGCGCTTCGGCCGAGCTCCCATAGCGCGGAACCGTCTTGACGGTTCTGTGGCTTCTGGCCCCCAGCTAGGGGTGACTTGTCACCCTGAGGTTGTCATCGACCCCAAAGGGAGCTTGCTCCATGGTTTTGAGGGTCCCACGTTGCACGGGGAAGCCGAAAGGCGGGCCGTGGCACGTTCTTGGCTGAGGAGCGAGGCGAGGTGGCGACGACCCTTTATACATATAAGGTAGTACGCAAGTATAAAGTTCACGCGACTCCCTCTCTTTCTCTCCGCGATCCCTGTGCGGTCATCAGCGGCGAAATTAGGCGGCTAATTAGACATAAGTGGGGGGCAGTGGCAGATCCCGATCGATGCGGATCGACAGCGAGTTCAGATGCACTCCGACCTTTGGTGCGAGTAGCTGGTCGAGTTATAGGCCACTACTCACTAGTTCGGCGAATAAAAGCATTATACATTTATACAAGGTGTTCAATTATAAAATTATTATTAAAGTAATTCCTTCTACTGAAATAATCCTGCTTTATCCTGAACAAACTGGTGCCGAAACCCGGGAATTAATTTAATTCGGGCAAAATATAAAAACGGATAAAGTGAAGGACAAAGGAAAAGATTTTTGTTAAATAAATACGAAAGTGAAAACATGCCGCCTAAAAGAGCAACGAAAGCCAGCAACGAGCAGAGGGAAGCCGACCCTTCGACGACGAGTCAGCCGCCAACAAAGAAAGCCAGGACCGCGAGTGGTAGCAAGGCGAAGAAAGTCGGCACGAAAGCACCTGCTGTGAGTACTACCGGCGTCGAAGGTGCCGATGCTGCCAGAGCCAGGACGCAGATCCGGCCGCAATCAAGGCCTCGAATTCCATTGTCTCCGGTCATTCGAGTGCTCAGCGATGAGGCACTGCCATTAGCTGGTCTACGTCGAGAGGAGGACCTGCCAGAGGACGAGCACCCCGAGGACGAGCAGCAGCCCGAGGCGTCGTCATCGGAGCCTGAACTCGAGGTCGGCGGTCAACGTCGTGAGCAGCTGAGGTCGCCGATGGAGCGCGTAAGAGGCCGTTGGCCAAATAGTACTATTTATCCGCGAATGCATGACGATTTTTATGTTAACGAGGATTGCGACCTCGTGAATTTAAATGATTGTAATTTGCGCAACGGTCGTAGTTTTGCTGGTGGTCCGCCGAGACGCAGTTTTATTATTGAGCACGGTCGCGAATTTGCAACTAATCTAAATTTGAATTTTTGCAATAATAGTCGCGTGCAAAATTTTGATCACGGCTTGTATAATTCTATGGCTAATAATAATCCTAACAATATGTACGGTACAAATCTTCGGAATAATGTCTGCGGGACGGTTAACCGCGGCATAGTAAACCCGAGTGAAAACAATGGAGATATTAGGAATTCGGCCGTGAACACTGGATTGCACGATCAACGCGATCAAAATTTCGCAAATAATAATAGAGGCTTTTCCGGAAATAATGAGTCGCAAAATTTTGGCTTAAATAATAGTGCGAGTAATAGCGACTTCGCGAACAATCCTATTATGCGCTTGACAGATGCGATAGAGTCGACATTGCGTGCAGTGCGCGAAAGTAGTATGTCCGAGGGAAATTCGCGACTTGTCAACAGACTAACGTCCGCAAAATCTTTGCCGTCGTTTTCCGGTGACCCGTTGGAGTGGGTTCACTTTAAAGAAGCGTTCGAATTAACGTCCGAATTAGGCGGTTACTCGGCAAAAGAGAACGTCTCTCGTCTTTTCGCAGCGCTAAAAGGAGAAGCGCGTGAGGCCGTGCATGCGTTGTTGGTGACGGGTCGAGACGCGGAAAGCGTTATAAAAACGCTCGAGTTGCTTTTTGGCAACAAGGGTGCCGTAGCGCGTAAAATCGTGAATGAATTAAAAGACTTGCCAGCGATTTACACGGGCGACATCAGTTTGATGCGTTTTGCCGCGAAATTAAAAAATGCTGTCTCCGCTCTTAAATCGCTTAAACTCACCGGGCATTTGGAGAGTCCGGATTTAGTGCAAAGCATCTCGCGAAAATTACCGGCGGCTTTAAAATTCGGGTACAACTCGTACGCGGCAAAAGTAACGGAAGATAAAATCAAGCTGGAGATACTGGCAGATTTCCTGTACGAGCAAGCGGAGCTCTCAATAGCAGGCGGTATTTTCGCGGTAGAGCCCGAAAATTTAGACGAGCCCAGTACGTCAGCTAAACAACCGGTACGGGGAAAAACGAACAAAGCCGTCGCAGCGATAACGCAAGTCGATACCGAGCCAAAATCAGCCGACAAAGAGACGCGAAAATATCGTTGCGTCGTATGTAAGCGAGACCACCACAAGACGGCAGATTGTAAAAGCTTTATTCGTGAAGCTGTTGATAGGCGGCGATTTTTAGCGCGTAAGTTTAGCTTATGTTATAAATGCTTGGAATCAGGCCACCGGCAAGCCGAATGCAAGGCGCCGAATTGCGGCAGCTGTCAAAGACAGCATCATATTTTATTGCACACGCCGAGATTGGTGCGTGAAACAAAAAACGATACAGATAAGAAGCCGATCGTGGCTTCCACGGAATCAGCGGCTCAGCAAACCAGCGGCACCTCTAATGTAAGCGATACGAGCCAGTGACTATTGTTACCGCGGGCGCTTTTGAAAATAATCGCAGTCGAGGTTTCGGGTCCTGCGAAATCGATAAGAACCTTCGCGATGCTCGATGATGGATCAACTATCACGTTGATAAACAAGAGTGCGGCGAGGAGGTTAGGAATCAAAGGCGCGCAAATAAATTTAGAGATAAAGGGAATTAATGATCGCGAGGTAGTTGCAGCGCGTTGTGAAAAAGTTCAATTTAAAATCTGTGGAGATTTTGAGGAGTTTCAAGTAACAAATGCAGTCGCGGTGCCAAGTTTAAGTCTTCCATCGCAAACGCTCGCTAGGGAGACGGTACGGCTTATCGCGAGATCGGAAAGCATTTTTGTGCAACCTTATGAAAACGCACAGCCCGAAATCCTTATCGGTCAGGATAACTGGCAGTTGCTAGCTACAAGCGATACTCGTGCTGTCGCAGGAACGGGGATCGCGCTTTCTTTAACTTCATTAGGCTGGGTTGTACACGGTGTAGCGAAGTCCAATGACGCGTGCCGCGAAATAACGGCCTGCATAAGTGCAGATGTGAATACAGATGCGTGTAAGCCGGCTACGCGTGACGAAAGCCTTGATAATTTAATTAGGGAATATTTTAGAATTGATGATTTCGGGATTAAAGAAATAATCCGACCGAGTGCAAAGCACGAGAGAGCGACTCGTATTTTAGAAAGCACAACTAGACGCGTTAACAAGGGCTGGGAAACAGGGCTTTTACGAAAAAAAAGATTCGTTTCCGATAGTAAATACTTATAAAACCGCATTAAAAAGGCTTTTCGCGGAAGAACGAAAAATTGATAAAAACGCGAATTACGGATCATTGTATTACAAAGAAATACAAAGGCTTATAGATCTGGGCTACGCGAGAAAAGTATCTGAAAGCGAGACACGAAAGCAGCGTTGGTTTATTTCGCATTTTGGCGTTTTTAATATAAATAAACCGAATAAAATCAGGGTAGTTTTTGATTTAGCGGAAAAAACAGATGGTGAAAGCTTAAACGATCAGCTCGATCAAGGTCCAGATTTATTGCAGCCGCTTCCAGGCGTGATGATTAGATTTCGTTTGTACGCCATCGCGGTAAAGGCGGATATCGCTGATATGTACATGCGTGTCAGCATAATAGAGGAAGATCGTAGAGCACAAAGCTTTCTTTGGCGGGGGAGGGATAGGAAAAGAGAGCCAGAGGTGTACGAGATGACTTGTTTGCTATTCGGAGCCAAGCCATCGCAGTGCAGCGCGATATACGTCAAAGATAAGAACGCGGAGTTGTTTATAGATTCAAAACCCGACGCTGTGAAAAGCATAAAGCGGGATTGCTATGCGGATGACATTTTAACTAGTAGGAAAACCGTGAAAGAAGCTTCGAAGTTAGTACAAGACGTAATCGAGATAAATTCAGCGGCAAATTTTGAAATGCATGGATGGGCCAGCAATGACGAACGAGCGATCGAGTCGGTCAAAGAAGAAGCGCGCGGAAAAATCTCAGCAAATATGCAGCTTTGCAACCGAGGGGGAGAGCGAGTACTAGGTCTTTTTTGGGACACCGAAACTGACACGTTAGGATTCAACGTTGGGTTAGATCGAGTCCCCGAGGATTTAATTAATGGCGTGAGAAAGCCAACAAAACGCGAGTTTTTGAAAACGATAATGTCCGTTTTCGATCCGCTCGGATTAATTGCTCCGTTTACTTTAAAATCAAAAATTCTAATGCAAGAAATATGGCGTAGCGGAATTAATTGGGACGAGCAATTAAGGGACGAGGAGCAGGTCGGTTGGCTAGAGTGGCTTAAATATTTAAAAGAGGTTAGCACGTGTCGCGTACCGAGATGTATTACGTTGAAAGAAAACTCGTTTACGCAAATCGAACTGCATGCCTTTTGTGACGCAAGCCTCAAAGCGTATTCGGCAGCTATTTACGCACGTTTTATTTACGCGGCAGCACCAACACATGTTGTATTAGTCATGGCAAAGTCGAGAGTAGCGCCGCTCAAGCCCTTATCTATACCCAGGCTCGAGTTACAAGCCGCGTTACTCGGTGCGAGATTAATAAAGACGGTCGCCGATGAATTAGAACTGAAAATCAGTAGGCGAGTTTTGTGGTCAGATTCAATTACGGTAATCAGATGGATAAAATCCGAACCTAGGACTAAACAAGCGTTTGTCGCACATCGATTAGGCGAGATAGGCGAGCTCACCGAGAGTTCCGAATGGAGGTGGGTCCCAACGAATGAAAATCCGGCAGACTGCGCCACGCGATGGATAAGCGAAAATATTAATGAAAATAATCTGTGGTTTGCTGGCCCTGACTTCCTACGAGCTGATGAATCAAAGTGGCCGAAAGAAAGTTACTTAATGCGAAAGAGAAGAAAAGCATTGACGAAACGGAAATGCGGAAAGCGTGTGTATACGCGATATCTGTAAACGCGATGGAAATTCCTGCAAGTGCGAAAATTTTCGGATGGCGAAATTTGATTGTATTGTCGCGTCGCACACGAAAAGCTGTAAATATGTGGCGAATAAATATAGCGCGTCGCAGACGAAAGGACGTAAGTAAATACCAATTAAAAGCAGTTGATAAGATCGAAGAGTTAGAATGCGCCGAAAATTTCTGGTTTCGTCTAGTTCAAGGCGATTGTTTTAGAGACGAGTTAGCTGCACTCCGAAGCGGCAAATCGATTAATAAAGGTAGTAAAATTGCGAATGTTAAGCCTTTCATAGACGGGCAAGGCTTATTGAGGGCCGAAGGTCGAGCAACAAAATTGCAAGGCGAATTATTTAATAATCAGCCGATAATTTTAGCGAGCGAGCATCCAGCTACCAAGATGCTCATAAAAGAGTATCACCGAAAATTCTATCATGCGAATAATGAAACTGTAATAAACGAACTGCGACAAAAATGTTATATTATCGGCCTAAGAAAGGCGCTGCGATCAATTACGGGCAAGTGTCTTATTTGTAAACTTAGGAGAGGCAAGCCGCAGAGTCCGATGATGGCCTCGTTGCCAGCGGGGCGATTAGCGTATAGAATACGACCGTTTAGCCACTGCGGCGTCGATTATTTTGGCCCAATGCAAATAAAAATTGGCAGACGTAGGGAAAAGCGTTGGGGCGTACTCTTTACGTGCTTAACAACACGGGCAATTCACTTGGAATTAGCATCATCTTTGACCGCGGGATCCGCGATTTTAGCTTTACAAAGATTAGCTGCGAGAAGAGGATGTCCGTCGGTTATATACAGTGATAACGGAACAAATTTTCGCGGCGCGTGTAAAGAATTAAAGGACGAAACTGCAAAAATTAATAAAAATGAACAAAGAGAGTATGCATTGCGGAACGGTATCAGATGGTTGTTTAATCCGCCTGACGCGCCGCACATGGGCGGTGCGTGGGAGCGGCTGATCAGATCCGTAAAAATCGCTTTGAATGCAGTACTAAAAGGGCAAACGACTACCGAAGAAATTTTGTATACGTTGTTGACGGAAGTGGAGCATTCAGTAAACTCTCGTCCGCTGACTCACGTATCGGTGGATCCGCGGGACGAAGAGGCATTGACTCCAAATCATTTTCTGATTGGAACATCGTCGGGAGAGATTAAACTCGGAAAATATGATGCGCAAGCGGTTTGTTTGCGAAAGCAATGGCGTATTGCTCAGGCATTCGCGGACGCTTTTTGGAAACGCTGGTTAAAAGAGTACGTGCCAACGCTAATCCCTAGAAAGAAATGGTTAGAGCGAGAAGCACCACTTGCAGTGGGTGACGTAGTTTTAGTTATAGATTTACAAGCGCCGCGTAACTCTTGGAAAAAAGGAATTGTAATAGAAGTATATGAAGGCGCTGACGGCGAAGTCAGAGTAGCGAAGGTCGACACAGCGAGTGGTCAATTTGTAAGACCTGTACGAAAATTAATAAAATTAATCAGCGAGAAAGAGGTACAAAATTGAACATCATTTTGTACGAGGGGGAGTATTGTTACGGATAGAATTAAGAATAAATAAAGAACCGTGACGAGGAGGAGCGGACGGAGAGAGAGAGAGATAATGCGATAGTGTTTTTTGAGTTTGATATCAGTAAGAGCGGGCGCGCGCTTCGGCCGAGCTCCCATAGCGCGGAACCGTCTTGACGGTTCTGTGGCTTCTGGCCCCCAGCTAGGGGTGACTTGTCACCCTGAGGTTGTCATCGACCCCAAAGGGAGCTTGCTCCATGGTTTTGAGGGTCCCACGTTGCACGGGGAAGCCGAAAGGCGGGCCGTGGCACGTTCTTGGCTGAGGAGCGAGGCGAGGTGGCGACGACCCTTTATACATATAAGGTAGTACGCAAGTATAAAGTTCACGCGACTCCCTCTCTTTCTCTCCGCGATCCCTGTGCGGTCATCAGCGGCGAAATTAGGCGGCTAATTAGACATAAGTGGGGGGCAGTGGCAGATCCCGATCGATGCGGATCGACAGCGAGTTCAGATGCACTCCGACCTTTGGTGCGAGTAGCTGGTCGAGTTATAGGCCACTACTCACTAGTTCGGCGAATAAAAGCATTATACATTTATACAAGGTGTTCAATTATAAAATTATTATTAAAGTAATTCCTTCTACTGAAATAATCCTGCTTTATCCTGAACACTGACTTTCCAAAATTCCAGTCACACTCGCCGCGCAACATTGATAATCTCCCCCTCGCAGCGCATTTCTCGCGCGACTATCAATCGAGGGAGAAAAGCCGAAAGGGAGCAAGTCAAACAAAAAGCTCAACTTGGCCCAGGGCGCCGCATTCAAATGCAGTCTTTCGCCTCGAACTTGAGAACGGCGCACCTGTAATTCTCTTCTATACGTTATAGACGAGTTTGAGAAAGAGTATTAGAGAGAGAGAGAGAAGTTGGACAAGAGCTGGATGAAATAACGCCGGAACCGAACGTTATTATATACGTTACGTTAAGAAGGACCGACAATGGGCGGGGGCGATATAGCGCGGGCTTTTTTCAATAGAAGAACGGATACGTGGGGCCGCATATACATTGCGAATTCGTTCGCGATCTTCCTTTTCGTGCGAAAATTTGTCGCGCGCTTTTGTCGATGGAAACTATCGCCGATATATTTCGTCTTTTAGACCCCTTGCGTATATGTATAGTATTCTATATAGAGATACGCAGCTGTGTTTACGTCGGTAAATCTATAATTTGTTGAGACCGATAAATCAGGGCTTCGAGTATACGTAACTGTATTTTGACCTGTTGTGAACTTGGAAAATACGAGAATACGTTGCTACAATTTGCAAACAAAATATTATTTTCCCTGCACTAAAGAATTCAATCGCTCGATAACCGAAAAAATGGAATACCAGCCACGTTCGATTTCAGAAGCAATCACGCCGAAATCTACATTATATATATAACGCACATCGCGGCCTCGCATTCGAATTTCAAATACTAGTCGTCGTCGCGAACTACTCGGCGAAGGGAGTGAAGAAAAAAAAACGAAATCGCGGAAGGATTGCAACATACATATATATATACATGGAAAAGTTCGCAACAATGCGCCACAGCTGCGGATAAAAAGCATCATTTGCAAGCACTTTCCCGCGCGCGGCCTTTTGTCCCGCAAGTTTTGTACGAATTTATTGTATAATTCGCCCGATGCGCACATGATATTTATATAGTGGGCCAAGTCGTAAGTCTCGGGAGAAGCTGCGGTGTTCGGGGAGTTGTTATTGCCAAAGTCGTGGACCACGGATCAAAGACGTGTAGTTTTCGAAAGTATATGTATAGAGATGGGTATACTTCGAGGGCGTGGATTGACGGTTTGTTAGTTCGTCGATATCACTTGGGAGCAAAACTATAATCAATTCGATTAAACGAACTGGTGCATATACGCGATAGATGAGATCTATTTGTCAAGTCTTTCGATGGCGAATTTTCTGGACCGATTTTATGTTACCGAGCTGTGTGAAATCGATAATCGAAAATCGAATATCGCTTGAATATTCCAGCGACTAACTAACAGTTTCAGTCGACAGGATTCGAACTGACAGATACCCAAATATCCTCCGTGACAATAATACTGACGCTTGCGAACAACATATAACTTCTTATTAGCTAGAACATTTTTATATCAGACATTTAATACAGCTGATTAGCAAAAGGAGATAAAATCGTTATTTTTTCGAGAAACTAAGAAAAACCGTCCCACACAAACGATAGCGATCGCTCCTTATATTTCTCCGGAATCCATTGACGAAGACGGTAAATAAAGCGTATATATCGCCGAAACGTCGCCCTCGCCAGTTATTAATCTCCCCCGGCAATGGCTCCAATATAACTTTCACCTATCCTATATACCAAAATGCAATGAGACACACGTCCACCCCTCGTAATCCGCCGGGAAACGTCTTAATTCCGTATCATTCTCGGCAGCGAGTTCTGCGTTCCCGATAAAAACTCGATGATTTCCCGGTAACGTTACATCCGCTTAGGGCTGTTTAATAATTTTTCCGCAATCTCGAAAGTGCGTCAAATGCAGATTCCGAAATTCCAATTGGCTCCTGTCTATACCGTCCAAAGTTTAACTTTGCTGTAACACCGATCGATACCCATCACCCGCTGCATACATATGTATATGGCTTTATTTATACGTTGGATGATAATCGATTGTGAATTTTGAAGGCCATTGTCTCCTCTCTTTCTCTGTGCTTATATGTCGAGTATATATAGTATTATCTGTTACGAGTGAGTCGCGAGGAAAGTTGAGAGAGAAAACTTGCGGGACAAAGGAAGAACAATAAGGCATCTGGTGGAGAGCGATCCCTCCGTATATCTGTGAGGAAAAATGTGCGCTTAGTCTTTTAAGCTGCTGCGATATTTTTAAATTCTTAATATGTATGCCTAGGCGAAGCGCGCTTGAATCTCGTGTTATATATATGAAATTCGAGAGCTTTTTGATGAAAATTAAATAATCAACATACGCATATAATATACGCAATCCTCTTATACAGAAGAAACTTAACAAAAAAACCATGGCTTTCATGCTCCACAATGAGCTCGAAAATTCCGCTGACTTTTTTTTCTCAAAACACACGAGATATAACATTTTTCGCACACTCCGCAAATCTCCAGTACACACGTACAATCCACACCGCTCTAAACTTCACACCTCCTCCGCGCGTATACAAAACAACGATATATACAAACACGTACGCGAATACCCGCGCACTTCTCGAATAAACAGGAATATAATTACGAGCACGTAATCGCTCTCTCCGAGCAGTAGGTTGGCATAGCCGCTGAAATAACTCGGTTCTACACAGTGGAGCGCGAGGGAGAAGCACAAAACACAAACTCGACCACAGTCTCGCTAATCCCACGCGTGAGCGTAAGCCGCGGGACAAAGGGAGATGCCGCGTCTCTCTCTCTCTCTCTCTCTCTCTCTCTCTCGTATTAAATCCTCCTCGAGACTCTGTGTACACGCGTGTGTGGCTGCGCGACGAGACTTACCACGTCGATGATGTGGTGCAGGGCTAGACCAAAAGCGACGACCAGAGGCTGGGACGAGTTTTTCGCTGGACGGACGCCGGCGTCGTAGCCGTCCAGTAGGTACTTGGTCAGCCTGTACTCGTGCTCGTCGCAGATGCCTGTGGAAGAGAGAAGAGAATTTTTATGGTGCTTGAGTTTGGACTTTTTTTTTTAAACTGAATTCCCAGATCTGCGAGAGTTATTCCGTATTTGGCAGGTAAATTATACGTGAATGGGAACTTTGAATGTAAAGAACGGAAAATGGAAATGCACAATTTGGAGAAATACATAAAATTGCATTTCCGTTGGGAAGTGCTTATAAAAACGTGTAGAACTTTCATACACTTTGCTTTTAATTAATTCGACTTTAGAAACAAAATATAGAATCGCATAATCCTTAAAGGACATATCGTTGCATATACTACCGCCAAAGTCACTTGCTTCTAAATTGTCAGCAACTATTACCCCAAGTATATACTTAATTAATTTGCAACTATATTACGTTTAGCGCATGTATATATAAAACATCCGTCACATCCGCCGCCACAGGCAATTAATTATCAACCGTATACAGCACATAACACACATACGTCGCATCGTTTCAAAATCTCTTTGCCTTCGCAGTTTACTTTAGCTTCAATCTAAAACTAAATTAAGCCAAACGAGAGACGCATGACACACAATTCATATCAATACGCTCCTCCTTTATATGATCCAAAAGACTCGCCCTGGCACGTCTGACCATACCTGTCACGCTCTACTAGAGATATCAGTCGCGCGACATCGCCCGCGATCTTATAATCAATCAAGATGAATCATGCGCTCGTCGACTAACCCCCGCAGATTCCGGGGCATCATTTTTTTTTGTGTTCGCGGGATTTTCTGCTTTATTGGACGAAAAAAAAAATGACGCTCGTTCTATTTTTGGACACCATCGTATTATACGCGAGACTATGACGTATTTCCTTCGGCCGTCAAAACGACGCGCAGTAATTTCTCTTCGAACGTGAGATTTTTTTCTCTTCTAGATGTAATATCAAGGTACTGCGGGTGTATATATACACCCACCGAAGCGCGTATTCGACGACGATGATCAATCGAGTCATTTTGGGGGGATCGAGATCGAAAAATCCGATCGATTTCCGTATAAAAGAGCTTTTGCGGTCGAACATATCGGGCGAATAACATAATCAAGCACAAGTGCATCAGGCGCTGCACTAGTCAACGTGCATATATAGTAGAAGCCAGCCGAGTGTTTACATTCAATATATATATCGCCGGGCATCGGACAATACAGCGGAAATCAAGTGAAGCCGTCGATGCATTTAGGTATACGAAGGGAGCAAATTACTCACAAATTGCCATCGAGTTATACGTATACACATCCGATTCAATTATCGTCGCGTACAGCGGAATCCCCGGCTAGCCCTATAACATATAATATTCGAATTTTCGAAAAGTCCCTCCCGCGAATGAGCGCAGTGATAATCGCGAGCCAAATTTCAAACTGCGGCCATCTTCTCGCTGGAAAACAATGGAGAGCCTGCGGCACGGGAAAATCCCGGCGGTGATTTAATATAACACTCTATATCTCCGAAGTGTGTTCTGCGCGCGCTAATTCGTGTGTGTCTACGAGCTAGCCGCTCGGCGTATGCAAATTATCGCTCGAGGTGTGCATCGGCCGCGCGCATCGATCACGAATTAGTTTGCAGGCACGTCCGGCGCAACGGCCATTTATTGGACGAGAGATTGTCAGGCGCACACACGACACTGTACCGCGCGCGGTTACAGACTTTTTATTTCTCTCTTTTTTATACTTTTCTGACGCGACTGCGGCGTTTATTGTCCAGTGTGCGATTCGATGCCCCGAGATTTGATGAATATTCAGTATGAGGTTTGTTAAAAATAGACTTATATTGCGCTGTTTGCGGAAGCCGGGAATTGATAGGCATTTCGATTATCAAAATATTTCTATATTGCTTATATGCATTGCGAAACGATAATCGACGCATCATGCGTATACATAGCGAGTACGAGCAAAGTAATAAAACTTTGCGCGATATACTTGAGAGACTTTTTAACAGACTGTATAAGTTACCGAAACTTTTTCATTGTCTCTTATGTAGAGGCTGAAAAAAAAATGGTTTTTGACAAAACTTTCGGATGCACCTATATGTATGTACATACATGCTGTACGCAGAACGGACCTTTGTTACTACAGACTGATTGTTTCGCCTCGCGTATAAAAGCCATTTTTCAAAAAGATGGGAATGTATATTATATATATATATATATACACGGCGCGCGAAAGAGCCATTGTCGTACTTTTCACGAAAACCCATATATTTTCTCGTCTCCCGCCAAATGGATTGCAGTCGCAAAAGCGAAAATTCCACTTCAGCGAGAGAATAACAATCGACACGTGTATCATAAGAACTCGCGAGGATACATATATATGTACGGAAATCGAGACAAATTTTCATACGCGCAAATCACTTTTTCCATTTTTCTCGCGCGAATTTCTCCCGGTTGCATCTTGAAGTGTCGAAGGAACGAGACCTTCGACGGACTATCTCTCGATCCGATACTTTTCTCGACGGAGCCGCACATCCGACACTGGCGCGGATATCACAAAAGCTTTCACACCGACGAGACAAACCGTTATACTTCTTTCGCGCTCTCTCACATTGGTACTAGCTCTCGAATACACGCGAGTAATTGGATTTCGCGCGCGTATATAGGAATAGACAAATCTGATCTGATGCTTCGCAAAGCCATTGTTATATACTTGTATCTTTTTCGCCGAAGGACAGATTTTTAATTGAAGCGGATGTGCAGAGAGAACGCAAGCGTCGACGCTGAATCGAATTATTTCGCGTAACGTAATCTCGAAATGCTTTTTGGGGCTAAAAAGGGATAACGCTGCACGTGTACAAAATCAGAAATAGCCGTTGACAATGATAGCCTAATGTTTTTACACTGTACTATGCGGGAGAGCTCGTCCTTGCGGTGAAAACAAATCTGGTTTATTTCGATTGTAGGTCGAGTGGTGGATGTTAAATTGAAATTTTTCAACCGCCAAGGATGTGTTTTGTCAAATCGGTTTGTTCTAATAATACACACTCTGTACTCTACGCTAACCGATATTCAATTGACTATATGTACATATATCAATCCAAACTTCGGTATAATCATATTAACATTACTTGCAACACAAACAAATCGATATTCCTGATTAAAAATTCAAACGTAAAAGGCTAACATAAAACATTCGCATAAAGCACACGATGTAACTAAAAAAAATAGAACACTTAATGACAGCACAGAAGAATCCTCACCGAATCGGAAAAACACGAGTCCGAGGAGCGCGCACCGCAAGATCGACGCTAGCCGCGACATGCTCCTGACGACGCGGCGGCTCGATCGCGACTCAGCCGTGTGTGAAGCCGCATCTCCGAAAAGTCCGCTCGTTCGCTCGCGCGCAGTCGCACAATGCGGCTATACAACTTTCTCAATCATCGTCAAGCGAGACATTGTCGCTGGCTCTTGCAGTTTTTCAGATGCCACCGCTGTTTGCTCGATAAATATATGTGACTGATGCACGCATATTGAGAATACAAAAAGGAGATTATTAAAGTTTGCGAGTCGCAGAATTTTAAATTGCGCTGGATTTTCGCTGCGTATAATTAAGACTTGCTGCGGATATTGGATTTCGAGGCAGTTTTTGATGCTGGTTTAAAGAAGTTCGAAGCGAGTTCCTGTAGACTTGATAAGTTTTTGGTAGACCCTCTTTTCAAGTTTCAGTCCGATGGCGGAATTCAAAAGTTGCCAACTATTCGGCTGAAGCTTCCAAAATTGGCGTCGATTAATTCGGAATATCTTTGAAAGAAAAAGTAATGTGAGCGAGTGGAGAAATTTGAAATTGAATTGAATTATAACTAGTAAAGTAATAATAACGCCCGAATGACAAAATAGATGAGAAATTAAAAAAAAGATCGTGATGTTAGCGGAGTTGAATGAAAAGACTTGGAGAATAATTTTTATAAGAAAAATATGTCGATTTCGTGCTGTTTTTCCTCCTTTTATTAAAATGTTATTAAATAAAATTCACGGGTTTAACAACACGTTATGTGTAGGTGTGTTTAATATAAACGTCTTCACTTCTTCGCGGGCGCTGTCTTGGTTGCCGCTGCTTTGGCTGGGGCGGTCTTGGGAGCTGCGGCCTTGGTTGGGGCGGCCTTTGCAGCCTTGGGGTCTACGGGCGCCTTCTTCTTCGGCACCTTCTTCACCTTGGGCTTCGACGCCTTGACTACTGCCAGCTGCTTCGATCGCTTCTCCTTGATCTTCTTCTCGACTGCCGCGGGTGTCGACTTTTGCAGTTTGATCTGCAAAAGTTAAAATTAATTTTTAGCATTTTTGTTTTAAAAGGAATTTCCTCCACTATACATAATATTTCGACTAACAAAAGGGATTGTTTGAGACTTATTTCCGTTACGTACAATGCACCATAACAGATACCCATCACATTTTATTTTTGCACTTGTAGGATCAACCACGATAGGACACATGGTTGGGAACATTTCTCGACAGTGCTTTCTTTTCTAAATTTGTTTCTACAATAAAAAAGAATAACGCAAACTTACGCCTCGCTTCTCTGCTAAGAGAAGATCCCTCTCATTCTGGCGTTTCCTGGCGGTCAGGATAGCTGCGCGCTTGAGTACAGCGGCGTATGGGTTGAGTCTCAGCATAGCCTTGGTCTGTCTGAGTGGATTCAGTTTCTTCACCCTGCGGATGACCCTCTTTCTGCAAATTGAAAAAATATTATTTTAATCATCTGTCAGTAAAAGGCTTTATATTTTATAACAAAATTAAATTCGAAAAAAAACGGAAATATACCTGGGTGCTCGGAGGACTTTGCGGATTTCGTCAGACTTGAGGAGCCTAGACAAATCAGTGTTGGCCATCTTTGGCATGGGCAGATTGTATCCCTTCTTGAGCTCAGCCTCCTTGCGCCACGTGCCGTAAAGGGCATCGAGCTTTTCGAACGCAGACTTGGTCCAGATGACGAAACGCCCAACGTGACCACCAGGTGCCAATTTCAAGAGGTTGATTTTATTGATGTTCATCAGGTCAACGCCAGGAATGTTGCGGAAGGCCTTACGAATACCCTGAAAATAAGCGAGATATTGATCTTTAAAGTACTTTAATTGAGAAACAATAAACAAATTATATTTTATTTTTCATTCAGAAGTGGTAATTGAATAATCAGTGGCAAATCAGCAACACGGACCAAAGTTGATCATCATTATATGAATCAGTTATTTCGTCCGATTGATTGAGAAAAGCATTTACCTGGTCGGTTCCATAGACAATCAATGGTCCACGACGCTGGATACGACGACGGTTACGCATCTTACCCTTACCGGCACGGCAACGTTGCGACTTGTATACCTAAAAAATAATAAATAATAATTAGATTTGACGATCTTATAATAGTGAATCATAAGTAGTATTCCTAAAGAAACTGTGCAATGATCATGTCCCTATTTCACGCAAATTTCATAAAACAAGAACGCCTGATCATCATATTTCTCTAGCACCTGATGGATCATTCAAGTAAATGATTACAAGAATGAGGACATTTGCTACAGTGCTCATATTTTTTGTTAACGCTGGCAAAAGTAATATTTACCTTCTGGATGTCATTCCAGGCCTTGATGCGTCTCAGGAAGATGACGGCTTGCTTTGTCTTGTTGTACTCCTGAATTTTGTCAGAGACTACCAGGGGGAACTCTGGAACTTCCTGGATCATGTGTCCTGCAAGAATTGAATAATTAGTTACATAATTCTTGTTCAATCATTAGTAAATAATATAATTTATCGTTTTAATCAGGAATGGTAATCATCAGTGACAAAACAGAAACACGGACCAATAAATTTCATCATAATAAATTTAGCCATTTTGCTTAAAATTAAATATATCATTGGTCAAAACTTACCTTTTGATTGAACGAGGGCGGGTACACCTGAAGCGGCGATAGCCGAGACAATCGCGTATCTCTTCTGGTTTACATTAACGCGACGATGCCAGCGTCTCCATGGCTTGGTTGGGGCAAACATGCGTCCTCCTCTACACATGTTACCGAAGGCACCCTGACCAGAGCGGTGAGTACCACCACCACGGACACGGGGAATACGCGCAACGGCACGTCCGGTACCCCATGATTCGGCGGAAGTCTGGTGACCTGTAAAATGAATAAATTTGAATTGAAGAATCTGTTGCACGAGGCCAGAAAATAATACTTTTAAATTGAAAAAACTGTGCAATGATCATGTCCCTTTTTTATGCATATTTCACAAAACAAGAACGCCAGATCATCGTGTTAATCTAGCACCTGATGGATCAATCGAGCAAAGGCTTACAAGATTGAGGACATTTGCTACAGTGCGTATATTTTAATAAAGGATTCAAACTATGTTATTGGGTTATTAATTATTAAGTTATTCAATTTAAAAACTCACCAGCTTCCTTCGAAACACAGTAGGGTTGACGGCTGTTCTTTGAGACCTGTTGGTGAACAAAGTTCACGACATCAGGTCGGATTGGAGCCTTGAAAACGGAGGGTAAAGAAATGGTTTCTCCGGATGCTTCACTTTTTTCAGTGAACACCGTGATCAACGGGCGCGCTGTAGACAACGACTGTAAAACAAAATAATGATTCATCAATCACACTGAAAATATTCATTAATAAGTAATTTACGAGATAGCATGACATTCAGTTTGTAAAATTGGAGCTCTAATCAATGGCATATCAGCAACACGGACCAATTTTATCATCATTAAGTAGCCGTAAACAACAAAATCCTTCACAAATCTCAATGGCTATCCCATGCATACGTGTATCAATGAGCAATGCAAATAAAAAATTAACTCAATCGATAAACACACTATTTGCAACTAAAACAGTTTTAAGCATTATGAATGAAACCCAATAAAGACCTCATAGGGAACTGTTGCTCCAAAAACAGGCAACAGCACACCACACTTCATAGGAACCTAACCAAAAAAAGCCGACCCCCACAACGTTTACAAAGCACATCAACAATCGATTCTGCAAAATCTCCACAGTGAAAAATTTGCGATTCTTACAGTTTTCACATCGATATTCGTAAGTTTCGCGTAAATTTAGACTCTCGGTGAACATCGCACGTGGTCGGCTCGCGCGGCCGTCGAACAAATCTGACCCTTTACCCCCGTAAAAGGTGCACGAGCACTGATTTAACGCGCGATTTTTACGGCAAACTCTGGGGAACATGTTCGCGAATGGAAAAACTTAATGACTTACCATTTCGCAGCCTTTTTCACGAGATTTTGCTCATGAAAAATCGACTAACCAGGCAGCTTGCACGCCTTGCCTGGCCGAAAGGAAGATGGACGCGGGCGGAAGCTGGC
The DNA here is from genome assembly GCA_020010945.3 of Muscidifurax raptorellus. Lineage (NCBI taxonomy): Eukaryota > Metazoa > Arthropoda > Insecta > Hymenoptera > Pteromalidae > Muscidifurax > Muscidifurax raptorellus. The sequence goes on along the minus strand of CM052077.1, from coordinate 44,563,810 downwards.
ACGTAGACAATGCCAGCGCATGCGCACTTCGGTGATGCGAATGTGGCGCTACTGTAGCGTTCCGTGAGAGTTTCAATTTCGCGGGCTTTTGTGCAATCTATATAGTCCTATATTATTGTAGGTTTATACTTTTGCATGGCTTTTGTAATGTAATATTTGTAACTTTTTCATTGATTGTTATGAGTTAATTAGAAAGACTGTGTTTTAATAGATCTGAGGTTTAAGTTTAAAAGCACTTATGGGAAATGTCAAATCTTTCGCATGTGATAACGAAAAAATTGCAAAATTCATACTTACAATAGAATAAATTCTTGAAACTTTTTTTGATTCATATAGTTGTGAAACTTTATTTTTCTCTTAGCTATATATACACAAAGATACAAAAAATACGCGCTATTTTTTTTAGCCATCAGAATCCCAACATTGAAAGTGTCGAAAAATCCAGTTCTCTATCATGAATCATCATCCTCTCTGCGCATATATATATATATATATATATATATATATATATATATATCTATGTACATCATAAAGGGAAGAAAGAACCAGGGGGGTGTGTGACTTATATTAAACAAATATTAAACAAAAATAGTGGTAGCCATTTGTTTCCATAATAAAAGTGGCTGGTGGCGCCATAGGTATGTACGGCCATCCCGGTAGCTATACGCTTAGTCAATTGGCTTACACGTCCATATTATAACATCAGCTGCGTAAATGTATTCCCCCGTAAATGTAATGTAAATTTACGATAACAAAAGCAATTGGGAAAAGTGAAAGTGTCACAGTAGTGGTACAGCGGATGATCCACGGTTTGTCCCAAAAGCCAAAACTGACAAGTGATCCGACTGTGTACCTACCGATATGAGTATTTAGTATAGAAGGTATGTGGTACAGAAGCGCGGAAATAAGTAGCTCGAGTGTGTCGTCGAAGCTGTCACGGGACTGCTAAAATAAAAAACGAGAAATCTTCCCTCAACTCCTCGTATCTATAAAATTTTCGTATAATGGCTCATTGGTTTCACCGCAACGTCCTTAAAGCGACGACGAACCACAAGTTCGAGCTGAAGCACAGCGATCCCACGGATGCGACGAGAAAACTTTGCAGGTTGGTGTCTGCTTGTATATAAGTATATAAAGTATACATGCGAATATGTCCTTGTGCCTAATTGAATTAACATTGACGCAGTGATTTAAAAATCTGCCGGAGTCGTCTTCTGGAACTGATCAAGAATCCAAATAATACAAGTACTTCGGTTGAACCTGCCTTTGTCGCTTATCTGTCTTTGCTCTATGGATTCATGTGGGAGGTGGATGCTGAACAGGTTGGCAGACCGAATGCCAGCAAACTCAGAAATGCATTTGTTTTCAAATGGACTCATACTCTTCTTGGACCAGGAACTGTGTAAGATTTCTTTATATGTACCTACTTAGATATTAACTTGTTAAATTGAAAGCCTATATAGACATGTTGGCAAATGTTATAGCTTACAATTTATGCTTGTACAGGTAATTGAATAATGCTGAAAACTGTAGTCCTTGAAGATAAAAAAAGACGTTATCTCATATCAATAGACTATGGAAAAATTCTATATTGTTTTCTTTTTTAGTATTATATATAATCAATCAGTATTATCCATATTTTCCAGATCTTTTGCTGACTCTATTTATGAAGCAGCAAATATGAGCATGAATCTTGGTCTATGGTTTATGAAGCATGCTGCAATGATAGCTGCTAAAGAAGAGTAAGTTAAAGATATTTTCTTATAAAACGATTGCATTGGTCATCTTCTTTAAATAACAAAAGCTATTTATTTCAGTATTACAATGAATGAAGCTAAAGAAGTACACAGCATGTTAAGAAGAGCAGCTGGAGTATTCACTTTTGTACAAACAGAATTTCTACCCCAATTATCTAATCCACCTCCACTTGGTAGTGACTTAGATCCTAGAGTAATCAATGCCTATGTCAACCAATGCACTGCTGAAGCTCAAGAAGGTAATGCAAGCAAAAGAGAGTTTGTTTTATGTATACTGAATGAGATTGTTATTCAAATGCATATTATACTTTGCAGTGACTGTTGCCCGAGCTGTAGAACTGAAGCATAATGCTAATTTAATCTCAGCTTTAGCTAATGAAACAAGCAAATTATTTCTGGATGCAGCCAACACTCTGAGATCCTTTAAGCCTGAAATATCAGGACAGTGGATCAAGTATTTAGAGCTTAAATCAATGTTTTATCAATCTTATGTAAGTTATATTTTTTTGGACAATCACTTTTATTCTATCATAAAAGTAATGTTAATACTTTGCAATTGTTATCTTTAGGCTTACAATTATTGTGGTGAAAATTTGCTAGCTATGGACAAGTGTGGAGAAGCAATAAGAGCATTAAAAGAAAGTGAAGCATGTTTGATTAAAGCTAAAAATCTTTGTCTAGAGTATGGCAAAACACATGGACCAGCTCCACGTGTAAAACCAGATCAACATACTGTATTCAAGCGTTTGGCTCCTCTTGTCAAACGAACGCTTGACAAATGCGAGCGTGAGAATGGACTGATGTAAGAATTTTGGAAAACTGTTATTTCCATATAAAAACCGTTTTATTTCATGAGCTAGTAATTTATATCGTCTGCTTACAGATATCATGACCCTGTTCCTCAAGAAGTACCTGCTCTAGATACTAAGGCGACATATGGTTTAGTTAGTCCAATTGACTTCCAGATGCCTGCTCACCATTCCTTGTGGAATCTAGGCATTTATAAGACATTGACTGGTGTTGTAACACCACAAGTCAGCAAAGAGCAAGATTTGCCACCAGTAAAAGAAGAGGCAATACCACAAAGCAATAGGGAACCTAAAAATGAAAGTGGCTGTACTTTGCAGTAAAAAAGTACTATAAATAAGAGTGCGAGAAAAATCGGTTCTAAACCATATTAAATGCGCAAAGCTTTTACAATCATTGTTTTAATACTAATTTTCTAATTGCATTTTGAAAAATGGCATAATATGCAAATATAGTTTGCATAGCTGAGATTCTGATATTAGTATTATTGGACCTAGTCAGTATATATTATTTGTGACCGATCGACTACTATTTTAACATAATTAAATTTGAAAATTGTTAAAATAATAGATAAAAGTATAAATAATTGAAAAGTGTTGAGATCGTTTTAAACATATATTCTTTTATTTGTATTTTATATTTTAATTGCCTGTTGACTTTTATAATGAATTTTTCTTTCCAATTCATCTTTTTTTTATAAAACACTCAAACGATATTTATTTAAGATTACAAAACAGAGAATATTTTAATGTATGACACAATTACGTTAGTGATCTTATATGCAAATACTTATAAATAGTAAGTATATTTGTAATTACTGTCATTTGAATAAACAAGCTATCATTTTTATTTTATAAAATGTTCAGAATATTTCATTATTATTTGAATTTTCCTTTTTTGACTATAATTTAAATTAAAAGTATAAATTTGTCATAACATTATTATAAATATATTAGATTTCGGTAAGACCTATATATAGTTACACTACGTATATATATGATTTCTGTAAGAATCATATCCCTTTTTTCCGCCACCAGCTGGCCATCAGGGACGTCGTCATGCGCTCGGAGCCACGGTCTTTCTCTGATATGCAGGGTGATAGGTGACACCCGTGATGTGTATTTGTATGTTTATTATTAAAAAATTTCGCAAAAATGGTGTACTACTTTACTAGCGACGGTAAATGATATTAAATTAGTTAAAAACTTTTTTATTGTATATTGCATGTATTTATTTGCTTCGATCATTAAAAACAAATAATATGTAAAAATAATTTGAGGTTAAGTCGATACTATATAAATAAAATGTATATTAGAGACATTAAAATGTTATAAAATTATTTTACAGTTGTGCAACCCCCAGTAACGTTGTTTATGGGACTTGACAAATATGAAAGTAAGTGAACATCTTTTAAATTTTGTTGGAATAATTGTCTTTGTTTACAAATATAAGTCCAATTTCAGTATTGATTAATCTATCTGATGATAATTTAGAAGTTAATTTTATTCTTTAACCAGTTGAGAAATTGTAGAAGTAAATATTATAAATTAATTAAATCAATTCACCTTTATATAGATGAAGATCTTATTAAATGGGGTTGGCCAGAAGATGTTTGGTTTCACGTTGACAAATTTTCATCCCTGGCTCTATTCACACTAAAATCCACGTAAATCCACGTAATTTTCATAACTTCATTAAGTTGAAAAATTGGAATCACGTAATTTTTCTTTGGTGAAGTTCAGACACGTACATTTTCTGATAGATCCACGTACATTTTCCGATAGATCCACGTAAATTATCCGATAGATCCACGTAAATTATCCAATAGCTCCACGTAAATTTTCCGATAGATCCACGTAATTTTCCGATAGATCCACGTAATTTTCCAATGGATCCACGTAAATTTTAGAAATTTAATTCACGTAATTTTTTAATAGATCCACGTAATTTTACAATAGAGTCACGTAATTTTACAATAGAGTCACGTAATTTTACAACAGAGTCACGTACTTTTTCAATGGATCCACGTAAATTTTACAAATTTAATTCACGTATTTTTTTAATAGATCCACGTAATTCTTAGAGTCACGTAATTTTTCAATAGATCCAGGTAATTTTTTCAATATTCACGTAAAATTTTTTTAGTTCCACGTAAATTTTGTAAATTTTATTCACGTAATTTTTTCAATAATAAACGTTTCATATACGTAAATTGTAAATTGTGTCGATCCACATAAAAATTAAATGCACGTAATTGTAAATATAAATACATGTGAAATTCGAGGTTAAAGAAGAAAACTGTCTTACTGATGCACAGCTTTACCAACTATATTTTATACCATTCAGCAGTGATCATCAACTTGCATCACAGCGTCGGGTAAGTATATATATACTAAAGTGTACCTTTTAGTTTTAAATTTACCGCCACCGCTACAGTAGGATTCGTAGTTTATCTCTCAGTCGTCTGCAGCGCTGCTTGATGTCCATGTCAAGCTCGAACACGCAATATTTAAAACAAAAACGCATCGTCCAACTATTTCGAAAACAACCGCATCGTCTACATGTTCACAAATTATTTTATATATTTTAAAAATTAAGTATTTTTTTAATTACTTGTTTAAGATTTTGTTAAACATGGCAGATGTAAAGGTAAGTGTACCATTTTCATTTTACATAAAAATTGTACCTTTCTTGTATGTAATGTAGTTTCAAATAGTGTCTCTCTGCGGCTCGTACCACGCACGCGAAATAAAATGTAGCGTACACGAGAAAATGCTCAATTTTTCTGTGTGGTCTTCAATTTACAGTGTTCAACAACCCCGAGGGTGGTGTTGGTGTTATTTTTATACTCTTATGAATTAAAAATAACCCTCGATACATACCCTCTACTTGAATAATAACGAAAAGGGCTACGTGTAATACATATAATGCTTAGTAAAATGTTAAATGATGTATGATAGCTAAAGCAATCATACGCACATATATACTCTCTTCGTTATTATCTAAGTATTTGATGGTCATTTTTAAGTCAAATATTACAAAATAACATAACTACCCCAACACCACACTCGGGGTTATGCAAAGTTATTAAATAAATTTAACATATGCGAAGAAATTCAACGTACGCGAAATTTTGTCATGTTCATTACTTTAAAATATTGCGCTAAAGCATGCATACTCCCGAACTAAATATATATTTGTGTAACCGATCGAATTTATGTATATCAATAATTATCTATCTTTCGCAAAAGACTCCTACTGTTAAATAATAGTCAATTGAATTTGAAAATAAAATTTGAGAATTATTATATGTATTATAGAGAGCGGAATTACGTAAAGGATTAACGTTTAAAAACGAAAAAGCCATTGAAGTATTTATGAAGGAGTACCAAAATGATCAGAAGACAGTTTTCGTGAGAGGACGAACAATTAATTTAGCGACTCTTAAATTAAAAAATACATCGAATTCTAATTTAATTTATTATCAACTTGAATATCGATGTAAATTTGGACCAAAACGCAAATCTGTCTCAGCAGGAGAGCGTCGTGCAAGGTATATAATATTTTCGCAATATTTTAAGTTTGAAAAGCTCCGATTTGCTCCAACCTCAATGATAATATATAATATATTTAAATTATTATTTTGTAAGTTTAGTTTATCAAATAAATTTTAACAAAATTTTGTTTTCTTATTCGTTTGATCATCAAGCTCTAAGGTATTATTTTTTTAGGACATTCAAAAGAGATTGTGATGCTTTTGTGACATTCAAAATAAATCATACAAGATCAGCGTATATGATAGTAAATTTCAACAATCATCATATGAATCATGAAGGATCACAGGTGATAATTTAAAATTTTTTCTAATCTATCATTTTATAAACTACAATTTATAAATTTAACAGAAAAAATAATCAATTTCTAAGATAGGTAGGTTTTTATAGCAGGTTATAACTATTATAAATATACATATATATATATATATATATATATATATATGCTGACACGGATCCCTCGATCAAGAGTTCAAACTTGCGGACATTAAAAAATAACATAATAACCCAAACACCCCCGCCCCGGGCAGTACCGAACTCGGTCTAGTATCGTGTTGGCTGCAGAGACTCTCGTTCTGTCCGCATAAAGTACCCGTTCATGTATACTTTATCGTTGGAATTATGCGGACGTCTGCATAAGTCCTCGAGTGTCAGCATAATTCCTGTTCTGTATAAATTTTGTCAGGACAAGTCCATTTACAAACTTATGTATATATATTGTAACCAGTTCCCCAAACTTCCAAAAAATCCTCAAAGTTCCAGTCGGGTGATGATATAATTCCTCAAAGTGCCGTTTGGCTATATGTATATGTATATATTACTTGTCAATTAAATAAATAGAAAAATACTTGCTCAATAAATATTTGTCAATACAATAAATGGATTATTCATAGCTTTTACTTTTGTCGATATAGAAATATTTTGGTCATGAACCAGAAATGCGACGACTGGATAATGAAGAAAAGGATTTTGCTTTACAAGCATTGGAGTTGGGTTGTAAACCCGCAAGATTGCAATTAAAGCTTACAGAAATGAGTAAAAAAGCCATTCGCGCTAAGGATTTGCTAAATTTGGCTGCAGCTACAAAAAGTCAAGATGATGAAAATATAAGCAAAGTTAAGAAAGTTTTAGAAAACAATTATGGTAATACTCAAAATATTCTTATTCAGATTCAATACAGTTCAACAACCCCATATTTATTTACAATAAACCCTTATATAATATTACGTTTATCTTAAAATTATGTTGATGTTCACTTATTGATCTCTATATTCTCTCAGTCGTTTAACACAAAACCTAAGTTTTAATACAATACGTATTTTTTTAGATGCAACAGTTCATGTGTTACACGAAGAGAATGTTTTTGAAGGACTTTATTTTTCTACGAAAGAAATGAGGGAAAACATGAAGAAGTTTCCAGAAATTGTTTTTATAGATGGAACGTATAAACTTTTTAAAAAAAAGTATACTCTTATGCTAATGGTCATAGAAGACGGAGAGGGTCGAAGTAAGGTAGTGGCAGTAGGAATTTTAGCCAATGAAACGCGCCCGGTATTGAAATGGTTATTGGAATGTTTTAAATATGACAATAAACAAGCTTGTTCAAATATTAAAGGCTTCATGAGTGACAAGGATATGGTGGAACGCAGCGTTATAAAAGAGGTTTTTAAAAACGTTCCATTATTTATTTGTCAGTTCCATGCACTGCGTACATTTGGCAGAGAAATTTGCGTTACAAAAATGTCAATCACAAAGAAAGAGAGAGAAGATGCTTTATACTTAATTGACAAAATGGTCAAAAGCTCAAATGAAGACGAGTATGAACGCTATTATACAAAGTTCCAAGAATCATTTACAAAAGATTCAAACAAATGTATAATAGATTACTTTGACATAAATTGGAAACCTATCAAAGATGAATGGACAAAATATAAAATTTTTCATGCAAATTTTGGAAACCTCACTAACAATCGAATTGAATCGATTAACAGTAAAATAAAGGGATTCTTATCTAAATATAATTCTATGTTAACGTTTGTAAAAGATTTTTTTAGATGGAATCTTCACAGAAACCTTGAAATGAACTATAAAGATATATATTTTTCACTCAAGGTTGATGCTATTCCTATAAATAGAGAAAATAGCCTAGAAGTTATCAAGAATGATTATGCGAATCTTTTAACAAGGTACGCTTATGATCATATTGTTCGGCAACTCCAATTATTAGATTTTGTCACATTTAGAAACATTCAGGAATCATCTCAAGAATGTACCTTTACATCAAACAACGAAGAGTTATTAGTGAGTCCATATAATTGTCAATGTATTGATAGAGTAGGAATGATGCTTCCTTGTCGACACATTTTTGCTTGCCGCAAGCATTTTCAATTGCCATTATTTGAAAGCAATTTATGCGATAATCGATGGATTAAGCAATCTGAAAGAATAATGACAAATTCTCGAGTTAATGTAAACAATAGCGAAAATACAATGCTATTAGCATCAACCGTTTCTAAAATAAAAGCTCCAAAGCGCTTGACAATAGGCGAAAAAAGAAGGAAGTTGAAACCAATTGTTGACGAACTGATGTCAATAGCTTCAGAACAAACAGATATTAAATTTAACAAGAAATTAAAAGAATTAAATGATTTATTGAGCAAATGGAAGGAAAATACAAAGGAAAATATTAATCACACAATTACTCCGTTGGAGAATTCTTTTGAAAATTTGACTTTAGAGCCTGAAATTGTTAAAGATACCAATACATCTGAATTTAATATTATAACACCTTCTGCACCAAAAATAATCGGACGTGTTAGCAATGCCCTAAATTGTAAAATTAAAATAAAAAGAAAAAATAAAAGTAAAACATAAATTTAAAAACATTGAATACAAGTGTATCTTTTCATCTAATTTTTGTTTAAGTGTTACATAACTCGATTTTAAGGCCATTTACTTGGATTTGCATTTTAAACAAAACCATATTGAATCGTCTTGCAGAAGTTTTTTAGTCATTTTTACCTTAGCACATCGACAATGCTGCCAAAGTAAGCAATTGTCACAACAAATGGCTACATCGTCATTTGTAACAGCTGACATGCAAGTAACGCAAGTAGCATTTGCATTTTCTCTTCTTTTCGCAATAGCAATTTTAAAAAATCTGAAACATTTTGGCTCGAAGTAAGTTTCGTAATCCTCTAATATAATGTCATCTGCTAAAAATTCGTCACCAAGTTCTTTAAACTTTTCGCTGCAGAATTCATATGAAAGGATATATTCTGTTTTAATAACTAAATTAATTATTTCCTGATCAAGTTTGAGCCATCGCAAAATACAAACAAATTTTTCTATGCGATTTTTAGTCTTAAACGCAACAGGCCCCTTCTTTTTTATAGGTAATCCTATAGCGGTCGTTGTAACTGAGTTTTTTGGACGTCCTCGTTCTTTCTTATTTTCTACAATTAAGTCCTGTAAATAGAACATAATCAATAAATTGCTGCACATTAAATTAGAATTTGTAGTATAAAAAAATTAATGTTAAAGAAATTTTCGTATATTAAAGCTTAGGTACCCTTTCATAATATGAAGATTAAAATATTATTCAAACTTACATCAATATTTGAACTAGCTTGTGTAGGCATCTCTATCGAATCACTGTCATCCTTAATGACCTCAGATTGCTTCTAAAATAAAATCATAAATTAGTATAATTTTCATAAAAATATTTATGTTAATGACTTAAAAGAGTACATCAATATTTGGAATCACTGTTATTGGTTGTGTATCACTAGAAGGTGACACTGAGGACAGCGATGTCACAGGTGTTGTTGAAAGTGATAACATAGATGTTGCTCTAGTAAGAGATAAAGAACGAGGTGTATCCTTATTGTCATCAACCTCGGCACCCTTAAAAATAAAAAATATAGGTAATTACAAGTTCAATATGTATATACATAAATATATTGGAAACAAACTAGGAATAAGTCAATGCATAGAACAGATTAAAGAAATTTAAAATTATTCACCAGGTTTGTCGATTGTGTTGAGGGCTTCGTTAGTTGTATACAACCATTCGATGATACAGTAGCAGATAATATTGTAGATGATACAACGGATGGTGATGTCACAGGTGTTGTTGTGAGTGGTACCATAGATGTTGTAGTAAGACATAAAGAACGAGAAGTACCCTCATTATCATCAATCTTGACACCCTTAAAAGTAAAAAATATATAGATTATTACTAGTTCAATATGACACAGAGTCAGGTGCTAGAGCTGTATGTATACAAAGCGAGTGCGACAAGAGTTCACATGCAACCGCGGTGCTTATGTATACTAAGACCATATTTACACTTATTGTAATCGTGTAATATGTTGATCAAGTGTAGTGAGTCAATATGTAGTGATCTTGATGTGATTGCACTCCCAGATAGCCAGCGATGAGCTCTGGGAGTGATGTGCAAACGTTTCCAACTGTGAGAGTGTACGCTGAGAGATATTGGCTGAAATGCATGTTTTTGTTATAACAAACTTCCTGCAGCAGCCAGAGATCTGATATTTTACACAAAAATGTGTAAAATTATGTGGAATATGACTGCCACATCAGATTTCACCTTGCTGGCTTGGTTCGACCTTTTCACCTGGAGGCGAGGACCCGGCACTTGAAAATTTCAGTATAGGTACTGATGGGGAGCATAAAAAATGACAAGGTTGGCTAAATCTCTGTAGTCCCTCTTCAAGTAGAGATTGAAACAAACTTGCCTGTAAAATTTGAGCTCTCTAGCTCCAATAGCCATCGAGCTGTGGCCTTTTCAAGTTTCATAAATCATGATTGTTTCGTAATGCATTTTTTTTTTCAAACTTGATCTGGCCATAGGTCGATGGCTATTGGAGCTGGAGAGCCCAAATTTTACAGGCAAGTTTGTTTCAATATCTACTTGAAGAGGGACTACAGAGATTTAGCCAACCTTGTCATTTTTTATGCTCCCCATCAGTACCTATACTGAAATTTTCAAGTGCCGGGTCCTCGCCTCCAGGTGAAAAGGTCGAACCAAGCCAGCAAGGTGAAATCTGATGTGGCAGTCATATTCCACATAATTTTACACATTTTTGTGTAAAATATCAGATCTCTGGCTGCTGCAGGAAGTTTGTTATAACAAAAACATGCATTTCAGCCAATATCTCTCAGCGTACACTCTCACAGTTGGAAACGTTTGCACATCACTCCCAGAGCTCATCGCTGGCTATCTGGGAGTGCAATCACATCAAGATCACTACATATCAAAACAGTTATTTACCAGATTTGTGGATTGTCTTGAGGGCTCAGTTTGTTGTATACAAGCATTCGATGATGCAGGAGGTAATGTAGATGCTTGATTTGACTTGAGCGTAGTTGGTGCTGTAGATTCATAAGAAATATCTTCCTCGTTACTTGCCTGGTCCTTCTAAAAATTGGAAATTACATACATTACTATTATTTCTTTTAACCGAATCAGAGGGTCCAAGGAATCAGAGAATCAGAGGGTAATAAATAAAGAGTAATAAAAAAATAAGTTACTCACAGAAATGTTGGAGAGCTGCGTTAGCTGTGCTGAATTAGTTAATTCTTCAGGTGTCTCGGTAGGTGTAGTCACTACGGAAGGTACTATAGATGTCGATGAAGTTACAGATGTTGCAGTAGATAACGTAGCAACAGAAGCATTGGAACTAATGTCTTCGTAGATCTCTACCTGAATATTATTTTTTTATTTTGAGTACACAAATTAAATTTCCTTTGTAAGTAATTAAGATTATATTGAAAGATCATTCTGTACTCACATTACTTTCATGATTATGTTCCATTATTAGTTTGCTTATTTCTATGTATTTTTTGTCCTTAGATGTTTTAAATCTAACTACTGCTGGGCAATCATTTTTTTTTGATCTGTAAAAACATCAGAGAAATCGATATTAATGATTAATGATAATTTTATAAATTTATAAAAAAATAATGAATAATACTTACTTAATATCACGCTTGCCTTTTCCTTTCGATTTATATACGCCTGATCTTGGGCAAACATACTCTTTATAAGCGTGAGTGAACGGTCCATCGGGACTTGCTCTACTATCTTTAATAGAAAAAACGTAGTTTGTCTCCTCTATGTACTTCTTTAAAATTACGTCCACTTCTTCGTAATTCTTAAATTTTTGCCCCTTCCTAAACATCGTTGAAATAACTAATTGAACACTTTTAAAAACACTGATATCGTCACTCGCAATAACAAAGAGATTCTGATTGAGCTCTCAATTGCGATTCCAGCGAAATGGTTTTTAGGAAAAATCACGAGCGTTAGACGATGCGTTTTTGTTTCGAAATTGAATATTGCGTGTTCGAGCTTTTGTCATGGATATCAAACAGCGCTGCAGACGGCTGAGAGATAAACTAACGATGAGCAGTGATACCAACATTCACACGCAAATTCCGAATCGGGAAAAAATTGGCGGTAAATTTAAAACAAAGAGATATACTTAGTATATATACTTACCCGATGCTGTGACGCAAGTTGATGATCACTGCGGAATGCTATAACCTCAAATTTACAATCACGAGCATTCAATTTTTACGTGGATTCAATAGATGTACAATTTTTACGTTTATCAATAAACAATGACGTGGATCTATTGAAAAATTACCTTGACTTATTGGAAAAATTACGTGAATGTATATAATTTACAAAATTTCCGTGGATTTAATGAAATTGTACGTGAATATTCAAAAATATACGTGGATCCATTGAAAAATATACGTGGATCCATTGAAAAATATACGTGGATCCATTGAAAAATTACGTGACTCTATTGTAAAATTACGTGGATCTATTAAAAAATTACGGGAATGAAATTTGTAAAATGTACGTGGATCCATTGAAAAATGACGTGACTCTATTGTAAAATTACGTGGATCTATGAAAAAATTACGTGGATCTTCTTTAAAATTTACGTGGATCTATCGGAAAATTTACGTGTCTGAACTTCACTAGAGAAAAATTACGTGACTCGATTTTTTCGGCTTTATGAAGTTAGAAAACTGACGTGGATTTACGTGGATTTACGTGGATTTACGTGGATTTACGTGAAAATTTAGTGCGAATAGACACTCCGAATTTTCATCTGCACACGTTTACCTTAGACTTCGATATGTAAGTTTTTAAACCTCAAGCAAATGTAAATTTATAAATTTGATAGATACATTGTAAAATAAACAATCAATTTTATAGGGACAAACGATAGATGACATTCCCAGTGCTATCTTAGAAGATGCAGCTCAATTAGTCAAAGCTAACAGTATTGAGGGAAATAAAATGAATGACGTTGATGTTGTATACACTATGTGGTCAAACCTAAAAAAAACACAGGGTATGGATGTTGGACAAGTGGGTTTTCACAAGGAGAGGGAAGTTCGTAAAATTCATGTTGCCAAACGTTTAAATACTGTTGTGAATCGCTTGAACAAAACCAAAAGATCTGAGGAAGTAAATTTCCGGGCTGAGAGAGAACAAAGAGACAGAAGTGAAAGAGAGGACAAGAAGAAACTTTTAAGAGATCAGAAAGAAAAAGAAAAAGCTGAAGAAAAGAGGCGGCAAGAGGAGGCAGAGATGAAGTAAAAACATATTTTATACTTTTATGCATAGAGAATATAAGAAGTAACAGTTGTTGAAGATGGAAAAATAAACGTTCTCCACAAATTAATTTCAGGAGAACATTTTGTTTTATCATCTTCAACAATTATAACTCGAAAGAAAATGAACAATATTTGATAGTGTATCTATCAAATTAACATAAGAATTCTAAATATTAATGAATGTTTACTCTTTTTAGGAGCTACAATTCTCTTTTCAGTTCTTCAAACATGACATCAAACACAGAAAATACTGGTTGTGATTCTGATGACTTTATGTGATGTTCTCTACTCATATTATACCAATATCAAAATAATGTTAAAAGTTGTTGTTGTACAAGTATGAAATATTTGAGTGAAAGATTAATTTGTTAATATCTATGACTACTCATTTGGAATCAATTTTTCTGTGAAGATATGCTGCAAAGAAATGATTGTTATTACTTGGTCCTTGTTTAATAAGTGTCATAAATTAATGATTCAGTAACACAGTGTGTTATGAAAAATAGTTTAAATAGTTTATATTTTAAAAATGTACGTGGTCTCTATTAAAGTCATCGCAAATTGATATTTTCTGCTCTTAAGGTATCAACAACCCATGCTGGATAATTTAGTTCAGAACGAACTTTCAGCAAGTAATTTTGAACATATTTAGGAAATCTTTTTTCTGCAGTACTTAGACGAATTTATCTCGTAAGTCTTATTTGGATTGCCATATTATCAATAGTTAATATACGACAAGCCACAATCTCAATAGACACAATTTGATAAATGTAAGACCTATTATAATAATTTATAAGTCGTGCAGGTGTTACAAGTGCATGTATCATCAGTGGTCCTTTTGAAACAGCAATGTTGTCCTTGTTTTAAATGCAACTAACACAGCATCCAAACCTCTACAAAATGTAAAATATATGTTACAAGATAAAAGATATGAATTATTTTTTGAAAACTTCCTAAAATATAATACAGCATTTTTTGTAGGAAAAGCAGAATTATGTATCAACTTCTAAGGCACTACAGATTACAAAATCTGCAGCAAATCACATTCCCATTAAAATATCTTGGTTTATTTTTCGAAAGCATGTCTGTCAAAAGATGCTTCCTACATTATTCTCTGTAATTTTTTATATAGTTTGATTAGAAAAACAAATAAAAATATCTAAGTCCACCGATTGCATAGCCATTATCTTCACATTGTATCAATTTCTTAGCTGACACAGTTCTTAAAACTGAATCCAAACCTTCTCGTACTATGGGGAAAATACATTGTTCGAATGGCCTATAAAGTAAAGTCAAATTATGTCATTTGAATTCTGTAATCTAATCAGTAAACAAAAATTATAAACGTGTTATTCAACAACAAAATTGTATTTTTTCGTTCGTATAGGATGGCACGTTTTTCGAGGAAAATTACCGTCGACATTTAGTTTCAGCATTACTCGCCGATAATAAAAACTCTACAATTCAAGGCTACGACGAAGCGATCGGCATTGACAGCAACGATAACGTAAAGTTCACAAAACTCCGAAAATATCGTGAGGATCGCCATCACACGAGGTGATCAATATATCCATTAAGCTTCATATACACCTACATATATACGTTATTCATTACTGCATCCTGTGCATGAGTTCACCTACTCGACATTCACCCCTTATAAATAAAATAGGTACAATAGAATGCATAAAAATAAATACATACATGATAAGTGTATACCTACACGAGTATACAATTATTATAATAAAGTGCAATTATCTCAGGTGTCAACATTTTTTTTGCAAGGCATAGGCATCATAAAAGTCGGCAATACCACCTTCTATGGAAAGAAAAAAAAAGATATTAAATACTCGCACTGCAGTATCGAGCCCCCCCGTAAAAGAATCTCAGTCCGACCCCCGAGCATCGGCCTCACTCCACACACACACACACACACACACACACACACACATAGTAGGTATACTCTCTAGTTTTCTAGCTAGACACACAAAGAGAGAGAGGGAAAGAGAGAGAGAGAGAGAGACAGCGCGAGTTTAGATTCCATCGTGCGCTGCGCGCACCTATCCGGGAAAAGAGAGAACATGTGCGCGCGCGCGCGGGGGGCGTCAGTCTATATAGTCATCTCACGCATCAGTAGTGTCGGCTGTCGCGGTGATCATACTGCGACGGCTATAACAGCGGAGCATGGCATCCTCCGAGGACATCCTCGGCGGCGCCGTCCACCATCATGCCCAAGACGCCGCCGCTGCTTGGGTGCCGCTATCCCTCACCCTCGTCGAGTATCCCAAGGGTGAGTACTTAATATTTCATCTTTTACCTGACTCGTCTCTGTGTGTATACTTTATTAAGCGACTAGACTGGACGCGCCGGCTTTGTATTTTGGTCGTGCAGCTCGAGCGCGCGCAGACCCATCGCCGCCATTCGAGCCTCTCTGACGTGGCTGCGCGACTGATGCGATGCTATAGATGCTATACCGATGTGTGTATATTCGGGAGCACTTTTTTTATCACTCGTTTGCGGGAGAATTTTTCGGAGATGGAAGGTTATTCATCCTTTGTTTGGGTTACGGAGGGGAAGGCGATTTTATTCATAGGGATGGAGAATTCATTTCGCGCTTGGTCATGCGGATGATTTTTCGCGATGGCCCGCTTGTACTCTTATGTTTTCTTCTGCTTCGATGTACGCTTACTACGCTTTTTTTTCTGCGATGAGAATGAACATATGATTACGTAACCTTGGCGCATTGTTTGGATTTTTGTCGTATTGGCGTTTCTTTCTATTGTCCTATAATCATTTAACTTTTTAGAAGTTAAGTCAAAATTTTGGAGTTGAATATTGAATTTATATTTTGGTCACGACAATTGAAAATATTGAGTATATATTCCAGTATTCGCATAAGCAACATTCATAAAATATTAGATTAGGTATACATACCATCATATTATATTTATACTCTTTGCTATGTCAATAATAATATGTTTACATAACAATGCAAAAGTAAATAAATTCACAAGTACTACAAATTGGACTAAATTTTTTTTCTTTTTTTTTGCAGGAGATGTCATTGGAATGCTATTAGCTCTAGTAAGTCTGATGCCTTTTGCTGTGCTAGCTGCATTTATTACATTGGTAATTTTTAGGAGAGATTTGCACACTGTAAGATTTTTTATTTTTTTGTTTGTTACTACTAAAATTAGAAGTTAATAAATGCTCTTTTTGTTAGATTGCATTCCTTGGAGGTGTCACAGGCAATGAGATTGTGAACTTCTTACTAAAGCATACAATACAAGAAGCAAGACCTATGCGAAGAGATGTATTGTACTCTGAGTACGGTATGCCATCTACTCATGCACAATTCATGTGGTTCTTTGCTGCGTATATGACTCTTTTTGTATTAATTAGGTACATATAGATCACTTTTATTTTTCACACTAATCATCATTCTCTTTTTTTTAATAGTAGCATATGTTTTAGATTACATCAAAGTAACCATAGCACAATATCTGAAAGATTTTGGCGAGTACTTATAATAACACTGTGCATTGCTTCTGCTGGACTAGTGACTTTCAGTAGAATTTATCTGCAGTACCATTCTCACTCACAAGTACTGTGTGGAACTGTTATTGGTATCATTTTAGGCATTGTTTGGTTCTTCGTTGTACATCTAGTTTTAACACCATTTTTCCCTGTGATCGTATCATGGTAAATGCTTCTTTTATTTGCTCTAATGCACAATATTTCTTGAGAAAATTTGTATACAGTATTTTAAAGTTTAATGTTTACAAATTTTCCATATTGATTTAAATATTTATAATGATTTTAATGTTAAAATTTATGAATTTCAGGAAGCTATCTGAATATTTACTTTTGCGAGATACCACACTCATACCTAATATTTTATGGTTTGAATATACCAACATTCGTACAGAAGCAAGAGCTCGGTCGCGAAAACTTGTTTCTATGAAATCCCAATGACGGCTATTAGTAGGACAATGGACTGAAAGCAAGTAAATTCTAATAGAAATAAGTTTGCTAAAAGCCGTTTAAAAACAGTCACTGTAGTATATCGAGAGAGCAACGACGGTAAATCATAAAGTTAACCAATTTGTTGATAGGTATGAATGAGAAAGCGTAAATTAGTGTGATTCTTTTGTAGGCTCTGTCAACAAAGACATAATGTCCTTTATTAGCAAAAAGGAACAACATTTATTTAAAATCCATACAAAATTGAAGGTTAACAGGGTGCGCAAATGTAAAGCAAAATAACAAAATGATGAAAACATACAATTTGATTAACCTGATTATAAATTAACTGAATCATGAAGATTTTTTTTCAATTTTTGAAGCAATTTCCAGTACTGAGATGTATCACTCATTAAAGGGTGTTACACATAGTTGTAGAAGGAAAATGTAATCTACACGAGTTTCCAATGGCCTAAATAGTTACTTATAATAAGACGAATGAACATGAATATTTGTAAGAGTAACTTTTATATAAACGATACTAGAATGTTTTTTTACACGAATGATATATGTCGATATTACAAATATAGCCGGACTTTAATTCTTACGTAAATGTATAGTAATAAAATTAAAAGCGTTTTTTACACAAAATATAAAGCGTTTATAAATTTCCAATAATGCATGATTATTGTTATAGACCTTTATTTTATTGTTATAGTGTTCTTTGAAGTAAGGTAAACCTTTTTATATAACTCTTTCTCTTAAAACAATTATGAGCGCATTTATACGTTGTAAATATAGTTTTCTTACTTTAATTTTGTTTTTAATTTTCAAGCAATTATTACTTGTATAAAATTTCAATTTGATAAAGAATCAAAGTAAATATTGTAAAGTTCTATTATTGTTTTGTAAAAAAAAAAATATATTTATCCTAAGAATGAAACAAAAATCATTTATACATGCAAAATTAGCAAATTAATAAAAGTATTAAATAAGATAATTCAAGGATTAAGAATCACTATCCTACACTCGTCAAATATAGTAGATACAAATATTTATTACCATCACTGGATACCATTTATTATTAATTATAAGCAGTAATAAAAATTTACATTACTTCTTCATTATACAACGTTTAGTGAATAAATTCGCTAAAAATATTGCATCTGATTTACAGTAAAATTCTTAAAATTATATGTTCTCTTACAAATGAAATATATAGAAAATAATCACAAAAGTATGAAGATCATTTTTAAAACTACTAACTATTAAATTACAGTCTTCATTTCAATGCATAACTTTTATAAACAATAGGAACATTTTATAACCATTTTGCATTATCGTTTAAGTATAATACTTTTGATTTACATACAAGAAAAAGTGTTTTGATCCTCTTGAAGCTGTGCTCTATAACTTAACTATGAAAGAACGCATATTCGAGGAGACCAGAATACTTTTTAAAAAATCATACATTCAATTATTCTTTAAAAAAATAACCACATCGATGAAATTTCAACACAAAGCATTTTATTTTTAAAATGCTGACAATACGTTTCCTCAATAAAACCATCCTATAGATTATGCTATCAATAAAGTGCATATGAAGGAATATACGAAACGAAAAATACAATTTTTTCATGCTCAAAGAAAAATAATACAATTTTGTTTTACTTGGTATAATTGTTAGAGAATTTAAAAAAAAATGTACGGTTATCAAGAAACAAAACTGAACAACGCGCAAAAATTTTAACATGTGTATGCATAATACTAAGATATGTTTTTTATATGCTCAACTTGTACAATTTTACACTAACGGTTTTTTTATAACTCCGAAAAAAAGACAAACAACGAATGATTAACAAACCAAACCAAAACATGAAATTCCTCTACATCTATATAATATTCCAATAAATCAAATGTATTATTTTAATTTGACACAGGTTTATGCCTAAATATCAAAACGACGAATACACCTTCTCAATCCGGAACGTAAATCTTATATATATATATATATCAAACGCAGCATAAAAATTCTCGGTTCCTCAACTGAAACTTAAACAATACAAACTGCTAAATACATATATATATAGTTATACTTTTATCCCTTCGTTCCATATACCATTATGGAACAGTATATATACGAACAATCAACATTCGAATAACAATGTAACTCTGTAATATATGGGTATAAGAAAACACATATAAGTATACATACAAAATAGACAAGCCCAAAACCTTCATCTTCGCTCAAGATTCTTCGAGCCTCTTGACTAGCATATCGATTTTGACCAGGTCTTCCTGACACTGGTTCCTCCGATGCGGACACCCAGGAGGCGGTAGCGCGACGTCCTGGTCATCTCCGGGGTAAAGAGTGTCGCAGGTGACGGTGATGTAGCGGGACTCCCGGTCGTATTTGCCGAACGGCACGAGGCCACGCAATCGACGACCGGCGTGAGCTCGGATGACCAGCGATATGCCGTAACGAGTTGGTCGAGCGACCGCAGGCTGGACGTTCGCGTGGCCCAGACGGGTGAAGGACAACCGGAGACGATTTCGGTAGAGGACTATTCGGATTACGAAGAGCTGCTCGTAGCAGGAGAGACAGACCTTTGAACGGAATGATTTGTATTAATTCTTATTATTAGTATTATTATTTTTTTTTAAAAGGTAAGTATATATATACCGTGTAAACGCGGCCATCGTTGGCTTGCGCCTTGTTCCGAAAACTGTGAATCTCGACGGAGATGCCGTGGTCCCGAAGGGGTAGCAAATTGTGCACGAGTTGCAGGTGCGATTGGACACTCGCAACAGTCCCGTGCCATTCGCAAATTCCACGTCCTACCGGACAGCATATCGGCGAGAAGTTGCAGGTCGATTCGTGGATGAATCTGCTCTCGCCGTCCAGCAGTATTTTGCATCCGGATCTGCGAATCGATTATATCGTATATCATATGTATCTTCGTTTCCCCGGAAAATAAAGACGGGTCGCACCGCGCTTACCTCGAATTTTTGCAGGGCAAAATCAGGCGATCGACGAGCCTCTCGAGCGCCCGATTTCTCTCGGGCGGCAGTGTAGACCTGCAAAACGCGCAGGTACTGAGTTTCGAGGAACAGCTCACGCAGACGACATTGGCGCAGACGGGACAGGCCTTGATCTGGTTGCTCTGCAGCGACTCGAAGCAGACGCCGCATTCGGTCAGGTTCAACAGGGCCCGGCAGTTGCGACACTTGCAATCGGCCCTCGATGCATCGTGCGGCTGATGTCTACCGATCTTCGAGGAACATCCGATTTTCTCTTCGTCGCTAAGATCGAGCGCCGATCGCTTGGTCGACTCCTGGATAAGCGAGTCCGAAACTTCGACGCTCATGCCCTTGATCGATGCCGCGAGCCGATTTAAATCGTTATCCGATTCATAGCCGAGGTTGATCGCGGATATCGGTGCGTGCTCTTTTGTCCCGGCGTTGCTGCCCTGGTGTCGGTTCGTCGCGAATTTCTTGCCCTGAACAATAACAATAATATTGTACGGATATAACGTATACTTTACTGTACATTAGAATATTCACGGAAGGCTCCTTACCCACTGCTTGAAAATAAACATGATCAACGCAACCACGTAAATCGCGACGATCTTGAGACTGAAGTTTACGCGACAGGTTTGCAGACCTGTCAGGTGATCTATCATATAGAAATCACGTAACACTTATTGCTTCGCTCGAGATTACACTGTATACTTATAGTTTTCACAAACTTTACGAAATTTATTCTTCGGAGTATGTATAAATTACAGTTGCGTATACATACACATATATATATATATATATATATATATATATATTCACATATAATAATGCGAACCGCGCGAACGTCTCGGCCGAACTGGCAGTCGCGAGAGATTACCCCAGCGATTTTAGACTCGAGGCATATCCTTCTGAGTTTACTGACTCACGCGTTTTTGTTATTTGTGTACTTATTAGCATGTCGGGCGACACACACACACGCGTAATGATTCACCTCGTCTGAAAAGCGATAGTATACGCACGCTGTGCTCTGGGGACGAGTCGCGTTGATAAAGGTATGTGCTTCGGAATTTGCGAGTTTATCGTTTCCGAAAATTTTCGGTGTAGCTTGAGTATATATATATAAGCTTTTCATTCATAATTTATAATGATATAATTTTTGCAATATTTTAATTAATTGTTCTATGGTTGATGATTGAGCGGATGCTTTGTATAGAAATTCCGGAAATGCTCCGAAAGAAATTTCTAAGAATATCTCAGTTTAAGAGTTTTTGGCCAGAATTTGCTCAAGTTTCTACCTGGATATTAGAAGGCGAAGTTCCTCGTGGTTGATCCATTTCCGCAGAGTTTAAACAGTTAAGAAACGGGGTATGAACTAAACTTCGAGAATGTCAATATAGTTGAAGCATCGAAACTATATATATATATGCCTATATACTTGTAAAATAATATTTTATTTATCCAAACATTTCAGGATAACTATAATACTCATCATCACCATCGCTTTCAAGCGTTCCAGCCGATTAAATAAATAAAGAGAAGCGATAAGAGCCTATTTACCGATATTATCATATCTTGCCATCAGTATATATATAACGTAATGATTGTGACGCGAAACACATATCTGTACTACCAAGTATGTACATACATACCTATATATCAATGCGAACGTGCTCGATATGACATTTCGACGTTCGAAGATAAGATTTCCTTGACGAGTCGGTAATCCCAAGTGAGCTCAGAATCAGTTAAAAATCGATATTTCCAGCATCCCTCTTATCGCAATAACACATCTCGTTCTAAATTATCCATCGAACGTTCGATTTTCCAAAAAGAATTTCAAATCCCAATTTGAATTTCCCGCGCAACGCGGGTCAATAATCAACTGTCGCGCGTCACCGCATTCGGCCAACTTCAGTCGCATCGTGGAGGTCCATAGCGGATAATCATCCAGCTCCGCACACGCATTAAAGCCGAACGACGAGACTTTTATTAGCCCGAGGCGGTAGTTATTTTCCTCAAAAGTTCGACGGGAGGAAAAAAGCCGTTTCGATACAAACTACCTACTTTCCAGCGACCGATCGAGTCCGGAATTGAGTACTTACAGCGTTTCAGCTGCCGCAGCACTCGTCCATGGCGATAATTCGCCGCGCGTGCGGTACTTCTTCTTTGCGAGTGTGAACCCAGTTGAGTAATTCTATTTTTGGGACTCGGAGACGAGGATCCCGACCTATTCGTATAATTGTGGAAGGAAGAGTCGTTCGTATTAAAATGGATGCCCCAGCACTGTCAAGTGAGTTTTCTGAACTATATGTATTTGTCTGTGTGCCTAATTTAGATTTGCGTTTTTGGTTCTCGAAAATGTAGCTTTGGAGATTACTTACCCATTTGTGTGTGTTGGTTACTATGGAGGTGTGGTGGATTAATCTTGTGTGACATGTATTTTGGTTGTTTGATTATGTATGAACCAATGGCTAATTGAACGGTGTATGATTTATCGTGTTTCGTTACAGGTTACTGGGTGAAATTCTTCAAAAATGCTGGTTTCCCAACCGAGCATGCAACGAGGCACGCACTCATATTCTCCAACAACCGGATAAAACCAGACATGTTGCCGGACCTGGATAAACCCAGTTTAAAGGAGATGGGCATTACATTGATGGGTGATATGATTGCTATTCTACGATACGCCAAGAAGGTTGTGGAAGAGACAACCTGCAAAAAGTTCTTGGTGAGTTCGGAAGACTCACCCACACCAGTTAGTAAAGGTATAGTCAAGCCCATGGCTAAGAAAGTTGCCGCTAAGACGGTGGTAAGGACATCAGCATTGTCCAAAGCAAAGTTGGAGGCCCCTGTTAAGGTTATTAAGACAACTGCAAGTTCAGCTATCAAACCTGTAGGCAGTGTTGCGGTGAAAAAGAAAGTATCTCCAAGTACAATAATACACTCTAAATTGTATTCTGACTATATTGAGAATAATCAGAAACCGAAAGTTAGCCCACTGAAGAGAAAGTATGAGAGTGACGAGGTTGATAACAATGGAAAGTGGAAACGCAATGAAGAATTACAAAAACGCCTCAGAGCTTTAAGCGATGTTGATGATGACGAAGATGATGTTGAAGAGTTAAAGTTCAAAGTTCTTGCATCAAAGAAGACAGCTATGAAGAGTCAGAAAGTTCTGAAGAAAGCCCTAGAACAAAAGAAAACAGTTTTCCATAGACTAGGCGATAGCATGGTATCAAGTACCACAAGCAGTACCGAGTCTTCTAATCCCACATTTAAAGTCACAGGCATTGGCAAAGAGAGAAGCACAACTTCTAGTGTATTTAATAGACTTGGTAACAAGGATAATGAATCTCCGTAAGCATGAGGAATTTTTATACCAATAATTTCAAAAATCCAGATTAGATTTAATACTGAAATCTACCTTTTATTTTCATTTTCAGCTACAGTAGGCACTTGAGGAATGGAGGCATTAACACAGCAACCCAAGGTATTCTCAAATCACGTACACCACTACTAGGAACAAAAGTAATTACCACAAAGAATCGGGGAACAACAATAATCACCACAAAATCTGCTGTGAAAAAACCTGTAGGCACTATGAGAGCTGACGAAGAAGCTAACAAAAAAGCTGTCTCTGAAAGTGTAAGACAGCTTTTAAGAACAACAAAAAATTTGAAATTCAATGAGAGTCCTGTAAGAAGTACAAGCTTGCCTACAAGAAAATTGTCTACTACTAGCAAATTAGGTAATAATTAATTTTGATTAATACCTTATCAAAAACAGTTAGTAAGGAATGTGATTAATAAAAATATTTATTTTGCAGCATCAGAGAGAATAGCAGTGCCAGCTAAATCTCGCCTTGGTGTATCAAAGCAAGTCACATTTAATAAGATGGCATCACTAAATCATGTTAAGAAACAAGGAGTTTTTAGTAGATTAGGTGTTTGATGTGATTCCTGAAGATTTCAAACTTCTATTATAATTTTATAACATTGTACATACATTAATGCTCATGTCTCCATTTTATGTCATTTGTGCATTAGAATATTGCTTTGTTTTTTCTAATGCTATAAAAAAAAATTATAAATCTTGCTCTTTTATAACAAAAAAAAACTAATCTATTTAAGTTTTTAGTAAATCTAAAAAACTATAAATGTGCTAAGACTATTAACATCATAAAAAAAAAAAAAATTTAGTGATTACATGATTTTGAAAAATATTTCAATAGAATGATAATTATTTTTGAAAAAAAAGGACAAATAACGGACCATTGAAAATAATCATATTAACTGCATAATCGATTAACACTTTCTCCATCGTTACAAACATCGAGATTAATTATGATTCAGAAACCTTTAAAAAAAATTAATGTATATTATTGGAATTGAATGTATAATTATTTATATTAAAATTTAATTTGCAATTATTTAAAATAGAAAATTATTAGAACTGGATCATTGTACATGTAAATATATATTTGAAAATTAGTTTAATATCATTAATAAAATAATTATGTAGATCTCATAATTTTTGTCCTCATTTATTCATTATACAGAATATAATTTATATGGATGGGATAACAAATTGGGTTAGTAAAAAAAATAATTTATCTTGTTCTTGTCTGTTTATTTATCACAAATAGGTTTGGACATTTTTTGCTTTTTTTGTAATTTTACGTCCATAAAATTCTTGAATTTAGATGTAATAAAATTTTCATTTTGATCTATATCCTTCAGTTTTCCAATAAAATTACAAAAAAAAATGCACGTGGTTTAAAACAGTACATAGCTGTTTTTACACATATGTCTACATATGTTGAGTCTTTAGCTTATAAAGATCGTTTGCAACTTATTGTTGATGTCTAATTAACTCTTCTGAGACCTGTAAAAATACTAAAAAAAAAAACAATCATAAATAGACTGGTGCCTTAATACCAGAAATGCTTTGGTTTGCAGTCTATGCTCAAACATGGACACTCCTTATCACCAATACCTACCCACCATTAAAACATTAAAATTTTTTACGCTTTAATTTTTTTTGTTTTACTTAAGTCAAGTTTGTATCAAAATTGTAAAGAGTGCCTATGTTTGCGTTTATCCAAGCATAAAAGGATATAGATTCTTCACCTTTTACAGATCTAATGTAAAAGTGTGAAAGTTATGAATAATCTGCAGATAAAGATCTTCTTTTATCGATGCAAATTTCTAAATTTAATTCTGGTGTTAAGGTTGATCAGCAGCTATATCTAACGATGGCTCCATAAATCCAAAGGTGATCTATTATTCTGTCTGTCCGAGGCAGCTGAAACTTAAGTTAACTAGTGAATATAATAATAGAGCCATGTGAAAACCCGTGAAATCGGGTTACATGTGAATTAAAAAATAAAAAAAAATAAAAAAAAAACAGAGCTTGGTATATAAAAATAAATATATTTGTAAAATAATCATAAAATAGTATAAATATTTCTTCTTCATGGTGGCAGTTCATAATAAACATCATTCAAATTTTCGAATCTGTAGATGATACTATTATACTCAACCTGATATATAACACAAATACTGTTTATTAGGTAAAGCAGGCAATGGTTTCTCAATTAAAGTCCGGTTTTACATTGCAAACTGAAAAATTGTTTTAAAAGCATTATTGTAGTGAATGCTTTGAATCAGACTTTATTTACATCAAGTGCTACTAGATTCCAGTCATTAAATAATTACAAGCAAATGTACAAAAGCGTGATAAAAGAGTGAAGATTTATGTAGAAAAAAAAGAGTAAAAAAATAATGAAACAATGAAAACTTATAAAAATGAATAAATATGTTTTTGACTGGACTAGCAATAAATAAGAAGCCGATGCCCACCTCTTAATTTAAAAAAGCCTGCCACTCCTTATTATGTATACCAAGCTGCTATCCTGCAAAAGTAAAAATTTTTTTACAGACTCAGAAGAGTTCTACAAAAAAAGTGACTTAACCTAGGCCTTAACTAACAAGCTGACATATATTACATTAATTTTACAATTAGCACAAACCTTAGTTGGAAATATCGCATATTTTAAATATTTTTTGTATAAAAAATTGAATAGGTAAAACAGTCGCGATCGTAATAGTTTTCTTCTTAATTCAGGAAAAGTTCTATTTATATGTACAGTATTTGGTTTAAAAATAAATAAGTTTTAATAGCAATTATAACTATATGTTAAAAAAATAGACTTTTTCATCTATCCAATTTTTCATCTACTTTACATATTACTAACATTTGCTCACGAAACAACAATTATATCTATCCAAAAAGTAAATTTTGTTCAACGATCAATTGTAAAAAAAAGTTAACAAAAATTAAAAGCATTTATCTTACAACAATAAATAAACTCGGCTCTTAAAGGAACTGAGAAAAACATAGTTGTTCATGAGAGATCCGCGAGTTACGTTTGTGATATACAGACCGTAAATACGCTACTAAATAAATAATATAGGTTAATATATGTAAATATATGTGTTTTATGGTGCCAATGCTGATCAATCTTCAAGTCATTGATGCTCCTTATTGACTTCCTCCTGGCTCTGTAGATCAGACTTTTAGAATATAACAAAAATCCTCTGCATTTCTAACAACATTCAGATTTCAGACTATTCATTTGACAAATTGAACAATACTCTAACGAAACTTTGTTAGGACTTATGTGGAGGCATACACCGGCGCTATTCATACTATTAAAAAACGTTTTCTCGTTTAAGGCATCAGACATTTTGCTGATCTCTAGTGGATCAATGTAGTCATTGTTTAACAAGCCTGTATCTTTATCTAATGAGTGAAATATTGTATCATCGTTAAATAATTCTGGTCCATCTTGCTCGAATTGCAAGGGATTAGGCTCCTCAGTCTCAAAAGTGTCAAACAAATCAACATTAAAACTTGACAGCTGGCTGAAATCCGTATCGGACAAGCTAGCTTCATTCTTTAAGGAGTTTGACAATGCACTCATTGGTGTTGTAGGAACCTGGTTATCAAGTCCCGCTGAGCTTCTGCCCATTTGATACTCACAATAGCTTTCAGAATTTGGCGAGGATTTTTGTAACAGTCTCTTCTCATCTTCTTCTATGCTTTCAATACTGGATGGATTCTCTATCTTTTTCACCTGGCAACTATTGAGAGGCATTGTTTTTCTTGCTACTTTTACTGTGTTGTTCATTTGTCCATACACTTGTCTTTGGCCATCATCTCGATAAACATCCACGAAATTATTTGTTGATTCTGGTAGAGACGTAGACAGATTGGCTGTCTTTGAAGAAGCATTTTGTCCACTGAAGGAAAAAAAAGCGAATATTGTCGTGTCTATTTTACAAAATTAAAAGAATCATTAAGGGAGATGCAATAGATATATCTAAAAATACATTGTATCATATCGTTCTATGTTAGCATTTTTTAACCTTCAATTTTTATGCCTCTTACTTTACAAAATAATTCTGAGACAATGTACACATACTTTTCAATATATTTTAATGCTCTATAAGATGTTACTCTAACTTTATAATTCTATAATAAACATCACATTGGCATAAAAGTCTTGGTTCTTTTCTACAGTATTCTAATGAGCATAAACAAGAAAAAATGGTAAAAAATATTAAGAATAACAATGGCAGATCGAGTTTACTTCCAGACAAACCATACACACAAATCTCTTTCACATTTCATCATACAAAACACACATACATGCGGCTACAAAAATATATTTCTTTTTTGAAAAAACTATCGCAACAATGAATAATCCATGTCAAAACAAGCTACGTCTATTTATCCTCGTTTTAAATGACTTTATCCTTATCAATATGCTGAGAAATGAGAGAAACATCTATGTACAAGACTACTTTCATCAAACAGCCTACGAGTATACTTATGTATACAATGAAAGTAAACAAGCATTACGGTGTAGAGATAATTTTAGGAAATTGACAAGTCTACAATATAATGCAAAAGACAAGTTGAGCCTTCTAGAAAGTTCCCTTCATAGGAAGGGTCTTTGTAGAATGTAAACAAACAGGCAAGGTCACTCGCATTCGAACACTATATTCGTTTATCCTTTCGCATCAGCCTCAAAAGCTTTACAGAGAGATGTACATGTATGTAAATATATTGCAAAAGAATTACCTGTTAATCCACTTGAGGACATTTACATTGGATTTACAGACGGGACTAATGCCGCTCGCAGCGACGCCTGAAGCTGCGGTGGTAGCGGTGGCCGCGTAGTTAGTCTGATTTGACGCATTACCATGCATCCTTTGAAGGCTATCGTTCATCGCCTGGAGCAGTATAGTTATTCGCGACTTGTTCTCCAGCACCGACTTGAGATACTGAACCTCGTCATTGAGTTTCTTGATATCGGCAGTCTGTTGTTTGATCCTCGAGTTGAGGTCCAAGTTGTCCTTCTGATAGGCCTGCAGCCTGGTCTCGATTTTTTCGACGTATTCCTTTTTGCGCTGGCGGTTCTCGCGCGCCATCAGGGCGTTCCGGTTGAGACACGGTCTTTTGGACGGACCTCTGCCTCTCCGTCGCACCGTAGACGGACCACCGCCATCCGCAGGGGACATGTTATCGGCGTTCCTGGGATTGCCAACTGTGTCCATCGAGGAATTAGTCGTGTGACTGGACTTGCGCGGCCTGCCGACTCTCGGCCGGTTTTCCTGCTGCCGTTCCTGATTGTCGAGGTCCATCTCGTCGTCCTCGTCTGTGTAGCTGTCTTCGGCGTAGTCGCCGACTATGCGCTGTCTTTTCGACGCCATCTCGTTGACATCTGCGTTTACACGGCCACCGAAACTCTTACGCGGGATACCCGTCGTGCTTGCCAAAATGATCTTCGTCTTCGTCGTTGTGGAAAGTCCCTTGTCTACCCTTCTCTTGATATTCGAGAATCTTCTGTGCTGCCTCGGATTCGATATGTCTTCGGTACTTGTTCAGTGTTGTGCTTATATAGACTCGAATAATGAGTATTATATTCAGCCTCAATGTCGTGTATGAGCAACTTGTATAGGAAAACAACTGTTTGAACAGTCACTTGTATCTCCTTGATATCGGCTACCGTCGGTTGTGCTTTGTTTTGATACTTTCTTTTCTAGACGACTTGCGGAGTAAAACTTTCAAGATGCTCTCTGTTCGACGGTCAAAGTGGTACTGAGCCGCGGCCGCGAGGAGGAGAGTGAATTGAACTGTGCGACACGAAAACCGCCGCAGATAATCGCTAGGTGGCACGAGTTGACTAGTTGAGGTCTGTTCCCCAGGCCTTTGCTGACGTCCGGAATTACTTTCGACTAATATAGCTATATAGGTACACTGTATATTGTTATTTAGACTTCGGACTACCGCGATTTGTTGTTGATCAATGAAAATAAAAGATGTATGTATATTCACGACGGAAAGGTTTTAAAAAGGAAAGGTAGTCCGGTTCGAAATTTTATGGTATAATAGAAAATCTAAACTTTTTTTTTGAAAAATATGCTTTGATAATGAATGATGATATAGAAGTAGAATAATCAATATAATAATGAAAAGATAAAAAAATCAATCAGTTTCTCTAAAGCCTAATGATGAATCAAAGTAGGATACCCTATAGCTGTAGCTTCTCGCACTAACTCACGTACATATACATATGTATGTATAAAAAAACAGATCACTTTAAAGTGTAATGATACTTCACTCTGTCGGCATCGTGGCGAAAATGGAATTTTCCATAACACACATTTGATATCGTTTCTAGAAAGTTTTAAGAACAAAATTCGTTGATAATAGTAGATTGATAAGATAGATTGATAGATAGATAGTAGATTGATAGATAGTTGATAATAGATTATAATGTACAACTAGGGGCGAAAATGGGCTTTTACAAGCGAGAATGATGTTTGAGCACGAGTAGTAGTCGAGGGCGCCGTATTGGGATCTGACATGGGTGGAGGGGGAAAATCCAATATGGCCGGCGCTCGCCCCAGCTGTGTCGCTGTGTACATTAAATTAGATAGAAAGCCAAGCTGTTTTTGGAGTTTATTAATTAAAAAAATACAGTAATCATTATTAATAACTCAAAGATGGAAACTGAGGATTTTTCCAGTCGTAAAAAATACAAGTACGATGTTAAATGTTGTGTGAAAACGTGTGGTGCAAAATCATCTGAAAATCCAAGCGTTCGTTTCCATAGATTTCCGAAGCCGAAGGATCGTACGGTAAACAGAGAGAACATTTTCGGAGTGCAAGAGAAAATTGATATTCAGAAAGCTTGGAAAATTGCTTTAAAAATAAGCAATGTTTCGGCGAAAATGGTTGTATGTTCGCAACACTTCAAAAAAGATGATTATTTTTATCCAGGTAAATATCTTGTTAAACATATAGGTTAGCTTTGTATGAATTGTATTATTATAGTATACAAATTGATAGTGTTCTACTTTCTGCTATTTTATTGTAGATTTTGCAAAGAAAATTTGTTTGAGGAAAAATGCAGTCCCTTCTTGTCAGTTACCATCAATAAAAAAAAAAGACGTTGAAACGAATGCTATTCGTTTAGAAAGAAGGCTAAGACGCACTGATATGCAAAGAAAGTCAGTCAAAAGAAAAACAAAAAAACGTAATAATCAACCTGAATTACTTTGTGATCACAGAATGGAGTCTTCTACTGAGGAATGTAATTCTTTTGGAATTGAAACTGATGCGTCAAGAGTAGATACAAGAGGAAAAATAGATATGCAAACTCAAACAGATGAGAGTAATTTTACAAATCAGAGAAAAGAATTCAAGGATGCTGAAATTAATGTAAATACCTTACACGTTCAAGAGTCAAGTATTGTGAATTCTATCAAAACAGACGCTGAATTAAGTACTCTCACAGGGATAGAGTCATTTGATATTTTAAATACCATTGTTAATATGGTGAAACATATATATGGTGATAAATATGAAGCAGAAAACATGAAACTGAAGACTAAAGAAAGAATTATTTTAGTGTATACCAAACTGAAACAAAATTTATCGTACAGTTTATTAGCTATTATGTTTAATTCTTACACTGCCAAGCATGTGCAACGCATCTTTGAAGAAATGATTCAAGTATTAAGCAGTGTTTTAAAAGTAGCTATTCCCTGGCCAAGTAGAGAAGAAGTTCGAAGCAATCTTCCAAAATGCTTTCAAGGCTTTGAGGATACAAGAATAGTGTTAGACTGTACGGAAGTTTACATTCAGCAGCCTAAAGAAGTGTGTTGTCAGGTTATGACTTATTCATATTATAAAAGTCATGTGACTGGAAAGGTAATGACCGGTGTCTCTCCATCCGGAACAATAACTTTCATTAGTAGATTTTATGGAGGTAGGGTAAGCGATGCAACAATTTTCGAACAGAGTGATTTACCGAAGAAGTTGGATCCAGGTGATGGAATTATGGTGGATCGTGGTTTCCTGATTGATTCACTATGTGAGATGAATCGTTGGAAATTGATTAGACCACCTTTTTTGAAAGATAAGCAGCAATTTACTAAAGAGGAAGCTGTTCTAACTTCTAAAATTGCATCAGCAAGAGTTCATATAGAACGTTCAAATCAAAGGATTAAGACATTCAAAATTGTTGGTTCTGTATTACCTGGAAATCTTGTTGTTCTGCTGGAAGAAATTTTTACCGTAATCTGTGCCACTATCAACATGTCTTCTCCTATCTTGAAGGACGACAAATTCATGGAGAATTAATCAATATAATAATTAAATGTATATAATTATTAATGTAATAATTAATATAATAATTCATGTAAAAAATGTAAACAAATCATATCACATGGATCTTAAAATAAAAAATGATTTGTAATTGAGTAACATGACTTTTATTATGCTAATCTTAACATTTTTCAGTTCTTAAAATATAACATTAATTTTTGGCGTATTACTTTGATCATCTTAATTGACATACATCACATTTGTGAGTTTTCTCTTTACAAAAATAACTTATTAAAAATCTAAAATAACTTTGTACATCAAATACTGCACAGTCTGTTTTTTTCATAAATTATGACTCCTGATTTTTTTTTAAACATAAAAAATGCAGCATTTCTTCGTGGAAACTTTTCTTCAAAGTGGTTAGCATTTTCATCAGAAAAGTCTCATCACGTTTAAGCCTTAAAGTAAACATTGTCTTCTCAAAACTTAAATAGATGACAAAGACAGCTTCTTGAACATTAATAACAGCCATCCCTAACTGAACCTGTGCATAATATGGATGTTTCTGTTTTAGGGTAATGTTTTCCTCACCTTTTGGACGAACAAGGAACATAGTTAAACATTTCTCTATACATGCAGTGATTCCTTCTTTTTTTCCAATCACTGGACATTTTATTTCCAATACGGCATGTGGCTTTCCAGCTTGAAGAATTACTCCATCCGGAGAGTAACCTAACCAAGGATTCTGTACACTTATTATCAATCCTGTTTGTATAACAGTTTTCTTGGTCACATTGATAAACTCTTGACGAGCTTCCTCTTCTGCTTTTTTGCCATATTCTGTTGCTTCTGTCTTAAAATCTTTGGGATCAAATATTTCATTCGCTTTGTTCTTCCAATTCGGATTCTTATTCTTTGCATACGTATAAACTTTGTAACATGTTGATCCAGTGATACCTCTAGTCCTTTCTCTTAACCAAGCATCAAAGAAATTTTTAGTTTCTATACATATTTCCACTTCATTTCCTTGCAGAGTGAGTAATATTGATTTACAACATTCCTTCAAAACTCCTGTTGTTAAATCTTGAATTTTTTGCATCAGGTCACTTCGTTGAAACTGAAAAATTAATTGTATAGCTGTTCTTTCAGAATCTGACAATCCTTTTGCTACTGTAATACTTTTTATAGTGTGTCTTTTTGATCTACAATTAAAAAATAGGTTAACTAATTTATAATAAGAACTGTTTTAATTAATAAAAATTTATGTATTTTTTCAACTCACGCATCCTTGGCAATAGCAGATTTTGGCAGTTTTTGATAAATCATTGCACGTAAATGATCTGATTGAGCATTACTAATATTCTTGATACATTGTTTTTTAGACTCTTCACTTTTATCAATAGTCTCATTTTTTTTATTACAGTAGCACGGGTGTAGCATTAGAGGTGCAGGTTCAAAGCTTTCCATAGCAACTTGAAAAGACCTTTTCCATGGACACTTTTTATCCGTACATGACAGTATCTCCAAAGGTTCTGTTCTCCTAGAAATAAGATTTTTGTAAGTTATTGATAACTTATTCTAGGTATGATCATCACTTTTCAAGTACTTACTTTTCAAGATGTTTCAAAACAGAAATAACGTGTTTACACATTTCTCCAAGACCAGCTGGACAGGAGCACACACAGGAAAGAATTTCTCCCGATTCAGTGAACTCGCCATTTATTTCATAAGGCTTTTCTTTCAAATGCGTAACTGATAAGCAGTAAGCTGTGAAGTTTATAAAACCGGGTCTCGATTTTTCTTCATTTTTTCCGCATGAAATAACAAAATTTGACCGCTCCAGCCGATCACCTTCTCTGTAGTTTCTCTGAGCAACATTTGCACCTGCATATTGAGTTAAACTCTCTGTCGTTATCAACATTGTTAACAAAAATACTTGTAACACCCATTGAACACAATGATAAACAGTACACAGCTGGGGCGAGCGCCGGCCATATTGGATTTCCCCCTCTCCCATGTCAGATCCCAATTGGGATCTGACACATAGGCGGAGTCAATATATATAGATATATAGAAAATCCAATATGGCGTATGAGAGCCCGGATTTACACAGTGCTTATATGGAGATTCTTAGTTTATTTATTATAAAAAATGATATCAATGAAGAGCATCTGCGATTGGGCTGGATCTAATCCTTGTCAGCGCAAATTTATAGAGGGTGAAAGGGTTTACAAGGCGGGACATATTATTAAATGTGGTAAAAACGAAGTGCTACAAAATGATAATACCATGAGCTTCACAGCTGTTTGTTTACAAACATCGAACTTGAGAGAAAATCCACACGAGATTAAGGGTGAAGTATCAAAAAGTGGTATTATTTTAAATTGTTCTTGTTCGTGTAAAGCTGGCTTGGGTGAAAAATGCAAGCACATCATAGCTGCTCTGCTGTATTGCTATCAGTAAATTTCTAACCTATACATGTTTTATGAATACATTTGTATTGACAATATGTAATGAAAAAATATGTAATGAAAAAAACGAGCAGACTTTTGTTCTCTTACTAATATTATTAATTTTTAAAACAGTTTTCCATGCTTCAGTAATGTCAATTTTTTCGGAGTTGCCAAAGATGTTCTGCTTATTTACGAAGCGTGTGTTAGGCGTTGGGAAGCGATGAAAACTAAGACTTAAATGTTGGTCTGCCCTACTCTCACAACCTTTCAATGCACAACAATCGGTATTGGCATTCTTCTGCCTTGGTGGGAACTCTCCAACCTTCATAATAATACCTTTTTTGTTAATAAAATGCAATTTTCTTAACAATTCCTATAACAGGCAATGTAAAGCTCGGGCTCTCTCTACTTTCACTTTTCGCCACGAGGGGTCGTTGCAAATGTGTCAGATCCCTAGACGAGTTCGGAAAAGTATGTATACATTCGTCTCTTGTTTTTCACAGCATTGTTTGTAGTATAAGAAAGACTGTTTTTTCTGCAAGTCATGGTAAATGTGTTCTATAGAGACTTTCCAATGTACCCGATTTTTTCAGATTTTTTTCATCGATAGTCTTTGAGTACATCACGTTGAAGAGCATCTTAGCACTTTTTTGCTATTTTAATTAATTTATTATGACTCAGGTAAACATTTTTCACAAAAAAATATATATACCTTTTTTTTTAAATTGTATGAACTTCTCATTAAAAATACTTTTAAAGTCATATGTATAACTATCGTTTATGCTATTAAATTTCAAAGTACCTTAAGATTAGTCTTTGCTATGAATGTGCTGCCAAAACTTGTAACAGCTAGGTGTACAAATATTACACAATACAACTTGTAGCCAGAGATATTTTTGAACATATACATATGTATATTGTATATAAATTTGAAGCTCCCACTGCAGTAGGCGTTGATAAAAATATAAAACCAAAATAAACTATTAGAAATAGCAAATAAACATTATATGCTGTATTTACCTACTAAATTTAAATTACATAAATGGTAGATACAGTATATGCGGTTTATGGGATTCAGAAGTTATTTATACATAATTTATCGCGTTTGGCAGTTCAATAATAATGAGTATTTTTTAAAGGATTGATATAATTACACAATTGTCACGTGCTCGAGTCACGCGCATCATATAATAATATGCGCATACTGGAAACCATAATTTCTAATAATACTAAATGACCGTCGTTAGATCACAGCTTTCATCTCATAAATACATTCTATAAATGGATTCATGCATACATATATGTATATAATTAGACATCATTAGCATACCCACATTTCCTAATTTCTAGAAAATTCAGGAATATTCTTTCTAGATAAAACCCACACATGTGTATATACATATGCATTTTTTCCAAATTCTCCAACTGCCTTTCAGAAACGCATCTTAAATAATTGAACATAGAGGCACATGCGTAACGTCCCCGCATAATTTATTTATAAACAATTTTAACGCATAATCTATAAGATCTCACCTCGAATTACACCACCAATCCAACTTGCAAACGAGCTATATCTTCCCTAAGTCCCCGTACGAGAAAAATCTCAATTCGCGAAATTCATCGATACATGTGCATCTTCATTTGAAATCTCGCTAAGATAGGTTACGTTACGTCGCGGCTACACATGCGAACAGACCAGTTCCCCTCTGCCGGTGTGACGTCAGCGGTGCCCTAGTGCGCGACACGGCAGGTACGTACATACATATATATACCCTGTAAGTAGACTATAGGTGCCGAGAATGCGACGTAGTAGTGCACTAGCGGCCAATCCGCCGCGGCACACAGACCTTCGTGCACGTCATCACCCGCAAATCGCGTTGGACCACACGGCCCACCGGCTGGGTTTCCACTCGACTCTCGATCGTTCGAGAAACTTGGCGAGTCGACCAGATGTTTATCGCTGTATAGGCATTATATATAGGGCATCTACATATATGTATATATACAAGACTGTAGATTTCGGGATTCGAATGTTACGTCATATTACGTCATTATGTCTTGAGAGAAGAGACCGCGTGTATACGTATATATATGTGTATGTATATATGTACGCGCATACGTGGATTTTCGCATTCGACTGGGAAAAATAGTATCTATCGATCGATTGAAGGAACAAAATAAGTATGCCAACAATACACAACGGCGTAGTAGGGCTCAGTTGCGCGACTGTGGAGAAAGAGAGAGAGAGAGAGAGAGAGAGAGAGAGAGGGAGATTGCGCGTATGGGATGGAAATTTCCAGAGCGTTCTCGATCGCGAAGAAAGCAGCCGTCCGGCGCCTCTGCGTAATGGATATATAGGCTTGAATTGCGGATGAATCTTGAAGAACGTTTACTATTTTTTCAATCTCATGTAATATACACGAATGCCCGGCCCGTCGGTCGGCTCTTTATTTTAATATATAAATATGTATCAATCAGCTGAATTGTTATGAGTGTCGCAGTTTATTTTAATCGAGTAGTATACCTTTTTATATGAAGTTTATTTCTTTTCGAAAATTTCATTTGGCTTATCCTGTATGATTTTTTTTCGTGCAGATTGAGTTTTTCCGAGATTAATTAATTTTGTTATCGAAAAGGATTATTAAATTATATACTACCTATTATACATATGTATACATGCATATACTGCACCTGTTTTAGTTGTTATTGCTTTCACTTCGCGCCTACTATATGTGAATGTCAAATCAGTCGAGCGTGTTAAAAATATCGTATGTTGTTTATCATTTATCGCGGCGAACAAACGTTACGTTTACTTACTGTATTATCATCTACATATGTCATATTGTCATAAATGTTACTGCATAATAATATACATACACAAATGGGCTGAATGAAGCAATAAAAGTATGATACAGGGCGCACTTTTTATTATTTTGCTTGATGAAAATAAGAGCATTTGCAAAAAGACCGATGATGAAACTTTCGGCCTAATTTACAAGATGGGATTCCCCAGTTGCATTTTACAATTGGTCATTCAATTGATAGAAAACGTTAAAACCACCTCATGTTTTCAACTCGACTCTATTTGTCTACTTTATCCATATATGGGAAATACCTAGAGAGAAATTAAAGGTATATATGATTCATCGATGACTCATTTCATTCGCGAAATGCTAAAAATAAACGGAAGAAATAAACAAAAATATTTCGTTTAATTCAATATTGCATCGGCAACTGGGGTGTATAACAACGTGGCAAGTCTGGTGTTACGTAAACAAAACGTGACAGGGGGATAGTATACCTATAGGCAATACGTATACATATATGTATGTATATGTTCATAATACCTACAATATTAATCAGTGTCACATAACGCAATAATGTTAAAATGTCCTTTAATTAACTGTGCTCGTAGAGCATGATTGACAATTTATTAATAAGGTAGCAGACAAGTCGATTGATTATTTAACAATAGCTTTGATTATTTGAAAATATATTTATAACTCGAAGGTTCTATGAGATATTCTCGAACCTTTCAAGATATTATTCTAGTGTAAACATAAAAGAAGGTAGAAATTGGAACGTATTTATCTATAATCCAGACTCTCAAAACATCCTGATTTTGATTATTGAGTTTATATATCCGAGTATACGAGTCATTCTTTTAAATCATATTTTCGCTCCTAATAATTAATAAAATTATTTCGCACGAGTTGAACAGTCCAAGGATTAGTAATACATCATCATGTTTGATTTAAGACAAAAACGTTTATAAGAAATG
Organism: Muscidifurax raptorellus; assembly: GCA_020010945.3. Lineage (NCBI taxonomy): Eukaryota > Metazoa > Arthropoda > Insecta > Hymenoptera > Pteromalidae > Muscidifurax > Muscidifurax raptorellus. The sequence continues at coordinate 44,525,133 of CM052077.1, read as the reverse complement.
ATACGTTGACAATTGTTTAATTTCCATTATAATAATCAGCTTTGTGAGCCATTTATCATGGTTACCCATCGCAAACCTGCAAATTTACTTAACTAATCATGAATACAAGCTAAATATCAACTTCTCAGCCAAACTTCAGCTCACCAGTTTCAAATGTAGTTTCAAATTGACTAGATTTTCGCCTTCCACTCAAATTTCCCGCCGGAACAGCTAGCGCACCATAGTGTTGCGCATGCGCGTTGCTTATTAAATTTTTAGGTTATACCTATAGGTATTAGCAAAAACACCCTGTTCGAATCACAAAATCAGTCGCGCGCGAAATGCCGGTACTGTTGTCTTATGAGGTTAGTTTCACGCGGCATGTAATTTTTCAACTTACTTAGTTTCAGTGAGGACAGAGCGGGCGTTAATTATTTATGTTAAGTGTTTAATTCTGCACAAATAAAAATGGGCGATTCCGATCTGAACGAGCTGCTCCGAAGAGCAGAGCAAATGGCAGCTGATGTTGAGGGCAATGGTGAGCTTCCACAAGTCGAGAGAAATCTCCGGCAAATATTGGATGGTTCCAACGAAATATGGTCTCAAATGACACAAACTGGTACCCAGGATAATCAAGTGCAGGCGTAAGTTAACCTTTGCAAAAGCTGAGTTTTAATTGAAGATTTTTTATACGCCAATGTTGTTTGTTTGTAGTCACCTTCTTCTTGGTTCGAAAGGCATTGATTTGTCACAAATAGCCCAGAAATTAAATTCTCTGAGCACTCGCAGGACGTTCGAACCTCTGGATCCTATAGCTGACACGGATATTGTAAGTTACCTCAGGAACGAAAAGGAAAATGCTATTCTGTCTATTATAGAACAAGTTCACAGAGATGTGAGTAGATTTAAAATTTGGATAATTATGTAAAGGGAATATAAATTTAATGAGAACTTTTACAACTTTTTTAGACTTTTGAATTGAACCGGGTACAGCAATTGGAGCATACTCTTGGTGAATGGAAACAAATGAGATTTGAAATTATGAATGCAATGACAGCTCCATCAGGAGAATTGGTTGATCTTAGGGGAACACCTCAGCGTACTAAAATTGCTGGATCAATGATGAGCAGCCTGTCCCACGTTGAATCTGTATATGCAAGTGAATTGCAAAATTACAATGAACATGTTTTAAAAGGCGTGACTAGGCCGAGTTTGTTCACTTCCTTTGCCAAGGCAGCGGAATCTTTTAATGATAAGAAGGTACTAGACATATGGCAAATGGTCAAATGCATGGTTGATATACCACCAACACCAGCAGGAGATCAAATTAAATCAAGGAACAGTAACATTGTGGAAATGAAGATTGTGTCTCAAGCAAGAAAGTATCTCGAAAACAGATACAAAGAATTCATGAATTCTATTGTGAGTGAAAATTTAGCACAAGCAAGAAGAGGTGGTATACCAGGCACACTGCCTTTGGTTAAAAGTTTTGTTGGTATTAAAATACAAAACACAAGGGATTTGGAAGAAGTGATGGTTGAAGACAAGCCTCTGTGGCCTTTGGTTTATTATTGTATGAGATCTGGGGATCTTAAAGCTGCATTGCAGTGTCTGGATCAGTGTGGTGCTGGTTTTCAAGAGTTCAGATCTGCTCTTGAAGAAGCCATTGACTATCCACTACACCATCCGAGTTCTAGAGCAGAATCAACATTGAAGCTTCACTATAGAAAGCATGTGAGATCTGCTACTGACCCCTACAAGAAAGCAGCATACTGTGCATTAGTGCCATGTGAGCCTGATGATCTCCATACAGAAGTCATGTCTGCTGCTGATGATTACTTATGGCTTAAGTTGTGTCAAGTTAGAGAACAGCCAGATCCAGAAAACAAACTGACACTAGACCATTTACAAACAACGATTTTAGAAGTTTATGGAGAATCATATTATAGAGCCCATGAACAACCGTTTTTGTACTTTTCAATGCTGTTTTTAACTGGACAGTTTGAAGCTGCGATCGAATTTCTTGCTAGAGGTGCAGGAGGTAGACATTTGGCTCATGCAGTTCATTTGGCTGCTGCAATGCACGAGCATAGCTTATTAGCTGTAAGCCAAAGTGTTTTGGCTCCTCTCATAAGTGTGGATCCTGTAGATAAACCACCAGCAAAGAGACTGAATTTCGCGCGTTTAATATTACTCTATGTGAAGAGATTTGAATCATCTGATCCTAAGGAAACACTACAGTACTTATTCTTACTGAGGTAATCAAATTGAATAATTATTCAATTACAATCGATCATTTTAAATTTATGTTTACTTTATTAAATATTTAATTTTATTTATAGGTGTATGAAAGATCCATACGAGAGGAATATGTTTGCTGCATCTGTAGCCGAGTTGGTTGTAGAAGCTACTCCAGCTAATCGCACATTACTTGTTGGAAAAATTGATAAGGACAGGCGGTTACCCGGAATATTAGACCAGTTCCAAATAAATACAGAAGACGTTATCAATATAAGTGCAGAAACTCTTTATAAAAAAGGAGTGTTGGAAGATGCAGTTATTATGTATGATTTAGCTGGAAACCATGAGAAAGTATTAAGTTTAATGTGTGTACTTTTGGCACAAGTTGTAAGTCAGAAGAGTAATCCAGGGTCTCTCAGATCGCGTTTACAAGCTACAGCAAGTGAAATAAGCACGAGGTAAATAAAACAACATTTAAATATCATATCATTAATATTTATTACACATTTACTTATTGTGATCGTTTATAGATACCAAGGTTTACCTATTCAAGCACCAGCAGAATCAGTTGCAGCTTTTTACACTTTAAGAGATCTAATGGTATTCTTTGATCAATTCCACAATGACCAATATCAAAACGCTCTCAGAGTAAGTTTTTTTATTTGTTTTACAACGGTAATAATAAACTACAAAGTTGCCATGCATTGTTATAATAATTTTGTTCTTATTTAGACTATAGCCGACTCTAAACTACTGCCTCTATACGTAAAAGAAGTTGACGAAAGAGTTACTGCCTTGAGGCGCGTTTCGCCAGAAGTAACTGGAACTTTAGCGGACGTTCTTTTGGCTACAATGACTATTTTGTATAAACAGTATCAAAAATTGAGATCTACAGAACCAGGTGATGAAATTGCAAGAGAGCAACAACTAAAAGATCTTAGGGAACAAGCTCGTGCATTGACCAGTTTTGCAGGTACCCTTCCATATCGGATGCCAAATGAAACAAACAGTCGACTAGTTCAAATGGAAATACTTATGCACTAAGCGAAATATTTCGAGAATTTTATGTAATCTGCAAATCATTATTTCATTTTGTCTTTTATTGATTTGTGATATTTTTGTAAAGTATGTTTTAAATACTACCAAAATAAATTTAATGTTACAATATAGTGTCCTTTATTTCAAATTATTCAGTGTTTTGATTATTTGACTCACGTTATTGATGGATTATTCTAATAAGTTTGTGAATATGTAATGAACAATTTAATTACTGAGTTTGGCAATAATGACCTATACATATATAAGCTAGTTTATGCATTAATTATTTGCAAGATTTTATTGTTATGCCACTACTTAAATCTACAACTTTTCCTTCTTGCATCTAAAAATTGAAATTAATTTTATTTATTTTTGAATGAAATAAATGATTGAAATTTCTAAAGTACTTACAGCTCTATAATCCAGAATCAATTCTTTAAATGCCAAGAAATCAGTAAATGTGAGAAGAACTTCAAAAACTTCTCCTTCTAGTTCAGATCGCCTTTCACTGAATTAATAAACAAAATTTCAATTTTTATTCTTATTCAATTGATAGCATAATACTCACTTTAGTTCATTTATGAAATCCTCCATACAAAAATTTGATATTAGTTTTTTTAAACTTCTATCTATATAACTTTCAATAGCTTTATTCTAAAATGAAATAATTATTCTTATTAGTTCATATAGATTAAATGAGGTTATTTATTTAAAAAATGACCTCATTTATTTAACTCACGTAATCATTGAACACTTCCATGTACTCTAATTTATTTTCTTCAATTGGCTCAAATATACTCCAGTACTTATCCAGGAAATGTCGTTGTAAAGATTGAAATTCATCCTCTAACATTACAAAAATTTCGTAATTTGTTATTATACGATACAAATACGATTTCATGAAAATTTCAATTATATTCTTCACCATACCCATAAGAAGGTCTTCAATGTGTCCAATAACTTCATCAAATGTGTGGTGTTCATGATCCCTCTGATCTTTGATGTCATAAGATTCTATGTTTAACGAATCTAACGAGTCTGTAACAAATTAACATCAACTACACTGGAGAACCACTAATCTTTTTTTATAAACAAAAATTCCAAAAAATATACTCACCAATGTTTTCTTGATTCATTCTTAAAAAAATAAAACTTTTCAAACGATTTCGCAAAACTAAGCACGTGTCTAATATAAATTTTAGACTATACAAGACTCCTTTTCCGATCAGTAATTGTCAACAGAGCTATACATAGATTAATAAAACCGCCTGGCATTATTTTATACACACAACACGTTAGCGGCTGAACCAAATCTCTGACTAATGTTGTGCCACTGTGTTGTGATGGTCGTTGGACTTTCAACGCAGTCGGGGAAAGTTGGTAAGAAACGAAGACAAAGAGGGCGCGGGTTGCGGAGTACCAAATGCGCAGTAACTACGGTCGCAGTAGCTCAAAAACTTTTGTTTTTATAACGTTATCAGGCAGGTAGATTCCGAAAAAAGCGCGACACAAATCGCTTGAAAAATTCGCGTACTCGCCCTCGTAAAAACTGGAAAATCAGCAATGTCGGAGCATGCGATCCCCATTGATATTCTCGATGACTTGAGCAGGTGAGGTTATGACTTGCTTTCTATTTTTGTTATATTTATTTGTTTAAGTATTATCAACTGAGCGATAGGTGTATGTCGAGACTATTGATTATCGACTTGTTTTGCTTTGTAGCCGATTTATCATTAATATTCCAGAGGAAGAAAGAAAGGATCACATTAGAATATGCTTTCAAATAGAGCTGGCTCATTGGTTTTATTTAGATTTTTACTGTACCGAGGAGAATCCCAAGTTGAAATCATGCGGCATGAAGGAGTTTACGAGTCACATATTCAAGCACATTCCCTTCTTAAAGCCACATGTTACACGAGTCGATGCCATTCTTGAGCAGTGGCGAGAATACAAGCAGAATGTGCCTACGTTTGGTGCCATTGTTTTGAACGAAGACTTGACAAAAGTATTGCTGGTACAGAGTTACTTTGCTAAGAGTAGTTGGGGCTTTCCTAAAGGAAAGATCAACGAGGACGAGGAACCTTCCAATTGTGCTGTCAGGGAAGTTTTAGAAGAGACTGGTTTCGATATCTCTAGTTTAATTGACAAGAACGAGTATATCGAATCCGTTATCAATGATCAACTTGTTAGATTGTATATAATATCTGGCGTACAGAAGGATACTAAATTTCAACCAAAGACTAGGAAGGAGATTAAAAATGTTGAATGGTTTGACCTAGAAAATCTACCTAATAATAAAAAGGACATGACGCCAAAGGTGAAAATTGGCGTTGGACCAAATGCATTTTTCATGGTTGTTCCATTTGTGAAGTAAGTTTGTTATTCATACTTTCAAATTGGATTAAGGGTTTGATTAATAAAATAATGTTTTGTTAATGCTTTGCACAGACGGATGAAAAGATGGGTTCAAGAAAGACAACAGAAAGAGAAAAGTACATTGGCATCACAAGCAAGAAGACATCGTCACAAATCTGTTGGTGATGATACTAATTCTAAAAATAAAAAACAAGCAGTTAGGGTGAGTAAAGATTTATTAAGTATTTGCAAATCAAATTGAGTGCAGTTTAAGTAATGTCGTTTTGAAATATTTGATTTTAGAATGAAATAACAGATCTGAAGTATCAGCGCCAAGCCAACACGTCACCACTACCCAATAAACCACGAGCACATGATTATAATAATAAAAATATGTTATCCAAGGGGGCATTCAAACGGAATTTATTTGGGGAACCAAGTGGTGATCAATCCCCAGCTCTGGCCAAACAATTGACAGAAAGTCCACTAAAACTTAATAAACCCCACCCATCAAAGGAATCTACAAACCAAGCAGTTAAACGATCTGATAATGGAAATAGCAAAACATCAACAGGTGGCAGAGAAAAAAAAGGTAAATCGTTAAAAATCATACTTTAATTCATAATTATAAATACAATTTATTTATTATTCATCTTTTTATTTGTAGATAATAACGGCAAATCTGGCAATGGAAAAGCTGCAAGAAAAAATGATAAATCAATCCCTCAATCTGTAATACAAACGTCTAATGATAGGTTTTCAGCATTTGATTTCAAAACGCAAGTTTGGATTAATTTCAAATTTGACAAAAAGTCCATACTCAATTGCCTTTAATTTTTAAAAAGTAGTTGAGAAGTGAAAGCAATGCTGTGATCTCACTAATCTATCATTTGATAATAAGTTAATTTTATCACTGCCAAAATAGTTTTACAAAGTATTTAAGGTCGCTTTAACTTAACTTTATAAAGTATTGTAGTTGAGCGTTTTTGATAATTGAAGAAATGACTATGTGAGGGAATATAACAGACGAATTCATGGATGATTAATTTGAATCATCAAATCAATTGGATTAAGCAATAAATATTTGGCATTTCTTGTAGATCAAATGTATAAGTAGTAGCTATTTACAATTTTTGCAGTATTAAAGCAACATGATCTATTTAAAGTCCCAAACAAATTCACACATAAAAAATGTATTTTGAGTTTTCCAAATTTGTGGTTGTATTTCATTAGTGATTGCAAAATATTTAGGATTGTAAATTGATGATACAAAATATTGTAATTACAAGTCACACTTGTTCTTTATTTATTTTTTTTTTTATTCAACATTGTGGCAAAAAATGCCTGACTCAATTGTTTGCACAGATCGCTGTATTTCTTAATACTAAGATACTCTTTATACATTACATTTTTGATCATAAAATGTGCTTTGGAATAAGTTACTTTCCTTCTTGTAATTTTTTTTACAATGTTTCCTATCGACTAGAACTGCATATGGTGACTACAATAAATTACGACATTCCTGCATATATTGCTGACAAAATAGTAATAATTAATTTGCAGGACTCGTGCAATTAAAAAAATATATGTACAGTTCTGGCATAAGTTTTGGAAGGTTTCTTTTCTGTAATTTACTGCCTAAACAAATGATGGAAGACGATGACGATTAAGAAAAGAGCCATAAAAAAATATACAAGTTTCCTGAAAATCACACTGCCAGCTCCTTGGACACTTCTAATAATCTCATTATTCAGTGTATAAACAGTTTTACTTTCTTCCAGCAGTTTGTTCTTTGTATCTTCATCGAGTGTCTCTGCGATCCTGTTCATAGTGGTACGCAATTCACATTTCAACTCGTAAATATTGTATTCACCAAAGTCCGTGAGATTGTTGCCCTCGCAGGCGCCGGAGTCTTGAAAGGGATTTATTTTATTTATCTTTTGCACAAGTTGTCTCTTTTTTCTCAGTATTATACCACCACTCAGCAGTCCCATATAGAGGTGGTATATGTACGCCATCAAGAGTAACGAGTCAGTGTCTTCTATTTCTCTGAGTCTCATTAAATACCTTGTCACACTGTCCCTGAAATACAAATCATCAAGCATCTTAGCAAGAAAAATTCATTCGGGATGTCTACAATAACGATCAACTACCCACCTGGGCGTATAATTCTTCATCCAGCCCTTTCCTAGATAAAACTCAAGGTCTCGCTCAAAAGCTTCTGTCCGCTGAAGACCCTCGATTCTGAGTTGTCCAACCTTGGTGTTATTTAATCTCAACATGGCACCTTCCAGGTATCTGAAGACCTCGTAAAACACCAGCAGACCATCCGCCCACACAGCGTCGTCCATAAAACCTGGCAAACACGGACATATACCATCATCAGCCGGACATAATAGCACAACGAAAAAAATACGAGCGTAGCAGAAGGGTAACAAAGCTTGGACGGTGAGCAATCGAGCCTCACTCAGCCACCGGTAAAAAATAAGAAAAATGCATCACAAGTACCAAAGGCGAGTTTGGCGTTGACCAGGGCATCACTGATCGCGTGTATCTTCCTGGTGGACCGCCTCATCTTCTTGCAAAAGTTCTCTTCCTCCGGCGCGTCGGGCATCTTGGCTTCTATAGTCGTTCAGAACCTCTTTCGGAAAGCTCCTGTTCTCATCCGCACTGCAGCAAGCTAACCTTCCGTATCCTCTTATAGCATACTTAGCTTCACTCTTTGGTGACTCTCATGGTTGCGCTTCGCCGGTCTCCAGACTCCAGCAACTTGCTTTTGCACTAGCTATATATACTTTGGAGGTTTTGGCCGATTCGAGAGAAGCTGTGTAAGTATACTTATGTGGGTGCGTTATGCATCCATCTGCATTCTGCAGGCCGATGACGTTTTTCGCCAGCCCAGTAAAATCAGCTTTGCAATCGACTTGTCATGGAAATGACTGCATTTTGGTTATCAGGTAAATCGAGGTTGAAAAAGACGATTCTGAAATTTCCAGCCTCCAAGGTCAACGGGTTTTATGCGAAAACAGCGTGCGAAATTTATTTTTCATCGTATCTCGAAAATGGCTTAACCTACGGCAAAATGGTCCGGGCCAATCGAAAGAGCGTTCAATTTTGCATTGGGGGCGATTTTTATTCGATTAATGAGCGCGAACTTTCGAGATGATAAATAGAACAAAATGTTAACTCGATGCGGTAGGAGAGAGGAAGAGGCGTGACGCATACGCGCCATGAATGCGCTTACTTACGCGCCTTCCCCTCCTAGTGCATTAACGTCGTTTCTTTTTTACTTATTATCTCGGAACTTTGCAGTCATTGATTACGCGTAAAAAATCGTTTCCAATGTAAAATTGAGCGCTCTTTCGATTGGCCCAGTTCAATTTGCCACAGATCAAGCAGTTTTCGAGATACAAGCAAAAGCAAATTGCTCACGCTATTTTTGCATAGAACCCGTTGATTAAGGAAGCTGCAAATTTCAGAATCGTGTTTTTCGACCTCGATTTACCTAATAACCAAAATGCAGGCATTTCCATGGCAAGTAAATTTCAAAGCCAATTTTACTGGGCATCGCTTGTTTTCATCCCCCTTCGCACATTTTATTTTGACGCAATCATGTCCATGTTTCAGTGCAAAGTCGCTAGATGGCAGTGAAAGGCAGAATCGAGTTCGAGGGTGGAAGGATAAGCTGCGACGAACTTGAAGGATGATTTGCAGCGAGAGACTTTCCAGGCTTCGGAAAATGAGATGATGGATGTTCATAAGTATATATTGTAGTTTAGTGTGGACATCTTTATTATAGGAAAAAAGAAGATGGACATGGACGATTCGAGGTTTTTTTTTTTTTTTTTTCTATAAAATGTGCGCTCTTTATTGATTATATATGACCCTTCATTAAATTATTTTATTTATACGCGAATATATTTAGATTATTTTTTATAATTTAAATTCTGCAAATCAGAAGCAAGATTGCCGAGAAAACTTTTATGAATATTAAAAATTTACCCGCATAGTAGTTACATATGTATAGTACATAGATATCGCCCGGATTCCGCGAGTCGTTGCCTCATATATATCAGCCGCTATCTACTCAAAACACAATTATATATATACCGTATTCGCTCGGCTTTTCTCAACTTTTTTTTCCAGTATGACGCAAATTTCTCTTTTATACACTGGCAAACTAGCCGACGTTATTTTTATCCCCATTCAGAAGCCCTTCATATTCCCAAATGTTGTTTCAAGCTGTCACGCACACACTTTGTCTAGTTCTGCCGCGAATAAATCCACTGCACTCGACGAGCGAATGATAATCCGCGTATAAAAAAATGAAACGGTACATGTGTGTGCATCATTATTTCAACCTCTGCGCACAATTGAAACTTCTCGCGATATATAACCTATCTGGTCGTTCGTTGAAAAAGTGAGCGCAAAATAATACTTATAGCTTAGCTCCACAGCTCTCTTTCTCTCGGGGTTTACGCGGAATGGATGCGGGCGAGGAATCCGCGCGGACCGCAAGATGTCTGGCACTCGCGCAATGTATCAGGAGAACAGGAGTGTCGAGCTGGTGCGACGCGCTCGTTCCCCCTCTCCCCTCGCGCTTGTGTTCGCGTATAGGTATATTCGAGCGTGGTTCTGTCGGGTCAGAAAATTCGACTGCTTTTGTGCGCTTCACACGCGACGATAGTATATCTCGTCGAGACATTTTTATTTATAACCGTAATGTTTATTTATGCCAATTTACCGTTAGGTTTTGACACGTAAATGAATTTTACGAGGAGATTCGTCTCGAGAAACAGAGTAGCGAATTATGGCTGTTATTAGTTATCGTCGTTGTCATTGTATAATTATTCATGATGAGGAACAGATGATTTATAACAAAGAGGGTAATAACATGTACGTACATGTATATGTATGCGTTGTATAAAAAGGGCAAAACCGCTGCAGCGCATCAATATAACAGTTGCAGCAGTCGTTGAACTTGAACTATACCGCAGTATATGTATATAGCCTACAGAATTTCCTTCAAATTTCGACCTTGGCTGATCGTGCGCCTATATAATATAGCTGCATGCGGTATACAAAAAAGCCGCATCATTTATCAAAACCTGACACATATAATATACCTTACACATATGCCAGCATCGCAACCGAAAATACGTATACATATAGTACACACAATGTACACGGAAAAAAGCATACACGAACACACTTTATATACTTATATATATATAAGGTATATACGCGTATGCACACGCACCGAGCGCATGTATATATGTATATACATGACATACGCGCACGCGGGCATAGAAACAATACATCGAGTTTAGTCGTGGAACGTGCGCGCGCGCGTGATGCTGCGGTGTGCGCGGCGGCCTGGGCCGTTGACCTTCCTTAAGGACACAGCCATGTCCCCAGACCGGGTCAGACTCGACTCTTGCGTTCGTAGGGGAACATGAGGAGGCACCAGAGTCGCGCGCTGCGCCGACTGCAAGCGAACACGTACATGCATAAGTATATAATATATAGTGTGGAATGCAAGGGACTTCTTTTAAGCTCATGCTTGCCTAATTCCAAGTATTTGTTAAAGGCGGTACAATGCTACGGAAGACTCCACCCACCACCTTGACGGAACGTCTTTTTCGTCGCCGGCTGTTGTCTGGACTGATTTTCTCTATTATAATATGCGCTTTGTGTTCCATGGCAGAGAGAGAGAGAGAGAGAGAGAGAGAGAGAGAGATAGTGAGAGAGGGGATGGGTGGTGTGCATACAGTAGAGAGGTGTTATATTCCAGCGCAGCGGGCGGTGCGAAAGAGACTTTGTATATATATACGCATACGGCGAGTGTCGTCGTGGCAGGAGGGCCGCCTACTTATTACCGTCGTCTTTTGTGTGCGCTGGACGTTTTCGTGATGCTTCTTATATATTATTAGATTAAAAGGTGTATTACGGTTGCTGATGTATGTTTCTGGGAAGGTGTTTTGGGGCTGCGAACATCGTTTTGTTCGCGATGAAATTTTTATTGGAATTTTGAAGGAACCGAATTTTTTTTGCTGAATAAAATAAATGGTAGTATATATATATATATATATATATATATATATATATATATATATATATATATACCTTTTGCTGTTTAGGATATGAGAATCGATAAAATTTTTGTATAAATATACGTGAATATTACATCATTGCTCCGACGTAAAATTGAGTAACACATGCAAGCATCGGGATCATGTATGAAAGACCAAATAGCGAGCAAACTTTTGATCTAAATTCGCGAGTCTATATTCTGTACACGCTTCTTTCTATAGTCTTTAATTGCACCTATATACATACTTATACCTAATTACGGGTAATTACATTATTATAGTTTTAGACTGTGGCGGTTAATTAATTCAAGATTTCACTTAGTCGATAAAGCTCGAGTGAAATACACACTTATATACTTAGCGCGATCATTATTCTCGCTGTATAATTAGTATTCTAGCATTATCTAATAATAGCAACGGCAAACAGTATAAAGTTCTGTCTAATTTTCCGAAATATACCTGACGTTTTCCAGGCGAATTATACACACACTAGTTCAAAAGCATCCACTACAAATTTAACTTAAAAAAAGACAAACTTACACGATTTCCATATATTTCAATATTATCTAAAACGGACTCATATGCCTTCCCCCTCGTCGACACTCAGCACAGAGAAAAAATCTCGCACACGCCCCTAAAGCTCGATCGGGATCCGAGGTATCCTCGAAACCCACCTTTTCTCCTCCCCAAGAAAGTCCCGGCCCCAATAACCTCCTGCTGCCCTGTGACGAACTAACCTAACGCTGCAACTCCGATGTTGCCGGTCACTCTCCGGTATCGTATATACGTAAGTGTATAGGCCCGTGTATATACACATATACAAAAGAAAAGGAAAGGCGCGAGCGTTCGTATAGTATAACTGTATACCTCCTACTGACTCATGAGCGCTTGATAATCCACAAAATGTATTGTCACTTGATTGTCAATCTGCTTTTTACTCGCAGGCTCGCAGCTTATATTATACACGCATATATATATATATATATATATATATATATATATATATATATATATATATATATATATATATACACACATATATATACAGCGCAGATCTCGGCGCAGCAAGATCGAACTTGCCGTACTTACTCGGACTCTTACTACTTAGTACTTGTGTTATGCTTATATATCGTTCGCATTTTCTTGGATTTGCCATCGATATATAATATCATGTATAGTTTCTTGGAGGGATTTAAGCTGATGCTCGCGTTTATAGTTTGGATGTGAATGTTTCGCCGAGAGAATCGCAGGTGTATCACGATTCATCGCCTACATATACTTGAAGAAGTTTCGCGAATAAATCCTGCGAGAATCGAATTCATCGCCTCGTTGCGAATCATTCGTTCAATCTCGATTTATATAACTCAGCGATCAATTTAATAATACGTATACACATGGAGGATAGAGTAATTTTCGCATCGCGGCATAAACGAGCTCCATCAGCTGTATACACGCGTGAAATCCATGTCCCGCAGCATCCGCGAGCCCCCGACTTTTCTCGCTCGCGAATTCGTCGGCACGGGGTCTCATCATATCCGCAGGTTCCACGCGCAGTCGCGCACACGCGCTTATATACTCGCGCAACAGACTCTATATATGTATACAAGTGCAGCAGCACACGCATATATATCGGGGAGGGAAGGAAAGCCGTGGAAATTTCTGCAAAATAGACGAGTCGCCGGTAGGCGGCTTCGGCGCGCTGCTGCTCTCCTGCTTCGATATATAACATTTTTCAGGGAAAAACTTGAAATTTCCGCGCTTTAGGGAAACGGACGAGGGCCCCGAGCGTCTCTCCGATCTTCGGCGTTTCGATTCTGGGACTTTTTCTATTATTTATCCTATATATCGGCTCGATAGTTGTTTTTCTCTTTGTCGTTGTTCTCAATAAAAAGGTCGGACTTAAAAACCTGACGTCGGCGCATTTTCCGGGGAAAACTCGAAGGAATACATATGTAGCAAGTTGCTGTGCCGAGAAGAATGAGTATTAGCACAGGATATGGATGCGACTACGTTCGATATATATATCCTAAAGGCGAGAGTTATGTGTACGTATAGAGAAATAGAGGAGACGCATGTGAGAGCGAGTAGAGCTTCCGCATAATGGTCACACTTGACTAAAGTTACTCGCTCGAAGCCTACAGGAGAACATGATCTTCGGGAGTTCTTCAGAGGAGATGTATATAGTCATCAGCTACTGCACTTGGTGCTGGAAAGAGAGGGAGGGAGAGTATCGACGACTGATTCCTTATCGCGACCGATTATTATATAACGGCAGAGTTGAGAATTTTATATTCGGATACTTGAATGTTGAAAATTCGCCAAGTTTTGATGCGAGGAGAATTTTAATATTCCTGTGGGTGGAATTAATTATTAGGTCGAACTCGGATGTTATTTATACTTGGATATAGGACGATTTTCACTTCCTTTGGTATATATAATATATGTGAGTATAATACTTTGATAGTAGCACTGAAAAACTTTCTCACAACCTCACAAAAGTTTCGTGATTTCAATTCTCTTCGATATGTTTTTACATCTATCTATACTAAACCACTTGCTCAACTATATATATAGTTCACAACTAATTCTTAACAACTTGAAAGGAACTTTACATAAAAAAAACCCTCATAACCTTTATAACTTTTTCCAAAAAGAAAACCTCCACCATTTTCCAACCGACCAAAAAAAAAAATTCAATCCCCAAAAATCGCAAACTCGACTCCCCGATTTCCCTCCACCAGCATATACATAGATATTTCGCGAAATATCAACCGGCGACTCCAGCGACCGGCTGGTCTCCTGATAGGCGAACTTAGTGCGCTCCTCGCGTGACATTGCAGCCGTCGCTGCGACTCTGGCCTTGAGGCCTCGTCCGCTCGGGTAACGCTGCAACTGCAGCATGCAGCTCTTCCGTCACACGCTCGTCGTCGTGATTCGATTGATTCGGTCGCGCGACGTCTTTCGATATATATATATGCAATAGGTGTGCTTGTATATATTATATATAACGTGTGCGTGTATATATATATAGGTATCAGGCATCACCTATACCGACGTTTGCCTTGGAAAAGAGATTATAATAGTGTGTGTGTGTGTGTTAACGATTTTTTCCATCAGAGGAAACTGTATACCGATCCGATTTTCCTCGGCTTTTTCGAGGGCGGAACAATTTTCCGATGCAAAAAAACTTCACAGCTTTGAGAAATCGTCGAAGGAGAAACAGTCACGCATGTATATGAAAGAGAGCGAAAGCGAGGGCCATCGACATCTACACACGCGAATGGAGTAAGAAAGAGAGAGAGGAAAGGGTTCGAAACGTCGTCGTCAGGCCTTCAAATTGGCGAACTCGCGATCAAGGCAACAGCCGAGACGAGAAGGTATTTCGCGAATTCGCGGCTGTCACGTATATATATAGCGAACGAGAGAAAGAGGTCACGGAGAAAGAGCTGCCGCGAGTGAGAACTGATATGTATGTATATACGTATTATACGCACAAGCTAGTGTTAGATACAGATGTGTGTGTGTGTGTGTGTGTTGGTGCGGGTATGTAAACGAGTGGGAATTGCGCGATAGCGTTTGCCGATTCTTTTTATTCTCTTCTGGAGGATGGAGTTGTGTGGATTTTAGAAATTGGAGTATATAAGTAATGTGCAGTTTTTCTGAGGAGATGAAAAATTCAACCGATTGTCAGCTGCATTTTAACGAATTGAAGTATTAATTCGCATGCTGTATACCGACGCGATTTTTTGTGTCTAAGTGTATATAGAAAGAAAGAGGAATTCGATGCTTCGTTAATTACTCGATTGTAATATTTTTGTTGATTATTATTCTGTCGCAGAAACGATGCGTATTGTCAAACTTGTACGTAATATCCCGCTCGAAGAACGATTCAAAGCATTCACGATTCGAACAAAGCTGCCGTTCCAGATTTAGAAATTTCATTTCAAATGTATACATTGTTTAGACCATCTGTCAACGGCATACTTTATATAACGGCTATAGAATACAGTTACAATAGGTTTCTTACGTCGGTTATTGCGGAATTGACGTCATATACCGCGTGTTGCATACGTGGAATTCAATAATAATTGTTCTCGTTCATTGGAACTAATGAATTTTTTAAATTAAAATAATACGACTATTTCGAGTATCGAGAATGTTTTTAATTCTGTTTGCGATATTACGTAAGATGCTGTGATATTTGACTTTATTTGATGTATACGCGCGCTTTCAAAATTGATAAAAAATTCTGGATCTTAACGTGTATAACGCAAGACAAGCAATATACTTTATAAATTTGTAAAAATCTTTAGTTCAAAATTTTCAAAGCCAACGAAATAACCTTACTTTGGTATAGGTATCTATCATCGCGCTTGCTATTATATATACATTCATAAGCCGCGCGCATCGAACGAATAAGTATACACTACGCATGTGTCACGCGCAGTTTAGGACAGACTCAATGCGCAATGGTCTCAAAAGTGCTTCGTTTATCCCAGGAGTTCATGAGGACGAAGGAGCTGACTTCCTATTTTCTCCACCTGGGATTTACCGGCCTACCTCGACCGTCACATGTGTGTGCAAATTACCAAGAAATATACGCGGTGTTTAAATTATCGCTGGTATTATGCTTATGTATTATAGTATCTATATTGTACGTAATTTTTAAAATCGTTCGACTTCAATAAACGTATTCGTACCCCGAAATTGCAGTCTGAACAATAATTCGCAATTAGCACATCGGCGAGTTGCCTTTGTGTAAAAATAAATTCCTTTTTACAACCCTCGTGCGTACATGAGGATAAAATATGAAAACAGTTAAACAAATGAAAATACAAATCCCGGCGATCCCCGTAGGTACACAAGAGCTCGCTTTACACTCGACTCGAACCCTATGCGCGCGCGCTCAGCAGGCAGAATAACCTGTTGAGCAATTTCAGCCTGTGCGGTATCAGGAGCGCAGCCGCGGCGAGAGTATACAGCTAGGCGTCGCGTCCAACGTTTTTCCCCTCCATCGCGGCTATACATATTTATCAATATACTCGCCTTTTTTCTACCCTCCGTAAGCGCTTTATTACTCACATTATTCGCGGTTTCCACGGAGTTTCGCTCGTACTTTTCAGCGCGAACCTTTTGGGACCGGTTATTCCATCGCTTTTGCCTCGATTATTCTTCCGCTTCTTTTTTCTTCGAGGTTATATCCACCCGGCAATTATACACCTCGTATTTACCAATTACACAATCGGCAAATATGAAATCTACGCACGAGCCTGTTACACGCGTTACAACCGTCCGTAAAACCCTTCCCGTAAAAACTTTCCAAAAGTGAGGTTAAACAATAAAATATAAAACCTCTCTCTCTCTCTCTCTCGCGTGGAACATATAGCGTCGGCTGCTTCGTGTCGTGTAGTGGGGATCGTGGAAAAAGGGATTCTCAACGTGGTCCGGGAAAATCCGGCGGCTCGTCGCAAGCCGGGGCCCCTTCGAACCCGCTCGGTTGAGCGCAATTAAATATGTCGGCAGCTCCTGACCGGCTGCTTTCGGCAGCTATTTAATAAAAAGTATCCGGCGAACAGGAGACGCGAACAACTCGGCCGGTTTGCTTCTGCTGCTGCAGGGCTGTGTATACATATATACTGCGGCGCACAAGGAGGAACGGTATATATAGAGCGAGTGGGTGGAGGAAGAAGCCTGTGGAAGTGGGAGTACAGCATATGGAAGAATCCTTATGTATGTGGAGTAGAGAGAGATTTTCTTTACCGAGTTGCAGGTTTTTTGAGAGGATCAGAGTCGCGCGGGGAAATTAAATTTTCGTATACGACAGGCAGTGTATAAGTCTATGAATATTAATGTGATGAAGAAGTAATATATATATATACCTTCTGTTGCGTGTTTCGAGATCGTTGGTGCGTGTGGGTTTATTTTGGAGGATTATGCTGGATTTTAATTTGATTCGGGCTGATCGTTATTCAAAATTCATTCGAAGAAAAATGCCGCGTGTATTTGAAACGCAAATATAATAAGTGTATATTTAGCCTGAGAATTGGAAGAAAGAACGGCTATACACATCAGGATTAAAAATTAATCTCGACTGTATCATTATAAATAGCTAGGATTCAATCGATCGCGGCGCGATGATGATGATTGGCCGCAAAATTACCCGAAAATATATACGTTCGGCCATTTGTCCCATGCAATAGCTATATGTATATATGTATAACCCCTCGTTAGCCGAGTATTCTATTCGTGACTCGGTGCTTCCGTTATAGCGCGGCGTCTTTTGTCTTACTTGACTAAATTAATTATATGGAAGCGTTTGTTTTTAAAGACTCATTTCTGTGTGCATAATAATAATAATAATAATTAGCTTCGGAGAAATTATAATCAGTCTCGGAACAATATATATATATATATATATATATATATATAATGATCGGTATATAGTTTCAAGCTATTGATTTTCTCGTTAAATTTTGATTCCCCATTTTTGTTGCGTATATATATATATATATACCTACTTACACGTACAAGTATCAGCTGCATAGGAGTATATGGAATTTATATAGACTGCGGATATAAATCCAAAACTACCGCATACGTTTTAAGGGCGAACGTTCGAAAGCTACATCAACATATTATGACCCCTATAGAAGAGGACGTGCGAAATACAACCATCTTCTATGTATACCCGAAAAAAAAAAAATAAAAAAATCACCCTCAAAGGTTCATCTACACATATCCTTCCGAGAATCGGTCGCCGCGGTGTCGCACACAAAATATATATTAAAGAATGATAATTCTAGAGCGCAAAGCAGCGTCATAGAATGTTCCGATTTTGTCGTGTCGTCGCACTGGTCCGTCCGGATGAAACAAAACCGATACATATATATATTTTCCGCTCACACTACTTATATCGTACACGTGTGTGTGTCTCTCTCTTTCTCTTTCTCTCTTTGTATATATATATATATATGTCGTAAGTGGCTGCGGTATTCGGCCGCGCTGCAGATCGATGAGGCGCCGCCGTCGTCGCGGCGCCTCGTATGAACGTCCCGGCGTCGGTTCCAAATTCTCTCTCTCCCTCCCCTTTTATCATTATATCGCTGGTCTCTCTTTCGATTTTTTTTATCGTAATAACACTACACTTTATCATAAAAGACTCGATCGCGTAATATCATTTTATAAACACCGATGGGGCTTTACGCGACAACGGCTCACCCTCTGAATTTTGATACCGCGTGAAAATCGCTTTCTCGCATTAGCTTCCGCTGCGCGCGACTGCGACTACTAATTGTTATCACTTTGTCGCCCCCCAAGGGAGTCGATGGAGTCTGGTTTATATACGGGTTTACGACCCTAAATACGCGACGTTTCACAAATCAGCCCGTTAGTGTGTGTGGAAGGATTTCTAAGCACACAAGGGAGTTAGTTTGCTCGTGCGATTATACATACGAGATGTGGAGGCTTTATATTCGTAATTCGATTTATGAATGTATACTAATCGTTTTTTGATTACGCTGAGAGAAGTATTTCTTTACTATAAAGAAACGATTTCTTAGTATAGTTGATACGCGAACTTAATACACTATTTTTTAGCTTTAATTACAATTTCCAGTATGCATAACTAACTAAAAATGTAAACAAGAGTATTGTTAACATTATTACATAGTTTGAATGCAGCCGTGAAGTTTATATTTGAGAAATGGTTATGCGTGAACCAAAGAGGTTAGAATCGGTATTTTTAATTTATTACCTTTAGGACTGCATTTAAACTATATATTAATATGAAGAATACTTTTGTTGACATTTTCAGTCAGTTGTGCATACTGAAAAATGTAATGTCGCGTATTAACTATTAATGAATGACTTCTTTATATAGTAAAGAAATACTTCTCTCAGTGTAGTTACTTTGAAAATATAACTTTCGCCGTTGTAATACAGTGATCTAACTTGTATACGGGTAAGGCTCAATTCAGTTGTGGGATATAATAAGAATTGCGGTCAAAATGTATACTTGAACGAATTTCTTCACTTTTTCAATATAGTCATATATACCACACACTACACTATATAATACCCCTATCCGAGTGCATTAGACGAGCCAAAACCCCCTTAAACTTTCACAAAGGTCATACCTATCCCCTATTTCTTAACGTCGAAAAAGACGCACATCATTTCCTTTATATACGCTAAACGACTCAATCCCAAGCGATAGCCGTCGATCAAAATTCTCCACATCAAATCGGTCAAATCTTCATCATCCTGCAGCACCCAGACAACGTCGCTCTCGAGAGCCTCGCCCAAGAAATCGCGCGGAGCGTAATTCGATCACAGCATATCCGTGACAATATACTTCTTTCGTCCTCGTGCGACCTTTGATGAACAATAGCGCCGTCTCTGTCTTGGAAGAAGAAAAAAACGGACCCGCGCGTGTAGGAAATTCCAGACGGATATGTGATATATATATACGCGTGTAGACGGTTTTTCTTTGGGAGGAACGCCGATGACGGCATAGCGACGCAAAAGGGGAGTCGCAGACGCCGCAGGGGACGAAATCGACGAACTGTTCCCGGAAAATGGTATAGACTTGTTTTTGAACTTGAAACGACGGATCTGGAGGCGAAAGGGACAAAGTTCGGTGTGGCAAGAATTCACCGGGCGTTTAACGAAGTTTGGGAGCTAGGGGGAAGTTTTTTTTTGCGTGATTGATTTTTCGCTTGAATGGGATGATTTATTAGGAGTCTTTTTTTATCTTACCGGTGTATTTTACACTTTTTTTTAAGTTTATAAATCCTTCAAAAGATCCATTTTAAAAACATTATGCGAAAGCATGAAAGCTTTATTCATTTAGCGAGCTTTCTGAAAATAATGCAAAGTTTGAAATGGATCAAATGTATAGTTTTCGTCAAGTAGATGACGATAATGTACTTTCGCTTTAAAATGCCCTACTATATATATATATATATATATATATAATTAGTTTTGGAATAAAATCAAATGAAAATTTTTTCCTTTCAACGATCCTCTTGAATCCATCAATTTCAACATTTTCCGCGATTGAATATTCAACAATAAGAATAAAGACGCCAGAAGTGATGGATCATCCGAAAATCCCTTTTCCAAAAGCCAGTCGTTCCGCAGCCCTTCGAAAAAATCCTTTCCCAAAAGGCGCAGCAACTCAACGTTTTCGGCTCAGCTAGTAAGAATAAGTCGCCGCGCTCGATACGCGCGGACATCGCGCTATAGTCCGTCCACTTGTTCTCCGCTCCTCGTCCTCGTGGTGGGGATCGAGTCGACCGTTTTGTTATCCGTCCCGAAAATTCCACACACATACACGGTACGTTATTATGCGGTAGTTTGGTCCCGCGAGTTCTGACTTCCTATTGGGATTTCATATATAGGTTGGGTTAATGATCGTTTTCAGCTGTACTTTATGCAGATTATTGACTGTCGGCATGAGAATATATATATAATGATTTTTATTCGTTCCGACGAGGGATGATGGGATTCGAAAGATTTAAGCCTCTTGTTAAAATAATGAATTTTTCAACCTCGCGCGTCTGATTAAACTCGGTCTTCATCCACTGACGTTCATTCAATGCTCAGTCCGCAGAGAAAAATTAAGGGTAAATTGAACATCCTAACTATATTAAAAATTGTTCGCTTGTCCTAAAATCGTATAACAGGACACGACACTTTGGAGAAAAAGCGCAATATCGACAAATCACTCTTCCTCTAGCCCCAAGAAAAGTTTCAACTACACACGATGTCGATCCGATAAGTCGCCGTCGCATCAGAGAGATTTTACGAGGCGAATTCAAAGTCGCTTATACACACCGCAGTGCACGTGCTGGAAGTCAATTTGGCCGTGGACGAAAGACAGTAGTGTAGGTGCTATAAGATCGACCTACTCTCCTTATCCGTCGCACACGGAGACGACGTATATTGGCATCCGCGAGCTCGAGTGTAAAAAAGGCAACTCTTATTTTTTCTCGATACTACAAAAGGGACGATTAGTCGATCATTAGCGAGAGATAACCTTGAGAGGTTGTCATTAAAACAAAAAAAAAATTGCTCAAAATTTCCAAGTGCCTTTCAGTCACACGTCCTTCCGCTGCAGTGTGTCTAGCGAGCATATCGAATATTTCAGGTCGCTGGTGACAGCCTCTATCTCTCGTCACTTTTGGAAAAGGAGAAAGCTCGTGCGCAAGCGCGACGCATCATATGATGCGATTACATGCACCCCTTTCTTCGAGCTCTTATTCTCATCCTCAGCAGATCATTATTTCCTTTCCCTTAAAAAAATTGTGTCTAACTAAACCCACTTAATTCCCTTTCAAAACACCAGTCATCATCGGCTTGTCGTATCGGACACAAATCTCTGCATACACGAGTCATCATCCCATAAACATATTCTTCCACCAGCTCAGCCCCATTACAACCGGCTCAGGCTCGCACATAAGGGTACACTCAAACCTATATATACATATATATACATCACCTATCGGACAGAGCGGTGCGCGCATACGCGAGCTCGCTCGGTTCCACAGCGAGTATACAATATATATATATATATATATATATATATATATATATATATATATATATACATACATATCGAGGGTGGAGGGGATATGCCGCTCGAGCGCGGCTGCACTGCAGTAGGGTCGCCTCAGAGAGCCGGCAGCCCGCACATCGCGAGCTGCTCCGTGAGCAGCAACAGTCTTTTAACGCGACATACACACACAGTTGTACTTCTACGAAGACTATATATCTATTATATACAGACGTGCAGTGCAGCAGTCTCTCTTTTCAAGTGCGGGTGAATTGTATCGTTGTTCCAGATTGAGAGAGAGAGAGAGAGAGAGAGAGAGAGAGAGAGAGAGTATATTAGTGTGTAAAACAAGGGCTTGCCCTCCTCGAGGAGCTACGCTGGACAGCCGGGCCGACTGAGGTGAGATATTGTGCATATATAGAGCGGCTTTAACTCTATATCTGATATATATCCTTAACGCCGCGCCATATTGCGGCAGCAGCGTACTGCACGCATCGATCTCACCCCCCTACTGCACACACACACACAAACACACGCACGCGTTCCTGTCCTGCCGAGTACTCCTATATATATAAATTAAACTACATATAAATTTTTGAATTTACCGCCGGGAACGAGGTTTAAGTAGTCACGCTCGGGATGGGTCAGACGGAAGCGAGAGAGGTTAGGGTTGCCGCTGTTGCCAAGGGGCTGCTAACCCCCTAGTGTCGGCCGATATATACCTTGAAATTCAAAATTCTCGAGTACACACACGTATGCAAAGTTAAGCGCATGACCGACATCGATCACACCCTCCACGGAATCGCATTATATATCCTCCATATATTACATATCGAGGTTGCGCAAGCAGAGCCTTCGGTAATTGTCCCCTTAACCTTTCTCTTTCTCTCTCTCTCTCAGTCTATTTCGTCAGCCGTATCTGATATATAGGTATAAAGAGTGTAATATATACACATCCATCTATACCGTGGCCTGGAGAGAGAAAGAGAGAGAGAGAGAGAGAGAGAGTGAGTCGTTCTTTCCCTCTGTCAGAGGGTTGCGCGCGCGGTCTCTGGTCCGCATGCGCGACGCGGAAAGCCGGCTCCCACATTGACCGACCGCCGTGGTGTGCGCCGACGAGCCTCGTCGTTCTTCGAGACGGTTCTTTTCTTCGCTGACACTTGCTCCCTTATATTTTTTCCATAACTCTCGATTCGAATCGTTCCTCTGTATAATAAAACACTCGGGGGGTGTATCGTACCCCCTTGTAACGAGGGGGTTGAGTACAGCTTCTTGGCATAGATATTTGCAAATCTCTGCCAAGAGAGAGAGAGAGAGAGAGAGTCGAATCGATAGCAGACCTCCTGAAGAAGAGACAGACAGCAGTATAGTAGTCCTTTGCAATTATACACGCCCACGCATTGCGTCATAAAAATACATATGTTTGATATTTATATAGTTATGACTACCATGGCTCCTGCTGGCGAGGGTGGAGGCGGCGGGAGTGGAACAACGACGACAACGACGTCGACGGAGCAGGCTCCGGCGACTAATACCACGACGACGACGACGACGACGACGACAAGTACAAGTGCACCAACACAGCATCCACCGCCATCGCCGTTGAGTGGATGCTACCTTCTGGTCGTGCTTCCCGAACCACACACCGCACAACACAAGGATCTCATCCTCAATCGACTCGCTAAAGGTTCGTTCTATTATAAATATATATATATATATATATATAGAGCCTTGTATTATACGGCTCTGACATTTTGAACAGGATCGAAACCTCTCAAGATACACACACACACGCACACACACACACACACACATATGCGATCGCGCCGATTCACGTAAGCGTATTAATTTTAGGCTGCAGCTAATTCAATTTTTCCACGCGCGCGCGCTCACGCAGTCTTCGATCGCGAAAATATGATTATTATGTTCCCGTATATGTGTACTTATACGTGACCTAAATATCGGATTAATTAAAAAGCGAAGGGATAAAGAAAACGTGTATATACATATAATTTCGGCTATAATATATATATATATATATACAGAAATCCTCTTGGAAATAGCTCTCTCGTTCGCTCGTGTATAAACCGAGTGCTCGGAATATAAGTTGGCCGATATCCGGAAAGCCGTCGCGTGACTTCCGCGCGCCACACGCGTACCTATATAAAACGGCGCCGGCTAACGCTCGCTACTCGCAAGGAACGACTTTACTTTTATCAAAGTCCTGTATAATATAGTACACACACACACACACACACACACATATACACAATTTTCTCACTGTTGCTAGGTGCTCACTGTATGTGTGTATTCGACGCCCTTTTTTCCTCTCTTCCCTTTCTTTCCTCTTCTCTATCTATATATATATGTTCTTCTTCTTCCCTGTACGTATAGTGCAGGAGGGTCGAATGCGCAGAGTTAAGGATTCATGCGGGGTTGGTAGTCGAATTTCAAGTGTCGATACATCCGAGTGGATTTTTTTTTTCATCCGAAGGCGTCTTTGCATCGAATAAAAATCTAGCGAAACAGCATAATATATATACATATCAGCTTCGCCGTGAAACATATATTATATATATATAATAAGAGCGAGGCAGTATTCACGCGCGGCGTGTATATAAGGTCAAGGTTCCCCCAAAAAACCGACAACTCCTAATAGACAGACGGACTCTCTCTCTCTCTCTCGCTATATTCAAATGAAGCTTACATGCCCAGCACAGAGTGTATATACTACAGAAAGAGCAGCTGTATATATAAATCGGAGTCGCGTGCGAAGGCCCGCAATGCGCCATTGGCGTTTTTACTTGCGCACTGCGATTGTCAGGGCGAGACGCTAACGAAAATTAGCGACTCACCAAGTGTGCTTTTGTCCGTGTAGCATAAGCTATATATATATATATATATATATATATATATATATATATAGGAAATACAGTACGGCGCGTGCTTTATTAGCGCGGCAGTTTGTCCCGGAGCTTTATATGTTTTACGGCCGTGTGTGCGTCCGGCCTGTGGAAGTAGTCGTAAATTTCCTGATCGGCCAGAGAGGCGGTTGCCCCGTGTGGCAGAGGAAATCAATTGAGTGTGTGTGTATACATATATAGAGAGAGAGTTTTATAAAAAAATCGCGCGACACGTTGATCGAATTAAAGGTTTTTTTTCTATTTACAGCTTCTAAGCATGAACGTGTTTAACTGCGGCAGTGATCGATATGAGCTGCAGTATATAATAGTATGCTATATGTACATATATATATATATATACGACGATTAAGATACACACCTGCGAAACTCGGAGGAATTTAATGCATAATTCACCGCTCGCGATTATGTAGCTCTATCGCGAGTTTATTATTATAAAATCGAACGGTGATAATAGTACAATTATTATTATCGGCGCGCGGCGGTTATCGGAAAGGCGCGCGCGCGGTGAGTTTAAAAATAAATCCTTTTCAATACACACGATTAAGCCTACGGTATCGTGATTTTTATCACTTCGTTTTTTTATTCAACGACCAATTGACCCTACGAAAAAAACAATAATAACATTAATTACCAGAAGAAAACAGGTCCCCTCGTCTACGCAAGCATCCCGAGGCTCGGTGCACGCATACGAAGTGGTTTTAAAGGGGTAGTTTTAAACGCCTCTTTATTGTATAGGTATTATATATATATACATATATAGACATTTATAGTGTCTCCCCTCCCTTTCTCTCTCTATCGTCTCTGCACACTCCGCCGATTCGTCAATACGCTTCGAGCTTCCGTGTCAAGATCATCATCATCATCATCATCAATGAAGATATGAATTTTTCTTTTATCTAGTAGTCCACTCGTATATACTGTATACACCTCTCGGTATACACGTCACGGTATAATGCAGTGGCATAAATACTGCACGTAAATATATATATATAGTTGCAGGAGATAAAAGCGCGAAGGACAAGACTGTATGGCCCGCCGCCGGCGCCGATTCTATTTCGGTCCCTCACGTGTCTAGAGGTCATCGCCTTACACACACTCCAGTAGACCAGCACCTCTTTGATAGTGGTATATAGGCCTGACCGACGAGTTTTCGGTCTACTCTATGACTCGATGACATATACACGGTTTCAGCCGAAAGAGCCGTGATTAAAGCTGGATGATGAAACGGTTGCGTTATACACATAGGGATACCAGCTGTTGTCTCACTGTATATATATATATATATATACAAGTGTGTGCAAAGGGAGGCATAAATGAGTATATAATAGCGAGTAACGAGAGAAAAAAAAGCGAAAGCTAAGCGAGTGGGAGGAAAGAGGGTGGCTCTCTCTCTCTCTCTCTCTCTGTAGCTAGATGCGGCATGCGCACGTTAGTACCTGCCTACGGCCACATCCCCGCAGTCCCCGGAACTTGGATCAATAACCCATCCAGTCCTGAGTCCCCGCGACTATGACCGATGGATCCGCTCGACTTCTATACTTTCTCGAAATCCTCCCCGCCTATGTATACGTACACCTCAAGATTCGACTGTTACACATGCTCACGAGATGTGCTCATATATAATACGGCATAATATATATAGGGCGTCTGCGCGCGAGAGAAGTCTCTGGAGCTTCTCTCTGTACTTCGCGAAGTGAGGATAGAGGTCGCGCACTTCACCGAGCGATATCGACCCAGACACACGCGCACACTGTCAATTTCATCTCGTTCGAAGCTACTGCTTCGACTTCTATTTTCTTTTTCTATATTGTGCGAGCGACGATGACGACGATGATAATTCATTTTACGCGTGGATTTTACTGGTCCGCGCTGTATTCGGAGCGTGAAAATCGAGATGGAACTGAATTATTCAAAGTAGACACAGGCCGGCTTTGGTCGGACGAGCTTGAAAAATTCAGATTAATTAACAAATCGCCCACAGCGCTGTGTCGGCTCGATCGAGCGTATGTATATATTATACGTATACAGTCGCGTGCGTCGCGTGTATATAGAAAAATATTCGATTATTCGCTCGTGTGTCGCGCGAACTATCTCTGTCGCCTGTCGTGAAAACGAGGGCCATAAATATATCGATATAACAATTGAATTAACGGCGGATCTAAAAACAGACTATATGCCGTGCCGCGAATCGCTTAAACTTAGGCCGTCGTCTTTCTATATACACTGCATATTCGATTTACACAATAGGCGCGACGAATTCCGAGACGCGTCCGCGTATTCCGCACTTTTGTTGTGCTGCTCTCTTATAACCGCAGCAAGTCTGTGTGTGTGTGTGTGTAGGAGAGAAAGCTTTGCGGCACCGCGAGCGTATAACCTCATTGGCCTACATTTCTCAAATCTGATTGTATTGCACGCATGCTCTGAATAAAAGCAAATTCTCTACTCTCACGGTGGATGTATAATAAACGAAAACTGTGTGTGTGTGTGTGTGTGTGTGTACATTTTATCGACGAGCGATTTTCGGCAAAATGCGCAGACGCGTGTATTTTTGCCAAATAAGTTTACGGAGAATTCGTTAGTACAGCTGATGGTGGCCGAAGAAAGGTGAACTTGTCGGTGATTATGTATATAGGAGATTGAAGGGTTTCGCACACGTGTGTGCTGCGAGTCTATGGGGAGGTATAATGGACTTGCGCGGCTATTTATCCGGCGACCCCCTGTCTCTCGACCCTCTTTTTCTTGTTACTCGTAATGGGGAGGTATATGATTTCCGAGAAATCCTGAACGAGTGTATAAGGTATATATTATACACACTCGTACTATATATAGGAAATACGCGAAAGGTGACGGTCGAATGCGCGGTCTCATTATTGCCGTGTATATATTATACCTATATTGTTATGCTCGCCGATGTATATATGTATACATTATGGATGCAAAGTTTTCCTTCGCGTGAGAATTTTCGTGCGTTTATGTGTGTATATATACGTATATATACATACCGTAAAAACATTCAATGTCACGAACTGCCGCGAGAAGTAGTGCGGCGTACATAAAAGCCGCCTTTATATATATATATATGCACGCACACAAACACGTTTTTTCCTTCCAAGCGATACGTCCACGGACATCCATAAAATTCCGTTATTTAACCGGGGAATTTATGTATCGGAAGGGAGGTATAAGAAAACTTTTTACGAGTATATAGCAGATTTATACGCTAATATTTGCGCATCAGTTTCTCACTGCCGCAGCTGTATCGACGTGAAAATATTCCCAAAAAATTGATCGCCAATATCGCCGTGCAATTTCTTATGCAAACTCGCTCTGACCTTTCAATTGCGCTGTATTAAAGCCGGCCATCAATTCGACAGAAGCAGCCTTTCTGTTGGCGACATACCGTTTATATATATATATATATATATATATATATATATATATATATATATATATATATATATATATATATATATATATATATATATATATATATATACATACACAGTATTATCCATATCAAATATACGCATTAGGTATACACACGCAGCCGCATGATATGCTATATAGCGTCTGAGCTTACTCACTCGAAGCATGATCGAGTACGTGAGCCAGCTTTATAAAATAACTCCTTCCGATATGCAACGTGAGGTGAAATTCAAATGCGCCCGACGTTCGAAAATAATGATAATAATAACGTACATCATACTCTCTTCGATATTATAATGCGTTATATGTTCCAGATATATAGTGTATATACATGTAAGCCTGAGTTTGAGGGAACAATTGCAAGACACGAGAGAGACGCTCTGGAATAGGGTTTATAAATAGGCGCGGAGACTCGCGAAACTCGGGTATATATAAGG
The DNA here is from genome assembly GCA_020010945.3 of Muscidifurax raptorellus. Taxonomy (NCBI): domain Eukaryota; kingdom Metazoa; phylum Arthropoda; class Insecta; order Hymenoptera; family Pteromalidae; genus Muscidifurax; species Muscidifurax raptorellus. The sequence goes on along the minus strand of CM052077.1, from coordinate 44,496,086 downwards.
GGGGCGGCAGCGAAGACGACCGGTTCTAATTTTGAACGGACCTGTGTGTGTCTTTCTTGCGGTGTTGTCAGGCCAGACGCATACTGCACTTGAACCTGACCCTAACGTCGACTATCCGTGGTTGGCTTTTTTGTTGATCTGTATATATATGAGGAAATTATATCGCATGTGTATATAGTCGTTATATATACCCTTTTTCCGGAAAGTTTTCCAAAAGGAAAGTAGCTTTTGTGCAATAGTTTTTATTAAATTCTGCATCAAGTCACACCGCGAGAATCTCATTTCTCGCTTTTCTAGATTGGCCTCGTGTAATTTCCTGGAATTAAAAATGCAAACGAAGCCGGAAAATTACGCGCGTGAGAGGGACGATTTTACGTAATGAGCGTGTCTTTAAAAAAGAAAAATCCTTCGTCGCTCGAAACCAAAAAATTCCCACAGCGAGCATGTATTTCACGGAAAAAAAAGCTCCGCGCATGCAACAACTGCATATGTATATATATATATATATATATATATAGTCTAGACTCCAACCATATATGCACAAGCGCGAGTGTAACATAATTGTGAAAAAAAAAACTTCCTTCCTTTTTTCCCCCGACTGCACTTTTCAGTCGGGCTCTTTATCGCGGAAAAAGGCCGTTTCTTAGCACTCGTCGCGCTCTTATTCATCAACTCTCGCCGGCAAGCTCTATCGAGAGCCTCGCCGCCAATTTTGAAAAGGCCGTATGCGTGTATTGCGTCGCCCACTACTTTTTTCCCGACACTTTAATTAATAATTTGTGCGAGTACGCATATATATAGTGTTGGCTCCTTTTTTCCTCATTTTTAATTCACGCCGGTATGAAAGAGGAGAGCTGTGTGTGAGAGAATAATACATTGCCTTATATATCCTATTTAATTTGTAAACGATACACCGGCAACCGTCCTTGTATACTATATTGGAGTTAGACGATATCGTTGTTCGATCGTAGGTGTTGTTGTAGTTCTCCTGTTACTAAAGTTTCGCAAGAACTGCTATATATATACTTTTTTTTAAATTCTCGAAAACACGTATTTATATATATATAAATGATATTAAATTATGAAAAACTTTATCCGAAAAAGCGTGAAAGCAATCCGTAAAAGAAATTTCTCCTAACTCCAGAAGAGAGCGTCGCAGTAAATCATTTAAGATACAGCAGGCAGACCAAGATACCAACTCGAGATTACGCCTTTGGCTTGTAACTTCGCTCATGAAAAATATATAAATAGCCGCGTGCCGACATGATCACCGCTTTGACTTTTGCACATGAAAGGGCATTTTTTTTCGAAAATCTTGAAATAGCCGATTTATCATTTTATTCTTGGAATGTCAGAAAAAAATGAGTTGACGCGGTCGACAGTGGAAAAATTTTTTCATCCGTTTATTTTTATTTAATTATATTTGAATTTGTAAATTTATTACGGAGCTGATGATATTGTATAGGTGCATGTACATACTGGTTGAAGTTGAAACAGTCTAAGACTACTTAACAACTTTTAACTACAAAGTAATATCGAGTTTGTATATTTATTACTCGCAGTGTTCGCGGTAAATCGATTCAATTAAAAAATATTTTCTTTGTGTTACGAGTTGGTTTGATAAATCTTTGGAAATTCTACATCGTTTGTCACAATTTTTTAAAGCTCAAGGAACGCGAAGGAGTAGTATAGTATATATGCAGGCGCGGCTCAGCATTTTTCTTGTCAAGAACTTTTTGACCCTATTTTCAGAGACAAAAGGCTTCTCTCTCTCTCGCGCGCTGCAGCATCTCTTTCACACTTCGGCACATATCGCTATTTAAAAGTGATAAAAAATGTGGCGTCAGTTGCCTTCGACTGCATTATTTCATGCCTTTATGCATAAAATAATTTTTTTTGTCAATTGTATAATATTATCTTCATTACTGTAACATGATTATTATTATTATTATTATTATTATTGTGCTGCATTTTAGCGTTTAACCAAATTTTCATTAATTCATCCAAGGACACCTGTCTGCACAGGATTTACGTTGATTATTGTGTTTTAACAACTGCAGTACAGAACTTTGCAATCAATTCGATTATTACATAATAATTGCTTCTCCAAAATTAAGCGTCGACTGTAAAAGCTTTCAGCTTCAGTCTAAATCGCAAAACTGTACAATGCACTCCAAAAGTCCCATTTTAGCCCATAAAAGCAGAATGCGCTCCTATATATACAAGCTCTATACATAGCCGGGACAAACCCAGAATTTTCTGCATTTATCTCCCTCACTGCCAGGCGTCGTTTCTCCTCTTTTTTTTTGTCGCGAAAAAGAAGCTCGCGAAAGTGTCGAGTACGAAAGCTACACTCCCTAGCGTAGGATCACTGCACTTCGCACTTGTGCTTGTATATATATATATACACACACACCAAAGTCATATTTCGCGAGTTAAACTTAGCCGTATTGAAATATTTTATTCCGAGCGATTCGATAATAACAAAAAAAAATAGAAAAATACTTTGATTGGATATTCCCTGTTTTTCCACGTCAACCCAAATAAAACTTCTATACAAGACATATAAGCCTCGAGTGCTGTTTATGGAAAACAGCAAGTGCACATATATACAAGTAAATAAGGCTGATATCGGAAACGCGACTCGAGAGAGAGAGAGAGAGAGAGAGAGAGAGAGAGAGAGAAAGAGTCAGCGAGCATCGAAGACGCGAAACTCAGCTGCAGCACGGCTTCGCTATATCACCTTCAGGGCTTCCGATCAATTTGACACAGCAGCGCCAGCAACGACGAGTGCCTTCAGCGATATAGCAATTTAGAGGAGCCGCGCACTGGCCGCGTCTTTGTCGCCTCCGCTGCTGCTGATGCTATTCTCTTTCTCAAAGTCAGCACCTGACCTTACATTTAGCGTCTATGCAAATATTGATTCTGCGCCTCTCTTCAAGATGGATCAAAGTATATAGAATTATGTAACGTCCTTCCATATACGTCTCGTTAATTGAGTCTTTGTCGCGCTGCGTATATATACGTATAGTCTGTAACGTCGTCCTTAAGGATATATCGCTCGTAGGAATCCGAGTTTTTATAGGTTCTCATAACATTTTATCGTCGCCTTTACGCGGCTCTACTCGCGTATATCTGTGCCTCGTCTCAGTCGAGTGCAGATCCTCCTGAATACCCAGATTTACATCGAGCGATACTCGTCCTACCAATTTTCCGAATATTTCAATACATTCCCGAGAAAAAGCTCGCCTCGAGTGCACAGCGTATAATATCTCTTGAAAGGCAACGATAAAGCTTCGAAGGTCAATCACAAGAGCGGAGGCTCTCACCGCAAGCCTTACAAATGCGCTTACACACTGCTGCATATATATACACGGCAGAATTTTTTTTCTCTCGTCTTATTTTTGGCTCGTAATCAGGTTTTGTGTGAAAGAAAGAAAAAAAAAACTTCCTCGGGGATGACGATGGTGTTGAGTCGATGTCGGTCGGCGCGACGAGGAGCTGCGTGTATAACGTGCGGATCGATTCCTGGCTGGTATAAAGGACCACGTGACGGGGGTGCGGTGTTGGTGACGTCACCATTCGTGCTGGCTTTTTGCTTCCTTTCTGTTCCCCGAAGGAACGAGGCTGCGGGAAGAAAAAGAAATTTTTTTCGAAGTGTACTTTTTGACGAGCGAACACTCGTCACTTTTTTTAATAAGGGAGTTTTCTTTTTCAATGCATTCATTGCGCGTTTTGAATTCCCCGGAGAAGACGGGGATTTTTGCTTGTTTTGCAGTACGTGATTTTATCACGGATGGAGGAAGCACTTTCTTCAAATGAAACTTTGAAAAATTGCGCGCGGGATTGCTCGGAATGAGGATAAAGTAATTGAAATGGAAACATGCTTCAGAGATATACGATGCGGTTGCATACTTTCCTTTAATTAACATTAATTTAACATTGGAAAAACTCTGCGAGGCTTATTAGGCAGACTTGCGGGAAGAGAAGAAAATACGCCGGTGCTCCAAACTTTGCACTTTAGACCTTGACCTTATAATGTATATTATCCGTATCTGACCGTTACTTTATGAAGCCTATCAAGCGCTAGACTAACTTACTCGATGTAGTCTTCAATTATGGCTTTTAACGAAACGTTTTGTCATAATATCCTTTACGCTAGTCATTAAACCAAAGCTAATTTTAACTGTCTTTCCGAAATAATTTTTGATTCTGCTTAAATCTTTAAACGATATATACATAAAACCCTGATGTTATGTACCAATTTTAGAAGTTAATTTAAACCTCTTATCACGAAATGTGACCACTTCGCCGAGCAGCTATACTATAGTTCTCATATCAGCACACTGCACATCAACACTTTATTTCAAGCCTCGCAGTATTACCTGTATTTATACCTTAACACCAAGTTTGATGGAAATCCTGGCTTTGCACAGAGAGTATGTTCCGTAGAACTTGACCTAAATTCTATTCAAAACGTCAGAGTAAACATTACGTAACGGCAGAGAGTACACATATAGCGTTCTCTCTTGGACTATTTCGAAAAGCTCTTGCTACGCCACAGACATTTCAATTGGAAAGTCAAAAAAAAATCGATTAAAAATGTTGAAAATATCATTTCAGGTTTTCTCTCATGGGATAAAGATAGTTGTCATGTGGATCTCGAGAAGGAATTGCAGGCACTCGTAGCACAGTCCCCCGAAGGCGAAGAGGCTAGAAACGGTAATGTAATGAATTTATTAACTGTTTAGTTTATACATTGAGTATATAGTATGTACTTGATGCGTTGCACACTTAACGAAGTAATTCACTCGTCAAGCTTACAAATTCTTATGACTATAACAAATAATCGCAGGCGAACGTTTGATTCAATATGCGACGGAGAATCTCGTAACGGAAGTCCTTATTTACCCACAAAGCAATACCCTGCTGCAATGTATCCGAAATCTCCTTGCAAGTTTCACGAAGCACAGGCACATCATTCACGCTGGATACACATTCGGTGGAAATGGTTCCTGGATACTGCAGGTGTGTAAAAATATTATAAGTGCCTCGTCGATCAAGTTAACGGACTTCGTCGAGGATTTTAAACCGTATTTCTTCTTCGACAGGATGGAACCTTCAGCCTGGCTGACTTTTTGGATGCGTTTAGCGAACACGAGGTGCAGCGTGTGCTTCGAGCTTACGAGAATAGCGTTACTGTAGATATTCATTGCGCAGGTGTCGGTGACTGGACGACGTCGCGTCTTTCCAAAGAAGCCTGTACGAGGTAAAAAGCCCGATGTGACGCAAGATTGCGAAACTTCCATCTGTGAGAATTATGCGTATCATTACAATTGTTCGTTTGTATTCAGGGCTTGCCGCGTAAGAGTTAATCCGGATGACGTTCTTACTGCCGGTGTACCAGCGATCACGAGCTTTACGAGTTACATTGGACAGTACCTGATAGCCCAAACTCTGGATCAGCTGATGGAACCGTCCGATGTTGTCGGCAACATACGCTTCAGTCATCCTACGCTGTACGTCTTCCCTGGTGGTCAAGGTGATGCCGCATTATTCGGCATCAACGGTTTTAATATGCTCGTCGATGGTGGCTTTGCGCGTAAGGCCTGCTTTTGGGACTTCACGCGACATCTCGATCGTCTCGATGCTGTACTTGTTACGCGAATTAACAATAGCAACGTTGGTGGTATGTCAAGCGTACTGAAGAAGAAGAAGGAGATGCACGTCTACCCGCAAATAGGACATTTCTTTTGCAACCTTGTTGTGAGTATAGCGCGCTTTTTGTACAATTAAAATCAATATCTTTGTTCTTTTTTTGTTGTTGTACTGATTGACAACTCTGAGAGACAGCGGTCTAGTAATCGTAATTTTTACATGCAGGAAAGAAGACACTCGAACTCTCCGGATGGTGATAAGGATATAGATCCCCTCATACTGAACCTCATTGATATCGGACAGGAAATGATGGTGAATTTGCGTCACATAAATCTTCGTCCACATCCATGTTACAGGGATCCAGAACCAATTAATCTGTATCACAAAGTTGGCCATGGTACCCTGGATATGTACGTCCTAAGCCCAAGTAAAGATAGTCGCGAAGTTAGGGAGTTTCTAGCCAAGTGGAATGCCTCCGACTCGAAACTTTTTGCTGGATCACACAGAAAAGACTCAAACGGCATGGTGTTTCCAGCGCAGAATCTGGTGTCGATATGCGCACTGCTGGTCTGGCAGCCGGCTAATCCCGAAGACACCATCACCAGAATTCTTTTCCCCGGTAGCACACCGCAGCACAAAATTTTCGAGGGTTTCGAGCGTCTAAAACACTTGGAATTTTTGAAACATCCGACTTGCACCGCAAAGAGCCTTTCGCCTTCGACGTCACTTATGGCGCTCAAAGACAAGGCGGCGATACTGAAACCAAAGCTGAGTTCCATTGAGCGCGAAACCAAACGACTTGCCGAGGCACGAAGGGAAAAGCGAGACACTTCAGAAATTAAGGCTGTAAAAAAGGATGCCGTTGACGATGCTTCGACCAGAATTTCAACTGCAAAGCCGTCGGTACCTCCTCAAATTAAGACAGAAACGAAAGCGAGAAAAGTCGTGGAGAATAAGAAGATAGAGTCCGAAGCTAAGGAAAGCAAGAAGATCGAGAAGGAGTTGAAAGAGACGAAGAAGGAAGTAAAGAAGATAGAGAAGTCTGAGCAACCGGAATCAGACGCGAAAAAGACTGACGCTATTATTAAAGTGGAAACTGAAAAGACTGCACCTCCTGCAAAGGAACCTAAAACGCAAAAAATTGATGTTAAAAAGAGAGAAACTAAGGAAATTACCAAAACAACCGTCAAACCTAGTAAACCCGAAAGTATGACAAAGCCTTCAATGAAACCCGTAGAAAAGAAACCCAAGCCATCCGGAGAGAAGAAAGATATCATGAAGCCATCTCCAACAACACCAAAGAAGTCCATGAATGGCGCTGCAACTAAAACAGAAATGTCCAAAACTGTAGCGAAATCTGCAGTAAAAGCGTCTTCGAAAATCTCAACCGCAGCCCCAGCCAAGAGCGCCAAAGATGCCAACAATCGTATGGTTGTCGAGCAGAAAAATATAGAATCAGCAGCTGCAAGCGCGGCGACGAAAGCACCTCCCAAGCCCAAAGCCATCGAGCGAAAGCCCATAAGTCGACGCACGAAACCCGTGAGTCCGAGTAAGGCTCGCCTACCCATAAGTCCTGCTAAATCTACGAGGAGTACACCAACAGCGTCCGTGAAATCTGAAAAGGACGCTGTCATTCGTAAGGTCAAGGGAGGAACGACTGATTCATCCGCGGTGTCTACTCCCTCCGGAATCGAGCCGGAATCCGCAATAAAGTTAATCGATAAAAATTTAACGGAGAAATCCGAAGACATATCGCTTGATTCCATTGAAAGCAAAGTTTTGGCCGATCTGAAGGAAGAGCGCGAAGTCGTCGAGGAAATAGAAGCCGTTTTACAGAAAGCAGAAAGAATTGAAGAGGCGCGTAAAGAAGAGAGATTCGAAGGTGACGATGAAATAACTGCGGAAGCAACCGATAAGAAGGAAGAAGATATGACCGAGGAAGACGTAACGGCAGAGATGGACGATGCACCGAAAAAGCTGTCCAGAAAAGAAAGTCAAGAGTTGACGGAAGAAGATGAATATTTGATCGTCGAAAAAGAAGAAATCTACACAGAGGATTCTGTACAAAGTGGTGATGCTGAACAGAAGCACCATCTGGATGAGGCTGAATCCGAAAAGAGTAGACTAAAGATTGGCAAAGAGCCCGAAGAGGAAGAAGAAGAGGCAGAAGAGGACCAAGAGGATGAAAAAGAAGATGCTGAAGAGAAAAAGGATGAAGTGCCAGAGAAAAGTCTGGTGGCTACAGCGGCTGAAGGCGACACAAAAAAATCGATGGATTTGTCTCCTGAACACAAGGAACTCCTGAAAGAAGAAATGAAGCAGATAATTGCTTCCGCGACGGAAGCTGTGCAAAAAACCGAAGAGAAGGACGATTCTGGCAAAAAAGATAGCGAAGACATAACAAAGGATCCGTCTAGCTTGAGTGCCGATAAGCTAGATTCTTCCGCTAAGCCGGATATCGATCAAAAGGAGGCTGTGCCTGAAAAGTTGGAGGAGTCTCAAGAAAGAATTTCAACCCTAGAATCCGGTGCCACTACTACTGCGCCGACGTTGCCGGAAGATGAGCGAATTCCGCTAGATGAAATTAAGGAAGATGTAGACGAAAAACACGTATTGGAAGAAGTGAAAGAGAAAGAAATCCCCGTCAAAGAAAAAGAAGTTATTCCAGAAGCGTTACCTGCTGTTTCCAAACCAGAAGTTAAGGTGTTAGACGTAAAGCCTCCTGTGCATCATGGCATCGCAAGAGACGTCGTGAAAACTCCGGATGAAGTAGCCGATTTACCAGTTCACGAAGAAGTTGATCCAAAATTGTACAGAATGGAGGAACTTGAAAAATACAAAGAAGCAAAAGCACCAGCTCCAGTGCAAGAATCGAAAGAACCCGCTCCCACGGTAGTACCGGCGAAAGAACAAAAAGATAAGGGAATGTTCAGCTTTTTCGGAAAAGTAGCTGATAAGTTTGAAAAAGGTATCGACAAGTTGACGAAGAAAGCGAGACGCGACTCTGCTGACAAAGATGCTGAAGACAAATCTTCCAAATCTAGTTCACCAAAGGAATCCAAGCCACAGGAGAAAGTTATTTTTGAAGATGTAGATATTGATAAAGTTTTCCCAAAAGTTGGAAAGCACGAAGAGAAAGTAGAATCTTTCGAACAAGTGCAACCGCAGGTAACCGACATAAAAGTCGCAGCTATCAAAGAAACCGCAGCATTTTTGCAAGAAGAAATAAAGGACTCCATCATGGCTATTACCGAGCCCCCAAGCGATGTAATCGATAAAACGAAGAATGAGATAGTCGAGGATATTAAAGAAGTTGAAGCATTAGTGGAGGAAGCATCTATGAAATTCAAGAACGTGAAAGATAGTTTGCAGGATTCATTGGAATCTCTGGAAGATAAAGTTGATGAAGCTAAAAAGTCAGCAGCAGCATCTGCAGATATGGTAACAGATACGCTAATCGAAGCAGCTGAGAAACTAGTTGATATAAAATCAGATTTTAGCGATTTAATCGAATCCAAGGAACCAGAAAAAGTCAAATTTATTATTCCGTCAAGCGATGATACCGAAAAGGATGAAGATGATTCAGATGGTATAGTGAGAGACTTTAAAGAAGCTGTACGGGATGTTGCTGAAGTACTTATGGGTACAACTGGAATCGAAATAGAAAAAGAAGAAAAACCAAAAGATGTCGAGCAAATTGTGAAGAAGGTTGCAGAAGTTCTCAAAGAGGATGATTTTCTAGTGGAAAAGACTCTTTTTACCGACAAAGGCAAAGAAAAAGATGAAAGTCTCAAATCTCCTGCTGAAGGAGCAATGATACCTAAGAAAGTTGGCGTAACGGAAGAGTTCGCAACTCATGAGGAAGTTGAAGAAATACCCGAAGTAGGAGTAACCAAAAGATTATCCACGGATTATCAAAAAGCCGATGGATTTGAAGTACATGAAGAACCTTGTACTAAGGTACATAAAGATAAAGACGTATCATTGATTTCTCCAGCTAGAGACGCAGCTACTGATAAAGAAGATGCAATGAGAATTTGCGAGGATTTGCTTAAAGATGATGTTCTTGTTAAGCCCATTGCTGAAGTAGAGACGGAATCTAGATCTGATGTGATGGATTTGGGTTTGGAAGAAGTTTGTGTAAAGAAAATCGCTAAGCGAGAAGTTTACGACGAACAAAGCACAGACGAAAAAATAATTGTAGAATCAGAAATTTGTTTCGAACAAAAGTTATCGCCTTGTAAGGCTGAACTCGTAACCGTGACACCGGGTTCTACACCAACTTCACCAAAATTACCAACAGAATTGGAGCTGCCCGAGCTTCCAATTGAATATAAAAATATATTTGATAAAGAGACAAGTTTGGAGAACTTGATTGAAGAATTTATTGTGGTCAAGAAGCATAAAGTTACGATACAAATAATAGAGTATATTATAATCGTAAAGCGCGTGCCTAAAGAAAAAGTAATTAATATTATTCAAAAGACTATTATAAAACACAAGATTCCACGTGGTAGCGTGGCAGATTCTGTTCAAGTTTTACGATCATACGATATTCCTTCGGAAAAGATACTGGAAATTGAGAATTACATAACAAATGAATATTTAAATAAGAATAAAAAAATAACGTTTAGTGTGATTGAAGAGATATCTATGAAAGAAACCATTCCCAAACGTGTTGTGATAGAGATCGTTGAAGAGATAATAGATAAACAAATTTCTAGAGAATCTGTTTTTGATATTCCAGAAGAGACATATTTTACGATACTCAGGGAAATAGATGATACGACACAAGTATCTACAGGATTTGACGAGAAAGATGACGATAAAATAGTAGAAGGTTTTATTACTATTTCATCTAAGGATACTGCAGAGGAATTTATACAAGAAGAAAGAAAAACATCACAGGGTGAAGCAATGGTCGTGGATGATTCCGTGGCCGTAGAAGAGGAACACAAGGTTCGCGATATTCCTTCGGCACCCACTCTAGAGAAATTTGATGCGCCAAAGACTAAAGATGTAGAAGAAGTAACTGAGCAGGTTAGTGATGCGACTGAAGCCGATGAAAAATTTGTAAAGGATACTCCAGAGAAAAGTATGAAAGATGTTAGCGAAAGCGATTCCAAAGATATAAGCATTGCAAAAGTTGAACACACACAGGATCAAGAAATTTCTGAAATATCAGAAGTGGATACAAACGAAAAATATCTCGATGAGGCAAAAGAAAAAACGACAGAAAAGAAAGATTCTGGAGCGTCTATAGAAACGTTGAACAAAACTCATATCAATACCCTTGAAAAATCTCATGCAGATGCTACTGGGCGATCTGGTGGTTTCATTGATGTGACGAAAATTGAGCAAACTAAGGACGACGATCAATTGCAGGATGCAGACAAAGAAAGTCATGACGGAATAGTTAAAAGAATGGTAGTTACAGCAAGCAGCGAAGATGGTGGACATGAAACCGAAATATGCCCTAGTGGTACGATTACGTTCACTAAATCTCCAACTCCAGAAGATTCTTTGAAAGAAGTTGATACGAAATCGACTCCTGAGAAAGATTCACTGATGCTTGATAAAGATTCTTTACGATCAGCTGGCAGTACTCCAGAAAAAGATAGTATAGTGTCCGATAAATCGGATCAAAAAGATGATAAAATTACACCGGAAGATAGCTTAGAGAAATCAGAGACAATAGCTGATATTTTACAAAGTAAGGTCATTAAAACAGATGAAACAACACTGAAAGAATTAGAAACAGGGTTAGATGCACAAAAATCAGTGGGAGTAACAGATCAATTGTCATCCATAATCTCATCTACCGAAATGGCTAAAACGCCTGATTCACTTCATTCTGGAGATGCTTCGCCAGCAGAAAGTGTGTTCTCAAAATCGCCTACTGAAAAGGCGTTCACTCAAGCAACGGAACTGTTTTCTCATGAAAACCTAATTACAGAAAAAATAATAGATGATTTGTCAGCAATCGCAGATAAATCGAAATCTCCCAGTGTGGAGAAAGAAGCAGCAATTGAAGTATCACATTCGAAAGTTGATGCTAAGTCTAAATCACCGAGTCTTGAGAAAGAACTTGAGAAGAAAGATATATCAGAAGCAAGTACAGAAGTTAAACTCGCTGATATATCTAAATCACCGATTGCAGAGAAAGAAGTAACTCAAAAGGAAATGTTACACGATGCTTTGAAAGATGCTATAACTGACGATAGAAGCAAACCACCGAGTAGCGAAAAGGAAGTAGACAAAAAAGATATGACACCTGAAGTACTTCCAGAAGCTATGGCCTGCGATCGATCTAAATCGCCCAGCACTGAAAAAGAAATCTCTGAAAAAGAGATGTCACCAAACTTAAAAGAAGATGCTAAAACTGATAGATCTAAATCTCCCAGCGTCGAAAAGGAGGCACCTAAAAAGGAGGCTGTACAAGAACTAGGGGATGTCAGTATCGATGAGAAATCTAAATCGCCTAGCGTTGAAAAAGAAACCGCTGGGAAAGAGATGTCTTCAGAAAGGGTCGATGATGGATCTAAATCCCCTACTCTCGAAAAAGAAGTTCTTGAGAAGGAGATTTCTCAAAATCTAGAGGATATTAAAATACCAGAAAAATCTCAATCACCAGGTGTTGAGAAAGAATCGGTCAAAAAAGAGATCTCACCAGAGACAGCTGCTGATGACAAGGCAATTGACCGATCTAAGTCGCCAAGTCTAGAAAAAGAAGTCGCCAAGAGCCAAGTAGCAACAGACGTTAAAATTGATGACAAATCAAAATCACCTGATGTTGAAAAAGATACTATTCAAGAAAAAACACCGGAAACTGTCGATCGATCTAAGTCCCCTAGTCTTGAAAAAGAAATCGAAGTTAAAATGGAATCTGAAGGGGTAGATGATACTAAGATCCATGATAAATCAAAATCACCCAGCGTTGAAAAAGAAGTCGTACATAAAGAAATTTCAACAGAACTAAAAGCAGACGTTAAGGATGTCGATAGGTCGAGGTCACCTAGCTTTGAAAAAGACATGAAGACTGGTGATCGATCCAAGTCTTCTGGTATAGAAAAAGAGTTAGCTCAGAAATCGGCTTCGCCTGCACTTGATGCTAAAACTGTAGACCGATCAAAATCACCTAGTGTTGAAAAAGAAAGTTCCCCTGCACTAGATGCAAAATGTGATAAATCTAAATCGCCTAGTGTTGAAAAAGAAACAGATATCAATGAAATCTCGCCGAAAATAGCCTCAGATTCTAAGACAGATGACAGATCCAAATTACCAAGTGTTGAAAAGGAAACTGACGTTAACGAAACTATGGTGGAGATAGCGGTCAGTAAGAAGGTCCAGGCGGATGCAACACAGTTGCCTAGCACTGAAAAAGACATTGAAAAAGATAAATCGCCGGAAATTGTTACGTATGATGAGGTGATTGAGAAGTCAAAATCGCCAAGTCCTGAAAAGGAAGCAGTAACCAAAGAGATTTCACCAAGCGTGGAAAAAGACGCCGATAAAAAAAAACTATCATCAGAAACAACAAGTAAGGAAGATATTAAGGATGGATCTAAATTGCCTATTATTGAGAAGCAAGAAGCACAGGGAGAAACATTACAAGAGGTGTCAACAGATATTAAGGTTGATGGTAGATCAAAATCGCCAAGCGTTGAAAAAGACTCTGCTGAAAAAGAGGAAACGAAGAAAGAAGTAATATCAGAGATAGCGCCAGACGATACAACTATTGATAGATCGAAATCTCCAAGCGTCGAAAAAGATACTCCTGTAAAAGAGGTGTCTCCAGAGCTGGTGAAAGATATTAAGACTGACGATAGGTCTAAATCTCCTAGTATCGAGAAAGATGCTACCACAAAAGAGATGGCACCAGAACTGACAACAGTCAATAAGGTTCAGGACAAATCAAAATCACCAAGTCCGGAAAAAGAAGATGCTAAGAAAGAGACATCACCTGAATTATCTATAGTTAATAAGAGTGATGGTAAATCAAAATCTCCTAGCGTTGAAAAAGACGCAACTGTAAAGGAAGCATCATCAGAGCCAACAGTAGATCGTGAAGCTATAGATCGATCAAAATCACCAAGCGTTGAAAAAGAAGCTTGTAAGAAGGATGCGTTACCAGTTTTAAGTTCTGATATAAAGGTTGAAGATAAGCCGGAATCACCAAGCGTTGAACCAGAATCTGACAAGAACGAGATATCTTTTGAGTTCACTCCGAAAGCTGGTGACCAATCTAAATTTCCGAGCGTAGAAAAAGATCACATCAAGAAAGAAATGTTAGCAGAAGTAGCCATAGAAGTTAAACCTGGCGATAAAGTAAAATCACCAAGTTCTGAAAAAGATGTTTCTCAAAAAGAGACATCGTCAGTGAATTCTATAGAAGATCGATCAAAGCAACCTAGTATTGAAAAAGACGATGTCAAAAAAGAAATGTCTTCAGAGTTAGAAGCAGGCATCAAAGCTGAAGACAAATTTAAATCACCAAGTTCTGAAAAAGTAACCGATAAGCAGGAAATGTTTTCGGAGTTGACTGCAGACTTGAAAACTGATGACCGATTTAAGTCACCTAGCGTTGAAAAAGACGCTGATAAAAAAGATGAACTATCAAAAGTAACTGCAGATATCAAAGTTGATGATAGATCTAAATCACCTAGCGTTGAAAAAGATGCGAAGTCTGAAGATAGATCAAAGTCACCTAGTGTAGAAAAAGATGCGGATAAGAACGCTATTCCATCAGAGTTAACCTCAGATGTCAAGGCTGATGATAGATCAAAATCACCGAGCGTTGAAAAAGATGGCGAAAAGAAAGAAAAATCACCAGAGTTGATCGGGGATGTAAAGACTGAAGATAGATCGAAGTCACCGAGTGTTGACAAAGAGGTGGATAAAATAGATGTTCAATCGGAGATAAGTGGAGATGCTAATGCTAAAGATAAATCCAAGTCACCAAGTGTTGAAAAAGACGCTGATCAGAAAGATGCGCTGTCGGATATAACTGCAGATACAAAGGTTGATGATAGATCGAAGTCACCAAGCGTTGAAAAAGATGGTGCAAAGAAAGAAATGTCACCGGAGTTAATCGTAGATACGAAGTCTGAAGATAGATCAAAGTCACCTAGTGTAGAAAAAGAAGCGGATAAGAACGCTGTTCCATCAGGGAAAAGCTCAGATGCCAAGGCTGATGATAGATCAAAATCACCGAGCGTTGAAAAAGATGGTGCAAAGAAAGAAAAATCACCAGAGTTGATCGGGGATGTGAAGACTGAAGATAGATCGAAGTCACCGAGTGTTGACAAAGAGGTGGATAAAATAGATGTTCAATCGGAGACAAGTGGAGATGCTAATGCTAAAGATAAATCCAAGTCACCAAGTGTTGAAAAAGACGCTGATCAGAAAGATGCGCTGTCGGATATAACTGCAGATACAAAGGTTGATGATAGATCGAAGTCACCAAGCGTTGAAAAAGATGGTGCAAAGAAAGAAATGTCACCGGAGTTAATCGTAGATACGAAGTCTGAAGATAGATCGAAGTCACCGAATGTTGACACAGAGGTGGATAAAATAGATGTTTCATCGGAGACAAGTGGAGATGCTAAGGCTAAAGATAAATCCATGTCACCAAGTGTTGAAAAAGACGCGGATCATAAAGATGGGCTGCATAGCACAGAGAAAGAAATGTCACCAGAGTTAGCTGTAGTGACTAAGGCTGACGATAGATCAAAGTCACCTAGCGTTGAAAAAGATGCTGAAAACAAAGATGCACTATCGGAGTTAATTACAGATATGAAAGCTGATGATAGATCTAAATCGCCAAGCGTTGAAAAAGAAACGGGCAAAAAGGAATTGTCACCAGAGTTAGTAACCGATATTAAGTTTGACGATAAGTATAAATCCCCAAGTGTTGAGAAAGACGATGATAAAAAGGAAATGTCCTCTGAGTTGTCCGCGGATATCAAAGCTCGAGATCAATCTAAATCACCTAGCCCTGAAAAACAGGATATTAAAATAGAGACGTCATCAAATTTAAAAGGTGATATGAAGGTCGATCGCTCCAAATCACCAAGTGTCGAGAAAGATACTGACCAAACAACTGGATTTGATGGTCGCACAGCTATTGGTAAATCCAAGTCGCCAAGTATAGAGAAGGACGTAAAAGAATCTCCAGAAGTTGGAGTGTCGGATAAATCTTTATCCGACACTCCCGCTGTTAAATCGAAATCTCCAAGTGTTGAAAAGGACTCTAAGGAAAAAGAATCACCTGAAAAATCATCCGATGTCTTACCGACTGATGATAAATCCAAATCTCCTAGCGTTGAAAAGGATACTGCTGAAACGGAAGTATCGACTGCAGTGGTTGCGGACACAAAACTGGACGACCGGTCCAAGTCTCCTAGTCTTGAAAAAGAAAAAATTGAATCTAGGTCTAGTTTAGTTGGAGACAAAATTGATGAGTTCCTTGATAGAAAAACATCGTTAACTCTTGAAAATGCTAAATCTGCAGAAAAGGAAGAACCTGCCGTACAACGAGCTTCATTATCGGAAGATAAATCTCAAAAATCGCGATCACCCAGTGTATCTGGAGATTTGAAATCTGAAGCACACGATTTCGATAAATCAAAGTCCGTAAGTCCAGTTAGCGAAAAAACTCGAGCTGATATTTCTTTACTTGATACTGCCGATGATCGGAAATCGTCGATTGCAAGCTTAGAAAGCCATGCCGAAGAAAAAGGCAAAGATCGATCTCGATCACACAGCCTATTCGAAACTGGGGATAAAACTCCATTAGTGCGATCAAGAGCAGCAAGTTTGTATGAAGATAAAATTGTTGAAAAATTAAGTACTCTCGAACACGCCAAAGATCCACTAGGACATGCACATGACATATTCGAAGAAACAGATGAACTGCGGTTGTCTCAAGAAGCTATTAACAAATTGCACGCGGCTGAATCGAAAGAAGAGTCGGCGCATAAGCAAGATGTAACACCAGAAACACGCAAGGCAATTGAAGAGTATATATTCATCGAATACATTAATAAGAAAAAAATGATAACTCTATCAACTATTCATGAAATATCTAACTTTTACAAAATTGACCAGTACATCGTTGTGAGAATAATTAATGAAATTATTTCTAACCAGAAGATTACACGAGAAACTGTTATAGATTTTGATGACAAAGAGTACGAAGAAACGAATCAAAAGTTATTAGATGACGAGGAAAAACTTACAAATTATATAAACGACGAATTTATTGCTAAAAAGAAGAAGATCAATTCGATAACAGTCGACACGATAGCAAGTGCAAAATCTGTTTCTCGACACTTGGTTATTCTCGTCATTGAAAATATAATATCTTCAAGAAGTCTTAGGCGCGAATCGATTGTTGACGGTGACTTTTCGGAAACTCACGATTTCAGTCAGAAAGAACATTCTCATGCTAGTGGAAATATAGTTCCTGACAAAGATGGCCGCTCTAGGAAAGAGTCACTTTCTGAGAGTTTGAAACCGACTGTTGAAACCAAAAGTATGAGCCCGAGTCCAGAACCTTCTTTGACTTATAAATTAGGCCGACCTGATCCACACATTGACGAAGAAATTACGATT
This sequence comes from Muscidifurax raptorellus, assembly GCA_020010945.3. NCBI lineage: Eukaryota > Metazoa > Arthropoda > Insecta > Hymenoptera > Pteromalidae > Muscidifurax > Muscidifurax raptorellus. The sequence goes on along the minus strand of CM052077.1, from coordinate 44,478,812 downwards.
TCTGAAAATAAACGTATAGAAGTAGAGACGCTATTGATCGACGAATACATAACTCGAGGCATAAAAATAACAGAAACTATTTTGGAACAAATCGTTATGAAGACGTCATTACCCAAGTACATAATTATTGAAATAATTGAGGAGATTTTAATCAAGAAGCATCTTTCGAAAGATGCCATCGCGGACAAGTCGATATTCCACGACGACGACGATGACTCGCAACACAAATTAGAATACGAGGGAATGGCAACACCAGAAATCGGCGAACGCAAATCATCGGGATATTCAACACCAGACACGCGAAACTACGAGGCCGGATTAGAAAAGGGTGGACAGTACGCTGAATACGAAAGTCCATTCCACAAGGCGTTTATGGGTGGTATGACGGAGATCCGTACTACTCACATAACAACACTTTCTGGCAAATCTACACCTGATTTTGGACAACGCACTGAGACCCCTGAATCTATTTCTGAAACCACAGATAACGCAAAAATGACAATCACGAGTGTGCCTGGTCAATTCGAAAGCACAATTGAGGATGGCAGTCATCAGACATCAAGCGCAAGTCAATCGAAGACGGAAGAAACTGTACAGAAATCGGTAAAAACTACAGAAGAAACTCATAGTCAATTGCCAACTGGTGAAACCGTGGTGGTTTTAAAGACGACGCAGATAACTACTTATCCCGAGGAGACCACAGAGATCACAAAAGAATTCATCACACGTGAAAGTGTATCGGACGATGATCCCTCAAAAAAGCAAATAATCGAACAGGATGAATCAGAGACGATAACCAAGTTAATTGAACATGAAGTCGTTCACATGGCAGGAGAACCCGTGATAACAAAACGGACCTCGATCTCTGGCGGTGATTACAATCAAGAATTCATAACCAGGGAGACAACCAAGACAATCACTAGTGAAAAAGAATTAGATCCAGTATCCTTAATTGATACGTTTGGAACGGCGAGCATACGAAAGAGTGTCGATCACACTGAAACCAGTTCAGTATCTGACAGTAAAGTAACAGACAAGTCATCGACGGTTTCACCGAGTGCCATCAATATCGAAGAGAAGCTTATCTCATTGGACTCTCATCCTAGCGATACATCGAAAACATCGATTTCTAGCATGTCCGGCCATGACAGTAAAGCTGACTCAAGCGGTGTGCACGAAGAAAAGCACATGACTTTCAGTAAGGACTTGATGGATCACACGATTCCTGAACAGCTGGAACAATCGGCCTTCCCTCTGATCAGAGATTTGATAACAGATGATAAGAGTTACTCCGGAAAATCGTCGCCAGATGTCTCGTTACCCAAGGACATTGTCTACGGTGGTTCCACAGGAAAGTCAACTCCTGATATATCCATGTCTCCGTTGATGCGCGACGGAAACATGATGATGCAGTCCCACCTTCAGTCAGGTCGATCTACCCCAGATAAGAGATCTGACAGAGGTTCTCGAACGGCTACTCCTGAAGGTTTCAGATCGGGTGATGTCATCCGCACGATAATCACAACCACGCGAACGATGAGTGACGACGGTGAAATCATCACGACAACACAGGAGGTGACCGAGGCAACGAACGACAAGGGCGAAACCATAGTCATAACAGAAAAGACTGATGTAAAAGTTGACGAAAGATTGCCGGAGACGAAGCCGATCGATATTCAGCGAGCACCCAGTGCAAGTTCGGACAAAGAATTTGATCCGACAAGTCCACGAAGCGATTTGAGCAGCGGACACAGTCGAGCGGCGACGCACATGTGGGGCAGCAGCGACGAACGTCATACTTATTCGGACGAGGAGCAGTCCAGTCCACCATTTTCATCTTCACCCTATCACCAAGACTCGTCTGTCAAAGAAGGAACGTTCAAAACGCCTGATGATTTTGCGAGCGCAGCGATGAGTAGTAGTTTCTACGGCGAACTGCCCGAGGAATCGATCCACTTCCACACTAGTACCCTAAGTAAAACTGTAGAACAAGTCCTTCCAGAGGGCGAACAGGGTGAGTTCTCGTTCAAGAAGTTCACTGTCGAGAAGGAATTCGCCGGTGGCCATTCGGACAAAGGCTTGAAGAAGTACGTAGACGAGGCCGATCTCGACTTTGAGAAAGCTCTCATGGCAGAGAAGAGCGAACACGACCGAGGTCAGGAAAGCTCCGTTTTAGGAGCAGGTGACTTCAGTCGGGAGCTCGAGAAGTCCTCTGATCAGAGCAAAACTGATTCAGCTGATGACAAGAAGGATCCTCTAGCCGGCTGGGGAAGTCCACTTGGTCTCCCGTCGCCAAAGGCGCCGAGGAAATTCAATCTACGAAGTCCCATTCAGCCCTGCAGCTCTGCTGACTTGAGTCCTGACAGCCTTAACTTTGATGTCATCAACGACTGGGGCGAACCGATGAGATTACCCTCGCCTGCACCGACGGCTAACGAGGTCTCGAACAAGGGATCACCAGGTACACCAAAAAAGGAGAAGAAGCAAGCGAAGAAGGTCTTGTCTGAGAATATCAAGAACAAGAAGCGCTCCGAGAGTCCTAGTAAAAATGAAAAGAGAATGAAGGACTCGAAAAACAAAGTACAACCGGTTTACGTGGATCTGACCTACGTATCGCACCATGGAAATTCGTTCTACACGGCCTTGGAATTCTTCAAAAAGGTTCGGGCGCGATACTACGTTTTCAGCGGTACCGAACCGAGCCGCGAGGTCTACGATGCACTTCTCGAAGCTAAAAAGACGTGGGAGGATAAAGATTTAGGTACGTTCCTTTATTTTATACTCAATTATGAATTCAAATATGAAAGTTTTTGAATAAGTGTAGCTACGGCCGATAAAACAGTTTCCTAGATAATGGAAGAAGTTTAGCACACCCTTAAATGTATACCTATATTATCGATCGAGTCAGAGCTAACCGTACGGTATCATCGTGTGTTCACAGAAGTAACGATGATCCCCACGTACGATACCGATACACTAGGTTACTGGGTCGCCGACAACGAAGAGGCTCTGGCAGCTCATCACATCGACCTTTCGCCATCGGCATCGAGATGCACGATCAATCTCCAAGATCACGAGACCAGCTGTAGCGCATATCGACTAGAGTTCTAGGTCTTCGCAGTTTGTCCAGCGATTATGGTTGAGTTTAATAAGCCGCGCGAGTTTAGGCCTAACTCCGACGACTCGAAATGAGATGATACACAGAATATATAATATATTCCTTATTCACAGACACTCGGGCCGAAATAATCGTCATAATTCCGTGCCAGCTCGATTATCGGCTCTTTAGGTAATATATAAAAGAAAAGAAAAATGAATTACTACACGCTAAACGCATTATCCAAAACTCCCGTCCTCGTGATGAATTTTTTCGAGAGAGTCTGTCGTACTCTGCCGTACACACCGACGAACTGATACACTGAACCGTCACGTATTTTACGATGAGTCGATAAACAAGCCGCCCTTGAACATTTTTATTTGCATCTACTTGTTATATTATATATTTGTAGCCAAAGTGTCCGAGTGTTGTTGACTCGCGCGCTCTTTAGCTGGACTCATTTTTTCGGCGCTTTTATATAATGCGACTTATTAAATATTAGCAAAATGAACCTTGAGCGCGATAGAGAGAAAGGGAGTAGGGTATGAAAAAAAAAAAAAAAAAAATGAAAAATCACGGAACGCACGGGAAAGCGACGAGTGATTTTTTTCGTTGTGACGACACACGCGCGATCGCGCGCACGAGTGATAATAGCGAATCTGGCATCCGGGACTATTATGTCTATATGCATGATGATCGGTATAGAGCGACGTGATGTGTCCTCGCGGGACTAAAGATATGATGCACCAAAGTGACCTCAAGTTGACCTCAAAGTCGAACTTGTTCGATATATAGAACGTGTGATTCACATCGGAGAAGCGAGACGAAACAAATAGTTATTGACTAAATATTTACCTATAGCCTTATTTAGTCCCGGATGCCAATTAACTTTATTATCCCGCCTGGCTGACTGAACGTAAGAGAGAAAGAGAGAAATTATTATCGATGCATCGCGTCTGTTCCCGTGATTTCCTTGCACAAAGACTCCTAGACGATTTTCCGTCTTCCTTGGCATATATGCCGATGCAGCAGCCGGCATAGTGCACAATGAACATTCCCATATGTATTTGCGATGAAGATTAGCGAATATCGATCTCTCTCTCTATATATATATATTATATACTATAGGAACTCTCAATCTACTTGCTCGTAAATTTACACACCCGTTGGATGAGAGATGCAGCAACAATTTTTGAACCATTTATCTAAAAAAAGTTAAAAAGAAAAAATACGAGAAGCTAACCAATGTATAGCCAAGTAGTCGTTGTCCACACATGTCGGTTCGCATCGGAATAATAAGAAAAAAAGAGAAACTGCTCGACGCATCTTCTATACTATGATTCGCTATTAAACGGCACTGAAAACTGCTTAGATACAATCGCCAATGTTTTAATTTAGATGAAGAGAGATCGCAAAGGTATAAACTTTAATTAAAGGGTTAAGGAGCCAATGCTATAAAGACATAAACCCTAAGAACCAGTGTGTGTGTGCGTATACGCCCTGTCCCATTAAGATATAGTTTTCTCGGCGTATACGCATCGAATGTCTTTTCCTATAAAATTAATACCAGCTAATTACGATTATTAAATGAAAATAATAATAATGTTAATAATGTCTTGTCACCGTAAATGTCTATGCGTAAACAAATTCACACAGACACATACACATACTCTCGTATGACCTAATGAGAATAAAATGTTAACAGTGTAGAAGTTGTTCGACGAGATTTTCCCACAAGGAATTCGAATATCCGATGAATCCCTTTTGGGCGAAATTATCGAAAATTGTCGTCTTAACACGATTCGTCTTAACTTTAGAGGGAAGTGCGTATAATAACTTGATCTATGTCGTAACCCCTAATGTTCTAGAGTTGCGAAAAAAAAAATACAATTGCTGTCGTGTGACAAACATTAAAATATGATATGCACGTCACTGTCACGTACCCCGAACTAAAAAGAGACTTAATGAAATAAGGACAAAAAAAGCATTAAAAAAGAATTACAAAAAAAAAATGATGTAAACGTGATAGACGATCGTAATCAGTGAAGTAGGACGCGTTGCTGCGAACCAAAATACTTTAATTCAAAGCGAACCATCCATCCATCCAGGCGATAAAAAAAAATGTCCACATGTTTGAAGAATAAACTCGTAGACGAGAGCTCTGATGCGAACGTCGGGAGACAGATACCGAGAGTCGATCTATATATTATATAGTCACCGGCCACAACCGCTCCCAAAGATATATAACTTTAGTAGCGTTAATTTGTTGAACACGTTGGTGAGAAACAAAAAAACAAAGCGGTACGCGAAGAGGCAAAACGAGCGATAAACTTTTATACTTGAACGCGTCTGTCAATGATGATTCCGCGGTTTGAAAAATAAAAAAAAATGATGCTCGTGGTGTAGAAGGACGAGTGCGAGAGATAAGGGCGACGAAGACTTAGCATGTACTGATGACGATAATGACGAGAGATACGATAATGATGATGATAATGATGATAATGATGATAATGAGGAAAAAGTAGCGAGTGCCCTATTAAAATCAAAATAACAAACCATTGATAAGCTCATCGACGTTTTCAGGCTATCGGGTTTTCGTTTGAATTTTAATTATTCTATTCGATTCGTTACGTGCGTTTGAATGTTTAACGTTATAAATATTATTATTATTATTATCGAGAAGAAAAAAGAATGTAAAAGTCTCCGAAGATTAGCCGACGCGAGTGATCGAAGGATGTCTTCCTTCGCTGCTATATACACGTGTCATTATATATAATTCGAGTCTTTTGCAAATATATCCCGGCAAGACACGGTCGTTGCTCGTTTGCCCGGTTAAGCCGAGCGCAGCTTTGCTTTTCCGGTTATCGCTTGTTATATAAACCTAATACGTACACGCTTTACAATAATATACTTATTATGCGCGTGCAGATGATGGACCCTAGAGATTTTTAAGTGACGCTCGGTTACGTGATGTAACGAAATAAAAAAAAACGATAGCTCAGAGGAGTGAGATTAAAAAAAATAATAAAAATAACGTCGAAGCGAATATAAACAAAAGGAAGGAGGAGGAGGAGGAGAGGGAGAGAGAGAGAGAGAGAGAGAGAGAGAGAGAGAGAGAGAGAGGGAACGCCTGGTGCCCGAGCGTATAGTGCGCTGGACGCGCCTCATTAATAGTCTAACAAAGTGCGATTTTTACAATAGGGACGTTTACGGTGTGTGATGATGATGATGATATGAGAGTATCTAAGAGGGGGAGACAAACGGAGAATTGTGATCATAAACGAAGTCAGGCTCACGAGAGAGTTTGATCTCGTTCAAGTTATAGGAAGACCTAAGCTTAACAGTTATTGGTGCCGGACGTTGCCACTTTGCCGCAAGCACACGTTTGCAATCAGACACACACACACACACATACACACACATGCATACTCACACACACACACACACACATACAGACTAAATTCCGTGAGATTATTATATGTGCACGATCGGTATATCCAGATTATTTGTAAAGTTCGTTATCCTATATTTTGACGGTTAATATTATACTTACCAATAGTACTGATATTATACTTACGATATTATATTATTGATTGAAGATATATGAGATATGTATATGTCATGCCAGTATATAACACACAGTTCATTAGAGCAATACGTTTTCTATATGTATAATATGTACTATGTGTATTACGAGATATACTTATGTGATATCGAAGTATTATTTTTAATTATTGTACTGTATATGATATATATATATATATATATATATTGTGACCGCGCAGTGGTGAGGTAAAGGGACCAATAACTGGGAGGCTTATCCTAGGTAAGTTTTTTACCGCCTATTTTTCAGCTGGCCTTAGGGAAACCCGTACGCAATTACATAATTTAAATTGTATAAATTATTTCCGTCATTTTTCTCTCGACTACATGATATAAAAATACATAAATATATATATACGTATATGGATACGTATATATAATGTATACTTCATTAGTTAGATATCTATATATATATTATATAATTCACGTGTAAAGAGAGATTTATTATAATTAATTTGTTCTCGTTGTTGCTAAAAGAAAGAAAGGATAATGCCATTTTCCGTGAGATCGTCGTTTACATTTCGTGATATAACGATTTGTTTTTCACTTAAAATGCATATAGCGATTTTCTATATGAGAGCGGACGCGAGAAAGATACATAAGTATACTTGTATCGAGCGCGAATTGTTTACGATTTATGATTGGAGTCATCATGATCATCATCGTTCTCCTTAATTCGCGATACAGAACAAATAAAAACAAGCTTTTTATAATGTGCATTATACTGCAAAAGAAAAAATGTGTATGATGGGAGATTATACAAGCGAGTGAGAGAGTGAAAGTATAAGCGAGCGAGAAAGGAAATTGAAAGGACGACATGAGCATGTAACTGTGTGTTTATGTATTATTTATTAACGAGTAATAATTGACCAGCTATTTAGGTAGGGTGATGTGAAAAAAGGAAAAAAATATTGCATTACATTGGAAGGAAGTATAATGATAGACGATAATAATGATGATGATGATAAAAAGAGACACCCCCTTTTTCGTTTGCCGGTGAAGAAGAGGAGGAAGAAAGAAAAAAAAGAAGTAACGACAAGAAAGAGAGCATAACTAACAATAAACCAATTGAGTACTAATGAAATTAACGTGGAGGAATATTTAATTATACAAAAAAAATATATAATATACGAAAGCGGGAGATGAAAATTAGGAGCGAGCTTTGATAAAAGAATAAAAACGATTAATAAATATATAATGCAATTGAAGGAGATGATACGATCAAATCCGATGAAAGTCAAAATTTCTTACTTGGAGTATAAGAGAGAGAAGTGAAATGGTGAACACCCGCACTGCAACCCCGAATATCGCGATGCACAGACCGGGGATGGGAACGAAGTGTACTATACAAGAGCTTCGAGTGTACGCACGCGCTCTTATGCTTGAGTATAAACATTATACGCGCGACATAAGTGATGACGACAAAAAGAAAAAAAATGACGATATAAAACGCGGGCAAATAAAGCGCCAATTCGATTTCGCATGTAGTGGCTGTTGCTTGATAAAAAGAAATTAAACAAATGCTTCTTAAACTCTTGTATAAGCCATTGATTTTCGGAAATCTCCGATCAGGTGAGACGCTTATTGCGTAGATCTATATATTCTATGTACTCTTATTGTTTGCCGACTTTCCGTTGTTTAGGGGGCTGAACCGCCTACGAGAGTGAGAGGAAGAGAGATGTTTCGAAAATGCTCGAGATTCTAGTCAGCAAAAACCCGCGATGTTTTCCCGAGATCATTATTAAAGTTACGCGAAAAAACAGTCATCTAGTCATTTGAATTTCTAAAGGAAACGATTATATTCTTGTTATATTTATCGCTATAGGAGTTATTACTTAATGCTTTTTTAAAGTTAAGAAAAAAACAAACAAATGAAGGTAAAAATGCCAAATTCTCACCATCTTCGGTTCTCATTCCTCGAAGCGCACCGTCGCATCGCGTTTTCGAGTAACGAATTAAAACTTACTGTGGAGTGTTCATGGTGCTATATGATTATTATAATAGAAATAATAATGTTATGCTATATGATAAAATTAATAATATAATAAATATAAACTATACCTAATCGGGCGTCTTTTTTTATCTGTCCCTCATTCCCGCCTCCTCGTTGGATAATATTTTTATAATATGCGGTGCTAAAGAAAATGTGTTTGTTCAGAAATGGTACCGCCTACGCTCATCTAATAATTACACAGCACAATTTGGTGACTTGGTTAAAAAAAAAATTCTTTTTATAATCTCTACATTGCAACATCAGCACTACAAAATATATCTATATAGTTATCGTTCTTGTATACGCATCAGTGAACAGTTCAAGGAACAATGAGTAATGTATGACGATAAAAGTAATAGTAATAAAACGTGTATTATGTATATGCATTGAAGTAAAAATACTGAGTAACATATTATTATATCGATAAAACACACTTGAATTAAAATAAATATTCTCATGGAAAATGAATAAACTTTGCGTGCGGTACAAACCACATCTTATATATATATATATATATCACGTCACAATCTTCACACGACGGGCAAATTATATCGCATCATCGTTGTCTCACACTGCAAATGATGAAAGTTCTCATTATAGCCACTATTACAGAAAAACAGTCTTTTCAATCGTCGAAGCACACCCCGCGCTTCTCAGAATCTCATGTCGTCGGGCATCTTGACGAAGTAAGCGACTTTGTCCTCGGCGACCCTGTAGTTGTGGATCCACCTCGAGCCCTTCCGCAGGCTCTTGTCGATGCCATCCTTCCAAACACCGGCTGGTAGGTACACTTCGCGTTGTCGACTTCCAGAGTGGAGAATCGGTGCGACGATCAACTCGTCGCCAACCGAAAACTCGTCGACCACCAGATGGCAGGCCTGATCCATGGGGTCCAACATCCAGAGAGGCCTGATGATTGGCAGGCCTGTATCCAGGGTGACGTTGGCGTATTTCTTCAGCAGGGGAGTCACGGTTTTCTGGCGAAGAGTCGTTAGACTTTTTGCGATTTCAAGAACCTGGTCATCGGAGTACTTGCTGGGAAGGTGGGTGAAGCGGATCACCGGGAGGAATGTTGAGAGCTGCAGCCATCTGAAAGTAAGGGTGATTCATTTTGCTTTCTCGTGATGAAAAGTTTTTGTTTTTATCGAACGTGTTAATTATTCGTTTATTCAGGTAACTCATTTTAATGTTAATGTGAATCACATGATACACATACGTTATTGTTTTGCAAAATAAAAAACAGTTCAACTCACCTAATGTAAAGTTCCTTCTCCGGCAGAGTAACCTCGTAGTCGTTGTCCGGATTATTATCGGACATCGGCAAAGCGACATCACCACCAACAGCACCAGGCATGATGAACGGATACCCTATGATCCCGTAACTCAGAACCGTTGGGATCACCGTTTTGATGGCCTTCCAGGATGAAGGGAACGGTGGTAACGACACGAACACCGGAGCCCTAGGCCTGGCAATAGCACTGGACACTCCGATGACCGGTACCGAACCCAGAATCGAGTTCACAAACAGGCTCTTGTAGTGGTCCGGATTGGTCAGAGGTTGTTCGCACTTGTAGTAGTGCGGCATATCCTGAGCAGTGCCTAGATCCAGGTAGAACGAGTCCACGTGATACTTCTCCTTCAGATCCTCAAGCTTACTCTGGATCCAGGGTAGAGTCTTGTTGTTGGTGATGTCCAGAACCCCGGCGCTGTTGACTTTGTGGTACCTCGTGAGAGCTGGTATCCTGGGGTCGCTACCACGTTCGGAGATGAGGAGCCTATTGCTAACGGCGTCCTTGAAGTTCTCGGACTCGGTGGAGATGAACGGCTGAACGGTGAAGACGATGCGGAAGCCACGTCGATGGATCACGTCGATGGTGTCCTTCATCGACTTGAAGCGTGTTTCGTCCAGTACAAAATCACCGGAACTCGGCTGCCATTCCTCACTCAGCAGTACATGTCCCTGTCGTAGGAAACCCAGGGCGATGACATCCTCTGTGTAATTGTAGATATCAGCCTCGTTGGTCGGTGATATCTGCCAAACTGGTTCGGTCAACAGTGAGTGAACTGCCTGGAGTTCGTCTGGCTTCAAACCATCCCAGAGGAACTTCTCGGCCATGGACGAGTGCAGGTTCTTCATGTTGTCAGTCGAGCAGATCGAATAATTCAATTGAGGATACGTGGTCAGATGATTGATGTAAGCAAACGCATCGTGCTTGGCCATGAGACACAACTCCTTCTTCTGGGTCACGTTGAAATTGATGGACACATAAAGCGGTGTTTCGGTGTCAACGGTGATGGTCGCTCCCTTTGAATTGAGAAAATATCGTTTCAGAACGTTCCCAAACGGATGTTTTCTAATATCCCCGGTGATAAAAGGACTGGGTTCGAGTCTTCCCTGTTCCAGCGGATAGGCCATGTTTTGTATCTGACCCGCACCATACCAGTGTCCCCTTTTGGCTGACCAATCGAAGCAGTCCTGCGGATTGACTCCAGGGTTCAAGGCTTGCCAGGTCACGTGGTAGCAGTTCATGCTGTCGCGTTTGGTGTGTCCGAGGTAGAGTCGCGAATGCTGTAACCACTCCAGACAGACCTTGTCCGGACGCTGGTGCTGCGGTAGGCAATTGAAGACACCCGTGTCCGGAGGAATGCCAACTCCGAGGCGCGCCGCTATAATCTCCACGCCCATGTTGTTGTAGACGTGCATGACCCTCTCGTTCTTGTTGAATCTGTTGCATTAGACGCGGATAAGTGTGCGAAGTTTCGGAGGAAAAATTTTGATTTACCTGAATTTATCGAAGTAGGCTCGTTGCAAAACATGCTGCGTGTAGTAGACGTGGGCGAATCCGACGAGGAATACGACGCAGAGAAAGAGAAAGCCAACGAAACCTCGAAGCCTGATAAACAAACAAACACAGCCAGACTTTACGAGTTAATTTGCATAACTGGATGTTTCACGCATTACACTTTTATACTGAATATCCTCGAGTAACATACTCTCTATGCGGAAAGTTTCGAAAAATATATATACCTGTAATCAGCATTCTGTCGTTTCTTGTTACTCCTCAACGCAGCAGGTATGGTCCACTGTAGTTTCTCCTTCAACAGGCTGCTGATGCTGTTGACACTTGTGATGGTCGAGTTGGTGCTCTGTGCATTAGGGTAATCCATGTGGTCGTTGGTAAGTTTCCTCGAGATCGTCGCCGACTGAATGTTGTTTCCCGGTTGTCGCTGCGCCGACTGCAGCGGTATCCTATACACACATACACACACAAAAATTTTACTTTTACTCACTCGTCAACACAGACCATTATCTTCCTCCGAATCCCACTGCGAGAATAATAAACTACTACGTTGTAACCTCGTCTGCTCGTCGTCCAGTACTGCCATGACAGGCAATAGTATCTTTTCCGCGAGAAGAAAACGGTGCTAATGAAAGAAACGCCGAGAGCGACGTGTGTATCCCGACTATAACGTACACACGCTCGAACACGAGCAGTGGAAAAGCAAACTCTCGCGGCTCTTATCATTGTGTCCACCGAAGAAGTCTTCGACGCACAACTGCGCGAAGGAACATATATATATATCGGTAAAATTCACTTCACGATCGTATGTATTGTATTACCTCTGCAGCGATATGGCACTGCCCACGTCGTATCTCGGAATCATCGTACACTATATAATAAAGTAGTTTCTTCTCTTACGCGACCTTCAGGCATCTGCCGTCAAGAGTCAAAGTCGCGCCATTCACGCCGACAGCTGCGAATCGACGCTTTCGAAGAGAAGAAATACGAGACTGTAATCTCGCGCGGAATTAAAAAGAGTTGACCGACTCGGCCCGTAAATAAGCCGAGACTATAATGAAATAACGAGAAGGGAAAAAGAGAGCTCAGAGTTCGGCGATAATTTAAGTTTCTGATAGTCGAACGTATATACATGCATACGCTGATATAGTCGACTTTTTTCTTCTCTCTCTCTCTCTCTCTCTCTCTCTCTCTCTCTCTCTCTCTCTCTCTCTCTCGCGATCACGTTCTCGTATTCCACAGAACTATCCGGATAGAAGTGGTAAATTATAAAATTTCGAGATTACACATACTTGGAGGACTCCTCGTCGTTCTCCTCATCTTCGGTTTCGGAGCCCAAAGTGCTGCCGTTCAAAGTCGAGCCGCTGTTGCTGAATGTCGCACTGCTGTCGCTCTCGCGTCGCGAGTATTTCGACGAGACGCCCTGAAATTTGATATATATATATTATATTTTACATAATTTTTATAATACCATTAATTTTACTCGACACAACGACAGCCGAGGTTTCGACTATGTCTGGATTAATTATCGTCGAGATGCTATATATGTATACATACTATAATACGCACATGAGAGCGTTATCTATGTTACATAATCACGCGTGTAGAAATCCGGTTTTCACGGCTTAGCGCGTGAGCCTCGAATCCGACGATTAGTCGATTTTTGCAGTGAAGCTGCGTTACATGTGTATATATATATATTGACAATAAACAATACGAAATCAGATACGCATAAAATCAGCGAACAACGTACCTCGGTTATCGAATGCAGACGCGCGTGGTGGTTGGAAAGCGCTCGTTCCAGTGAATATATCGAGCTGTATCTGTGATCTTTTTCATCGCGTTTCTCGGCCATGTGATAAATCTATATATTTATGCACTTCGACTCGCCGAGTCGCAAATAAAACGGGACAGCGCCGACGGCTCGATAAGAGACCTATACGCGTGAATTTCGAGTTATAGATAGATTGGCATTGATGCTCGCGACGTGTGTAGTCGATGTAAACACAAGAGCGAGTGGACTGGGTCAGTTGAAATTTTGACGTCTGCTTCGTTATTGTTTCGCAGTTGTCTTTAGGCGCGGTGTGGTGCTACATTCGGTTTTGCCCGATGTACGCCGTAGGAATGTGAATTTTCTTTTTCTCACCTTCTCGTTGCCGATTCGAAGCTCGTCCATGTCATCGAGCTTTGTTGGCATGGATAAACTGAGTTTGCGATTTTTGCCGACGGGACGGTTTTCTCGAGCTGCTCCGCTATCCTTCTTTGCATCTGCGTTTACCGAAGCATTTATCGGGAAATCATTGCTCGCAGCCTCGGCACTTTTATTCGTGGCTGAAAACGAACTAACGTGCTTGATACTACGTTTGAAAAAAAAAAACAAAAATGAAGTCGCATGAAAGTGTTATAATCAATGTGGTTATTATCGTGGTTAAAGTTTGTATGGCTAGATTTTTTAAATATCAACGTTTATTGAAAATAAAATGAGAAATAAAAAAAGTAAGCTGCACCTTAGAGATACAAATAATTCGTATCAAACTTGAAATAACGATTGTTCAGTATAATTTAATTATCGACCCGTCCTCATAAAAAGTTTATTCCATGCCAATAGTTCCATTGTAAAAAGTCATTATACAAACCTATACTAATCTCTGTGTAACCATAATGTCTGTACACATTTATCGAGTATACATACAATTGAGCTTCAACATCTCATTATATAGATACGCACTGCTCAAACAAAAGATAACAAAATAAGGCACATCAAAGAATTCCACCGATATCGTTTCTATATATATGGCGTGTCTCTGTATATATATAAAACATTCCGATTATACACTGCAGTCTTTTGTCTATTTAACCTACAAGTTCTACCTCACAATGCAACTGTACACGATTATTTATTGATCAAGCGAAGATAAGAAAATGTGCGACTGTACACCCCCGAGCTCAAGCAATAATCCGGATTCGGCTTCTCAAACAGAAGCCTCCACCGATAAACCGGAAGATTTACGGCCACCGTATACCATACTCCAGGTCGCAGTCAGCAGAACCGCTTTGAATCTCGCATCATCATCCGCGTCGTCGTCTGACTCGACTGTAATACAATAATTATCCTCTGGCCTGATTAAAACGAGTTTTTTTGAATTTATTTATGATTAAAAACACACGGTTTTCCAGCCGTACTACGATGACGTCGAGAAGACTTTCAGCGACGAGAAAGTTACGTCCTGCGATTGCAGAACTGAGGAAACTCGCACCGAGTCGAAATCCGACGACTCGGAAACCTCCAACGAGTTGGAGCGAACTCTGGCGATGATAAAACCCGAAGCCGTGATCCACCGAAAGGAAATCGAGATCGAGATCGTTAAGGCTGGCTTTCATATCTGGCAGACGAGATGGTTGAAACTGACGCCGGAACAAGTCTCGGACTTCTATCTCGACAAGTTCAAGGACGACTGCTTCGCTCGACTCGTCGCGTACATGAGTTCCGGGCCGATTTTGGTCTACTCGATCGCCAAGATCGGCGCGATTCGAGAATGGCGATCTTTGATCGGCCCGAAAAGTATCGGAGACGCCAGAATCTACGCACCTGACAGTATTCGCGCCAGATTCGGCAGATTAGGCGACGACCTGAAGAACGCGGTCCACGGCAGCAAAGACCGTCGCTCGGCCGAAAGGGAAATTCGTTTTTTCTTTCCCGATCGTAAGTATCGGCATGATGAGTTAATTGGTCCGCGTAGAAAATAAACGTTTCCTCGATAGAAACTCCGGAGCAGCTGCCCACGGTAGAATCGGCAGAGGACTACCTGTGGAAGCACGTGAATCCTGTTCTAAACGAGGCTCTCGTAAAGGTATATACGCGTATTTAAAAATAACACTGCTGCCAATGTATCCGAAAAACAGTTTGCAAATTATATATACATATCGCTCGGAGGCAGTGCGGCGAAGCTAAGCCTGACGACCCGGTCACCTGGTTGGGAAACTGGCTGCTCGACAACAACGCTCCCAAGTATCTGTGAGTATTGCACAAAGTCCTCGAGACGATGATAAAACGCGAATTGAGTATGAATTTCTACTTGTTAGCTTACGTTATAAATCCAACCTGTATGATTGATGCTTATCGGCTGTCGTCGCTTGCGCTGGAGAACCGGAGCCGGATTGTTGTATCTGCGATGAGAAGTGCTTGGTCAAATTTTAACGGACAATAACTATAATACTCGAGTCTGAATCGCATACTTGGACCTGACTAAATCCTCAACGAGGGAAACGAGCGACCTGTCGCTGCTCTTCTCGTCGGTGAAGAAGACAGCATCGGTAGGCGGGACATCTTCGACTGGACCGCTCTTATAAACGTCGTTTCTTCGGCTCGCTCGCTGCTGCTCCCCGTCTTTGGCCCGAGAGGGCTTAATTGGAACATCCGCAGGAGTGAGTTGCGCCGGCCTCCTATCATCCGCCGGAGACGCGCTGCTGCTGTTGCTGCTGCTGCTGCTGCTGCCTCTGATGTGTATAAGCGCCGATTTAAGTGTTGTAGTAACGAGACGTTCTTCGTCTCTCTCGCAAGAGCCGATTTTTTTTACGAGCGTATTTCAAATTTCATTGAATAATTCGCGTCGTGATGTAATACCGCGAAACGAGCAAAATATATACAACGCGCGCGTGATGTCTGTGTACGTTCGGGACTCATCACACCGAATTTGCGTAAGTGGCAATAAACGCACTCTCCGCTATGTACTGCCAGTATGATAATACCTACTGCACACCGCAACGCTATCTACACACCCAATACGGATGCTACCGTGCACACTCGGAGGAAAAAAGGCGTGTGCCGCAATTATATATATACACATATACGTTACCGATCACATGAGCGCGAGACGCATATACAGAATAGATATAGGTATATATAGCTCACCTGAACGAAGCCAGTGAGACTGGACTGGCGGCAGGTTTGTACCAGGGCCAGGGTGTCCTGGGCGTAGGCGGAGACACGGAGATGAGAGGCGGACTGAGAGGTTTGGTCTTACCGATCTCGAGGTTGTCGATGGATACGCCGCGACGAGTCGCCAAACAGATCGGCTCGACACTGGCGACTTTGACGTCCCACGGATCGACTATGGAGAGCAGCACTTTCTGCGCATGTAGTAGAGAGATGCGTGTGTGAGCGATAGTGTGCGGGTATGTATGAGGTCGTTAAGCTCGTTTAGATGGGAGGCATGATATGCGTATGTGTATATATATACAGTGTGGGATAGCGGCGGAGGAGCAACCGGTCATGCAGATCTGCTTGGAGAGGCTGCGGATGTTTTGGGTAGATGAGATATTATAATATATCGCGGAATTGCTTGCTTAGTAAATTTTATAAGATAAAACTGTTAATTTACTGCGCGTATTGTTTTAAGGTCGAATGTGCTAGCGAGTGAGGTGATTTTAGTAGTAGCGGGCAAGAAAGTGCACTTTCTTGCCCGCTGGTCTGAAAAGACGCACTTTAGGCACGCTTTTTATTTATAAAATTTTTCTTTCTCCGCGTTTTTTGTATGTGTATACTGCTTCTAAAAAGAGATTCAGAGTTAACGAAGAGGTGCGTATACCTGGTCACGTATTTAAAAGGAATTTCTTGATTGTACGAGTTAGTTTACAGTATACTTGTTTATATTAAGCTACGTATCGTTCATTACGTCAACAGAAACTTTCTCCACGAAAAACACTGATTAATCATAAGCGCAAAATTTGAAGCATTGTTCCAAGTAAATACCGATTCTTCACATTATATATTGCAATCTAAAAACTAATTAATTGAAAGCAATCAGAATATTATCGCTGTATATATAAAGCAAACGAGAAATTAACAAATGATTCTCGTTCATATATATCGCGTTATACATCCATTACCCACTATATGCGATGCATTAATCAACGCGCTGACACTATAGCCAGATATATACAGGTCTCCGATCCGATTTACGACTCGCTTTCAAGCTTCCGTGACGCTAATTTGACATAAACACCCAGATTTTCATTGTTTCTTTTTGTTTATTACACAAACTGTACGAAGGTGTCATCGCGTAGTTACATAACGATTTCCAATCATCCTTAACGATCTACTGTCTACGACGACTCGCCGTGACAAATATGTCGAGCAAAGCTCGTACCGATTTTTCGATAAAAAAAAGCTCATTCGCTGACGTGAATCATCAACTTGTTTTCCAACTCATCTCCGCATCGGATAGTCGTAACCGCACGCGATACCTCACACGTAATGAATTTACGTCCGGTATTGTCTCGAATATCCAGATTATCTTTGTTTTCGATTGCGCCTCGAGAGACACACACGTATATACTTATATACGCGTGTAAGAAACAAGATAATGCGCGCAAGCTCGGCATATTACACTGACGTAACTCCTCGAAGACTGTATACTCGTGGAAGATCGGAAGAACCAACGTCTGCATTGGTTTACGTAAAATTCTGCACTACATACCGACGTAATCGCTCCCGTTGGTTATATGCAAATTCGACGTACGCCGATGAAAAAATAGCGTTTAGGCGCGCGCGAACTACTGCACACGTGCGATATAATACATCTCGATACTGTTTGTTTAGGCCTGACGATCTCGTTTAATCGGATCGGCTTATGCAAATCGACTTTGTGTATCAAAGTGAAAGACTGTTCTAGAATTATTATATCATCTACAGATAGGAAAATCCGATGCACTTCGACGATATTATAGCTCGGAAAATGAAAGACACTATCGCGAGGCTACATACAATACGACGATGGATAATAAACATGTATACATATACGAGGGCGCGATAAGGATTCACAGAAGAAAAGCAATACAATAAAAAGTAATCCCACACTGCTTCGCCGCAATACAGACGCAGCCTCGTATACAACATACATCTATATAATATATTCCACACCCGACGTACCTTCTTCCCCGATTTCCTCTTCCTCTGCGTCCTGTCCATGCTGTCGATCGAATGAAAAATCGGCCACCCACGCACACTAATCCACAGCAGGTAACAAGGAGCCGATCCGTACACCGAACAGCGGCGATCAACTAATACACTCCGGGCATATCGCGGCCGGCACTTAGCTCGAGCTCGATATCTCCTTAGCGTCTATATAATATACACTGCGCTGCTCTCGGGAGCCTCGGCTTCTTCTTATATACCCTCTTACCTTACGGCCAGGTGTAATGTGCATCGCCGCCGCCGCAGCCGAACACAACCGATCATCGCTTATATAGTCTTCTCTGTTTGCCGATGCTCTGGATTATGTTGGCACAAGGTGCCGACAAACGCGTTCGCGTGTGTATCTATATAGAATCCGAGAGATAAACCGATTTTTATTGTGACACGAGCGGATAAACGAGCGACGATCTCGCGGGGCTACGTACTTTTACGCCTGGCGCCAAAAAATTTGCGTACCTCCATAAACTACGTCATCCCGAGCGTCCTCGTGTGGACAGAAGCACTTAGTCGAATGTATACCGATCTCGGGCACAAACAAACCTTGAGAGCGACTCCAAAATGTTCGGAGGAATAAAGATACTCCCGCGAGCTTCCGCGTAAAAAAAATAACTAACCACTCGAGTAAGAGAGCTTTAATGAGAGCATCGTATATCGGAGCGACTTAATTACATGTGGCGACTATACGAAGTGGCATCGAACCGCAGAATACTGCGATAAAGCTCGACGAGTGTATACGTACGTCCGACAGATAATACGCGATCCTTTCGCTTCGCGCATTGGAGGATGAGTAAGTATAGCTACTTATATGTCAGTCGCATTATTTTCATTTTCCCGATTCATGTAGTTCGCGGTATACAGAAGAATAGCTCGTTACGTGTGTATACGTATGGGTCGTTGAGTAAGAACGGAAATACACGAGATGATTGTATTCGTTTCAACTTTTATTTTGCTTCATTTTTCTTTTCCTGGCTTTTCTGCTAAACGTGCGAATGATCCGCGAGTTTGTGGGCCCGTCGAGACATCGTGCTTTTACAGACGGTCTTGAATTAACATCTATGAAACGACGACGGGCCTGCGATGCTTATAAACTTAAAGGCGCAGAGAGACACATATGCCTAAGAATATATGCGTGTGAGTTGAGTCGTTAACTCGAAATTACAGGCTTACGGGCTATACATAATCGTTAATTAATGTCTAGTTAACCGTATTGATATGCGATTTATAACGCGATTACAATTAATTTATATATCCAGCGCATGGGTTGGACGCTCGAGAGATAGTCGATCGATGACGTTGGATCGATCGACTTTCTCGCGAAACTTCTTACGAGTCGCTGTAAATGCATTTGCAAAGTAAAAAGCGTAGACACAAATCGATGAGTGCGTAGATCGAGAGATGATGCTGTATGCTTTTTTTTTCGTAAACAAAGCAGGCGAACACTGTGTTCGAATAACAATTGTCGATATAACAAAAATTATATTGCAAACAACTAGTTGCAGTGAAAACAATTTTCAACGAAAGAAATACATTGCATACTTGCGTTAGATACATTTTTCACAATATTCTCGAAGAAATTATATAGTCTCTAACGTTTTGAAATATACAATACATATATATAGAATTTTTTAATTTTCAACATTGTCACTGTATTACTTCAATATTTTTTTTTTGCTTGTACCAATTTATGTGATTATCAGTAATTTGTAGTCAAATTTGTTCAATGCGAACTTTGTACTACGTTTTTCGTTTCCAGTTCTATAAATAGCTATCGTTGTTTCATTTTCATCTATTCAAAGGAGCATAATGAACTCTACATTTTGTGTTGAAATAATTCGTATCTGTTTCATTCTTTAATTTCAATTTCATTGACATCTACATAATTTAGAGGGATGTAAGTGACGTAGCAAGTTCTATAGCGCTATAATACTATACAAGACGGAAAATCACTATACTTGACACGATTTTTACATAAGATAACTTTATTGCTTTTTTTATCGGTTTTACCTCGTTTTTTACAAAGAAATATAAGTAATGCATTGAAATGAAATACGCATCAAGTTTATCTCTATTCTCGGAGTGTATGTGAAATTCAAACATTTTCGTAAAATGTTCTTTTATACTGTAAAATGTGTAAGTAATTGTTTATTGAATGAACATGCCTATAACGTGTAATAAACATAACTTTAAAAACTAACGGTGTAAATCGATTTGCGGCATCGACGTAATATGTATCATATTAAAGAAAGTATAATGCTTGAATTATGAAGAAAACAATGGGTAAAAGATTCAATGATCGTAATGTGTGATGTTAAATCTTTAAGATTTGTGTAATGTCTATATTTTTGAACAAGTAACATGAAGATAAACAAAATTAAATAACAATTCGTTTTACATAATCGCGAGATCCAACGATTAAGCCTGATAATAATAACAATCAACGTTAAAAAGAGTGATGTTGAAGACAAATTCGATTTGAAGGCTCCTATAGACTACCACTCTAAATTATTAATCGAGAATTCATTCGTGAAGATTTATGTCAACCAAACACACGCGCACACGGAATTATGTGTAGGTGACTATGTGTATATAGAACGAGTAAGCACCAAAAGCATTGGTGCTTGACGAATATTAGACTGGTCCTGAATATCCGCGTCTACATTAGATAAATTGTACAATACACTATCACTATCCCTATTGTTGCACTATTATATTCTCGTAATTTCTCTTTTATTTTATTTTTTCTGGAATTTTATCCCTCATCACATTCGAGTCTATATCTTCTACGACATACAACTATACATTTACGCATTTGCTTCATTCTTCACACAAACTTTTTCATAAAGTTTAAAAACAGTAACGACAATCATATATGTGTATATATTCGCACACGCATACGAGATTTTTCATACATCTATATGTATACATAAATTGCAATCTATTTTCAATTTCATAATCGTAATTTTTGAGTCGATAATTTTTTTTTCATACCGATAAACTTCTACTCATATATGAACAACAAAAAAGATCGAAAATAAATGTCATATATAAATAAATTATATGTGCAATGAAAACTTCACGATATTGCGAAAAATATGTACATGATTTAAAGGTTGACCGCTCGACAAGTACTTTGCTGTCGGGAATCATAAAATTTATATACTTTGTGAATGTAAAGTACAGCCAAAAAACATTTCGCGCGACATTGTTCGCTGACAGCAACTTAATTATAATCACTTTATCGGCGATAATTATTTGGAACTTATATAACGAGATTGAGTATTATTTCCCTCAGGATAAATGAAAGCTTATTTTCATCACTACGTTTCGTGCCCCCTTATTCAAACTAACATCCCACTTTTGTTCTGTAAAAAACGCTTCACGTAAAAGAGCACTATCATTATAAAGATATGAATAGAATATTTCTAACAGTTCGACTTAATGAGCCGTCCAACCATATGCGAGCGAAAAATCGACCATATATTTCTTAACCATTATGGATTTATGGCACGATTCATTGCAGTGAATTGCAATAGCAATATGTACATACAAATCTGATTCTTCCTAAATACACGATATAAATGAAAACGTGATTTAAAAATAAAATATATCCTGCGAACAAGAAAAATAATATCAAAAAAATTTCCTGCTATGGTTGAACAGCGGTGCAATAGTGGCGGACATAAAACGCAATAATACTTGCTTGCTACATATACCTTAATAACCTTATGTAATATATTTTGTTCCTTAAGAGAAATTATTTAGGTTTTTAGGCTAGAGAGAAGATAATCTGATATATGATATTAAATAGTAGGCCAGATGATTTTCGCTTATCTAGGCAAACACAATTTCCTATGATATTTTTTCGTCGATCAAGTTTCGACGAACTCATTGCACTCAATCACTAAGATGTTCA
Organism: Muscidifurax raptorellus; assembly: GCA_020010945.3. Classification (NCBI taxonomy): domain Eukaryota; kingdom Metazoa; phylum Arthropoda; class Insecta; order Hymenoptera; family Pteromalidae; genus Muscidifurax; species Muscidifurax raptorellus. Next base: position 44,456,429 of record CM052077.1, on the reverse strand, counting down.
CGCCCAGAGAAAATATGAAAATATCCCTCGAAGCATTTTTCTTGCGCTTAACATTACAACGAATATCAAACGATCGTTAAACGAACATTGCAGAGTGATGTCTTGTAGAGGGGACGGTCTTTACAGTCTGTATTCAAAAATTGATAATCGTAGAACTGTGTAATATTCTTCTAAAGAGAACCATCGTTTTTTCGCTTATCGAGCAACAGAAGTTGCGAGATTTTGTGTAACCTAAAAGTCAGCTAGATGGTCGGAAAGCCCAATGAAATCTTTTCAAAATGCCAAGAGTCTAATTAGTTTCGCATTTTCTGTCATTCGCCGGGGTCCTCCCATTTTGCCTCCTCGGCTATTCGGTCAAAGCAGTCGGACAGGAACATGTACTGAAAAAACAAAAACAATAAAAACGATATATAGTCATCTCCTCGGAAAACTAGTGGATTTAGAGTCTACTGATAAAGAAGCTCACATAGGGCGTGAAGACTTTTAACCAACGCGGCGGACGATTATCCGTGCGTGTGTACTGGAAGCAGAAGGCCATTCCCTCGTCGTCGACTTCCCAGCGCGTAATGGTACTCCATTGGAACTCGACCACCTGAGATTCTAGCGTGCCGTCTTCCTTAGCAGCATGCAGTTTGAACGCCGACATACCCACAGCCGCTACCACGTGGCCCTCCTTCTTCGAGTCGCAGGGACAGTGCGGGAACACTATATCGCCGTAGCCACTCAGCTCTCGGGCCAATTTTAGATACTAAACAAGAAGTAATTCAAGTCATTAGCTACCAGTGCATCTTTGCTAGCATCGTCAAAGTAAAAAAAAAAGTTAGGTACCTCGTGCTTTCTAGACGCGTCTTGCAGAGCCTTGAGTTGGTAGAGCCTCTCGCCGGCGGTGATGTGGCCTCGGTTAACTTCGTCGACAGTCTGCCAGAAGATCCACGTGAGCGCCTGCTCGCTGAGAGGCCTCGAGATGTTGAAGAGCCATCGCCGGATCGATAGACAGGTGGCACTCGCCGTCGAGTAGTTCTGAATATATAGTGTGTGGGGGTGCTCATGGGGTTGCAGCTTTCTCTCTGAAGGCAGAATTTTTACATGGGATATGAAGTGCGCCACTCGGGGGTTTATTATTCCGATGCCGTTTGAATTTCTCAAGTGCGTAGGCTCAGCTTGTATTTTTTTATCGCACTAACGTGATAATAAGGTCCGCTAACTTTGCGTCATAGCTGCTCTGACGATAAAAGTTATTCTCGTTGGACAAGCATACAATTTTTAATAGAACAATAAGACAAAAACGCCTAATGTTATCCAATCTCTAATCAGCGAGATAAGCCCTCGAGGCAATCTTAACGCCAGGCAATAAATGACAAACCGATCGACCTAATAAAAGCTCTCGTATCTCCTTTGCTCAAACGGAGATAACAAGGGAGGGAGGAAGCGACTCACCGAAATTGTACTCGACGATCTCGAAGAGATAAAAGTACTTTGAAGTCTCGGTATCGAGGCCAACCCGGCAACAGACAGCCTCGTAGACGTCCTTGGCCGACGCGGCCTTGGGCACCGTCACAGTAACGACCTCTCGATCGGGTAAGAGAACCTTCAGGTCGACGGCCGGCCCTTGATCGCCGTCCTCCTCAAGTCGGTCCGTAAGGAACTCCTGCATCGCGTCGCTCTCGGCGATCACTCGCACCGCGCAGACTTTCTCTAGATACTGTTCCAGCCCTCGTCGCCTTGCGTCCAGCTGCTGCTCGCTTAGTCTGTTATTGTACAAAAACGTCGTCGTTTATCAAAATCGGCACGACCAGTGGATCTTCAACAAAGCGTGCAAAATTACTACTCGGCATAAATGAAACTCACTGGAAGGGCCATTTTCCAGGCAACTTGGGAAAGTTGAATCCTATGAACTCCTTCTTCAGCGCCAGATGCAACGCGGCGAATTCACGATAGCGCCTGGAGCACAGGTGCCGACCGGCCATGTGCACGTTGAAGACGACGTAACGTTCATGCTTGCGTTCTCGCACGTGATAGTCCGGTACGCTGATCGGCAGGGACCTCTTCTCGCTGTAGTCCACCGACGCGTAGCTGGAAAATAAAAAAATTTGCAAATAAATTGGCTCGTTCGAACCGGCTTTATCTGATTGTTTATAGCGAGGAAAGTTTTTTAAGACTCGTTTGTTTCGTTTGTCGGTGATGTGGAAAAAAATCAGAATCATTCACCTTGGTACAAAAGTGTTGATCAAACGGAAGCATTTTCGCTCGAAATTAGTCCCTGGTAGAAAATTGAACAGATTCTGGGCAGAATTTCTAGTCAATCCGTGTTAAAATGACGTATATATATATATATAAATTATAGGAATGCACTTTCAAATTCTGCTGAATTTCATTACCGAGTAATGTGTGTCAGTGTAAAATTTTCGATAAAAAATATTAGCCAATAATTAGCCAATTTCTAATAATATACCTCAGATCTTCGCACGGTTCCAGTCTTTCCGCCTCCTGGGGCGTCACAGAGATCACAGTAAGGGTCAGAACGTCGCCGCCGGACTTTATCAGGTCCACCACCTGCTTGTGAGTCGCTCCCTCGACGTTCACGTTGTTCCTGAAAGGATCGAACTGTCGTTAATAACCTGCCTGCGCAGACGATCGATCGATGAAAATTTCAAATTGTACCGCTGAGGAAGGCTTCGGTACTTTTTCCGCGTATCGCCGGCGAAAAAATCCGACTGCACGGCAGTCATGTAGCAAGTCAACATTTTCACGAGAGAGAGAGAGAGAGAGAAGACTGATATTGAGCAAGCCGCCAGAGTCAGGGGCTATCAACTACGACACGCACACTCGACAACAAGTCGAACCGATCAATGTACAGCGTTTGAAACCCCGGGAATCATGATCTCCGCGCACGAAAAAAAAAATAATAAATAAAAATCAGCCGGATTTTCGAGCTCAAACCAAAAAATAAAAACTCGGCGATGATTGGCGTTGACTAGTAGCTGTGGAGATTATACGAGTGCCTTAGCCTCCGGTATGAAAGTGAAGTGAACCAAGTGTATATATATGTATATATCTACACGGCGTCGGTCTTAGATTCTGCGAGTGAAAGGTGTATAGACTATATAAAACGAGTCGATTGGTCAAAAGCACGACTGTTGTTTTCTTGTATATATATATACACCAGCTGTGCGTTGGGGATTTTCGATTATTCGCGGTTCTCGAGGAGACGAGAGAGACTAAGAGACGCCGAGCACAGACCGAAGCATTTATGCGAGAAATTGGGGCCAGCTATATACCGGCTCTCTTTTGATAGATGTCATTATCGGAGGAGTTCGATAAGAGCCGTATATCTGTATATACATGTATATATGTTGCGTGATCGCGAGAAAAAAAATCAAAACACTCTCTCGCGCGCCCGCGTGTGTGTATGTCGGCGGTTAGAAAGTATTGTTATAATTGTGGAGAGAATTATCATAATGGCATAAGTTGTAGTTTCTTTTTCCTATACTTTCTAATACAAAATTTTTACATTTTACACTGTGTTATATTTTATACTCCTAAAACGAGGTTGAGTAGCCAAAGATAAATCACCAGCGATTACTCCCATAAATCTTCTGAAAACTGAACGATGACTACACGATATAGTCAAAAGTTGCGCGCGATTACAAAACCGCTAAATCACAGTCTCGCATCTTCTTCAAAAACAGCAAACTCACATCCTTTCGAGCTTATTCCCAATAAAAAAAAAAAAATTTACGCGATTGTCAGGCTCACACAATGTTCTGCGATATGTCACTCTCTCGTTACAACGAGAGATAAAAAAAGCCTCTCGAATCATCGAACCGGTCGCTTTACGTGTAATTGTAAGCTGCCTCTGAAAGTCACTTCAATAATAAATTATAACAACCGAGCTCGCTATCGAAAGTATAATATACGGAGCGCGTATATGTGTTTGAAAAAAAAATCGCGCAGCTCTCCGCAGTTCCTGAATGTGATGTAACAGCGCAGCAGCATTGACAATATCGTCATTAATTCGATAATTATCTCGGGAAATACTGGGAACTCGATAAGGCACATGTATATACGTATATGGATAGTGTGTGAATCATACCGCGAAAATTCAAACGTCTTGTTTCCACAAAAACCGTGTAAACAAAGCCTCTTATTTTTTGCATCGGCGAAATAAACAAAGAAAAAAAGAGAGTCGAGAGCGCACACGTATTATCGACTCACTATCCAAACACAATGCAACAATCGAATCAGCCTCTGCAAATATACACACGCAGCAGGAGCATACGCATACATACCGAGAGTACCAGCATAGCTAAAATGCACAATCGACAGCTGTTTAACAAGGCTTGATAACACACGGCTGGCCTTGACCGAGCCGAGAAAATCTGTCGCGCGACTCAAGTCTTGTACTTGGCCGAAGCCCTATACTGGCGCGCGGAAAAACCTTGCGACTGTTATTATTATTTTTCCCATCCGATTATAAGCGATTCCCGGAATTCCCCTGTACGCCTCTCTCCGTATAGTAGGAAATTTATAAATTCCGTTTCCGGAATCGATGCTGCACTCGATATACACTGTAGCGTAATATCGCGTGGCGAAAAAAAGTGTGTCTTTGTTGACATTCCGCGTTAGTCGTGCGAAAAATCAGGAGAGAGCCATATGCACGGTGTCAACGACCGTTCGTAATTACGTCGTCGCTGCAGTTTTCAATCTTGTGTATCCTTGTATCGCCGTACGTATATGCGTTAAGAGGAAGGAAATAACGACATAATACGATAAGGTATAGCCCCGAACACGTGTTCGATAATCAAGGGCGAATTCGAGTCGGATCAATAAAAGTCGCTCTAGAGAGTATTACTTATAATATTGCGTTATCGTAGCTCTTTCTCTGTCTCGAGCATTTACTACACATTCAACTCGCTGCGGAGGAGTATATATATATACTATAACTTCTTATACACATTTGAGAAAGAGACACAATAACCTAATAATAACTATATACAGGTATATTACTATAGGAGGAGGAAACGAACGTCGCGTGCGCGCATTCAGGACGATTGATATCGCGAGTCTTTGGAAAGAGCAACGCCGCGGCGTTGCTGACGTAAATTCAGCGCATAATATAACGAGCTTTTCGGACAATAACACGTGCAGCATATCGACTGTCACTCGCTTATCTATCCGCACGTGTGACATAACTCGAGCCACCTGCGATCATTTTATTAGTATAGAATTAAAGACACAGCTCTAAATCGAGCTCTCATTACCGTAAACGCGCGAATTTCAGCGAAGGTCAACGGAACCGCATATAACACAATGGCCGAGAGAGACAGAGTCGTCTATGCGCATCTCAGCGAGTGAATGAGAGAGAGCCCGGGCGGCCGAGATGGCGGATACCTATATATATATATATATGTATATACATGAAATCGCAGGGATGCGCTACACGTGCGGCTTATCGATCCGTATAATATATATAGGTAGGTGTCGTCTGGTCGGAGGGACTCTGATGCCCTCGCACTTGAGACTCTGTATATGGGGGGCGAAAAGGAGCCGCGGAATTTTATCGATTCGCTCCGGAGAGATGCGCTGCGGGGGCGTATAAGGGCCACGTGATTGACGGACAGTAGCATCGTCGACGTCATGTACCTTTGCACCAACTATTATGTATATGATATACACATATAGTTTGTGATGGCGGAGAGAGAGAGAGAGAGAGAGAGAGAGAGAGAGAGAGAGAGAGAGAGAGAGAGAGAGAGAGTACCTACGTATGTACATACATACGAGCGCTTCGTCAGCTGACTCTCGCGAGCACTTCTCGAAGCTTCTCTAGGGCGCAGGTATCACAAGGTATAATGCAACTGTGTGCAGTACCTATGCGAACAGCTATAGTACTTACACTTCGAGGATACGGTCGCCCTTGCGAACACCGGCCTTCTCGGCAGCGCCGTGCGAGAGGACGGCGCTTACGTGCTGCAGAGGCGCGTACAGCTCGCCGTTGATGCTGCGCAGCTGTCCACCCTCCGACACCTGGCCGCGCACGTTGAACCCGAAGCCGGTCTCGGTCTTGTAGATGGTTACGCAGCGAGGGCCTTGATGCTGCTGCTTCGATTCTTGGCTACTGGCTCCATGTTGGCTCATCGAGGCGCTCGACGGGTTCAGCCGTCCGTTGTTGCCCGCGTTCCCGACCATCGCCGTCACCGTCGCGTTCATACCGCTACTAGCCGACGACGACGGTACTGAGACACTGCGACTCTTGGATTCACACCGCTATTATTAGACTTTGACGAGTTTGACGGACACTGCTGTTTGTCGAAAAAGAGAGAGAGAGAGAGAAAGAGAGAGGAAAAACGACACGGCTAGAGCCGCTGCGGAGCTCTCCGGGACTGTGTGCCGCCGCCGCCACCTTGCTACTACTCGCGCGGGGGAGAGCCGACCGCTGCTGACATCTGCGTGAAAGTAGGGCCGATGTATGCAGTATGATATTCTCGCTGCAGAGAGTGATAAACCACACCAGCTGATGGTGTTGAGATTGTGGCGACATCTGACGGGGAAGAAGTGTGGGTGCGAACGTAAGCAAAGCAGTCGACGTGTGACAACTTAACCTCGAAAGACCGACGACGGGAGAGAGGAGAGAGACGGTTATTATGAATGATTACAGCAAGGAGTCGTAATAATGTCGACGGATAAATTTCTCGATCTTGACATCAGGAAGCTGTTCGAGGAGCACGGGATCAAGGACATCGAGCTGATACAGAAGCAGATTCAGCATGAGAGCGACAGGAAGAAGATCGAGCTGCGGACCCTTGTGGGGTAGGTGTCATTTTTTGGATTGTCTTGGAAATCCGGTGAGAATTATTTAGGGGAGAATCATGTTCTAGGGAGAGGTACAGGGACCTTATCCAGGCTGCGGATTCGATAGCTCAGATGAAGCAGACCTCGGAGTCTGTCGTCGACAAGATTGTCAAGATTGAAAAGACCTTTCACGATCTGCAGCAAAAGTATCTGATTGGTTTCAAGATGGAGACGGAACATGTAAATCCACAGAGGTATAGGATTGTTTTTATGTCATTTGTAGTAGTAGTAGTTGGATAATATAATGCAGGTTAATCATTACAGAGCTACCAATCAGATCTCGGACTCGGTTGTGATGCAGATAAAGATTCTCATGGATATTCCTGAGCAAATCTGGTCAGCGATAGACTCGAAGGACTTTCTGCTGGCAACTCAGCTATTTTTATTAGCTCAGCATATTAATTATAGCTTGAAATTTGAAATCGGCGATATCAATCTAGCCAGCAGGTATCCAATAGTCTCTAAACAGTGGGGCATCGTCAATCAGTTCAAGAGCTTGATATTTAACTTTTGCAACGATGCTTTGCAGTCTGTGCACCTGTCGAAAGAGGTAGTGCACGAAAGTTTGCTCCTTTTATTCAGTGATTTTGAAATTTTTAACTAATAACTCGATTATTTTCAGCTTGCAGCCAACTGTCTTGCAGCTTTAGTATTATTGGATGGGTTAAACTCAGCTGATCTATTGAATAGACTGATATCTTTGAGAAGTCAAGCGATACAATCCATTGTTATTTCAGAAAGTGATCTTAGCGTAAAGAATAAAATAAAGTTATGTTTAAATGTTCTCATGGAGACCATTCCACTTATAAGTAGTTGTTTCACAAGTAAGTAACCTGCAGCAATTGAATGAAAAGTTTTTAAATTATCAAAGTGCAAAATAATTAATTTTTATTCTACAGAATACAAAGATAGTCAAGATGGCTTGGTTTCAATGTATATAAATGAAATTAAAGACAGAAATGCTTTTCTCATGTTGTCACAATTGGATTTGGAAGAAGACTTGATAAAAAAATTTCTTCCTCTGGTTGCAAAAAATCATAAACCATTTGTACAACACGAACTGAAGAAACTTCCATTAGCTAATGTACAAGAGAGTGTAAATGCATGGTTCAACTGGGTTAAGCAGTTAGCAACGGTAGAAGTTACTAAGCTACTTAATTTAATAACATCTGTAAAAGGAATCTACAGTATAAGGGAAGAGTGTCTTGCAGTAGAGATACCTGAAAACTGGGATTCAAGTTGGGATGCTTTTTCTCTGCCAAGTGTGAATTTCTGGACCGAATTTTTTCAACCATTATTAACCGATAGAGTTAAAGGTAATAAAAAAAGAACTAAAATCAAGTTTTCTTTTCAATAGTTGTAATTAAGAAAATTTGTTTACTTTTGCAGGTATTCTAAATAATAAATTGGACGTTTGCTTGGTGAATTTGAAAAAGGACGTCTCGGAATTACTGGGTAAAGTATCGTTTGAAACAACTCAATACCCAGAGAATGATTTACGATGGTTTGTTTGGAAAGATTCACTCGAAGACATTCCTCAAAAATTAATGGAAGGCGGAACTTTAGATAGTAAACGACCTCTACTTCTGAAAGCCAGGGCTTTCTCGCCAAACGTAGTTAAATTATGTGAGAATTTCGAAAATAATTTATCCGAGGTCTTGTTACATTTGAAACAGTATTTGTACGAGCTGGAGCAAACTTCGGTGATGAAGGACGACTTACTCGTCACCGACATTTATTTAACTTCTAACAAATTTTGCGACCGCATCGAAATCCAGGAATATTTGCAATTCGCCAGTGGAAAGCTCATCGACGAGTTTGTCGCTTTCGTGAAAAACGAATTTATAATCGATAATCCGAAATTCGGACAACAGGAGGTTAACGCCATCGTCACTGCGAGGTTTCTCCAAGCTATTCCGTCAATGTGCTCGAATTTCAAGGAGTGCTTTACGATTTCCCGGCCAACCGGCATAACGTTGACGAACATGAAGTGGCAAGAAGTCTGTGATAAACTCAAACAGGAAAGTACTTTCGTCTGGTCTGTGTGGGCCAAGTGCTTCACCAAAGTCATATATTACAATCGCAACAAGTATTTAATTAAAGAGACGACTGACGAGTTACGCAATCACACAATCATTACCGATTGGGAGAAAGTTATGATCGAGGAGGAAGCGGAAGAGGGAAAAAGGATAAACTCGGAGATCCTGGTTCCTTATCAGCCAGCGGTACACTTGCAAAAATTCTTGGCGTTTATTTGTCAGGATCTGAACAAAGTAATACCTCACACTATACCCAAGTACGTTACTGCTTTATTTTTAGTTCAATCGAGCATGCATTCATTAATAAGTGTATAATACTATATTTCTCATGATTACAGATCTGTTTTAAACGAGCTGATCAATAATATCGCTGCAGAATTGTTCAATTACTACTACAGCCTTTCCACGAGCTTGGACATCAGGCAAAAACAGGCGATCCAAATATTATTCGACGTCAAATACATCAGTCTGATGATGGTCCCTCGAGATAACAAGCTCCTGGTGGAGCAGTCCAACAAAGTGTGCAATAGCGTCATTTCCAAGATCGATCCGTTCGATTTCGACGTCTTTTATCCATTCATCAATACCAATGTCAAAAAGGGCGTGCAGAGGACTTTGGTAAATACCCAAAACTGTTCGCAAAGATTGAAAATATAATTGTTCTCCACTTTAATCGATGGGAATTTCAGTTGATCTTCGGTAACTTGGTGCCGCACATGGAGCAACTACATTCCGTGCTGGGTGCGCGAATAGAGCACAGCGATGGCTTCAAGTCCGTCAAGGATCCACCCGGTGTGCTGGCACTCTGCTCGGGTACACCTTGGTTCCCACCCCTTGCCGTCACCGCTCCTACGAAGAGCTTACCCGTGGTTCAACTTCCAGTTCCCGAAAAGATCCAGGTAATTTACATATGCTGAAGTATATATACTAGATTAAAAAAAAAGAATACGTGAATAACGAGAAGAAATAGTCAAACTAAGTACGTCTGTTTCTCAGACATAGCTGGACCTATTTTTCGCTTCGCTTTAGATGAGTTGGTAAGACACAAATATAGTGTTGCGTGCGGTTTGCTGCATGAGTGACTAGAGTAAAGCTCGTTTGTCTTTCCGATTTTCGGCTTTAACAACTAACAAAAAAACAAAAAAAAAAAAAAAAAAAAAGACGCCTCTGACTCCAATAAGCTCCTAACCGAATTTCATTTCCTTTACAGCAGCGCAGAAAGCAGCATCCCAGTAAGGAGCACACGCGAAATGACTCGACCGGCTCGACGATAAAATCCGGCGCAGCCGCTTTCTTCGGCGCCATGGGCAGCGACTGGTTCGGCACGAGCTAGTCGCAATATCTTCTATTATACTCCCCCGTCCGAAAACAAAATTTTGTATCATACCGAAGAAAATTTGTACATAGAGCGACAATAAAAATTCGTTTGTAAAAAGGACGAAGCCGAGACGATGTTATTTAGCGTGGCATGAAAAATGCATGGACGTAAATTCACGTGGTGTGCGCGTCGTAAAACACTGGCAACGGCTGCTCAATAAAAGCGTAAAAATAAATAAAGCGAGAGAGAAGAGAGATTTACGCACTTGATACTTCCGCGAGATTTTTAAAGAAATTTAGAAAGCACCTCGCGCGTGCGAGAACTTATACGCGATAAAACGTCCATTAGTCGTGCGACGGTATAGCGGCCCTTTAAGTGGCCGTAAATCCTTCAGTTTGCCAATAGGCGAGAAAAGTACAGCGGCAACTCTCGCCGCGTGTCATAATGGCTCTTATCTGTGATTGTCTCGTAAAAGAACTGTCTAGAGCAATTCATTATACTCCCTTGAGTCCGCGTAAACTAGCGCCCAACAACGCAGACTCGGTGTAGTTACATCACTCAAAGTTGCGACTAATTGACTCGAGTAAACTCATCTTGCACTTATCGCTGAACTTGGAACAGTCGTTTGCGTTCTCCGCCTCCTCGAACTCGTCATCCAGATGTTGTTCTCGCCGAGACGACGACGGCCTGGAAAAGCGACGTCACACATTTTTCGAAGAGTCTATTCGGAATGCGCAGAGGCCGATGATCGATCGCGTTATTTGAATTGAAAACTGCGCGCGCGAACTCTCGATCCGGCGCGTAAAGCGTCGCGCGCTGATTGTTATATTTTATAAAGGTCTCTAGTGAGAGAGCGAACGAAAAACCGATTGTGTTTTGTCGTTACCAGAATATCAAAACGTACTGTTCTGCTGCCATTCAATATTTTTCGCCGTCGTTGTATCGAGCTGTAAAGCTTCGAGAGTGCGTTTGGTTCGGTTATCATTTTCACGTGTAACTCGTCGAAAGTGGAGATTCGACAAAGCGTTTACAGTTGATAACGCAGTTTTCGAAAAAAACAACGTTTCCTATTTCCTGCTCGCATAATACGGATTCGTTAAAGAAACATACGGGTTAATATAATATGCAAACGATAATTTATATGTAGATGCGTTTAATCAGAGATATGAGATGTTTGACTTACGTAAATATTATGCGGGTAATATCGCCCACCAGTCCGCTGAGGCCAAATGGAAATCTCGCGGATTCGCATATTGTGCGCAGTAGACACGCCCTTCCAGGATATCCGTTACTGAAAACATCATTCATCTTCAGTGGCTTAATCGCGCCACGGGGTAGATGTATAAAGGGAAGGGCGAACGCGCGCGAGCGCAGACTTTCCTCTGCTTATTCCAAACGACCTTTATTTGCATCTTTTTCATTAAACGGATACATATCTGCATTGATGAGCTAATTATAATCGGGATATAAGTTTGAATCGAATATTTGCATTGATACTGCATAATGTATATTCATATCGAACTTTAACTCTGTATCGATTCTCTTTTATTATTACGAGCGAATCTGCGTTTAACGGAAAAAAAAAATTGTTCGTTCGAGTGATAAAGCCTGATTTACATCTGTGCATTGACATCTGGCAAATTTACAGCTAATTCAACAATCGCTGACGAAAACAAAGCAGTAAAATAAGAGAAGAAGAAGAAGAAGAAGAAGAAGAAGAAACCTCTCGAGTCTGCTCTGCAGAATGTCGTAAAGCATTCGCCTGTCGAGACTTCGCTTTCTACTACAGCAGCTTGCCTCACTCCCCTGTTGGAAGAGCGACAGCGGGGCTGCGCTATCGTTTATGGCCGGTATCCCGTAGTTGGCCTCGAAGTACCAGGAGACAGAAATCGACTTGTCGGGTATGTCGATGGGAATTGCTATGGCGAAGAAGAGCTGAAATCACACGTGCATTTATATCTGTGTGTACACTTGTAGAGCCGTATCTCTATATAATGGAAAATCTATATTCCAGCCATTAGCTGTACAAATTTCGGCAAGTGTGTACTTACGCCCATATTGCTGTTCTCGGGAAAGCTCAGCGAGCGAATGTGACGGGTTAAGACGTGCGACAGGTTTTTCGGTTGATGCTGGCTGTCGACGAGATGCCGCAGTAGGATTAAACCGATAGCCGAAGCTCTGCGGGTCGTTTAAAAATGTTATCATAACTGCTGTATATAATAGAGTCTATTATCGTGCATATTATACGCGCGCATAGAACCGTTTAATTATCACCGTGATAAGTGAGAATCACGGAGTGTGCATATATATGTATATGTGCATATGTCGATCAATATAATAAAACGAGCGTGCGCGCGCCGGCACAAGCCGGCAATTAATTTCTTAATCAAACGCGTAATCAATTACGCCGCCCGCTGACTAATTATAATGGATGTATTTATCGAGTTAATAATTTCAATCCTTTATACGCGAAACAGCATGACGTATTCTTTCTTCATGCGTATAATATATATATATATATATATATATATATATATATATATATTAGTGCACATGTCTCTAAATCAATTATATATAGCGACGTACGTGCATATAATTCATAATTGCAACAACGCTCGCTCGTGGCCACGCGGTGCATACTTATTCGGATATAATGTTCAAAGTGCCCCTTTGACGCGTGTGGCTCTGAAAAAGATTTTTTGTTCTTCGCGCAATTATGTATATGCACTTGTATGTAATAACTCTTTGGCGTAGGTATAAGGTCTTTTACTCACGTAAGCTGCATCGCGACGCGGTGCGTTTCAAAGAGCGAGAATTCGACTAAGAAGATGGAGTGGAAAATACGCGGGGGCGTACATTCGCGGAATATAAAAACGGGTGTGTAGGTGAGAATTGTCGGATCGTTAGGTTCTATTATATTGCTATAGGTGATAACAGGAGGAGAGAGATGCATATGCGTATGTAAAATCGATGAAATAATTCTATTAGAAATTTACGCAGGGCCTAACGATGCTACTCATGGCAGTTGTAAATTTCTCGTTTTGGTGATAAAAAGCTTGACCCACTTTGAATTTTTTTGAATTCATGTTTTGGAACGTACTCTCTACTGAAATGGTTTTTCCATTTGTGCTGTGCAGTTTTTCATGTATGTACATACATACACATGTACGCAATAACAGTGGTTTTATTCTTTTTTTTTTTTAGAAAATAGAGAATGTGTTTTACAATGAAAAAGAGAAAGTTGGCAGACTATATCTGTTCTAATGATTTTTCGATAAGCACATAGTGAAATTTCTACAAATATTGCACACTTGTAAGTTTCATCGGCTTGTAGAAAACTAAAAAAACGCAGACAATGAAATAGTGCTTAAGGATTTACATTCAGAAGATTTCATGAACTCAAGCGGATAACTAGCATATAAATCGCGTTTTAGTTTTTAAATACAAAGTCCATCATCAAAACAAGATTTTTATTTTCATATTTTTCGATCACATCTTATTAGGTAGAGCATGAGCACTTTTTATCTCCCTCATAAGCCCTGGTAGAGAGTTAACGAAAACAATTCGCTAAGAGGTTTCTTTTAAAAAACTGTATACTTCAATGCATACGTAAGTTTTGCTGGATAAAGATTGCTTTTTCATAATTACTCGACATTGTCTGTGATTTTTAAATTATATAACAATTATTGATTTCATCCAGCTAAAACTTGCTTAAATTACTTATAATTAGCTTATTCTTAGCTAATCACATTCGTTAACGTTTCCACCAGGCCGAGTCTGCTATTATTTATCGAAAAAGACAAGTACACAATATAAATAAACATAAATTTTTCAAACCATAAATACGTTCAGATCACCGCCCCGTACAATATAACTCGATATTCTACGTTCGCCATTGCACGGGCATTGTTCTTTTAAATCTAGGCGCCTATTCTTCCAAAAGACCGTCGCATCCACCCCGTCGATATGCAGACCCAATATAGAGAGCAAGGCCCACCCCCTCAACGCCTAAATCACGGGAGCAGCAGCCGTACGTGACAGCGGCGGCGTTCGGCAGCTTTCGCGCTCATTCTCTGCTACTACTACGTTCCCTCCTCCTTCATCTCTTCCTTTGATTTGTAACGCCGCGCATAAATGAAATTCCGATCGGATCCGACTCTCTCTCTGTGTCTATACATTCTCATCCCTATATCTATCCTCCGAACTTTGCAGAGCCGTTAATACGATCCGTCGCGTCTGCGGCGCTAATTAAAAGTGCATATTTCCGGGTTCGCAGATACGTATATATATAACTGTAAACTTGAAATGCTTATAAATCCGATGTGCAACACTTTTGACGCACGAAGAGAAGCTCGAGTTTCGTAAAATAATTTTTTCATCGCTGATTTCTTAAAATACGAAAATAATCGCTCTGAAAATTCTTCATTACGCACGTACTTATTTAATATTATACATAGTTTTCGCTCAAGCGATTAGAGGAAAGGTCGTTCGTCGCTCGCTTTCTAGATGGCGACTCCGACACTGTGCCCCACCCATGTGATTTAAACGCCGCGAATCTCGAGATATATATATATATATATATATATATATATATATATATGCACTATATAAGGGTTAATCTCGTTGCTCTTGCCGGACACGTGCGGCTGGCTTTTTTCGGATGCAGTATATGTCGTGCATTAAACATTTAGCGCTTTTTCGGATATCTCCGCGCCGTCTTCCGCACTCGCGCGCAGTTAGTCTTCGCGCGGGGTATAGTCGCTAGATCGATGGAGGCTACTAGTTTTGGGGGCAATTTTTTTTTTTCCGGCAATCCGGGCCAATGCGCTTTTTTACGAGTCGGACGCGTTTGCCTGTATCATCGAATTTTTCACGCTGGTATTATTAATGATAGAAAAATTTTTGAAAACGCCCTCCATCCGTTCCTTTTATCAAGCAGGAAATTGAACGTATTTCGAAGCGCAGCGCGGGAATGATAAAAAAAAAATACTTTTTCATAATTTCAAGCACGGATCTTTCACAAAGCGCCTTATAATCATCGCAATCAACGAAAACCCCCCGCTTCACCTAATTAGCAATCATTTCAGGCCGGAGCCGGTCGGTCTCTCATGTGAGAGGGAGCTTTTCCGCGCGGAATGAAAAATTGCTTTTAAATCCCATTCCATTTCCGCGGCGAGAAATGAAGCCTGAAAAAGTAAAATAAAAAAAATATGTACAGAGAACAGGACGAAAGAATTAATTCGGCTCTGCAGTAGCGGTTTCCTGATCTGCGCCTGACACACCCACACATATATACAGGATACGTTGCGCGCGGCTACTCTGTCATTGCGATCCGTCACACAGGTTGTATATATATCGCGTGCAGAGCGAAAATTCGCGGCCGATAAATCGACCGCAGAGTGAGAGAGAAGCTTCAGAAATAGACGAGAGGATACGCTATAATTTTTCATCGAGTTCTCATATACGCGCGCCTGATCCAAGACTCCCCGTAGTATTTTCTTTTTTTTTTGTTTTTAACTCCGCGCTGACGCGGTATAATTGAAATGTTGCTATGCGCGCTCGGGGGATTATTGTTTCTGTCAACGCGAGAGAGGAAAGATTTGTGGGACCCGTGTGCGTATAGATATATATATATAGTCTGCAGCCCGCCGACGGATTTTATTGTCTTTTATTGCGCTTTTCGCGATGCGCTTTTAGCTGTATATAGGCGGATACGTATATGTATATATATATATATATATATATATATATATATATATATATATATATATATATATATATATATATATATAGGTAAACACATAGTATAGCGATCGTAACTGTAAATAGCGGAGCTGTTTGAAAGAGTTTTCGGGGCTACGGTTGTATCGTTAATGCGGCGATGTCGTATAACGGCTAACCGTTAGGGGGAAGGAATAATCGAATGTGCGTTTGTGTGTACTCGGACGTAGAATCGGAGCTGGAATTTTGCTCGAGTGCGGGATGTCAAGACGTTTGAGCAATTATGTTATTATTTTTTTAATTGTAGTCGGCAGACTTTTTATGACAAGTTTATCTAGCGACGAGTAAACGATACACTGAGAGAAGTATTTCATTACTATAAATAAATCATTCATCAACTTAATACACTATTTTTGAGCTTTAATTGCAATTTCCAGTATGCACAACTAAGTAAAAATATAAACAAAAGTATTGTTAACATTATTACATAAATTGAATGCAGCCGTGAAGTTTATATTTGAGAAATAGTTATGTGTGAACGAAATAATATTTTTGTTTACTTTTTTAGTTAGTTGTGCATACTGGAAATTGCAATTAAACTTCAATAATAGTGTCTTAAGTTCTTGTATTAACTATATTAACGAATGATTTCTTCATAATAGAGAAATACTTTTCTCAGTGTACAAAAAAAAAATAAAATAAAGAGAACAATACATCATAATATTTCTGAGAAAATCAGTAGCTCGTGTCTGATGGTGTTGCGAAGCAAAGTGTAGAAGGCACAAAGAGAGAGAAGGGGTATATATACATATAGAGTTCGACAAAACAAGACTTTCAGCCCGAAGGCTATACATCTAGTCGCAGTAGTATATATAGCTACGGAGCAGTATATAGCGCAGCTACGGCTTCGTTAGCGAATCAGCTAAATAAACTTTGGAAGGACGGTGCATGATCCTCCGCGCCGTTACGAGAAGGAAGTAGATAGTATATATATATAGCTTACAACTGCGCCATCGTATCAAAACAAAAGCTCGTCACGATTTAGACTCGCGCACACACAGCGCATTCGCAGCGCTAATCCGCTTCGATAATGCACCAAAGCTCCCCGTTACATATATATATATATAAATATAACGATGCGACATTTCGATCGAGTGAGCTTTTTTTCATAATAGTGTCCCACTGCATTGATTATAATACTCGGCAATTACCTATACATAATACGCGCGCGGTTCATTTTTTTTCAACGGACATGCGCACGTGAGAGAGAGACATCGATTAAAATCTTTTTTGCGAATTTTCCACCGGTTTATAATTGCACGATTTAAGTCAATTTCATATTCAAAGCGCATCAGACACAGAGAGAGAGAGGGATATTTGTCAAAGGAAGCCGAGCTTTTATCGTCGCTTTTTTTTGTATCCCGAGGCGCACCGGTGCGTTCTTTGGAATATTATTTTCATTAATTCGAAAATTATACACACCATGACCTATCGGAATTTCCCGATATTTTACCCTCTATATATGCCGTTATATACTCGAGCTTTTCGACGTTGTATAAAAATAAAAAAAAAAAAACAATACACAGATTAATGCCGGGGAAAATCTAATGACGAATCGATGCCCGGAGATTACAAAGGCATACGCAGAGAAAGAGCAGTGCGCATATCACCCTGAATAAATCACGCAGGGTGATGGCGCGACAGTGGGGAATTTCGCGTAGAAGAAGGAATCAATGCCAGTGGAGAGAGTATAGAGAGAATTTCCACGAGGGTCCTGTGTTTTTCGGGGGCTTCGAGACGAAGAAAAACGCTTACACAGTTCGAAAAACTTTTCCCTCTCGCCTCACCTATACATACATACGTACGTATATGTATACATATACATATCTATATATCGGCGGTCATAAGTTTCTCGCCGGCTTATTAGCTCTCACTCGTTTCGTCTACACGCTCTGTATATTTTTTCGAGGAGAACAAAAAGGCAGACGAAAAGTTTGTCCTTTTTATTACGCACATCGCCGCAGCGCTGCTTATAACAGGGAGGGGGGGGGGGATACAACCCGCTCACTCCCGATTGTTTGACTTGCTGCGCCGTAAACTTTAGTCATTAGAGCCGTGATCGTCGCGGCGTGAATTGCGTTTAAACGATATGTAAATTCGGCGTCCGCGCGAGTGTACAGTGGCGATTGATGTTTTTCCCGGCAGTTTGGAATAATTCGAACGAGCCGGTGTCTCTCGAAAAAGTTCGGCATGAAAATTCGCCGACGAGGCGTCGGCAAAAAGTGAGTGTACTGTACTTCTGGCGAAAAAAACCAACCGACCGGCTGAGCGATGAAAAGTTACAGGCGATGAATTTTCGATAAATTTTTATTTCTCAACCCCATTAGTTTGACGCTCGGATCGCTTATATGTCGGCGTTGCGAAAGCGAAGAAATGGAAAATCCCGTATATATATATATATATATATATATATATATATATATATATATATATATATATATATATATATAAATATATATATACGGCTTTTTCCTTTGAAGCTCGCGGAGCAAAGGCTGCTGTGGATTCGGCGATGCGCAGTGTGGCTTGCGGGACGCGCAGTCGAGTAGAAGTGTATATACAGGTTACGTAGGGATTTTCGCGTTTTGAGGGGAGACTGATTTCCGATTTTGTTTGTCGAGGGATGGGCGACGAGGTGGTAGAGCGTGCTTGACGACCGTTTTATTGAATTTTTTTTCCTTTTTTTTGTACGGGACTGCCTCGGTGCGATCGGTTTTCCGCTGCACGAGGTTTGTTCGGTAAATTATTTCTTTGCGTGCGCGTCTTTTTTTTTTGCAAAATTTAACCCTTTCCTCGTATACATCACCCGACGAGAATTCAGTAACGTCATTCCCGCGAAATTCTCATCCCAATAATATCCCTTCAACTCAACCCCTTCGCTGCAATCCGACCTGCAACAGACAAGACCCTCCACATTTGTACCAGCAAAAGTACACCTATATATATATATATGCACACATACCCGGGCGCGTATCAGTGCCCTATACTATATACACACACGCTCGGGCTGCAGAGATATCGTTTAATCACAAAGTGGCCGGCGTTATAAAAGAGAGCCGCGCACTGCAGGCCGAAAATGGAAGTAGATATATATCTCTCGTCGGTTTGTTTAAATCAAATGACGCGCGCAGAGGGAGAGAGTGTATATATATAGCGACGAGCGAAATGCAATTTCTCTCCGGAGAGAGAGAGAGAGAGAGGCAGAGAGCTTTGCGCTCGGGAGCAGTTACAATCAAGCCTCTTTCAATCCGCGAGCTTCATATCCTATTCGGCCCTACTGCGATTCTCGCGCAGATTGGCTCGTCGCGGAAAAAGCTCAGGATGAAAATTGAAATATCGGGACGAGATACACTATATACTCCATATACCACAGTGTTCGAGCCCTCTTCGCTTGACACTCGATCCACCCACAAGCGCACACTGTCCATATATCTATATAATATATCTATACACACACAGTATCAAGATACCGTATATATATATACTCTGACGTCTGATGCTGTGTCTTCTTGCGCGAGTTGCAGTGCCGGGGAGGAAGTTGCTGCGAGGCTGATACTACTACTGCTGCCGACGCTAATCATCCTGGTAACATCGCAGATCGCCGAGGGGAGCGCCGAGACGCTCGAGGCGGCGGCCCGTCGTCATATCCGCGCCCTGTCCTATCCAGAAGACAGCGAAATGGGGGTTAGAGACTGCGTGTATATATATACTCATCGATCATTATTATATATAGGTCCTCGAGACGATGAATTCGATGTATCTATATGGGGGATTCGCGTATATATATACACACATACAAGTGCCGGAAAGTGTATTGTGTTGTAAAAAGTTTTACGACTTTTCGGTGTATATATATATAGAGAGAGAGAGCTAGCTTAGTTCAAATTCTGTGTGATATTTTGCATGGATTGATTTTTTTTGGGAGATTTAATTGTGCACGGGATATTATTGTGTATATATAGTCAGCAGCCGCATCGAGTGCTGGGGTATAATTAATCGCGACCGAATCAATTCCAGTCGGATAGCCATCAGAGCTCGTGAAAAATAGATTATTAATGCGACCGGATGACTAGACGCATATAACTCGCGAATCATCGTCGTCATCATCATCATCATCATCATCATCGAGGACAGATAGCAATTTCGCTCAAGAGGTCAGTAGCGGTGGTAGCCGCAATTCGGCCCACACTTGACATTGCAAATCGAAATTAAGGCTTTATTCACAGTGATTGCGGTTGGTCCGTATCGAGGAAGCCTATATATAGACTGCAGTGCCTAACGAAGAAGGTATCACGACTATGGTAATGAAGGCTTGCGGCTCCATGGCATTTGGAATAGGCGAAATACCGCGGCGGCGACAATGGGAGTTACTCGTAAATAAAATCGGTCTCTCGGGACACTCCGCCGTGTCTTTGTTCTCTCGCGATGCACACTATCCTATTTAGATTTTTTTTACCCGTTTGGATCTTTCAACGAAGAATTTCGTTGCGTTCGAAGTACTTTTTAGAGTCTTATTGACGGGCTGGTGAATAATAGAAAGCGCACGGGAAGGCGCGCTTGATTTTGCTTTTGCGATTGAAAAAAGTGGCGAGACTCGAGTGCGAACCTCAAATATACGCCTGCACTTACACGCGGTGTAATAAAAACTTTATACCGTTCGACCCGTATAGTCTGCAGCGGCCGCAATAGTGGTTTGTCTAACTTTTATGCGTTAGCCTACGCGAAATTTTCTTTTTTTTCAACGTATTTTGATCTGCGGACGAGCTTTCCAACTTTGAACGCGTTTATCTCGAAAAACAAGCGATTTGTGCCTTAAATTCTTGGGATTATTTTTTTTTATGTATAATGCATAATGCGAAGATACCGAAACAAACTACTATTGTATAGCCGCTTTTTCAGACCTAATCACCTAATAGTGGATCAATCGCAGTATGTGAAAATGCCGCTTGGTGGCGCACGGCAAACCGCAAGCGATGTAGCCGAAGCCAAGATTAGATGGAACGATCACAGTTTTCACCATCAGAAACGATGGGGAAAAAAGGCTCCATCGGAACGAAGTATATCATCGCATCAGGTTGGCTATATACGGAATAGCGGTTAATTCAATAAATGTAGCTCTCGTTCGCCGCGACGAAATTTGCATGGAAATTGTTATTGTAAATCGATTGGCTGCGGCTTCAAAAGAATCGCCCTCGCGAAATGAGCGAATAATTCCACCTACAATGTACTATACATATAGCAAACGGCTGGGGTTTTAGACGTACATAACCTATATACACACCCGTGTGCTAGTGAAACATGTTTCGGGCTGCACTCACTTTAATTAAACCGTTAATAATCCCCCGTGTGTGTCTTTTTCGCACAGCTGTTTTTCGCGCTTGCGGTGCCACTGGACGACCCGGTGTCGACCAAATCCATGTCCGTGGCTTTCTTCTTCGAAGCTAATTACAAACTGGCAAACGACCCCGCGGAAGAGAAACATTCCGGCGAGACAAAGAGCAGACGCAAGAGGAGTACTATCGACAGGAAGATGATTTACGACCTACTCGAGTCGAAATTCGAAGAGTTAAGTATATAGATATACACGACGTATTTTTCAAATTTTTATATATATACACTGGAGAGAAACGAGAGAGCGAAGTGAAGTCAATACGCCGCGTCTGATATGCGCTTGTCAAATTCTTCTTCCGCGTATAAGCGACGAATGCAAATGATCGGGAGGGGTTATACACATCTCCGGTGTCTGCCATAACTCAAGCTTGCTCTATACATAACACGCCGGCTGAGAGGGAGCCGTATACGTTCGACTGTAGCAGCATTGACTTATCACGTGATCTATACCTAGCAGCTGTCAGGTCGCGACTCTCGACCGTCTCTCTCGCTCTGCGGCAGCATCTCACCTCTATATACACATCTATATCCGCTAGTGAATAAGCTCCGCGTCGTTCTCTCCTTATTCCTGCGTCTCGCGGCTGAATATGCATCTCTCGGGCCGCGTGTTATACCAGTGAAGATGTTGCGAACAGCCGCATCGGTTCCAGCTTATTCCGAACATGAGAAATCGAAATCGCACGGGGCGTGTATAAATTGCCCCTGACGTCTCGCGCATATGTAAGAAGCCCCGCATCTTCGGAAACATATATATATATATATGCATACAGTCGATTTCAATCGTCAATCGGGCGCTGACCTTAACATTCGCAGCAGCCGATATGCAAATTCACTTAGCACCGCGGGCCAACGTGTAAATTGAACAAAGCGACGCGAGAGAGTATGCGTGCGCATATATATAGGCGATGAAAATCGACGTCGGCGCGGCAGCTGCGCGGGACCTTAGCGCGTAATCTTATTCGAGTTTCTAACTGCCGCTGAAAAAGGGATTGCAGTTGAGCCGTTACTTCGCTGCGCGCCTTTATGGGATTATCGACTCGGCCGTTTCGCGCGCTTTACTGCCGAAACTATTTTCGCTTCCGCGCGCGCGCGCGCGTCTTCAGCTCTCATATATACGTGATTTTCGGATATGCCACTGGAATTTTAGATGCCGCGCGATATCTTCGTATTCTTATGTATTCGAGTACGCGAGTCTGTTTTTCACGATATCCGCTTTGATGAGCCGGACAGAGCCGAGTATATATAGCTCAAAATTTCTTCGTCGCGCTCGAAAGTCTCGTATTATCATCCGTGTATACAGAGGAGCAGATTTGATTCCGTTTGGTTCGTAAAATAGCCCGGAAACACGTGTCGGGCTGTTTGGAATCACAAATTTTCACACGGGGGTTATCGAAAACCCGAATTTTTAAATCGAAAACTGCAAAAAATAAAATCCACAGTTTACATCGTTCATAATTTATATATAAAATCCCGGAACAAACAGACACAACAGCAGCAAAAAAAAATTATACATCCACCCCATAACTCGCAATACACTCCGCGGGCGCTGCACTCAAAAGCGTACCCCGAATCGTTTGTTTAGCCGCTCGACAACGTCGCGTCAGTTTCTTGAGTGGAAGCCGTCAGCCGCAGCTCGGCGCAACTTCTCAAGTGTACAGCAGTATAAACCCCGCGCCGAACCAATCGTTTACTCACCCGCCGCCGCTCTGCACCACCGCAAGAAGAGACGGACAATGTAGAAGACACTTAAAAAACTTTTCCGTCCTTATACTTATATATCTCTTCTCGAGTCTATCGGTTTATCGCGAGGATTTTCTCCGATCGTGTATATATATCTATATATATATATACGTATAAAAAAAAGTTTATCATTCATATACACGAGACTGATCGACGTGCGTTATTCCAGGCTTGGATTCGACGGTAGGCAGTGCCTACTACGCTCCATCTGCGAGACAGCTCGCGAGGGAGATCGGCTGCACGCCGGACACAATGGCCTCGTCGGCGATCTCATGCGCATCACGTTCGCGTAAGTCCCTTCCTATACTCCCTATATACATATATATATATATATATATATATATATATATATATATATATATATATATATATATATATATATGGGATAGAAGCAACACAGCGATTGTGCATCGGAGAGAGAGTGAGCTGCGCGCAGCGAAGCGCGAGGGGCTGCGGTGTTTTGCGCGATGATGCAACGGCTTATTAATCGCCTAATTAACCGATTGACGGACTCACGCTTCTTCACGCTTACTCGCGCGCGGCTGTACGCTGCAGCCGGGGTGTATATCAGAGCCCTGAGAGCGGGGGCAAGAAAACGAGGCTACGCGGCGGTGTATATAGTTTAGAGCAAAGATGCTTTTTACTCCGGGGGTAGAGCCGCTAAAAAGCATCGATGGGGAAAGTTCAACAAAGTGCGATAGTTGAAAAACGGATATCGATCGTTATCGCGCTAACACGGCCGGGTTAACCGCTCGATATATGTAAATCAGCCTTATAAAGCTCTCTCGCTACGATTAATTGGACGCGAAGCCTCGCAACGCCGGATCAATTATAGAAATTGCAGCCGGGGCTGATCGATGCTTTATATATACACATAGCGTGAATTCGCAGGCCGTCTTCGAGCTCGGACGAGGTGGACCCGGAGTACAGCCAAGCCGAGAAAATGAACCAACCGGAGCCGGACTACTGCGCCGACGTCTACGAGCTCTGCCCGTTCTCCATTTATCAGTACATAACCGAGCATAGCTAAGCGATGACTTGGCTCTCTAATATACATTCACGAGTCTATTACTTTGTATAAGGAATAAAATTGTCGATCGGTGTGCATATATGTACATTGCGAGCTTTTTATTATATATAACTAGGAAAATTGACCGCGCTTCGCGCGTTTAATATCGTTACGCACGTCTTTCTTTACATTCTAAAAAGAACTCAAACGTCAACATTTTCCACACTCTATAATATAATACATATGTATGTATTGGGTTAATTTTGTATCTTTCTAAAAATTTTATGGCATACTAATTAATTCTCACAAAACTAATCTCAAAATTTAATACTCACCTAATTACCATCGTTTTTTATTATTTTTATTAAACTCTTTACCATTCAAATTCAAATATTAAAGTTTAAATGTTGGCGCCATCTAACCCGGATATATCTGTCGACCAATCATCGTTCAACGCTAACTTCATTCATAGGCTTCAAAACATCCGGTCATGACTTTTTTTAAGAGAGGATTATATAATAGCTTGATTTTATAGAAGGTATAATTAACAGCCGCTCGTGCCAAGTTTAAAAGCGCACTTAAAATCATTTCTAAAATATTCCAGCCGAATTTCTAATGCACGATCTGCACAACTTTGGCCCCGCTCTCGCCTGTTCCTTATATATCAGATCCAAAACTCCATTCGCCGCCGCGACGCCGGGAAAATTAAAAAAGCGCGCGACGAGATAAAAGAGAGATGATTCGCAGACCGATAAAAAAGCGCTCGAAAATCCAATCCTATGCCCGTCCCCGATCTGCGCGACACTGAGATAAAAAAGAATTACTTCTACAGCGCGTAAGCCGGGCGAGTATATGCGTATAGACTATATACGTAGCAGACACATCAGGGATTTATTCAAATTCCGCTTTTTTCCGTTCCGAAAGTGCCGAAAGTGCAGCCGCGCGTCTTTGCATAATTCAGGTATGTAAAGACACCCGAGAGGCGCTCGCATACTAATCCCGTTAATTATAACGAAAAGGAGTATGTATATATATATATATATATATATATATATATATATATATATATACACGCACGAGCAGACTGCACTACTGTTTACCCTAAGCCCCGAACATTTTTTCCATCTCCTCCTTTCGCGCGCGAGATATATCGCCGCAGAGTAGTGGCGCAGCCGTCAAAAGCTTACTTTGACAACTGATGTCGTCGCGTTTTTTTTCCCTATATCAAAGGAAAACCGCCTCCGCTCGCTATATATACTCGCGCGCGTATACCTATACTTTTCGCGCAAGAGAATGCAAACACAGACGCACATATAGCGGCCGCATGAATTTTCAAACGGGGCCGCGGCAAAGCTTTTCCTCTCCATCTCTCGGTGTAGCACGTGTGTGTGCGCGCGCACAGCTACCTTTTTAAGAGGCTTCAACGCGCGGAATGACTCTGGAAATTAATTTTTCCTCGCGGGCTTAATTTTTAACGACATTCCAGTCACTCCGCGCCATTTTTCACCCTACTTAATGTTTCAGAGCGCTCGCGTTCGTTCAACTGACGCGAGAGCGGGTCAAGCGAGTTTTCGGGAGGAAGTGTATAGCGCGGAAATTCCACGAAGCACTGACACGATTATCGCGACCGAATTTCTTGGGCAAATCTTGGGGCTGACGTGCTGCTGCTGCTTCTAACGAAATACCATTGCTGCGCGACCGAGTGGATTGATTTTCGGGAGGGGGAGGACGTGATTTTTGGTTAAGGTTTTTTTTTTCTTTTTATTCAAGTTTAGCGAAAAATAAGCCTTTATTGTACAGAGAAAACATAAATATAATCGTCGAGAGCTCAATGGAGAATCCCAATCAGGTCGAAGAGTCCAATCGGACATCCGGCGTGGTAATCCTGGCAGGTCTCGTTTCTGCCCTTAAGCTCAGCCTCGACTATGCCATCGGGCAGGTGATCCTCGGGCCTCGAGCTCGACGGCCTGCAAACACGCGCGAGCCATATATGCCCCCGTCAATTATGAACTACACCTGCAAAGTCGTTTTGCAGATGTATAATACATGGATAACCCCCCTGCTCCCGCAGTATATCGATGCTTTATATAAGGGCGCCGCTGAATTATTCCCGCACACACACACACACACACATTTATATATATGTACTCTTTTATTCGGGCGTTTCAAAGGCGATATATAGCGCTTATTGGATAATATAACCTCGCAATATCGCTCGGAAGAAGCTCGGAATTATTTTAGCTCGATGTGTGAGTGTGTGTGCGTGTGTGTGTGTGTGTATAATACATATATTATGGGCGCAGTCGAGAGGGAGAGAAAGCTGAAAAGCGAGCTGTCCCGCGGGCCCTTTTGACGATGCATCTATATGCGCGCGGGTAATAGGGCTGCTGAAATTTTCGGCTGTATATATATAGCGAAACGACGACGCTAGATAATTGGCTTTAATACGAGCGTGTATATAAAGTTTCAGTTTCAATCGGCGAAAATCGCGTATAAAAGAATCATGCAAAGCTATCCCAACTGTTTGTGCTCGCGATTACTCCTCCAAATACGGAGTCGGCGCAAGCCTCGCCCACTGTCGGTCGGACTGATTTTCTTTCACAAGCCGAACCGCACCTTTTCTGGCTTTTCCACGGCAGCTTCCACTCGCTGTCTGAAGCTACCGCTCTTTTTCACCGTGTGTGAGCGCACGTCGGACTCTCTCTCTCTCTCTCTCTCAAAGCGATAGCCCCAGGAATATACGGATATATATATATATATATATATATATATATATATATATATATATATATATATATATACACAGAGAGAGAGAGAGAGAGAGAAAGATCCCAGCGCGAAAATGAGGAAAATGCAAAAAAAAACCACCACCGACGCCGAGTCTAAACGAAATTTTCCAGCTCTTTTGCAGGCTCGCGAGCGCCGTGCCGTTCTTTCACACAGTCTGTTGTTCCATTTTCCAACTTTGCGCAGCTCCACGCGAATTTCGAAGAGTAGCTTGGACGCGTGCGAGCTCGAAAACCGAATTTCCGGAGGATGATCATTACGTCCGCGGGAGTGTGAAATCGAGAGATTCGCACGCGAGGAGATGAGAAAGAAAAACGTGTATAATTAAAAGTAAGCCGCGGGTTGATTATTATCGTGTACATCATGCGCGACGTGTAACTGACAATTGTATTATATATGTATACTTACGTGAAGACAACGCGGAAGACGTCGCCCAGAATGCCGTTGTGCTCGAGCGGGTACTCGGACGCCTCGCAGATCGATCTTAGCAGACACTCGTGCCCTGGGAATCCGGCGCTGCTTCAATCAGACCAGAACGACGTTATGCCTATTTGATCAGCTTTATATATATATATAAATATATATAGATATCGTCGGTAGGTTTCGCTCTCTCTATAAGACTCTCTGATTAAAATATATATATATATATATATATATACACAGTTATACGGCTTGTCGTCGTCGTCGACGTCGTGTCGCTTCGGGCGAAGTAAGTTGCGCGATATATGGACGCCGACAACGACGACGACGACGACGACGACTACGAGGTCGTATATAAGACTAAGCATACACGGCTTTTTTTCGGAATAATAATAAAAAAATCTTATCTAAAGTATCTATATAATCATGAGCATAATATAGCTCATTATCAAAAAATTAGCAGTAATTAGCTAATTTCAGCTGGAAATCGTTAATATTTCTGCCAAGGTAACCGACCTCAAAAATTTGTTCCGCAGCACGGCGTAAACTGTCGCGCGGTCGATGCTTCTCTTCCTTCGCCTCTTGATACCAGTGGCGGGTAGGTCATAGGTGCTCGTGTTGGGCAGGTTGTAGTTGGCCTCGAAGAAGTAGGATAGAGAGACGGAGTTGACGGGATCCTCGAGAGGCACAGCCAGAGCGAAGAATATCTACGCCAATAATATATATTACAGTCGGCTCAGCTGCGCTTTATACATGCGCAACGGCGAGAGAGTTACATATATATATATATACTTACGCCCATGTTACTGCTCGTAGGATAGGAGATCGCCCTGATGGGCCGTTGTAGGATGTTGGCCATCTCCGAATTCTGCGGCTCGCTGCTCCGCACGAGAGAAAGAAGGAGAACTGCTAGAAGCTTTCTGCGAGAGATGGCAGAGAGATTAAATGTGCCTGTCTCGTTAGAAAGTTCGTCGCGCGCGCGGGGATACATATTTTAGAGGCTGTCGGCGCTTTTCGGGGGGGAATTAAGCTTTAACCGCGTGATAAAGTTAAGTGGGTATACATATATATATATATATATATATATATATATATATATATATATATATATATATATATCGCTCTTTATGAAACGATTTAAAGCGTGCTCGGGAGTAACTTACCGGAGGGTCCCGATCATCTCGCTGAACTTGCTCGACTGTTCCGAAGCGCATATGAACCGGTGAATGCGATAGTTGACGTTTCTTATTAGTGCCTTCGCGGTCGCGTTAACGACTCAAGCAAGCTGTAGTATAGGAAATACGAGCATCAGCTGTGCTCACTTCTTTTCGGAATGAGGTTATACCGCTACACGCTGTTTTTCTCCGCTATAGCGAGTTTCTGTAGTTCGGATGACGATATCAGGGGGATTATTCGTAGAAGAAGTCGGCGAGCTTTAGTCTATCCCGATCCTCGTGGAAGCGAGACGAAAGTCCAGGTAGTCGATTATTGGAATTCCCGAGTTATTCAATTGAATACTTGGAAATATAAAGTTTATCAAAATTCGATAATTATAAACGTAACGCTTATACATTATGAAAAAATACAATATTTTGATATTATGAGTATAGTTGAAAATGAAGGAAAATACGAGTTCTCTCGTTTGTTCGTATTCCACATAACGGACCCATATATTTCCATAGGTCCTCTTCGGTTTAGGACTACCAATGGAGGGAGAAGTCTCCATGACCCTGGGCTACGTCATCAAGTGTAACTACAACCTGCCCCACAACTTCAGCCAACTCACAAGCTCTTCCTTCGAGCGGCAACGCCGTGAGTACGCGTTAACGTAAAAAAAATACATATACAACCCAAAGTCACCCATATATATATACATGTCTTCAGTATCACGATGGAACCTCTACCGGCTGTTAGAATCGAGTCTAGGCAAAAGCTGTCTTCTGCGGGTGGTATGCGAGGCCGCGGCTGTACCGTTTCTCTCTCGAGAGCCGGGGACGACGACGGGTCTCCTGGGGGAACTTCTTCACGCGCTCCTCACGCCCTCGATGACCAGCGAGGAATACGAAATGTACGCCGATCGGGAGTACAGAGCCGCCGAGGATAAAGGAAGAACCGACGGCTGTGGAATGTTTCTACGTGACTGTCCGCTCCTGCACAGTCCGCTCGACTACTTTACGAAGGTTTTCGATTTTTAAACGCTGTGTGTAATAACTAATGGAAATTTTTTTTTTCTTCGAGACAGCACGTTGGTTAGTCGAGCGTCGAGCCAGACGTGCACCTAATTGACCTAGATTTCGACTTGTTCTATTTTAGGCGGGCGTTAAATTAGTGTTATACGCGAAATTAATGTAACAACCGATGAATGTACAATTTCCGCCTGAAACTTTGAATCGCATGTATAAATGTATAAAAAATATTCGGTTAGCGGGTTCACCTGCTTTTCTTCGCGTTATACAGGGCATTTGGTACGCTAGAAAAAATTACGGTCGCTTGGGTCAGAAGCTGTCTGCGATTGAAAAGAAGGACAAAAATCGAAATTTGTTCCTATAAAAATCCAATGTTACTTATGCGGATTTCCCCACGCATAAAAATACATATTACCCCGCCAGTCGGAAAACAAAGCTCAGCAAAACCCAACCGTACGAGATAGCAAAGTATAAGTACAAGTGCGCGCAAGCGAGGCCCTACGCGCCCGGCAACTGTTCCCTCAACTTTTCCATCTTGTTAAACTTGTCGCGATCGATGTGTAAACTCGCGCTTGCAGCTTTCTCTCTCTTACTCTCAGAAATCGTATTATATGCGTCGAGTTTTATATACGAGAGCGAATATCCGATTCCGACTTTCCTCAAACTTGCATACGATGTCCTCTAATCCGCGCGAGCAAAAATATAAATATAATTGCCGTGTCGCAAAAGTTGTAAAAAGCGTCCGTCGTCCCGGCGGTAAATATGATTTAATCCTGGACTATAGATTATATGTATATAGGTATATCTGTGCGTGATATATCGTCTGCTACTTTATATACTTACGTAACATCGGCTATATATTTCCTCGGATTAGGAATTAGGCCGGACTTTCCCGCCGTCTTTCTTCCGCGCGGACAAAAGCCACAGTCGCGCGGTTTACCGGACCGCCGCGCAGATGCACTTAATTCCAGTCCGTCATAGCGGAATATTCAATGACACTGTCATCGATCGCGCAAGTTCCGCTGCTCTTTTTTCCGTTGTAAAAATAGGGCCATTCGTTAGCCCTCTGTATGCGTGGGTGTGTGTGCAGGAACGCCCTATACCAGCAGGGACCGATCGATAAGTAATTATTGTTGAAATTTAACGGCTTATCATTTTTATTTATGACTCCTCGATTCCGCCCTGGCTTCCAATACCCCCCCCCCCCCCTACCCCAACTCTCGTTTCGTTTTTCAAGACACGCGGTGTATATATAGAGATACAGCGATCCCAATTTATCACGTTTAATCGGCCAAAGACGCAATTAACTTTTCAGCGCGCGCTGCTTGTTAAATATGCTGGCCGAGAGTAGATATATAATATATCGGTATATATCTGTGTCTTTAATTACATTCCGTCGTCGACGCGACGCGTTATCGCGATGACAAAGGTTCGATTGAAAATAAAAAAAAACGCGAGAACCGAGACTCGAGAGTAATAGCAGTAGGCCGCTAATTGGAAAAAAGGCTTTTTTGCGCCGAGGCCGATAATGGCCGCGTGTCCGAGTAGTCGTAAAACTAAAACTATGATATTACCGGTGGGACGGCGCTGCAAAGACTCGTGTAATTATCGACGCTCTTAAACGGCCGAGGTTCGTTAAGCTCGCGCTAGGACGAGATGGGACTCGCGAAATAGGAGTTTATCACTTTTTCAACTCCCTACACCGATCCATCATCCGTCGTTAGATCATCGTACAGCTATACGTATACCTATATATACGTCCGCTTTTGTTGTACGCAATTTGTATTTTTCATTTTTGCTATTCGCGAACGACGTGCCATCAATTTAATAAAATACTGTAAATATATAATCATCTAATAAAATTGATCGCGATCGATCCGAACTCTTCCTGCCTCGCCGCGGCGAGCATCAAAGCACGAAGCGATTAGCGCCGAGAATCCGGTAATTCCCCCGCTAATAAATCCGTTAAGGATATTAATAAGCGTTAACCGAACAGCAGCAGCGTCAGACTCGCGGAGACGCCGATACAGCGGACTTGTGCTTAGATTCGAGAGAATGCGATTACCCAGGGCTTTTGACGCAGCCTCTGTGCTTGCGTTCTTGCTCGTTACTCGGAACGTCGATGCTGCCCCGGAAGCGCCGAGGTACTTGGTCTATCCCCCTCCGGGTGGCACGGCCACCAAAGTTCAGGTAAAGCTTTCTTTATTATACGCGCTCGTTATATATATATATATATATATATATATATATATATATATATATATATATATATATATATATATATATATATATATAGTAATAACCGTTTTCTTTCGGATTAGAGAGGAGAGCTTGAATATGGTTTATTGGGAAAGTTTTGAATGAGCTTGGAATATATGCGAGCTTGCGGCCGATAAAAAAAGCGCGGGATATTTAATTTTCTTATCGCGGATGGTGTATATATGAACGATTTTGTACGTCGGTGAGAATGTAAATTTTATTGATTACGCGCGCACGTGATGCGTATACACGACTGTATTGTCGGTAGCTGTTTTTTACGGGATGTTCGTTGAGGATTGATATTGTGAAAACGCTTTTATTTTTTACACCCGTAATCCATTCCGACGGGTACATGTATATGATCGAAAAGTATTTAGCTCGGCTGACGGAAGGTGTAATATATGATATATATACTGATCCACTGAAAGTATCGTCGCGAACGCATTCATCGTATTGATGTCGTAAAAAAACAATGTAATATACAGGACCCTCTGTATTATCGCGTAAATAATCCACAACGACGGTGTAAAAGATCTTGACATCTTCTCTCTTCTCTCATCGAGCATCAATATTTATTTTTCGACAAACAAATAATATCCGCAACCGCGCGCAAACAGAGCATTCCAAATTCCATAACCCGCATCGAAGCGAGGCCAAATTCACGAGGAAAAAAAGGATGCATGCCGAAACGCCGCGTCTATGTATAATACACGCATTATACGTATTATACTCGCGCCTTTATATTTATTAACCATCTCCACTCTCTGCCAATAACGCAGCTACGCCGACAGACATCTCTCGCGCTGCACATATACATATATATATATATCCACGTCAAACGTATGCAAACGGCGCTTGTGCCGCCGATGTAAAGTTGAAAGGGTAAAGTCAATAGAACTATACGCCCGTTCATAACGAATACACGCCAATAGCAGCGACTGTATTTCGCGCCGCGTTCTCTCGCGATGCGCGCAATACTATGCGCGCGGCAATCGTGAATTTCGATGTAAACGCAGCTCATAATGCGCGACTCGCTCTCGGCAACTTCGTTCCGCTCGATTCGCGCGTGTGTGCATGTATGTATGTATATATATATATGTATGAACTTTGTATAGCTCGGTGATTTCGCGCTGGACGAGAAAAATTTTTGATCGTTGTTTTTTTTGGGAGGGGGAATCGAGAAATTGATAATGGGAACGTTGTGGTATGAAAGAATTTAACGGATGGAAGAAAGTTGAAGTAGGTAAGAAGAGCTTTTCGAGACGAGAGATATGGCGGGATCTGCGGTGTGTAAAAAGTTACGAGCAATTATTGAAGATCGCGGAAGAATGAGAAAAAATGCAACTTCACGGAAGTACGAAATTAATCTATTTTTACCGTGATTCGCTTCGTGATATCTCCAATCTCAACTTCCCAGCAGTTTGTAAGGTATCCCCGCAAGCACAAATCGGAGCTTTTTCTTAAACGTTCTTACAGCTGCGTATATATGTAATCCAAAGTGTTATCTAAAGTTTTGACAAAATAATTGCGTTATAAAAACGAGCATAAAATTGAAGAGAAAACTCGGCAAAAAAAAACTACGTAGAAACAACCTGATAGACTATATTTATAATAAAAACGAACCTCGATCGTGCGTATATAGCTGATCTTCGGTCTGGGCATACCCATGGAGGTGGACGTGAGTACGATCGTAGGCTACGTGATGAAGTGCAACTACAACCTGCCCTACAACGCGTCTTATCTCTCCGAGCCGTACGTCCGCTACCAGAGATCGACTGCAGCAGCCGACGCTATCGACGGCGACATGCATAGCGAAACAGGTATATTATTATATTATATATATACATACATCGTTTGATCGACGCTATAAAATCGCGAACCCATAACGCATTTATCGTTATATATATATACGGACATTATATATTGCGCGTATAAACTACGCGCCCACCAACGCGTATAGATATATGTATATATAATTCAACGAAAACAATCTGCATATAGAGGAGCCCGTAAGACGATCAAATTAATTACGGCTTAAATATATCGGCCGCGCATATACAACCGACAACAATGTGTGTTCACGCGCGAGATTATCGTCCGTCATGTGTATATAAAGCGTCGGTAATTACCGACGGCGCATATTATATTAACGACGCTATAATTTTCGTTCGCATTATAATACAATACAGAGATGCGTAGAAAGAATCGTATATATTCTCCTTTTACGCATTAATGTATACTCGGCCATTCTTACTTTCTATACATATATATATATATATATATATATATGCGTGTATACAGTCGCTGCGAAAGCAGAGATAGAGCGCGCACAATGGAACAAAAGCCATTATATATATATATATATATATATATATATATATATATATATACAGGAACAGATATTCATCGGATCTTTACTTTTATCCGGCTAATCACTTGGCCGCTTTTCGGACTCTGCTTTTTATCTCTCCCTCGCTCTTTGAGCTATCTCTCTCTCTATATATATGTCATATCCGCGAGGAGCAACGCCATGATGTTCGATCCCAACGGAGAGAGAAATAGTTGCGAATTTTCAGGTCGAGCCGAGGAGTCTGGGTCAGCAGTGGGCCGATATGAAATTTATAAAATGCTCGAGTCGGCCAAGCCGTGCCTGCTGAGGGCCATTTGCGAAGTGGCGGCGACGCCCTTAAACGCCAGCCGAGGCCTAGCCGCTCAGCTGCTGCACATTTTTCTGACGTAAGTCACTTAATGTCTCTTTCTCTCTATACTTATTACATACACGCTGTAGATGCAGTAGATAAATAAATAAATATCTAAATGAATTTACTCTCCAATTTTAAAATAGATATATTTTAATTCAATTAATATACTAAGAGATAACTTTTCTAAGGTAACTTTTAGTTAAACGCGCAATGAAAAGAAAAACTCTAAGATTTTAGAAAATAAGTTGAAAATATATTGTAATATCTCTGAAATTACAAAACGAAGCGTTCAGTACCGTGTCACGACCGAGACTGCCTCCGCAGAGCACACAGGGCACGCTCGCCCCCGCAGAAGTCCCCGAAAACGACATCCCCTCCCTAGGTCCTTGTTTTCCTCGCCCGGATCGAGAGAATCGCCAGATGCCGATGCAACTGAGAATGCGTCGATTTTCTCTCGCGAAAAGCTATAAAAAAATAGACCCAACGCCGCGCTCGTTGTTGAGCCGAAACAGATTGCGCGAACCCGAAACCCTGCGCCTCGCCCAGCACAGGGCCATAACGCTGCGACGCGAACAAGAGACCCTTTTTTTCTACGCGCGTGCTCCGCGGCCGTAAGCCGTCTTTACACTTAAAGCCTGCGCTGTCCCCGCATTCACTCAAGCTATCGCCTGCGACGTAGGAAAAACCTCTTGAGCAAAACCTACGCCAGGAACAGCGCGTATACATAATAAATCTTAAAACTATAATCTTAATTTATAGCGCACGCAAACTCGTTGTCGACCAAAAAGACGCACTTAAACTAAAAACATTCCCACCCGCACGCCCGCTCGACCGAAGCGCAGAACAACGGCCCATGCTTTCACCTCATGGCAGCCAATCTGGGCGATATACCCCCAACAAGCCCTTCCTTGTCTTTGTCTCAAAACGCGTCTGCGAAGGAAAATCTCTCGGCCTTTTCCTTGCCTCACGACCACTCCGATTACCGGGCGTATCCGCCCGAAGGAGAGAAAAATCAAATGGCCCCATAACCACGAGACTCACGCAGCACTTAGCATACTGCGCTGGAGTATTCACCCGCCGATTTTTGTTCTCGCTTGCGATCCGCTTGCGTACGTCGGGAACACACGCGCCATATGTACTCTATATCTTCTCTCTGCGATATACTGCGACTTTTAGCGTGTATGTATATATAGGCCTATAAAACCCGCTGATTTATGAATATACACGGGACACTATATACTCTGAAGAAGCAGCCTCGGGCGTCAGGCCTCATATATTTTACTGCGTGTCCCGAAAATACGATCTTTTTTTATTTATACGTATATACCATCGCGTTCCAGACCGTCGACGACGGCGGAGGCCTACGAGGATCCATCGGACCAGGAATACCGGGCCGCCGAGAGAATCGGTCGCCTCGGCACCTCCTGTAGCCGAGCTTTTCCCGAGTGCAGCGCGAATCTTCTCGACTACATCAGCCAATTGGAGTAAGCTCGCAGCAGAAGAGAAGAAAAGAAACTACACCTGCAGCCGTTATTTACGAGGTCTAAGCCGCGATATTAGAAGCATTAGAGCTGTATATATATATATACATATATATTGGCAGTTTTGTCGTTCGATAACACCAGCTGCACACATAAAAGGCCGCGGAGAGAAAGCGCGAAAATTTATGGCGTCGAGAGTTTTATCCGCGCAGAGGCTTTCTTCATTACTCGACGCCGGACACAATACTCTCGAATCGATGATTAACGCCTTGTACAAGCGTATACAGTTTCTTGTCAGCTGCAAAGCCTTTTTCTCCCTCTCTCTTTCTCTCTCGTATAACCGCGTTACGCACAGCTGTAGATGAGTTTTATTAGCTCGTTCGAGCGCGATTGTAATTCAATTGCAGTATAGTCTCTCTCTAGCGTCGTCGCTTTTCCGCTGCCGCTATACTTTCCCCCTTTTGCTTGTAATTTGGAGGACGCGAGCGCGTAAGTCAATTTGGGGACGGCATTCAGAGCTATATTTCTCGCGTCGCGCGCGGCTCTTTCTTTATACGGCGAAAGCTCCGGGGATAAGTCCTTTAACCTTAGCGATTCTTTTGCGGACAGTATAGCGGGACTTTTTTTTTCATCTTCCTCATCGCCTTCAAGGATGATTCAATCTTCGACTTGACGGATCATATATATATATATATATATATATATATATATATATATATATATATGTATTTGTTTGCTGTATATTGATTCTGAAATTAAATCCGCTTCTGCAACTGTATAATACCTGGAATGAGACTACGTGTATTTCATTGCCGTCTCTCTCTCTCTCTCTCTCTCTCTCTCTCTCTCTCTCTCTCTCTCTCTCTCGTAAATTTAATTTTAACGGCGTGACAACAAAGCTGAAATTAAATTCGTGTATATTATACTTTTACTTTCGACCATTATTATCCGCCTAACGCTCGCGTTCTCTAATATATACGCCCGCGAGAAAAACCAGAATATTCCATTACCGTATACATCCCGCGGCTAATATTGACCCGAACACCTCTCACCCACGTGCGCTAACGAGAAGGTCAAGAAGAAAACCCGTCGAAATCACCGTTACGCAATGGCCAGACACCAAGCACATATTTATCCAGTCCGATGACCACAGCCCAGTGTCCGTGAGTCAGTTCAGAATCCATCGGAGAAAAAGAAGACACTTTCTTTCTCTCCCGATGCCGATAAGCCATGGAATTTGTAAACGTCCTCGCCTACGCCACCCTTTGCGCTCTGGTCTCGGTGTCCCGCAGCGACGATTACGATCCATCTGCGAGAGGAGGAGAACGCATCAACGCCTCGCAGGAGCTTTCACGACAAAAGCGCACACTCGTCTATCCGCCGCCCTCTACTCTCCTGGTAAGTTGTGTATACGCGAGTCTTTATAACCGTGGAACGTCCCACTCGCGATCGCGTTGTGTATTAGCGGTGGGTTTAAAAAAAAAACAGCAGAAATAGAAGTTGTATACGCAAACCGTTTGAAAAAGGACGACTCGGAGCTTAAAAGCTGCATCGTGTCGGGTTTGTATACAGGCTCGTACCGGCCGCGGGAGAGGCAAAAGTTTCAAAAGCCGTTATAAGACACAGAGCTTAATCGGCGAGTAGGCAAAGTGCCGGCGTCGCGTGTATATACATATACGAGTATATATATATACCGAGGAGAGATCTGGAGGGCCGCGCCTAATCCTTCTGTTAATTATTCAGAGGAGAATAGACGACCGCACACGGCGCCGGGATAAAAGACTTTAAATTATTCGCGGGGGCTGCAGCACTTTGCAGTGTGTAGAGCCTCCCCATCCCCCTCCTGCAGCAGCCCCTACTTCCCGATACATATTTACATAGAGACCGACGAGGCGCAAGCTCGCAAGAGTCCCGCGAATAATTATCAACAAGATTAGGACGAGCAAAAAATGGAGCCTCTGTGCGCGAGTGCGGCTCGTCAGCGAGATACGCGAGTAATTTACTCGGCTATATATATATATACACACATATATATGCATACATAACGTACACATTTCAGAATTTACGTCGTATAGTTTTTTTCTGCTTCATCATCGTAATTAGCGAGCTTTGTACACCTTGACAGTTGATTTTCGGGCTGGGCACGCCGCTGCAGCTGCAGCGCGAGTCGGTGATAGTCGGCGCCTTCACGAAGATGATCTACGCCCTGCCGGGGAACGCGAGCAGCCTCACCGGGCCGGGTGTCCTCTACGGCCGCGATAAGGCCGGCAAGAGCCGTTGGAGCCTCTACAAGACCGTGAGCCAGCTCGCCGAGCTTTACGGTTTCGGCGACGGTCGTTCCTGCCTCCTCCGAGCGATCTGCGAGCTTGCAAGCTCACCCTTCGACCTTCGCCAGGGTCTTCTGCAGCAGCTCCTCCAGACGTTCTTCTCGTAAGTCTACGTCCCCGTATAGCCGTAGTATAGTAGTGCTATAGCAAAGTGCTGCATTAAGCGCGCGGTGGCGCGCGCGCTTGCGTATCGATTGCCGACGCCGCTGCAGTCCCTCCCGCTGCTGCCGCGCGTCGGCAGCGCGCCGAGATAAAGCTTGCGGACGCAGAGATGAAAATTCGACTTTTCGAGGGAAGCTGGCCCGGCGCGACGCTGCGCCGCGGCTCTGTGTAACGTATCGTTGATGTGTATATATGTGTATATATGTATAATATATATATATATATATATATGTATAGTCGTTGTACTCGTTGCAGGCCATCGAGTACCAAGGAGAGCTACGACGAGTACTCGGATAGAGAGTATCACGCCGCTGAGAGACTTGGAAGGGATGAGAGACACGTGGATGCGGAGAGATGCCACGCCCTGTACCCCGAGTGCCGGAGGAGCTTTCTCGACGTCTTTTCGGCGGTTGGACGCTGACTGACGACGCTTTTATGTAAAAGAGAGAGAGAGAGAGAGAGAGAGAGAGAGAGAGAGAGAGGCAGGCCTGTTGTTGTTAGATGCGGTTATGTATTATTTTTGTAAGAGCTGGTACGAGAATAAACGAATGATACAAGCGTTGGGTGTTTATTCACCCTGGAGGAGAAGGGATGACTGGAGGGGTGCAGTTTGTTTATCGAAAGCTACTTTCCTTCTATATGGCGGAGTTGTCCATAGTATATATATATATATGTATATATATACGCAGAATCGACAGAGAGAGGAAGATGCGGCGGCATTCATGAGATGCTCGAGAGCTAAGTTTTCATTTCCGCGGCGAAGCTTTCATTTGCCTAAAAGTGTCGGCGGCGAGTATATAGAAGATGCGATTTTATAGCTTTACGACGATCGGGCTTTTACTGCGCGCACATCTATATATATATACATTGTTCGAGGTAAAATCGAATATTTTTTCTAGCTACATACGCGGTGTGTTACGTAACGGAGAAACTTGCAAATAAACGAGAAGATCGAGCTTAAGATACACGCATGTATGTATATATATATATGTACGCAGACTGTGCAGCCTTGCGCGCAAATTGATTTTCAATGATGTGGGCGCTCTCTCCCTCGGAAAATTTTGATAAGCCCCGCGCGCTCGCGATGATGACGCACACTCGATATCCAAACTTTTCCCAACAGTAATTGATAGTAAATCAGAACGATATCGAGAGATAGATAGATAGATATAGATAGATAGAGGGGATAATGTATATATATATATAACCGCGACATAACAACGAGAGATGAGTGGATTATTTATAGATACACGTCGCCAGTTATATCGAACGCGAGCAGAGCAGTTGAACGCGCGCTGATGCTGAAAATCTTTGTTTTTCCGAAGAGCTGTAAATATTTGAAAAACGGATGTACACGTACACAGTCGAGAAAGTATATATATATATATATATATATATATATATATACATATATAGGCAGCGGATTAAAAGTGCTGAGAGCTAGAGCGCCGAGCGTGTATACGATATATATACATTTGTTTGGAATTTCCGCACGCTGTGCAAATATTAAAGGGGCATTTCCTCGGCTGCGCGAAATAAAAGCCCGCGTGTATATACCTTCCAAATGCTTTTTCGCCACCTGTATAAAGTTTCTATCGGTCCGACTTTTCCCTCCTGCGTATTGAAAATCATAACTTTTTACTCGTATATACAAGATTATACTCACGTATACGTTCGATTCTACGGAACACGTGGGCAAATCCCCACAAAACGATATTCAGTTAGCGGGTTAGCCTGATTAAAAAAAAAAAAAAAATTTGGCGCTACACCTTTTTTTGTCCTGTTTTATAAAGGCTTCGACAGAACAGTAGAAAAATAATGCTTCTGGCGAAATCGTAACCATTGTACAACGGTCGGCATGTCTACTCAATTCTGAGGGCGCGAACGAAAAACGTATATCTATGTAGGATCGTATTAGTACGGGAAAAGAGCTTCAATTTGTAAGAAAATGTTCAAACTTTAATTTTTCGAGTGCACCCTTGGAAATGGAGTATACATGCCGGTAAACCAGGACTAATTTTCGAATAATTTGAATATATAGAGAAAACAGTTGCAATTTCGAAGGATCACTATTTTCTGGTGTTTCAAAAAGTCTTTGAAAAACTGAATGTTTTTTTATAGATTTTCATCCTACACTCCGATGCCGTACATAATACATGCGTTCTCGATATAAACCCATTGGATGATCAATTAAGCGCGAATTCTCGAGGGC
The DNA here is from genome assembly GCA_020010945.3 of Muscidifurax raptorellus. Classification (NCBI taxonomy): domain Eukaryota; kingdom Metazoa; phylum Arthropoda; class Insecta; order Hymenoptera; family Pteromalidae; genus Muscidifurax; species Muscidifurax raptorellus. Next base: position 44,415,766 of record CM052077.1, on the reverse strand, counting down.
GCTCGTGATAATTCGAGAAATCGATTGCGCTCGCAGGTTTGAAAAACGCGCTAATTCCCTCGCATATATATATATATATATATATATATATATATATATATATATACATATATACACACGCATTCACATCGAGATCGATTCGCTTCGCCGAGAAAATTTCCTCGAGGCTAAAAGCCAAAAGCTCTTTCTCTCTATATCTTTCGGCTGTCTCTATTGATTGACTCGGACGCGCAGCAGTAAAAAGAGAGAGAGAGAGTAGCCCGGCGCCTTTTTCAGAGATAGTAGCCGCGGGGGCACGTATCGCGGGATGAAAGCTCGGCCGGTGCACTTCCGATCCCGAGGAAATCCCGTTGTGCCCCTTTTACGCCGAGATCCATGCTAAAAGCTGCACTGGATTGCCATTTGGCCCAAGCGTGCGCCGCTATGTATATATATATATATATATATACGTATGTATATAAATATATATACATCTGCGCAGACAGTCGCGCTGAAGAGTATCGGAGAAGCTTCTTCGTCTTCTTCTTCTTTCTCGATTTCGAGGAGATAAATCCGTACTATACGCGAAGAAGCTTTGAGAGGCAGTATTAGCGTCTCTACGCATGATTACGCCTGTATATACGGGCACTTTTCGTGATTTTTCAAAAGGGAGCTTTTACGAAGCTTATTATATACATATATGGATAGTGTATATACGGCGGAGGTAAATTCGAGCGAGAAAAGTGTGATATGCAGCGAATCTGCATGAAATTCACGGCCCGGCAACGGCGCGCATACTATCGGATTCCATGAATACATCCTACATCGCGTCGACGCCGCTCTTGATGCACACTCGATTGTGTCTATATATATATATATATATATATACACGACTGTGCATATCGGCGGTCATTGAATAGCTGGTAATGACGGATTTTCATTCTCCATCGGACATACTATATAACACCGCGCCAATGTACGATTCTAATTCAATATTTATCTCAGATTATCCGTAAAAATAATATATGCATACGGTCCTACCGTTATTACTATCATTATTATTATTGCAACATCGCAGCCGTATATGCATGGGAGAAAGTTGGGCAGTATAATACCCGGAATTCTCGGCTGCTGCCGCGCGGCGCATAGTTAAAGAACAAGCCTTGCCATATACCTACATGTATATACGTATATATATCACAGAGGCGCGATGCACATGCAGTTGGGGATAAAGTTCGAGTACGCGTGTGCGCGCGGCTAGCTAAACAGTCGCTGAATGTGTAATTCAAATAGACTGCTTGAGGGGGCCGCCTGATACCCGCGCACGTTTCGCTAATGGCAAACATAGCGTGATGGACTGCTTGTATTACGGATTCATATGCAAAGTTACATATATATATATATATATATATATGTGTAACACAACGTATGCGTGTAAGCAGCTTGAAAATGATCTCGCCGAGGGTAAGGGAAAAAAGAGGTGTCGCCGGGCAATTCGTTCCGTCCGATCAGTCAGCTGTGTGTATATATATAGAGAGAGAGAGAGAAGAAGAAGCGTCATATCGACACTTGGGCCGATCGTCGCGGCGAATAACAAGCATCCTGATTCACTTGCCGGCTCGTCGCCCGCGGAAATTCAAAAGGAAATGAGAGGAGCAAGCTTTCTCTCTCTCTCCGTCAGTTTTGCGCGCATTTTTCCAGGGGCTGCACGCGTAGGAGAAATTCTCGGCCTCGGGGGTGCTGTGTATATAAAGGTAAATTCATCGCGAGAGACGCTGATGAAATATTTGCTTATTTTTCGCCAACTATTCCTTTAGCGAATTACTCGGAGAGATTTCAATAGCTCCGAGTACGAAACGCGGTTGGAGCGAAGAAAAAAGCCTTCGCCCTCTCTTGGAAAGTCCCGCATGTGAAATTAATAAAGTTTAGCACAACATCCCTCGGAGAGAGTATACACGATGTGATCGAGACCGGTATATACCGGTGTATATAGGAAAGTTTGACTTGCGCTGTACTCGGACTTGCGCGTATATATATATATATATATATATATATGTATGGTATAAAGGACGCGCGGAGGGGTAAACACTCTGGGCGTTTTAATTTCGGCGCGGCGCTGAAAATAATTGAAAGCGCCACGGAAATTTTACTCATTTATCCGGTGAATGAAAAATTAGAGCGCGCGAGCCTGCTGCATGCGCGCGGCACTTTATATATTCCGGCCGCTTTTTTGTTTTTCAAAAGTTGCCGCCGCACTGAAAAACGCCGAGTGGTATGTAGACGCACTTTTTCCGCGGCTGCGGATATTTCGCCGCTATGCGATGGAGAGTACGAGGGCCGTACAGTAGTGCATTCGTGGGAAAAAGTTTTTTTTTTAATTATATGGAAAATTAATTTTTCTATGCTTTTCTTTTATTTTTACCTCGATATTGAGCTATTTATATATATATATATATATATATATATATATATATATATAGAAAAAGCAATGTGCTCACAATTTTTCATTCTCTGCAAAGGTAATTTCGTTTTGCACTATAAAAAGTCGCGCAACAGATATTTGCAGACGATATATCTGTAAAATACCTGTTTATGTAAAAGAAACAGTTTCAAAACGAGCGACGAGTATATGCGGATTAGTTTTCTCATTTGGAACGAGTTCGAAAGTCGATTTTTATTCTTTTACAATTCACGCAACGGTGCCCTTATATCTATACGCCAAAAATCATCGCATAATTCCGAAAAATATACAAGCCTTTCAAAAAATTATCGACATGTACCAAGGGACGACAGGTCGGTCCATTAGACAGTCACGTTGTAAAATCAACTTCGCGAAACCAGATTCAGTCCTAGCCTCTCTCTCTCTCTTTCCCTTTCACGCGCGCGAGCAGCTTAACGAGGCGTAAGATTTTTTCGCTCGCTGCAGGAAAAATTGGCTAACCGCGTTATATCCACCCACGAAGAAATCGCGCGCGATGAAATTTAATTTACTCGTTAGCTCCCCCCCTCCCCTCTCGCTCTGTATACTCCCGAGGTCAATGACCGCGAAGCTAATATTTGGCCCCGTGCTTGCGCGGCAAAATAAAGAAGTCGAAGAAAAAGCCGAGCTCGGAGCCGAGCCAGGGCTCATACTGTTTCGGACTGTCCTTTTAACTCTCTCTCTCTCTCTCTCTCTCTCTCTCTCTCTCTCTCTCTCTCTCTCTCTCTGTGTATACGTGGGATTTTCGCGATGCAAGCTGGTGTTGTCGCGCTGGTGTGGTTGACTGCGGGACAGACGGTTCTTGGCAACGAACCGGTTCTGCTCTTTCCGCAATCGAGCGTCTTTCAGGTAAGTGACTGGCTTGTTTTATACATATATATAGACACCTCGACTGTGCTTACCTTTGCCACTTCTTTATACAGCAGAAAAAATAGTTACGAAGCCATCTAGCGGCAGAATAGTGAACACTTTTTTTCAAAGCTCATACGCTAATTTATATTCCACTCTGTCTCTCTCGATATTCTCGAAAAATTGGTCCGTCTGTTTGCAGTTCACTCTGGGGATATCGGTGCCGATCGCGATGGGCAAAAAGGGCGGCCTGGTATCCTCCACCGGCTTTCAATTCAATTACGCTTTGCCCTGGAACTTGACCCAGTTCGAGCCTATGCTGGTACACGCTCGAAGCGAACGACAGGTGCAGCAGCGGAGCCTTTTGGAGCTGAAGAATATTTATGCGTCGCTCGAGGAGCTGCTGGAGAGGTGAGCATATCGAATAATTCAAAGATCGAGGAATAAAGAAGAAGCGGAAGTGGAACGAAAGAAGACGAAGAAAAAATGTAATTAGCTCCGGGAATTCCAGCGGAGTAATCTAGCGGCCGCTTGCCCTAATGGAAACTAATTATCCCGGAGTATTCGCGCAATGAAATTTTCATTAAAATAGTTGGCGCTCGATATCGCCGCCGATCAATCAAGTTAAAGGCTCGCGAGCTCGTTGTCTGCGCAGCTAAAACATCCGCGTGATATAAATCAGCGGAAAAGCTCCGCGGGCAGTATATAGTTTTCGAAAAAGAGCATTTTTCGCGCGGATTATTTGGAAGCTTTCTAACGACGTCTATACACGTAGCAGCGCGTGCGCTACTACTCTGTATTAATAAATATGAGGCAGAGCGATCAAAGGCCCCACGGCGCAACGTAAGGACACAGCTTCGAGGCAACTTGAACGTAAATTAATTGGGACATAAAGCAATTACGCTGCTATATATAGGGAGTCGAGTGCGCAGCCTATAGTGGACGTCTATATATATGTAAGCGCGAAGGTCTCTTGCGGAGAGGATATTGGCTGTGTGCTCCGTGAGATCAACCGACTTGTCAACGTCTTTGCTCTCTCGGGATTTAACCGAGAAGGGAATTTTCAAGAGGAAATTTTCGAGCGCCGGGCTTGTGTATATAGTCGCGTGTGATTATATTAGCTTTGACATGGTAAATGTTTTCGCGGGAGGGAAATCCGATTTTTCTACATATATGTATATATATTATGCACTCGCGTTTACAGGGCAATATTTGTATATTGCCGCGGTGGTCCCCGCGCATCTCTCGTATTTTCCTTAGAAAGTTAGCATGGAAATTCAGACTTCGAATTCGATGATAAGAGTATAAATATCAAAACTCGACATGTATAAATACGATCGAATACGCGTATGCGTGTGTGTGTGTGTGTGTGTGTGTGTGTATAGAGCCGAAGCATTTCCTTTAAACAATCCATTAATTTCCACAGACAAGGCTGGAACGACGGTCAGCAGTGCCTCCTGCGGACGATCTGCGAGCTGTCCGAGACACCGCTCAGCCGAAGTACCGAGAACGTGGTCGAGGAAATGGTCCACCTGCTCCTCACGTGAGTATACGCCGGTACATGTATCCGCGTAGAAAAAGCCGTTATCAGTCACACGACGACATCGCGCGCGATTGTTCCGCCGACCGGCAAACAACATCGCACACGTATATATATATATATATATATATATACATACACACGGCCTCTATCTCGCGAACTGACAGAGCCTCTGTATATAGGAAATTGCATCACGTGAGCTCCCGTGAACTAATTAGGCCAAAGTTACAGGCTCCATTAACTCTCTCTCTCTCTCTCTCACTGGCGCTGCTGCTGCTGCTGCTGGCGCTCACTTATTTGCTTGATTATCGCGACAGCCGCCTACTCTTCTTTGTTTATATTCGTTTTCTCTCTCTCTCTCTCTCTCTCTCTCTCTCTCGTATTTGTATATTTCCATGCCGATTATTCATACGAGCTGCCGGCAGTCGAGCGCGCGCGCGTATGTACACGACTGCCGAGCAAACAGCGCCGGAAATTTCGCGCGAGCAATCAGGCGTAGATTTATTTTGCACTTTGTGTATTCGAAAAGCTCCTTTGACGTATTTCCGAGCGAACGTCTATGGACGACTATTTGTATATACGTCGCAATCAGAGCTGCTGTATGTATGTATGTATGTATGTATGTATGTATGTATGTATGTATGCATGTACGTACGTACATGATTAAATGTGTTTTTCACAGGCCATCGGAGGACAATCCCAACGAGGACGTGTACCAAAGGGCTGAGCGATTGGGTAAGGAGGAGCGGAACTACTGCAGGAGAGCTTACAGCGGCTGCCCGGAGTCACCGCTCGAATCGTTCACCGAAATCGCGTTGCGCTGAAAGCTTCCGACGGCCGCAGGCCTATATATATATATATATACATATATGTAACGACGATTGCGGCCGTCAAAGCCACCGCGCGTATACGTGTGAGTGAGTTGGACACGGCGACGCTTTAACTTTATCCTAGACTAGTATACTCTTCGCGCGATGAGTCTGTGTGTGTGTGTGTGTATCTCTGCCAATTAACGCTGCGGTTTTCAGGGCTAGCCGAGGATCGCATTCGATATGTGCGTGAATTGAGCGAAATAAAGTCGGTTGATGTATGTGCGCGTAAGATTGAATGCGGAAATGTTTGTTTAACGTTTATTGAAGAAAACAGTGCGCAGAGATTGTAGATAAGCAACAATTACGACAATGGTTGAATGTGAAATTCTGACTGGTTTCCAGTTGGAAAACACCGGTGGAGGTAAATTGAGATTTCGTTGTAGTTGCAGGTGGGAAGGTCCGCTTAAACAATGACGATGTGTAAAATAATGTTAATCGTAGGGAAAATATCGGACGGACTTGAGAGAAGTCATCCAGAGAATTTGTTAAGTTAAGCCGTATGTAACTTAGAGTTGGCGGCGACCCCGGGCGATAGAAGCAGGATTATGTATAAATTCTTCATTTTCCACTGAAAAATCAGGCAACGGACTTCTGCGACTGACCGGTCTATATATATGCTTTGCGGTAAAGCGTCGTCGTGATTTTTATAGGCTTATTGGGATTGTCATTATTTGCTTAGGTGGGATTGATAGAAGAAGAATTAAATTCGTGACCAGCCCACGACATAACTTTTTATCGGTGTAATTATAGTTAACCAGTTTTATTGTATAGTTACGCTATTATCGGTAAGGGGTTTGCAGCCAAACAATTATAAAGTTTATGCAGTTATTGAAAGTTGGTTATTTGCCATGTGTGTGTATACAGAAAACAAAACTATGCGGTGTGTTAATTTTCTCCATTAGCAAGAAATTGGTGTCACAATCATAAATCTTCTTTCCAAAATTAAAAATGTGAAAATTTCACTATTCTTGGTAGTGATGACGTCACTGCGTAGTTAGTGAAAACGTTTTAACTTTGTAAAATGCAGTGAATATTCACTATTTAAAACAGTGTATATCTGGAAAGGCATCATTTCAGTTGATTGTGGACGTTAATTAAATTCAAATAAAATACTTCATTACTCAACATTAATGAAGAAAAAATTTTCATGTAACACATTGCGTTCGTTTTTTTTTTTTTTAATAAATCGAGTTTTTGTACATTTTTCACTTTTACAGTAATCAGTGAATATTTTTATTCACTGCACTAGATAAATGCGCCGTTTAAGTTAGTTTATTAGGTTGCAAAACAGTGCTGTTTATAAAGACGAAAAAAACTTTATATACGATTAAATGGTAGTAATATCCGCATGTATTCGTGCGTCGGGAAACATTCAAACAAACAAATCGAATAGATATACATTTATTCAGACAGAAAAAGTCGAGATTTCACCTCGATTGCACAAAAACACTGTTACTGTGTATATACATATACACACACAATCGAATCAATTAAAATTTGTTTCTCAACTCGAGCGTAAAAGAACAACAATATCGTTCGATATCTCGCTTTCTTTTCACGCATGAATAATGTAGACGAAAGACACGAATCCGTATACTTTTCCGATAGTTTCCGAATTAAATTAATATTTATGCGCGCGCAGCGAAGCCTCATTCTTACCCGGCTCCTCCGCGAGTATATATAACTCGTGTACTTCGGAAAATAAACCGAGGAAACCTGCTGCCGCTTTTTAATAAAGCCGAGATAGAGAGAAACTCGCAACATCCTCCGGTGGTAGCGGCTGCATCAGGATGACAACTGCTCTACTACCTACTATAATACCGTCTCTGCACCAATTTGTTCTTATATAAGTGGCGCGTCCCCGGAACTTGTCTCACACACACACACACAAGTTCATCCCGTGTGCGTGTGTGTGTAGGGTCAGAGAGAGGCCCGGATGATAAAGTTGCCGGAGTCACGCACATTCTCTCTCATCTCCTGCGGAATTTCGCGATGCTGGTATATACAGTTCCTGGAGCAAAGTTTCTCGCCAAGTCCGTTTTTGCAGACTGACTAATTCTCGCGCAAGCGCGCGAGAGAGTCTTAATAGTCGCGCATCAATTTTACCTTGGAATATAATACCGGAGAGTTGGTATATATATACAGACAATGCGCGAGAATAATTCTACCATGGATACGCGGGCGGAGAGTTTCGCTCTCAAAATTCGAGGGAGAGATGGACGGCGTCGGTATAATTTCCCGAGGTTTCTTATATACACGACGCGGTGTATATAATGGCGTTTTGGTTGTCGCCGATAATGTAATGTTGTGGCTAATAAAGTTTGTCGCGTAAACACGATTGTCATGCGTATACGGCTCGACGGCGATTTTGTATATACACGAGCGATTCCGCGGTTAGTTGCACATAGAACATTGATAAACAAAATTGTTTATAGTTTTTTCCTGAAATCTAGAAGAATACGTCTGCGCAGATTGAAAGGCCATAAAATGTCACTCAAATTAGACTCTAAAACTGCAGTGTGCAAAGACTGGTTAAAGAAATTTTTGTATATTATATAAGTTATAACAACATCGTTCTCATAGTTTCTTAATCAAAAGTACTTTTTATTATCAAAGTAAGCTTATACTCTTTAGATATATTCTCAAAGTGTACATTATGATTTATCAAACGGAGCCGATTGAAGCTCCGGAAATTCAAAATTTTCAATTGTTCGGTTCCGTACCTCGACGGAGCTACTATATTTAATATATATTAAAAAATCAAACCTTCATTCAAGAAATACGAGAGAAATAATGAAGTTCATGAATTGTGAACGATAAACTACGTCGCGACTCAAGTTACTGCGAAATTAATTCCCTACACAACTTTTCATAAAGAATTGCGCAGCGTCAAAAACAGTTCGTTCGCAGGCTGTTATTTTCGTAATCATATATAATTATAAAATGAAACGCAACAAATCTGACCCTACACATACGCGCTAAAAAATTCGTTCACCGTTAACGTTTCCTCTCCATCCTATCAACGTCAAAGCAAAGGTCAACCACCCGCCCTTCCCCCATTTCCCAGAAGGCAAAAAAGCAACAGCGGCGACGTTTCCTGGCGCTACGCATCCTCCCACAGTAAACTTCACACTATACACCATCTCACAGGCTGTATCCACACTCGCACAAATTTGTTAGCGCAGGAATGTAATTCCGTTGGCTCCTCTACAGTTACATAAGATTTCGAGCGTAACCGCGCGCGGATATTTGTCTTGGCGTTAGCGCACTACTCTCTCTCTCTCTCTCTTCAGCACGACAGAAGAAGAAGAAGAAGAAGAAGAAGCCAAGCGCTGAATGTAAATTCGGCGCTTTCTTTAAGGCTTGCGCGCGCACGTGGTCCGAGTGCAGATACAGAGAGCAGCATTGCCCGGACAAATCGTGAGCAAAGTTCGCGAATATCAAACTTATTTACTCTTTCTTCCGCAGCGCGGCTTCTTCTTCTTCTTCTTCTTCTTCTTCTTCTTCGAGTTTGCCCCAACTGTTGGCGGGCTAGCTGCAAACTCTGCCGATGAAAAAATCCTTATCGCGCGGAGAGATTTTTTTAAACTTTCGGAACATGTTCGCTGCTGCTGGAACTACACTGCCGGTGCTGCTGTTGAGCTTCTTGACGATCGAGGGGGCGGATTTTCGCGGGAAGAGGGAGAGTCCGTTGATGCCGCCGCCGTTGGTCTACCCTTTCGGAGGCACTTTGAAGGTGAGTTTGAATGTTTCTTTTATGCCGAGCTTTATCGCGAGTTTGCCGCTTTGTTATATAGATATATATAGCACACTATTGCGGTAATTGTTTAAGCCCGCGAAAATTAAAATTTCAAATGCATACTTGGTTGCCAATGAGTATATAAGCTTTTTTTCATGAAAAAAACCGCATACCGTTAATTCTATCGACAAGCAACGCATTCTTTAATAGAGAGAAAAAAAACATTTTCCAACTGAATAAACTCGACCGCCGCGCTGTGTATATGCGCGCGTGACGATCGAGACTCTCCGTCGAATCGGCTTTAATTAAATTAAGGGCAGCAAACTTTCGACCTTTTCCATTTTCCTCCCCCTATACGACGCGCTTCGCATAAAAAAAGTCAAATTCCGCAGGCGAACACGCAGAAAGTCCCACGACAGAAGAATAACGAGCGCAAGAGTAGCGAGGGGGAGGAAAGTTGAAATATGAAGGGAAATCAAGCACATATAGAGCGAGAGCGAAGGTCGGATAAAAGTTGCTCGCCTCCGCACAATTTTCCCCCATTACTCCGCTTACACTATATGCTATTCATATATATATATATACATACATACATACGTCTGCCCCGATTCCTCTGTTTATCCGAATTAACCGAAAGCTTGTATATGGATCGAACAGTTGCTCATCGGCGCAGCTATTCCCATAGCGATGCCCGGGAGAATCGTCAGTTACGGTAAGAACGTCCAGTTCCAGTTCGCTTTGCCTCAGAACGCAAGTTTCTTCAGCGACTATTACAAGGCAAAGTCGACGAGCCGACGGAGACGACAGGTCAAACAGGAGCTCGGAAAGGAAAGGCAGATATTCTATCGGATGGTCGAGGAGGAGCTGAAAAGGTGTGATTATGATCGCGAGCTTTTTTCTCCCTTTCCGAGTTCAAAGTTTGCGCAGCTTTCGATTGCTATTTCTGCGCGGAGGAATTTCAATATAAGAACTTTCACATCGGATGTTCACTTCGGGCTTAATTAACTTTTTCTTCAGATGCAATTTTGAACGGGAGGATCGTCGCTCTCGTATTATATAACGCGAATCAATCTTGCGAGCCGCGAGCTACTATATACGATATATTAAAAGCTCAGAAGACGTATGAGAGAAGGACTGTTCTTTTATTTTTTTTTTTTCGGCAATGTGCAGGCGGGGAAGAGCCGGAGTCAAGGACTGCTTGGCGAGAAGCATATGCGAGTCCGCGGAGACGCCGCTGAGGGATGACGGTCTCGTGGGCGAAATCCTCCACGTGCTGCTCACGTAAGCTCGATTCTTGCTTTCTTCTTCTCTCCGGACACACGCGATCTTCCGAGACTGTATATTCTCCTCCCCCTAGTGCAGGGGAGTCTTTTGTACGGCTGAATTTTTACAGGCTTACTCGCCGGATATTGGATTCGCTGCGTTTTTTTTTCCATGCGGGATTAGATTTATCAAAAGTTTGTATTTTTCATTCGTCATTCGTCGAAACGTTATGGAATAAGCTCGATTGATCTCTATTCAAACTAAAGACCCAATCGACACGGCGTATCCCGGCGAGAAAGAAATTATCCCTTCTCACCTCGTAATCCCGATAATTCCGACGTTCGGCCCTCGCTCAGAGCGTTATATCCCCGTCGAAAGGCGGACTTAAATCCATCTTCTATATATCAATGCAGACCGGACTACGGGAGCGGTGGCGAATCATCCCTGATCTCCGACGACTACAGACGGGCCGCGGAAGTCGGCCGAAGGGGTGAGCTCGGCTGTTTCGCCGCGTATCCTTCCTGCCCTGAAGGATTCGGAGTTCTGGATCACATTTCCAAGGTCTTCGATTATGATTGACGAGCTATATACACACACGGCGAGCAGCATCCTGGACATCGATCATCCGCAGACTCTGCGTATACTGATCTCTCTTTCTTCGCGCATAAACCACCTGTATAATGTATTATAATACGTATACCACTGTATACTACTGTATATTATGTATTATAATGAGTGACGTTTCAATATACACAAAGATTTCTCACTTATAATATGTGCTTTTGTTATATTCGAATCTATAATACATGCGTGTATGTAAAAGCTCGCAAGCATCATATCAAATTAATGAAGCCTTGATGATTAAAAATAATATAATACGTATATACGCATGACACACTACATAGACTCGCGAGCTTTGGCCCGTTAATTACACCGGCCGAGCGCGTGCGCGCGTCATTCAAAACGTGAAAATGAAAGGCGCCAACAGCGTTTTCACATATATATATATAGAGTGAATTTCGCGTTAATTATTAAAGACAGCACGAGGGAGCTTAAACGCCGAAGCGATTCTGAGAAGGACGCCACGTGCAGCCGGACACGTCGTTAGTGTATAACAGAATCTCGCTAATGACCGGGTATACACGAGCGCGCGCGCGCGCCTCTGAAAAAAGCCGCGCGCGGGAGTGAAGCCAAGAAGAAGAGGAGAGACATTGAATGAGTCGGACTCGCTATCTTTCATCGCGTGGAGGTAAATCGAGTTTTATAAAAGTCCCGCGATATTTTCGTAATTAAAACAGCTGTGCAGTATATACGTTATAACAGTGTGTGTGTGTGTGTGTGTGTGCGCGCGCGCGCGCGTGTGTGTGTGTGTGTGTAGGAGGATAATACTCCGCGATCGCCGGAGGCTTAAATCTCAAGATCTTCATTGTGGCGTCTTGAACGAGTATATATACCGCGCGGGGGAAATCTTGGCTTTGTCGATTTCGCGTTTTTCCACCCGGCATTGTCCCCGGAGGCTTTATTTTTCCGCTTTGTTCTGCTCGGCTTCCTCCGCCTTTTTTTTTATTGTGCATTAAGCTGTACTCGCAAATTAATACAACGATTCTCGGGTTAAGCGAGCAGAGACAAGTACGAGCTTCTGAGCTTTAATTTTTTTTTTTCAAACTCAACTTATTTCCCGCGCGACGAAGCTTTCGAATGTGAAAGCGCGGGCTGAAAATCAATCGAGCGATATACATGTATATGTGTAAACAACTCGTTATAACTAAATTTGCAGGATATCTCGTTACGTGGCGGAGTTTCCGTTGCTCAAGTAAATCGCCACCGGAGAGAGAAACCATATACAGCAGTGTGATATAGCTGCATACCTAACTCTCGAAAGCAGCAGCAACGGTATATATATAGCACTTGTTCCCCGCGTCATAAGTCCTCGCCGTCTTCCCTGGAAAACGGGGCGTATACAGCCGAGAATGTGGCCGTAGAGTCCCGCAGGTATATATATTAATTGCGCAGTCGGAGTCTATTAAACGGATTCGCTGCACCAGTTCGGTCGTATCTCTATACACCTACACCTACACGTATATATATATATATATATATATATATATTTATTAATATCCAGGAAAGGTCAGATGAAGCAGAGATGTCGGCGATGACGCCGCTGCCACTGCTGTTACTACTGCTGATACTCGGGGAAGAAGTCGACACAGCTGGTAGGAGCAAGCGGGCCCTGGCGTTTCGGAAGGGTAGCACGTTTTTCGTGAGTAATATATATATACAGCGTTCTTTTCGTTTTTCGCGTGCGCGCACGTGCGCGGCTTTTTTACGCCGCGGCAGCGCGGTTTCTTTTTTGCGGCGGGGAGAAAGCGCTATTGGAATTTCTTTCGCATTTTTACATATGGACGATTTCGGGGGCCGTGGAAAAAGAGCGCGTTGCACCCGCGCGACGTTTTGCGTCATGCTGCGAGCGACTTCTCTCTCTCTCTCGACAGTTTTTTTTCGGGGCGGGGTAAGGGGGTCGTGAACGATATAATTTTTGTATATCATCGTTGGGAAAGAAAAATTTGCGAGAATCGCGCGTGTAGATTTTTATGAAAGTTGCATATGTATATATACACAGATGTGGAGCAATTTTTCTAAAAACCCTCGAAAGTCTCCGCCGGGATAAATAATGGAATAAGACCTATATATATACGAACTCTTCTCGAACTAGGCTACACCCCTACTGTCTTCCTTATACATTACAGCCGTTGCGAGGTATAAACTGATCGGTTTACCGCGCGCTTCTCCACATACACACACACATATAGTGTGCGATGCGAGAAGCACCTGCTTGCAAACGAAAATAACACACGCGTCCTTCTGCAGTACCGACTGAACTACAAGGTGAACTTGGTTCCTCACACGACGATGTTCGCCCAGGCGAGTGGCTTCAAGGTCGCCTGGGAGCTTCCGGTGAGAGGCGCTCAACGGGCGGCCAGGTCGACGACGATCGAGGATGTCCGGGAGGCGGCCGAGAGCGTGTTCGAGAGGTAGGGAGCAATAAATTGTTTAAACAGTGCGTGAATAATGCAGATCCGAGGGGCTAGCGCGGGACGCCAGCCAATTGCGCACTGCAGCGGCGCGCGTGGTTTTGGCTCGGGTTTAACGTTTTCCCTTGCTCTGGCTTCGATTTTTGTTCGCAAAGTTTTCAAAAATTTGCCCCTTAAAGTTGCCAGCGGATTTTCGAAAGATGTCGTTCTATCGCGATGGAACATTTATCTTCGGATTTCCCGTACAAGGCATATACTTTTGATAAACCAAATCGATGTATACTCGAGGCACACCGGAGAACGCATCGGCGAAATTGATGAACGTATGCGAGAGAGTATGGCCTATATATGCTTTTAGCGAAACGGACTGAAACATCCTCTTTTACAGCCACGGCTTCAATGGTAAAATGTGCCTTTTGAAAAGCCTCTGCCAGGCGATGGAGTACCTCTCGGAGAAAGACGGCGTCCTGATGAAAATACTCCAGCTTCTATCCGGGTACGTAAAAAAAATTTACAATCGCATATACATCGATCTATATATATGTGTGCAGGCTTATCAGACAAAAGCGAGACGTTAAAGTATTAATTGGATCGATTGCAGGTCACGCAGCGGAAACGGAACGTCAGTCCTGGATCCACTCGTCTGCGGCAATTACGCCAATCATTGCCCGCTGCATTTGATCGGGTTCAACGCGTTTACAGAGCACTGACTGCCGCATTCCCAATCCTCATCTCTCTATGTATACCTCTATGCCTCTCTGCGTTGTTTGTACATATAGGCTCAAAAATTCCGACGAGATTATACATACTCGCGCGCTCGACAAGCTGTATATAATAATAATAGTAATAAAGTGCACTTTTTTTGCAATTACTCTCTCTCTCTCTCCTTCAAAACTCAAAAAGCCCGAATAAACAAGCCGCAGCGAAGAAAAGGCTGCATCCGAAAAACCGAGTGCATTAAGCAGTAGCTCCTGCGCGTATAAGCCTACGCGAAATCCTCGAGCGGTAGATCGCGTATAATGCGTCGCGCGGCAAAGGTCTCGAGCTGGCTTTCGGCAAACAATTCCTCGCGTATAATAGCTCTTGCTTGTTTGCACCGTATATATAACACATATACGTAGCTTGCGCGCGCGCCCGCGCGCGTATGTGTGTGTGTGTGTGTGTGTTTGCCGAGCAAGTTATACACCCAGGCTGGAAAAATACATGCCGTTATGGCCCGCAAGTGTACATATATATATATATATATATATATATATACAAAGCCAGCTGTATATATATATAGTGTATATATATAAGACTGCCGATCGAGAGGTCGACGCAGAGTCTTGCTATGTGTCATGGATTTGCTCAAGTCGTTGCTGGGATGCGTTATTCTCCTCGTGTTTGCTCGTGCCGAGATGCCGAGTGAATTGAGGAGGAGCAAGAGGTACCTCATCTTTCCGCAGGGTAGCAATGTCCAGGTATATAATGTATAGAGACTTTATTTTATATATATTGTATTTGAATGAAAGATATATACGTGTGCACGACGGTGAGAGCCTATACGTTGTAATATTATAAGAGAACAAGAAGACGTGGATTTGGCTGTCGCTGCATACACGTGGAGTTTGTGTATATATATATAGAGCGGAATCGGGGCCTTAAATTTTTCAGCTGGTATACTGTCTGACGATCGGAGCTTACGCGCGCGACGGAGATTTAGTGATAGGACTGACGGCGGCTCTCGCCTGGGAATTGCCGAGCAAAATCGAGGCGAAACTGACGGGGCTGCTACATCGTCGCAGCCGTGCCATTGTCTACCCCAAAATCGAGGCTTTCCTACACTCGTGAGTATATATATATGTGTATAACATGGATCTATATATAGCCTACATTACACGCGCCTGAGGGACGACGACGACGAGTGTCTGCGATCAATTAATTATTTTTATATCGAGTTTCTAACGAACGATGCTGCTGTATATAGTCGCATCTGCATCTCTATATACATGTATATAACGATTTTCTTCGGAACAGAATTGTTTACTCTGGCGACTGCACTTACCGACACTCTTCTCTTACTCGGGCGTGTGCAATGTTTCAATTAAACTTTACACTTGGCCTGCAGAGTTCCATGTATATACAGACTGATATATATACGTAGGCTGTGTGCCAGTGTAGAAAGCGCTTAATTTAAAGTTTATCCGCGTGCACACACAGAACAGGTCTTGACGGCAGGTCCTGCGTGATGAGAGCCCTCTGCGAGGCCGGGCAAAGGAGCGCATCGGAAATTGGAAGTGGCACCTTCCTCCAAGAGCTTCTTCATGCCGTTTTCACGTGAGGCTACTTGACACACTATAGCTTCTTATTTCCTCTATATTCGCTAATATAAGCGCTTCTGCTAAAACTTTTTCCTGAGCTTATAAAAAAAATCAAAATAACATATATATATATATCGACAAGAGAATATACATATATAGTAAATGTTCAGATTGCGAGAGGACGGCAGCACTTTCGACAACGAGGATAGCCGGCAGTACGATAGCGCTAGTAGCAGTAGCGGCAACTGCGCCGAACTTTATCCATCTTGCGAGCATTCCATTTACAGCCTGGACTTTTAAAGAAAAGCCATTGTGTCCCGTGCGCGCGAGAAAAATGGATGAAAAGTGCAAGATATCTGGACTCCTCAAGGCCGCATCTCTTTCTCCTCGTTCGCTTAAGGCTCCGCAGTCAATCTCTCAATGTTTACGGAGCATTTGTCTCTGGCTTATGTATACATATATGTTTGTATATAATACGCGTGTATATTTATATTTTAAAATTATTTTTGTACAATAAAGAGAGAAAAAGCACGACGGGAATATACCCATTCCTTCCTACGCGAATAAATAACAATTAGCCCCTTAGCGAGAAGTCCGGCAGCACTTAAGAAGCCCCGCACTGCGTATACACGCCGTCAGTCTACTCTGGAAGGCGAGCTTATATAGCCCAGTCGTGCGAGGCCTAAGTCGAAAAAATGACTCGGGAGAGATATGGCAAGTCGTTTGTCTTGCTGCTGCCGCTACTTCTGGCTCGTTTGAGTCTGGCCTCCGACAACGTCACCCTGTCGAGATCCAGCCGAGCGATCGATCACGCATACAAGTATCTCATATTTCCGCAGGGCAGCAACGTCCAGGTCGGTATCTTGCCATTTTTTATACGCGATCCTTTTTTTTCCGAAGGCTCTTCCGCGCGCTCGATTGAATTTTCGAGAGACGTATATCGTTCGTATATTACACGTATACTTCGAGTCGATCGTTTGTATAGTCAAGCTTTTTTAACGCTGCACGCGCACTTCTCTAGCGGGTTCGGTTAAATCGTGCGCCACCTGGCGGCGATTCTCTGCACTATACAAACTGTAAAAAGTAGCACAGAAAAACGATCGGCGGTGCAATCGGCAGAGCATAATGCGAGCATTCGTTTGGAAAGCGCAGCTAATTTACTGCCTGACCATGAGTACGCTGGCGCAGCCTCGGGGCTTTTTTACACTGGGAGTGACCGCAGGCCTGGCTTACGAGTTGCCCTACCGGCGAACCGTCCTCCACAGAAAACCCGCCGAGGTCTATCACCGCAGGAGCCGGAGGGACCTCTACCGCAGACTCGAGATAATGCTCAAGACGTAGGTATCCCTATATATATATATATACATATAAGTGACACGTCCGCGCGCAACAAGCTTTTTCGGTCGAATCACTATACTTTTTTCCCACACACACGTGCGCTTTGCCCCTCAAACAAATCTCTATACATAAGGTGAAAGTTTCGGGAAATATACGCGAGAATACTGATTAACTTATATCAGCGGTGTACACAGTGAAATCCCTCTCGGAAAATAAAAAATGAAAACTCGGGGCGTTGATCGAGGTAATTATAAAAGTGTCAGCGGGTCGCGTTAAAACTTGAGCCTCTCGAGGGCTTTTCACAGCCTGACGCTACCCCATGAGAGAGCTATATATATATATATACAGTTCGCGGATAATCCGATCGACTGGGCTCGAATTACAGAAGCTCCGTTATAAGCGGCAAACACGCGGCTGTAGAATTTTTTTTTTCCTCGCAGGCAAGGTAAGGACGGCAGATCCTGCGTGCTCAAGTCTCTCTGTCAGGCTGGTCGACGTAACCGGGCGCGAAATGTCAGCAAGTCGACCTTCCTCGAGGAGATCCTCCACTCGGTCTTCACGTGAGTTTTCGAGGGCAAAAAAATCATGAATAATGCGATTAAATCTCTACACGTGTATGTACAGGTTTCCTGCACTGGAGCAAGAGGAGGAGGAGGGGGAGGAGGAGGGAGTGAAACGAAGCGCGGAGTACGACAGGGCTTACGCCGCCGAGGACGACTGCGACAGGCTCTTCCCTGGCTGTCCGCGGCTCTTCTGAATGTAAAGCGTCGAGTGGATTGTCCGCATAAATAAAGCTGTTTATTTACTCGCTTCTCTGCGCTTCGCTTTTCTCCTTCATATGCCCATTTTCTCCCCTTTGTTATATATACAGAGGTGTTGAAATTTTCACGATTTTTCCTTGGTATATTATACATATATTACAAACCGTATAATATAATATCGGAAAGAAATTACGGCGTTCGATATATACACGACCGCGTCCTCTATATATATAATAAAAGGACACACGCGAACAGGCTGTCGCGGTGGCGATATTAAAGGAACAAATTGGAAAGAAAAATATTTGCCGGGCATGATGTCGAACGTTTTTAATTAAAGCCCTTACGATAGTTTAATTCGTCGTTGCAGCATAGTCGGAATTTACATACACACACACATCAAGCGCGCTAAAATTGAAATCGCTGATCTATATATCATATATATATACAGTTTCTGCCGCTGGCATTTCGCGCGCGTGTCTCGCTGCGCTGTAAAGTAAATAATTTGCTCGAGCTTGCGAGCAGCAAATATTCATTTACCGAGCTTAACGCGCGTATATATAAAATCCGAAAGGACTAATCCACCCCCCCCCAAAAAAAATCGCGCGGGAAATTCAAATCGACCGCACGGATGACGTACGCGCGTCCGTGTTGTTCTTTTCATTTAGAGCGTATATATACGCGCGGGTCCCAGTTTCGAGAGAGTCACGCGTTACACTCGAATGTGAAATAGCAGCAGTAGTCGAGTGGAAGCTGCGGCAGCAGAGAAGCCATGAAGCTCTCGCTGTTATTAGCTTGCGTGTTATCCTGCGGCGCCGTCGCTCTCGAGCTTTGCAATAACGACACGAGCTTGCAGTCGGCCACGAGGAGGCGGAGAAAGAGATCGCTGACTTTTCCCAAAGGCAGTGCTTTCGTCGTGAGTATATATCATTACGTACACAGCGAGAAGTATATATATATCTGTACACTGCGTATACGCGTATGCAGTTGACGATCACGCTGCTCAAGGCCATTCAGGTACGAGAGCCGAGCAATTGGAATCTCGACTTGGAATTCGACATGATCTGGCCAATACCGCCGGGGGTCAATGCGCTGCTAAGGAAACCAACCACGACGACGAGGAGACCACCGCAGACCTGGAGGCCCCTGAATGTATACTATGAGCCGTACTACTGGGAGCCGCATAGACGTCATCGGCGGGAGCTCTATGCTAATTTCGAATTAGCACTCGACAGGTTGGTTGCGGAGAGATGCTTAACGCGCGCGTGTATACCGCTCGATTCTGCATTTCGTCTTTGAAAAGCCTCTACCTCTCCGTTCGCACGATAAATCCTCCTTAATTTTCCCAACAATTCTCTCCTAATGACGATCTCATCCGCTCTTCCGTACAGCCAAGGCATTCCCGGCAAGCAGTGCGTCCTATACACGATCTGCGAAGCAAAGCTCCTGCTCAATCCACCAGGTCTGTCTCTCGTCGAGGACGTCCTCCGCGTCGTATTCAGGTACGCGTGTTACATACAGCCCACCAGCTATATATACGTATACATTACAATCTCGTCTCCTCTTTCAGCTACCCGACGATCTTCGACGCGACGTCGGACCACTACGACGAGGCCTACGCTCGGCGAACCGACTGCGAGGCGACTTATCCCTGTCCCTTTTCTCTCCTGCGGTTTCTGCTCAATTACAGCGACGACGCGTAACTTTGCGCGTAAAAGCTGGGCCGTCCGCGTGTTATCACGATTTATTGTACCGACGATAAGAGCAGCCTGACAGACACGCAATAACGCTCGTCTCGAATACGCGCTGGGAATTAGTGAATAGAGAGAGAGGGGGGGGGGGGTATGTAGAGCAACAGCGGCTGCAGTAGTCAAGAGGTTTACGATGGGTATGCCCGGAACAATAATCTCCGTATATACTGGGATGATCAGCTGTTTCGAGTACATGCACGCCTGATCGCGCTGCGCGCGACTATTATTATATTTTATATCGAGTTCATTGAAATGAGGAACTTTGGGAAATTAATGTAAAATCGCTTGATTAAGAGCGACTGCGCGCGCCGGCGTTTCGTCTAATTGAAACGCTTTTACTTATACCTATGTATATATATATATATATATATATATATATATATATATATATATATATATATATATATAAAACTTTCGACAGATGGAGAGCGTCTTCTTCGTCTATTTAAAGAGAGTACGTATATATATCTATATATCGAGGGACGATCCACTTAGCGGCGGGGCAAATTGGATTCGAATGAATTTTAAATTCTCGTCAAGTCCTGTCAGAGCGCTCTATATAACGGCTGTACACATATATATGCAGCATAAATATACACGGAAAAAGAAGCCACTATGCGCATTAGCACAAAGAGTTGAACGAACGCTGGCGATTCGAGCCTACCTGATAATCGCCTCGTAAACCCGCGCGGAGAGTAGAATCCGAGGACGGGCTTAGTTTATTCTCGCTCGAGAGCCTGTCTGCGCTGATGTGTATAGAGGTGAGCCGTAATTACTCTTTGCTATAAATCGCCCGTAACAGCTCTTCTCTTATATATATATATATATATATATTTGTCCGTATCACTCGTATCGATGTCATCTATCGATCATTTTCCCTCCTGTTTCTCGGAGAACTAACAATTTCCTGTTTCCTAAAGAGCTTACTGAAGTGAGTTACGAGATATTTCCTCGGCCGACAGAGAGAGAGAGAGAGAGAGAGAGAGAGAGAGAAGAATCGATCTTCCGTCGCTTATATATATAAGGGAAGTTCCATCTACCGCGGCCGGGCCCGTATATATACTTTTCTCTTTCATTTTCCTTCTATACTCCCGCTCATTCAGCCGCCAGCGTATATACAATGGCCTATAAATTTCTATCTCGTTGCCGATACGGCATAAACAGGACGTGGCCCTGACCCAGGATTTTCTTTGTTTTTCCTAATTTCGCGTATACAGGATCGAAAAGTTTGAAAAAAACGTCCCTTCGAGACTGGAATGCGAAGCAATATCCTTTTCCCGCCTTATATCTATATACATATATATTACGCTCTCGTCGCGCGTAAAAGTGTATGCGTGTATGCAAGCATTATATATGTATATATAGAAAAAGGGCAAGAGAGAGAGAGAGAGAGAGAGAGAGAGAGTACAAAATTGATGTGTAATCACGCGGCAATGCGGAGGAGAGATTGTCTGCTTGACGTCGCAGCTGCGTGACACTTATTACCTTCGGATTTCGGATCGAGGTGAGGAGGGCTAAAGCTTCTTGGATGTAATATAGGGAGAGGAATTTTCTCTTTTGTTTTTTTTTTCAAGAGAGAAATTGTTTGTCATGCAACCGTTTAGAAGCTTGGCATTTTCTACTTAAGAAGCTCCTGTAAGTCGGGAAAAAAAACATTTATAATAAAAGCCTGTTTGCAAAAATCTCTTGTACACTCATTTCCAACACCTCGCGCGACTATAATGAGTAAAGTACCGTGAGAAATCAAACTCCGATGTGATTAATAGCTCGAGACGCTTTTTTCCCTTGACAAATAGTGCGGCGAGAGAGCCGTAAGTCCTCTCGGGGTAAAAACGATTTTTATCGCACTTTAATCATAAAACCAAATGTCTCTCTCTCTCTCTCTCTCTTCGCCCGAGCTTTTTCCCCCATATCCCAAGAATGTTTTGTTCGTATCCTTCCTTCCTTGGAAATTCACGCGAGAGAGAGAGAGAAAGCGCGTCATTAGTCATCGGATGAATTCGGAATTCGCGTTTTTGCGCGCTCGAGGCGAACGACTGCAGCAGCGCTGTATATATAAGGAATTAACATAAGGCGATTTTTGTTTCTATATATATATAACACGTATAGTTGGCGAAGATACAGTTTTGAGGATGTCGGGGAGGAAGGAAACGATTTTTCTTTTGGCCATGATAATGTGCTCGTTACTCGCGGGACAAGCTGATTCCGGGCAACTACTGACCAGGCGGAAACGATACGTCGTCTTCCCGGAAGGATCCAGTTTCTCGGTGAGTCTCCTCTACACACACAGGCGAGTTGAAAAATCTTATATCGATGGTCCTGAATACACGGACGAGTATTTTCCATGAGTGTGCGAATGAGGAACTTTATGAAAAAACTAGCGATTTTAGACGCGTTTTCGTTATCACGTCATATGTACTCAATTTCAACATTTTGAGGTTAGGAATTCATACGTATGTAGAGATCGCGCTCGAAAACAAATAGCTAATCAAAGAAAAAATAGAATGATGTTTTACATAATTATATAATAGTTTTCTCAATTTTCACTTTTTCAAGTTAGAAATTCATACATAACGCACGACGCGCCATCTAAAAGTTTCTAACAGAAATACTTGCTGTAGGACAGGTCTCATGTCTGATTGGCCATACGAACGACCAATCAGAGAACGAATAACATGATGATTCCTTTCTTTTTTTAGCCAAGGATTTACATAATTATGTCATAGTGTTCTGAATTTTTACTTTCTGAAGTTAGGAATTCGTACATAACGCACGACGCGCCATCCAAAAGCTTCTAACAGAAATACTGGCTGTAGAACAGGTCTGATTGGACACACGAACGACCAATCAGAGAACGAATAACATGACGATTCCTCTCTTTTTTAGCCCATAGGACATACGTGAAATTTTTCTCCATAAAAAAAATGTTACAGATAGCCCTCTGCATGACAGTGCACACTCTGACCCCGGACAACATCTTCACCGAGGGCCTCAACTGGGGAATCTCGTACGACCTGCCGAACGAGAGCAAACCGGAGCTCGAGCCGTTTCTTCAGCTGCGCAAGGACAAACTGAAGCTCGGCAGTCCTGGTGGCTACGAGCATCAGCTGAACGGAAAAAACGAAGCAGAAGCCCAGCGGCTACAGAAGTACACCGGCTACCCGATCGATAACAACAAACACGACGATTACTACGGAGCCTGGAATAACGAGGCAAAGTACAAGCTCACCGGCGAGAGGAAGAAATATCGCAAAGCCGATTACCACTACCTGCAGCGCAGACACCGACGCGACCTCTACAACAAACTCGAGGTCATTATAAACGCGTGAGTATATACCTTCGCGATATCGGTTATAATAGAGTGCGAGCCGAGAATCGAGTTATGGCGATATTTCGTCACGTCACGTGTCGGGAGCCGTTAACCAGTGGTATATAGCCTATATATACACACACAAAGAGAGTCGTAGCAACTGAGGAGAAAAGTTCGCGGAGCTTTTATTAAGGCTCCGCGCATAAAGTGCTCTCGCGCCAACGACGACTTTCAGCAAAGTTTCTTCTTCTTCTTCTTCTGAGCAGCGTAAATAGATAACGGCTTGACTCTCTCGTTAACTTGCCGCGACAATTTCACCCTCCACTGCTCTCGCGGTCAATGCTTGTTCGTTTTTACGCGGCTAATGTACTCGCGGCCGTGTCATAAAGTTCGACGCGCTGTATAAGCAATCCATCATTAACGCGCTCGTAATATTGCTGCACATTCTCTCTCTCTCTCTCTCTCTCTCTCTCTCTCTCTGTCTCTGCGAGCGAACGAGAGAGACAATCACGTTATATATACGTATAATAAATCAAAACTGTCCGAGGATGAAATTCCGTTGTGCAATATATATATATATATATATATATATATATATATATATCGAAATTCAACGTATTATACGCGATCATGCCTGGAATTAATGGTTTACGTTTACCCGGACGATATACACGCGTCGCGGGTAAACACTAGAGAAGAAGAAGTTGCGGGATTTCGAGCAGCGCTAGGGTAATAAGAATCCTTCAAACTTTGCGCAGTTGAGTGTCGTCTCTCTCTCTCTCTCTCTCTCTCTCTCTCTCTCTCTCTCGGACTGAACAATCGAGTTGTTTATTTCTTTTCGGCTGAAGCTCGCGTCGAGATGTATAAACAGGCCAATACTTACATAAAATCGTTTCAGGATGGGCTTCGACGGGCGCAGCTGTATCCTTCGAGCTCTTTGCGAAGCTTCCCAGAGATTCATGCCGCCTGGCAACAGCCTCGTCGAGGAGATGATGAGGATCGTTTTTTCGTGAGTATTAAAAAAAAAACACATAGAGTCCTTTATCAATTTCCGCAGCGAGCGATATAGCTTCTTCTTCTTCTTCTTCTTCTCTTTTATCGCGAAGCTAATTTATTAAAGCCGAAACGTTACGTTATAGATTGCCGCTGAAGAGGGTCTTCTCGTTCGAGCCTGAGGAGCACAGGCTCTACGCGTCGGCCCATAAAGCTGGCCACGAGGGCCACGAGTGTCCTGTGCTCTTCCCCGGCTGCAGCTTCTCTCTTATAGATATGGCCCTCGGGAAATATAACACCGGGCCGGACGACGACGGGAGAACTTTCGAGCGATACACCATGAAGTGAAGCGACCGACTCGTGTGTTGCGCAGAACCGAATAATGCAACCGGCAGTGTGTTCTATTTTTCACGGACGACCTACTGATATACACACGTATACTATATATATTTATATATACCGTGCGTCGATCGATCGACTTTGCATTTTTATCCCCTCCCCAGCCGCTTTATTATACTGTATACACGTTTTTATTGGAAATATATATTTTTTTCTATATATCGATATTATATACACACACACACACGCTTTGTGCGCACCGTGTTTTTATTCCATTCCGAGCGCGCGTGCCGCACTTTATTTATTGTTTACTTATTGAGCAAGTAAAGTTACTCTTTGTACATTCCAGATATAAGCGCATGGATTTTTTCGAACCGATAATTGCCAAGGGTGCATATACGCGCGAGAAAAAAAATCAAAGAAGACGCAACTCTCGTAATCTTTATCTATATTATACGTATAAATTTTCTATATTATATATATATATATATATATATATATGCGAGAGAGAAAAGTCAGCGTGGATATCGATTTTCCTGCTTTGCGACAAGTCGTAGCGCTCGACGGTTCTGCAGCATCAACGACCCAATTTAGCCTTGAAGGGGGAGGGAGGGGGGGACGATATCGCCGATTTTCTCGGCCGAGAGTACAGTATTTACCTAGCCGGACGCCGGGCTCACCGCAGAATATCCTATTTATCTCGCGCGCAAGAGGCGGTCTGTTATATATATATATATGGTTAGTTAGGCCAGGAAGATATTCATGGAACGCGCCGTTTCACCTTTCTTTTTTCTACTCCATGGCGTATAACTCTTTACGAGAGGAGATAATTTTTTTTTATCGCGTACACTTTCGCGCGTTATTACTCTATTTCCAGGGAGATTCTCGACGTATATCAGTGCGCGTTTAACGTTCGAATTCAATCCAGAAGACACAGAGATGAGAAAGTGAGTGAAAAAAAAGGAAGCTACACGCGGACATATCCGTAAATCTCGAAACACGGATAACGACAGATGGCTGTGTATATAGGTATAGAGAGATCGATCAGGAATCCAGTCATTTATTGGCCGTCGTAAAGTACCGCGCGTATCAACGGCCTACTGCGACAATAACGCGCCGACATCTCTCCCTCCCCCTCTCCCTCTCGCTCCATGAAAAGCGGATGAACGGCAGTACGTGACCGACATACATTGTTCTTAATCCACGATTCGTACTCCCTTCCGGGCTTTGTTCCCAGCCGCGGAGCTTCTCGCGCGACGGGGGGAAAAATAGTGCCGGGTACATGATCGCCGAAACTCGTCATATATAAGTCTATATAAGACACATGCAGCCTATATCTCGTCGAAATTTTTTAAAATGAGGTATTGTTATAGAAATGAGTTTCGGAGCATTT
Source organism: Muscidifurax raptorellus (assembly GCA_020010945.3). Lineage (NCBI taxonomy): Eukaryota > Metazoa > Arthropoda > Insecta > Hymenoptera > Pteromalidae > Muscidifurax > Muscidifurax raptorellus. The sequence goes on along the minus strand of CM052077.1, from coordinate 44,389,831 downwards.
TAACGAGCATCGACCAGCAATTCTGGCCAGAATCTGCTCAATTTTTTACCAGGTCGCGCGCGTTCTTTCACGGGGGGTACATATAGCACTAGACTTCGAAGACGATTATTCAGAGCGAACGAGCGGTACTAATCCCGCGGCAAACTCGATCGCTGGCATATAAAACGGTATTTGCCCGCGCACCGCAGAACAAACCCATCGGTCGCCGCGTTTATGCGCCCTCGCGAGCTGTTTATTCGCTGAGAGTGGGTACATATGAGCTGTGCAGAGTAGCTATATATACCTACTCCGATTACGAATGCCGGAATGCGTGTGTGTGTGTGTGTGGGAAATCTTTGACCGGTTCTAGTAGAGGCATTCGAGAGAGAGAGAGAGAGAGAGAGAGAGAGAGATGGAAGGTGGAATGCCACTGGTATGGAGGGGTCATATTGCGAATTCTGATGGAACGGAGGAAAGGGGATTAGGTGAGTGCAGAGTATATATATGTAAGAGGTGCGGAGATTTTTTTAAAGGGATTTTCAAGGATTTTCTGGATGGAGGTCTGGATGGAGTTGTACGTGTAATCTCGTCGTTCGCGAGTGGGTTAAGACGTTGAGATATAGGGAATCTGCTTGGCTGGTTTTTAAGCATCGGGAAACGGTTATATTTTAAAGGACGTTTCGGTTTTATAAGCTCACTGATGATGAGTATTATTGCTCGAGATTAGATTTTCTCACGTGAATTATTCGAGTGTTCGGAAAAAATGAATTTGAAGCTCTTTTTAATTTATTAGCGAATTTGTATTAGTAAGAATTCAGATTTTTTTATAAGGCCGCGGTCCTGAAATAAATCTTTTTTCAGGAAAAAACTGTACTACAACAAAAATCCGTGGCGGATGAAATATTGTTTACAGCACAGTGTGACCTAAGCCCGAACTTAGGTCACGCCTATCCGTGACCTAAGTAGTCCTTTTTTGCACCGTGTTTATCACACTCGCTACGCTCGTGCGCTAACTTCACAGTGCAAAACAGGACTGCTTATGACACGGATAGGCGTGACAGCGGGCTTAGGTAGGCTGTGCTATAAAATTCTATACGATATTCGTGATCTAAGTAACACTTCTGCACGGCGTAATTAGGACCTCACACCGTGCAAAAAAGTGCTACTTAGGTCACACGTATCGTAATGTACTATTTTAACACTAGTGCGTAAAATGCTATTTTACGCACGCTACGTGTGCGACAAATCACATTTCACGCCCTTCGTGTTAAAAAATAATGTTCGATACACGTGTGAAAGTTAATTCTACACTCGTGTGATTGTCAATCTCACACGAGTGTATAAGAATCAATTTTTTGCACTAGTATCGAATTGTACTATTATGTGTACATAATAGGGCTCCAGCTCTGAATTGGAATACATCCTAAAAAATTGTCTAAGACATGTTTTTTTCTGCATTTTGATCTAGAAAAATCGAATTATTCAAGTGATAAAAGGAGAGTAAACTTCATTCACTTTCTGCGCTCTAGTCGACGACACAGCTTTCATAATAGAGTCTATATTTCTGGGCAAAATTTCTATAAGCAAAACTTTTTAAAATTATCTATTCGTTGGAAATCTGCTGCAGAGAATCTCTACATATACGCCATTTCAACGTACATCCAATAGAAATTTTGGCCAGAAGAATCTGCTCAATTTTTTAACAACTATATCACTCAACTATCTAACTTTCAGACGTCCTTCCACGACACACAAACAAATCGTATTTCAATAATCCACATGAGAGAACCAAATCCAATCCTACAACCAGTCGTGCTATTTTCGAAAAATAATTCCAATCGCAGAAATACGTCGTCTCGCAAAAGCGTAATAAGATACAGACCTTCGTCGTGGCAGCGGGATATGCAGTAAAATGCAGCAAAACCCCCCGGCACACACACACATACACGGGATGGATATAAGAGCGCGCGTTCACCGTGAATAAACGATACACACGTAGCAAAATCCAAAGGCTGCAGCGCAGCAACAACACCGGCGATTCTTCTCTCCTCGACCCGCGAGAGGACACTAGGATATATATAAAAGTGTACCGCAACGTTTTGTACTGCTCCCGGATATGCATTCAAAAGCAGAACAGATATATATATATATATATATATATATATATATATATATATATATATATATATATATATATATACCTATATAGTGTCTCGATACACTATATTATATTATATATTTATTCTCGTCGCGGTGGAGTAGCATTCGATTTCGGAATATTACAGAATATATAGTAGTATAATTTTAATCGTATATAAAAACGAAATAGCCAGCGATTTATCGACTGACTAGGCAAAACTGGCCGCTGGTCAGGAGATTCTTCGAGTATCGTATCAGACGAGAAAAAGCCTGGCAACTAGACGATCGTCTCGTTATCGCTCGTCTCTGCCACCACTTGTGGATGCGCGATCGATGGTATATATATCAACCTATATATATATATTTATTTTGGTCATAGACCACACCCCCCCCCCCACCATGGCCCCCACCAAATCACGTAAAATTCTGTCATTTTTACGTTATTTTTGATAATCCTAAAGCCCCCCCTCCACTGCCCGCTCCCCCACCACTCCCCCACCATAATATTTATTATGAATTCTATATAACACTGCGAGAAATATTTGTTTCAGCTACGTAAATACATTTATTTAAAATTGAATACAACCAGTATGATTCATTCGAACTATTATTTCGTAACTACTACCAAATTTTTTACAATACATCTTATACTTGAAAATTAACATAAAAATTAAAATGGGCGGTTGGCGAGCAGGGCGAGCAGAGGGGCGAAGCCCCACTAGTATATATATAGAATATCGACGCTGCAACTCGACACCGTCAATTATCGGAAATGGAATTCGGAAGGGCCTCGAACTGTTAAATGAGATTTCATACCTATATAGATGGAGAACTTCGGTGTAGCGGTTGCTGCTGCTGCTGCTGTGGATGAATATTTTTAATCAGGACGCGGAGTATCGATATAAGGATTTCTCTTTGAGGCAGCATCCAACACGTGCATATATACGGTCATTTGCATATCCATTTGAATTTCAAACGCTTGATATATATTGCCTTTGAAAAATAGACTTTCAATTACTAACGAAAAAATATACTCACTTTTTTTCTAAAAAAACTCAGAAATAACAGACCCGTGGCGTCATTAATAAAATTCAAACAAAAACCAATAACAGTTGACCGATTCGGCTTCGAACGAACAGGCATCTCGAGCGGAACGAACGGCTGCAGCTGTCTCTCCGCACAGGATCGATCAGCGCGAAATAAATGTCCGCCGCGCCGCATTGTTTGCTGCGTTCTTCTCTCGGCGGTGCAGTGCAAAAAAAATCCTCGGTTTCGCGTAAAAAGCGAAACTTGCTTTCTTCTATGAATATAATATAAAAAGTTCAGGGCAAACGAAATTCTCGTCGGGCGCTTTGTTCGAAAGTTGATAAATCATGCTAATCGTTGCCGAGCAGAGAGAAAAGAGAGAATATATATATATATATATATAGGCGAATAATTAATCGGAGCTGCGGTTGCGCTCTTTTCTCGAATCTAACGATGATGAATTATTGATGGAACGACGCGACGGCGAAAGAGAGCTTCAAAAAGATTCAAATGAGCGAGAAACAGGGTACGAGGGTTATTCGAAATAACAACTGCAGAGTGTTTTTTTTTTATTATTTTTTAAACAATAAATTTAACCGCTTGTTTATTTAATTGTTTTACATACGTGGATAGTTGTGTAGATTGTAGACGTTAGTTTACAAATAAGTTAGTTTAGTTTATCCATACATAATATTTTAGAGTAATGGCTTTTTAATTAGTTAATTAATACTTTATACACAGCGTCAGTTGCTCTCTCTCTCTATTATTTTTTATTCCTCTTTCCTTTGCGCCGCCGCATGGCGCGCGACTCATCCTCGCTTTATTTTTCATTTTTCTTTTTTTTAAATATTCGTCCGACTTACGGGGGATTGCGCGCGAAGTTCGTCGTTTATTTTTTTGCTTAAAAAAATACGCATAGGTGTGCGAATGAAACAATCGGTATGAGGAAAGGAGAGAAGTCGACCGATCGCGTTCTCTTTCCTTTCCTGCCGCAGGTATACAATATAATGATATATATGCGGTGATGGGCGAGTTGCGGTCATGAATGTAAAGCGAATAATATATAACAATAATCACACATCGTCGAGGAGTCGAACGTAAGATCGAAAAACGGAGAGAGTATACAATGGATACAAGGTGTAATAATGATGATAATAATTGTAATAATAATAATGATAATAATAATGGCGTAATACAGTGAGAGAGATATATAGAAACTTTGTAATTGCGTCGCGCGTACCACGATTCGCATAATCACATCCTTGTAACAGTTGCTTTTTTTTGTCTCGTTTTTCATTTTCTCTAAAATACCATATACAAACATTATCGTTTAGTAGTAGCCGTTAAAAAGTCATACAAATGTAACAATCGCGTATTCTTTTGCCGCCTCACCGACGTAAGGGGGGGGGTGGGGACTCGTGTTCACGTGTAGGTGCGCGTGTGTGCGTGGAAGAAGGGAGTATTCCTGGGTTTTATTTTTTTCTGTATATGTCTATGTGTACGTGTTGCTTTGTTGGATATATATGTATATATATATATATATATATACACATATACGTATACGTCATCTACCAATTGTGTATATGTGTGCTTGTGGGAAGGGGAAAGTATAAAGACGAAGCTACCGTCGATTGTCAATGATTACGAATTCTTATATGGAAGAGATGCATCGATCCAAGAGACTCATCGCTGGATAGTATGTGTATATATATGTATATATATATATATATATATATATATATATATATATATATATATATATACATAGGTATTATAGATAGAGAGTAGATTTTTTTTGTTGGCGATGGCGGTGAGCGGCGGTAGAAAAAACGACGATAACGAGTGACGACGGCGACGCGAAGGATTACATACATACATATACATACACATCGGCTTTCTCGAGCACACATGCACACAGAGCTCACGAGAAACAGACAGAGACAGAAAGAACGTTGTGATTAACGACGCTTGCGGAGGTTTCAATGTTTGTTTCTTTGGTTTTTACTCGTTCATAATTCTCGATTACTTCGTTGTTTTTTTCTTTTTTTTCTTCGCGGTCGCGCGCATGTATCTATATTTAGTGAAAACAAATGTCTTATACAATACGTTAATATAATGCTTGTCGGCTTCGTATCTCTCTGCGCGCGCGCGTCTTTTATTATATTCGATTCGCTGCTTATATCGTAACGAGAATTTCATCCGCTGCACATGTACACTCTCGTAAAACGCACGACACGACAAAAGATACAGACGGTAACAATGACGGTACTATTTTGTTGTTGTTTTTTTTTTGTTTTTTTTTTTAATAATCATACATTAAATTGGTTATAATATAATGATTGATCGCAAGAGTGTGTACCTTCAGCTCTGTCTCTAAATATCATATATATATATAACTTCCGCCTCTTGTCTCCTCTCGATTCTCGATAAAAAACTGTATAGGAATAATATCATGAAGACAAATGTGCAATGGTATATAAGACTCTTTCGTTTCAGAGAGCTCACTCGATAGATATATATATATATATTTTTTTTTCGTATCGAATTTTATTCACTGCTGTTCCACTTCGTATAACGCATGATTTTTTCTCTCATATTATACTCGTTTAAATTATTCATTATTTTTCTTCACCTGTATGTACATATGTATATGAACTTATATTTATGTATAAGTGCGCCTGTGCCCCGAGTACACATGCACGTGTCCCTCTCGGCTGTCTACAATACTGCCGAACGTACAGCATTATCGCTCGCTCCTCCATATATGTCATCTTCATCGTTTGTGTATAATATATATATAATGTGATTGTGTGTATGTATATATATATATATATATACCGTACCGATTATCATCGTCGAGCGCGAACAACAACTTGACCGTCACCCCGATCTTGACCACCACCACCACCACCACGTGTACTATATATATATATATATATATATATGTATGAATAATTGTAATAATAATAATAATAAAGTGTCGTTAATGCATATCCGAGCATATATATTCAAATAATTAATTATATATTTATATACGTATACCAAAGCTCCGCGAGACGAGAAATTCGCGATCAACTGTACTCTCTCCTGCTACATCGCCATATCGAGGAATACCATCGTGTATACACCGTATCTCCTTTTAATCCCTTATTAAACGTACGCGCGCGCCCCGTATTCGAAAATCTCCTCTTTAAACAAGGATCAATAATAATCTCGTGATGAGCGTGTGAAAACGTAAAGTACACATGCTATACACACGGCAAACTTAATCGATTAATTAACCGAGTCTAATTCCCCCCCCCCCCCCCCCCCCTCCCCGCCGCCTTAATAGTGTTTGCATATATATATATATATATATATAAACAGCGGCTGTATAATGAAAATCGAGCGACGCGTGCCGTATCACAATGAATTTATCATACCATTTAGATCTGGAAATAAAAGGTAGAAAATCTATGTATATATATATCGTGGTAGTGGGATACATCTCTCGTGCGCGCACGTTCGTTGCGAAGCCAGCTTCGGAACGTCTTGTCTGTCGATCTTGTGTCTCTTATTAACGGTCGTCGTGATCATCAACGAATGTAATAATTATAATAATAATAATAATAATAATAATAATAATAATAATAATAATGGTAATACCGAATCGTCACGACAGACACACACACACAGACATTTTTTCATACAAACACACACGTCGTCGTCGCGGAAACCTGGTTAATACAAGAGTATGGTATAGTAATATACGGATACATTTCTTGGCACAATTTCTCTCTTATTCTCATGTACACAATATCCGTCTCACTGGACTGACTCCCGCAATTATATAGAAAAAATCTAGATAATAATTCTGAATTACCCGTAATTTTATCGTAAACATTTATCTTGTAGATTCGATACTTTATATTTTATATATCCATAACTCGTCTCGCCGTTTTTTTTATCTGAATATACAGGATCATAACAAAATTTCATATTAACCCATGAGAGCTCGTGTTTGTGTGTGTGAGTGGGTGCGTGCGTGTGTGTGTGTGTGTGTGTGTGCATTTGTGCGTGCGCGCCTGCATGTGTCTTTGAAAAAGCAGACGATATATATATATATATATGTATATAATTAACAACACTCGTCGTCGTAGCTCGCGCGCGATCGAGAGAAACATGGGATTAGTATATTATATACGCGTCGCTCGATCCTCTCTCCCTTTCTTCATTTATATCGTAAAAAATGCAGGTGTATATGCGTTTATACGTATAAAGAATGATACAAAATTACGCGAGTGTGTGCGGCATAATACGAAGCATATTGTAACTTGATTGTGGGGTGAAATGGTGCCGAGAGAGAGAGAGAGAGAGAGAGAGAGAGAGAGAGAGAGAGAGAGAGAGAGAGTGAGAGAGAGAAGATGTGACCCGCATATACGATGCGCCGCCGAGTCTGATTGTCTTAACAGTAGTACTTAGTAGTTTTAACGACGAGTGTGCCCGGCCCTGCGGGTGAGAATATTGGAAAAAGAAGGGGCTGCTCAGGCAGTAGTATATATATATACACATACATATATATATATAATGTGTGTATATATGTATTTATATATATTGTATGCATCCCTTTTTTTTATTAAGTTTATCTACTCGTGTGTGTACACACCTGCTGCTGCTGCTGCTGAGATATGTCGTCGTGATTCGAAAGGATAATACAAAAGCACTTGTGTGATCTGATCATGTGCAGCGACGACCGCGCCCTATTATGAGCTTCTTCTTCTTCTTCTTCTTCTTTTCTGGCAGTGTGACGCAGCTCTCCACATTACGTAGTCCTAAGCTCTTTTTTTGGGATATCAATAATAGTCTCGATTTTATTTCATTTATTTTTCATTTGGACGGTTGGCGGAGCAGCTACCTACTCTCTATACTATATATACGGGCGCTGCTCGTCGCCGCGTCGTTTGTTGCAGCAGCTGATCTACTTCCGCGCACGCGTTTGTGTCTGTGTCTGTGTGTGTGTGTGTGTGTCTGTTTGTGTACTACTACATAATACGCGAAAAATTGACGAAAGTGCTCTTCTGACGGCGATTGCTTGTTACGATTTATTATTGTTTTTACTATATAACTTACGATATCCTCCGTTCGGATGTGTGTGTGTGTGTGTGTGCGTGCGTGTGTGAAGTATTACACATAAAAGTGCGCGAGATACAAATATAATATAACACGGCTCACGACGGAGGAGAGAGTTTTAGTCTCGTTCTTTTTTTTTTTTTTTTTTGGGAAGACGCGTGATTGATTGGGCAAGCGGCGGCGCGCGACGAGCCCCGCGCAGAATATTTACTTATAACAGTTTATACGAATCTCTCGGCAGCCGCGCGAGCGCGCGAGAGAGAGAGAGGGAGGACAGAGATCGACGGATCAGTTGAAATATTGTTATATCTGTATAGGGGAGGTGAGTCTCTCTCGATCGATCGCTTTTTGTCGCGTCGACGACAATGGTATCGTGCATGCACGGATGCACACTCTTATATGCATATATATATATATATATATATATATATATATATATATATATATATATATATATACATATGCATATACATATACGTATACATACTCAGCTGCGTCGTCGTCGTCGTTGTCGTTCCACGATTATCATGGTTTACAGTTATCGATATAACGTGTATCTCGGTAAATGTGTGTGTTTGTGTGTGTGTTTGTGTGTGCGAGTGTTTCTTTTTCCTTTATTAATCGTCTGTTTTTCTTATGTATATACGTTAGCTTTTATCCAGCTTTAAACTTATTGAACCGTGTATACGCAACACTTATACCGTACAAATGTGTATGTATGTGTAGGCATGTTTAGCCTCTCGCTCGTCGTCACACAAAGTATACATTAGCACACGCATCGCATACTCCTCCTTCCCATGTGTTTATTACCGTGAAGAGTATCTCGTTTGGCTTATTGTTTCACGCACTGCTCTCTCTCTTTCTCTCTCTCTCTCTCTCTCTCTCTCTCTCTCTCTCTCTCTCTCTCTCTCATCTACGCGACGTAACCCATCCACACGCATACACACACGCACACTTGAACAGATCTGAGAGAGAAAGAGAAAGAAGAGAGGAAGAGTATAAGTAATTTCGAAAGGGAAAAAGCGGACGGTCAGTGCACTCGCGCGTGTGCGGCTCGTCTGCTCGGCGCCGGCGAGCTTTTCTGGCCGAGTAAAGCTCACGAGAGAGAAGCTGTATGTATATATGTATATACGCGCACTGTGGAGTAAGTATCGATCGGGGCGCAGTGCGCTACACTCGAGAGACATAGAACAACCGGCTGGACCGTGTGCGGCTGAAAAGTCGCCGCTGCCACGTGTGGACTCTCTCGCAAGCTCTCCCCCCCCGCCCTCTCTCTCTCGCGTATTATAAATAATCCGCGGTGAGCCTCGATTTACGCGCGCTGCCGCCGCGAGATGTTGATCGAGCGTGATTTGGCACGTGTCTGTGTATGCTCTCTCTCTCTCTCGCTCTCTCTCTCTCTCTCTCTTAAGTTCCACGAAAAAAGGAAGAGAGAAAGAGACGTTTGGCACCGCGTAAAAAAAAGGAAGCCTCGAGGAGGGAGAGACCGCACCTAGAAAATTGGCAGTTCTTTTGGGAGCGAGATGTCCGTTTTTTTGTTTGTTTGTTTGTTTGTTTCTTCTGAAGCTCCCCCTCCTTTGTGTATATGTGTATGTCTCTAGTGATCCCTTTCCGCGCCGCTGTGTCCCTCTCTCGCGCTGTTATACGCGTGTGTGTATATGTGTGTCCGAGGCTCGAAAGAATCATCATCGCTCTCGCCGTTTTTTTTCCTTTACTTATAACGTATTTATACTCCTATTTATATTCATAATATGTGTGAATGTGTGTGTTTGTGTGTCAGCGATTTTCTTTTTGTCTGCGGTGGGAAAAGTCAGTGAGTGTCTCTTGGCATTTTTTAGTTTTTCCTTTTTATTTTGCGCGTGTACAATAATATAGGTATCGTTATTATTATTTATTCATTTTTTTTATTCACCTTTTTGTTTATGTACGTAAACTTAACGCGAGTTTCTCTCTTATAAAATCGGCAGTTCGGGATTTCTGTATTTCTCTTATCTCTTTAATTATTAATTATTATTATTTCGCATCTCTCTCTTCATCGTCGTCGTCATCGTCTTCTTCTTCTTCTTCTTCTTCTTCTTCTTCTTCTTCTTCTTAATGCTCTTCTTTTTTTCCTCGATTAATTAACCCCCAGAGCTCGTCGGCTCTCTGCGCTCCCTTCGTATCGTCGTTTAATTTAATTTAATTAATTAATTAATTCTTTTTTTTAACACTTTAAATCTCGACTTTATAGTGCGCGCCGAGCACGCGGCGCGACTCTTCTAGCCTTACGTATGAAACCAGATTTACAAAAATACGGTACGCGCTCTGCCGCGGTATTTGGCACTTTTGTCCCTCTCTCATTTATAATCTTCAGCCTCGCTCTCCTCTTCGTCCTGCAGCAGCGTAATAACTCTGCTTAGTCGAGTGTTTCTGTAAGTGTGTATGTGTGTGTGTGTGTGTGGGTAAGCGTTTACTTGTATATATCTATATATATATAATAGTCCTTTTCCTAGTTTGCGCGATCGAACGTTTAATATTTTTCTTCCTCCTTATCGAGTTTTCTCTTATCATCAAGGGCTACTACGTACCATATATACTTCGCTTACGGGCTTTTAGTCAGCATGTGTGTGTGTGTGCGTGTGTGTGGGAGGAGAGGCAATACAGCCCCGACGCTCGTGTCCGCGTCGGAGCTGTAGCGTGTGTTGTTGAGGAACTGGCGAGGACTCGTGTGTGGCGGTGGATTATGTGCGAGCTGTGTGTATATTAACAATATATACTTTTAGTTGTCCTCGAAGTTCATGTTGAGCAGCATCATTTTCTTCTTGGCGATCTTGCTGTACTTAATGTCGATGGGCTTGGTTGTGTCGTAGAGCGAAGGCGCCTGGAGGATTATCAGTGCCGTGCCCACGACGCAGGCCACCGTGAACAGCCACAGGAAGATCCTGTCGATTACCATCGCCACGTACTTCCAGTCCTCCTCGACCTGTCGGGACAGAATTAAAACAGAAGCCCCGAGAACGAGTCTTTTAGCACAGGAATATATAGTACTTATGCGTATGCATACGTAAACGCCTGACTGAACGCGCACCTCGACTACTTGCACACGTGTGCACAAAGCTCCGTGCGACGCGCGCGGCTATACGAACCGCTGAAAAAGCGCAAACATCTCGGGAAGAGAGACAGAGATACTTTTCACGCTCCAGATGCTACTACTGCTGCCGTCGTTGTCTCGAGAAACGCGCGCGTTTAGCGCAGTGCGCAAAACAAGACTAGAAACGCCGGCGCGTCCAGCTGATAAAGCATAAATAAGGTTCTCTGCTCGGAATCAGTATATTATATATATAGTGAGCGTAGCAGAAGAGAGAAGCTCCTCCTCCGATTCGCATATATATATATATATATATACACACACGTATATCTGATCGGATCCGTGCTCCGCAGAAGAGAGCGAGCGAGAGAGATATCTGGCGAGCATAACAGAGGGAATTGGCAGCGAGAGCATCTCCTCCTCCATTTTCTCCATCACGTATGCGATCGCGCGCGCATACGTGCATAAAGTTGTTAAATCGGCCGCGAGGTGCATTTGGCAAAGAGCACCAAATCCTCGCTCTCTCTCTCTCTCTCTCTCTCTCTCTCTCTCTCTCTCTCTCTCTCTCTCTATCCTGTGCCGCAGTGCGTTCCCGGACACACACTTCTCTTTCTCTCAGACGAATAATTTATCCGTCGATGCGCGAGAGACTAGGGTATGTATATATATATACAGACAGAAAGGGAGAAGGAAAAAATCGAGGCCGCAGCTAATTTCCCGGCCACGCAGCAGCAGCTTAACGATGCGAAATTATTTATCCCTCGGATGCCGGCGTAGTCTCTCTCTCTCTCTCTCTCTCTCTCTCTCTCTCTCTCTCTCTCTCTAACGGGGGTCGGCGCTTTTTGCCGCGCGCACGAAAGATCAATATCGCGCCGCCACATGCCGGCGTAGTGGTGAATCCCGCCCCGGCGCTCCTTTGTCGCCACCACCACCGTCATCCTCCTCGTCGTTCCCTGCGTGTATGCGTGTGTATGTATGTATATATATATATATATATATATATATATATATATATATATATATATATATATATATATATACACACACACATGTATAAGTACTCCACTATCAACGACTCGAAAATCGCCCGAGAGTTTTTGCGCGCTACAGAGATAAGCTACTCTCGCGAGACGATTGAGGCGTATATATCTGCTAGTATGCGGGCCGGCAGGTGTTAACAGGTGGCGGCTTTTTGTGCGCGAGCTGAAGAAGTCGATCGAACGTCGACGCGAAGAGAGAAAGAGATTGATGCGAGCGATCACCACCACGCCCTTCTCCTCCCGATACTTCCGGCCTCGCCCCGCGCGCCCCCACTCCGGCGAGCCGTGACCGGCAACTATCCGCGATTATCGAGCAAAGTTACAACTGCGCGCCGAGTCGACTCTCTTCTTCCCCATGGAAAATAGATATTAGCGGGAGGAGCGACAGCTGGACCGGCGGCGGGATGAACTGAATATATGGTGCGGCTTCGCTGCGGAAAAAGCGGAGGAGGGCAAGCAGAGAGGATGAATCTAATGGAGATTAGATAAGGTCGGATTTATTCGGAGATCCCTCTCTCTCTCTCTCTCTCGCTCTCTCTCTTTCTCTTGGGGGAGAGATGGGCTTTTCCTTAAGAGGAGGTGGAAGAGGGGAAAAAGGGCGTGGACGCAGCAAGGTTGCGCGACAATTACATAAACAATGCCACGCTATTTCTCCGAGAGATATATGTATATACAGATATATGCGAATGGACGAATTAATCGCCGGTCGACTAATGACTTCTCGACTAATTCGCCGGACGACGATCGATATACGGGTAAAGTTGCTGTTTCCGGGGCTCTTAGCTTAATTATTTATGCGTTCGTCTTCCGAGGGAACAGCAAGCTGTGTTGTTGCGTGCGCGCGTGTGCGAAAAGTCGTTTTCATACCTGACGCGACCCTAGGTATATACATAATTATGTACTTACACTCTCGAACTTGTCTTTGTTCTTGGCGTGCTGCGCGATGAACCTGGCGTCCTCCATGGTCCTTTCGATCTCCCTGAGCATGGGCTTGTCGAAGGTCGGGCTGACCTGGAGGTCGTCGTGAGTGACGTAGGTAGGACTGGCCGGGCCGAACAGGTCGTCGTCGGCGCCGGGCAGCGGCAGACTCGGCGGCAGCTGCTCGTCTACCGGCACCGTAAAGTCCAACCTGACGGCCTGACCTGGCAGGTTGAGACCTGGCGGCAGGCTCGGCAGTCCCGGTAGCTCGTACTCGCTGTACCTCTTGTCGGTGCAGTACTCGTCGTACTTGCCGTCTGTCTCGGACACGTGGAACACGTCGGTGAGGATGGCCTCGGGCGGCTTGTTCAGGTCGTCGTCGTCCTCGGGCTCGGAGCCGTTGGCACCGTTAGCGCCGTTGTTGCCCTCGTCGTCGTCCTTCTTCGGTCGCTCGATGAACAGGAACTTGGGTAGCACCTCGATAAAGACGACGCGCACCCAGGGCGCCATCTTATGGGTGACCGGCGAGCGGAAGTTGACGTTGAGGACGGCGATCGTCACTACGACCGAGAGCGTGACGAGGACCATCGTGAAGAGGAGGTACTTGCCGAGCAACGGCACCGTCAGCGAGGTCGACGGTATGATCTCGACGAGGAGGAGGAAGAACACAGTCAGCGAGAGAAGGATCGAGATCGAGAGCGAGACTTTCTCGCCGCTGTGCGAGGGCAGGTAGAACACGAGGACCGAGAGGAAGGATATTCCGACGCAGGGGATTATCAGGTTGACCGTGTAGAAGAGGGTCTTGCGCCTGAGCGTAATGTAGAACATTATGTCGGGATAGGGCTCCTCGCAGCAGATGTAAAACTTCTCGTTGCGTTTCGCCGGAACCTCCAGGATGTCCCACTCGACCGAGATGTAGTAGTCGGTCAGGTCGATGCCGACGTCGATCTCGTTCGAGTCCTCCGCCTGCTGGAGGTGCCTCAGATCCACCTTGATAATCAAACACACAAACATTTTTAAGGATTTACATACTCGTCGTGTATTTATGAAGTCCCGGCGAAAGATTTTTTCTCTTCATCCCCGGAGGGCCATTCGAAGAAGAAGAGCTGGTCGCGCCGTGGTATATACATGATTAACTTTTCTATATCGAATTACCTGCGTCGCGCAGCGAAAGAGGAGACGGCGCGCGTGCTCGTACAAGAAGTTGGGGGAAAACTGTTGCGAGTCGCGCCACCGACGCGCAAAAAGAGGAAAAGAGCGAGAACCGACGACACGAAGCTCGCGGAGACTCAGATTTATTAAACTCGGACGGCCGCGGATTTGCAATTAAATCCAGCGGACGGCTAAGCGGACCATTATGCGCGGGCTTTTAATTACGCGCAATCTCATTTATAACTCGTTTCTCTTGTATATATATATATATATATATAAGCATACGTATTTACCGTGTATCCATCGTACGTCCAGGAACCGAATTTCATGAAGCAAGTCTGCTGGTCGAAGGGAAAGTACTCGACGTCGATCTCGCAGAAGGACTTGTAGATGGCCGGAGGCTTCCACACCACTTTGCCCGTGTGATGCAGTATCGCTTTGGTCATTATCGTGACCTCGTAGTTGCCGTCCGCACTGTAAGCAAGGAAAACAACGCGAGCGCAGTTTTATAATAGCCTCATTCGTGAAATAATTGCAAGGTTAAAGAAAAAGAGTGCGCGACGAGGTGTAATCCAAGCTGACGAGCTGTTTGAAACTGTTGACATAAAAGCTTCCTGTTTTGCTAACAGTTTTGGTCTTTTTATCAACAGTTTCGCGTTTGTTCGTTTCTAGAGCAAGCCTGGCGAGGACTGCCAAATTGTTAAAGCGTTAAAAAATTTAATAACCGTGTAAACGACGCACCTTTTTATTGGTTAGTTTGGAAAGAGTACAATGACAGCAAAAAGTGGAGAGCGATTGCTGTAACGAAGTTTTTCTACTATAAAGCCGCAAAACGAGAAGAAAATTGGTAGAAATGTTTTCTCGTCAAATTTTACAGAAATGAAGCATTTATCAAAAATTGTTGGCTTTATTCAGAATCATACACTGAGAAAAATCGCCGTGCTAACCTTTCGCGAGCATGCAGTTTCAATATATATATAGCGCCAAGTTGAAGTAGGTACTTAATTATAAAGTTAATTTTTAATTAAGTTTGGAGTAACTTTTCGGCCCAGCTCATCTAGGCCAGCTCATCCGAAACATATTATATAGATATAGATTCGAGTTGTCGAGCATATTACAACTGGTTGACTTTAAGGCTACTGAACATCGGGCTCGTGTTGGAATGGCTAACCATATAAATTCTAATTCATAAATAATTCGCCAGTAAATTCTTTTATTATACTGTCTTCTGAACAGAACAACGGAAAGATGATTTTTTTTCAAGAATATACCCATCCAGTATTACGTTTCTTGTTATTTTGAATTTAAAAAGTAATTATCCTACAGGATGTAACATTTAATTACTCGCACAAAGATCTCGTGTGTAATAATTCTCCAGAAAATGTATTTTTGCTACGTATACTTGTCAGTGGAAAAGAAGAAAAACGTTATATAAATTTTCATTTACATAGCGTGTCATTTAGGTGCGCAGAACTTTTTTCAAAACTAGATAATATCGTCCCTCTTTAGCAGACTTTTTGAACTGTAATTTTTAGAGTACCATCAGAGTAGAATAAATTTATCCAGTACCAGATGAACTCAAGGTATTACCCGCGTATATAAAACCACAAGTTTACAAGGTCCTTGATGCGAATTAACTTTACACAAGGGCTTTGAAAATAAATATTGAAAATGATTTTCGTTCAATTGTAATATAAGCCTTTTTTTAAACATATTTTTCTCCTATCTGAAGAAAACGTTGTTCTAAACAAGTTTGTATGGGAACTAAAATCCTCGGCTCGCATAAGACACGGCCTATATCCCTCAGATCTCTTGCAGCCTCCCTCGCGCACGCAAGATTTATTCCAGCGTTCTGCACATCCCTCGATCGATATATACACACACATAGCCACGTATATCCATGTGAAACTATAGTCTACATGCAAGCTGTGTTCAGCGATACGATTCTTCGAATCCGACGTGCTTTCTCCCTACTTCTATATATATGTCTGTATGTCTCTCGTCCGGAAAACGACTCGATTAAAATCTACTGCACCATAAATCGCTCGTTTTTCCTCAGACGCGCGGGTGGAGAAGAGCTCCGACTTTTCATTTTCATGCATTTATATATATATATATAACTTTCTAAAACCGCTTTCTCTCTCTCTCTCTCTCTCTCTCTCTCTCTCTCTCATTATCGCCTCGCGAAAATCAAGCTCTCCGCGCGTTTTCTCTCTCTCTCTCTCTCTCTCTCTCTCTCTCTCTCTCTCTTTTCCATCAGAGTAATCCCTCTCTCTCCCTCCGATTCAAACACACAGACTCCTGCGCAGAGCAGACACATCAATCTCCATTGAAGACATCAGAGTGAAAGGTAAAAGCTCTGCTCGCGCGCGAGCGCCTCAGGTACACATTTTCCAGAATAAGAGAGGGCGTAAAAAGGGCCGTAAGCCGGGCATTCATTGAAAGTTAAAGCCGCCGCCGCGAGCTTTCAAAGATTTCTTTATGAAATCGCGAGCGCACGTCGGGGGTGATCACGTCCGAGGTAAATCACAATAAAGAAGACGACGTGAGCCGGTGTATAGTGTCGTCTTACGGCCGATGTCTTGATTAAAGCGCACTTCTACGTGTATATATATATATATATATATAGGGATACATCGACGGGGCAGGTGTGTACGCGAGCTCGGACACGTAGGTATCGAGTTATGCGCGGCTGATGGAAACCCCTCAACGTTACGGCGGTATTACTTATATTTAATCTCTGAATATTCTATCTCTCGCGATGTGCGCAGTGTAATTATACATGTATATATCGTGATTCATGTGTCGGTCGCGTATATGCTTTAAAATACACCGAAATCGAGTAACAACTTATTAAACAAAATTATCGAGCGATGATAAACCCACTCAAGCATATAGGCACATACGTAGACATATATATATATATATATATATATTTATATTTTCTTTAAGAATCCAATTAGTCGTCGGTTAGAGCTCGTTGATTGCCGGATAGGTCGTTGAGAAAGTTAGTTGGGCGCGGCTCTGCAGCGTCAACGTTGCAGCTGGCTCTCGACGCGCCTGCAGCGCTAACTGCGTTACCCAAGTTTAATCGCTGAACCGAGAGAGGAAGGGAGAGAGAGAGAGAGAGCGCAGTACCCGCTGCTGCAGAGAAGAAAGGACAATACTCGCGTTTCGTATGGGAGGAAAAGAGAGAGAGAGAGAGAGAGAGAGAGAGACATGTTTATTTCGCTGGTCTGCGCAGGCTATTTTTGCGTGATTTATTTTTCGAATTAGCCGCTGCGCAGCTTTGTTCCTCTGAATTATTATAAGCGTGTATATATGTATATATATATATATTGTATTTTTGAGGGGGTACATAAGAGAGCGAAAGAGAGAAAGAGGAAAATATCGAGAGACGAGTGAATTAAAGCCCTCGACGGCGGCATAACAACGCAACTCGCTTATACACAGAGCTTTTCCTTTGTCGGCCGCAATAAGTTTCGCGTGCGCGCAGAGCCTAAGCCCGAGCGAAACCCAATTTAGTCGTATATATACTGACTCTCTGCACAGCTCGCCTACTTTCCCCTCCCTCGAGCTGCTGCTGCTTCTTCTTCTCTTCTACTACTACGTTTCCTTGGCTCAACCGTCCTGCGAATTCACTCCCTTGTATACATTCTATATATACGCGTGTATACTGCACTGCTATACGGACTAACAACTTATACATATATATATACACACACAACGAGATAGTGAGAGACTCGACAAGGCGCGCTGTATATATAGAGCATACAGACGCAATTTGCAGCTATCGGATAATCGAGTGCGCGATAAAAGTGCGCTGACCCACATACTTACTTTTTCAAAACATCCTCGTCGTCGCGCTATCTCAACCCAAAAACGTCCTCATTGTTTACCCACTCGATGGTTCGTACACACTCGAGTATGCAATTATATATAGCGGATTATAATCAGTGAGAAAAAAATGAGATACAAAGCCTGATATATATATATATATATATAGCTGCTAATAGAGCGACGAGATTCTGTTGCACGTATACGCATATTTTAAAAATTTCATGAATAAGCTGATTTTTATACTTTTTTATTACATTTTATATACTTTCCTATAAATAGGAAAGTATATTAAATCAGAAAAGAGGAGTCGGGCGGGGCGCTCCCCGGAGTGTGCTGTATATGCGCAGGCGTATACATACATACGAAATCCTCGTCGTTAATAAGCTGTATACCGAAATTCGATTGCCCCGAGACTTTTGCAATGTATTAAAAAAAAAAAATACAGAGCACGCGTACGTATAAGCGCTGAGGAGCTTTTTACATACATAATGCAGCCGGCCGCGTATATACGCGAGTATATATTTGTTCTGCACTCGTTTATGACGGGACAGAGGAGAAAAGAGCGAGCCGAGGAAAGAAAGGAAGCGCCTCCGGGAGGCTTAACGAGAACGCGCGCGCGCGCGCGGAACGAAGGATTGAAGGTAAAGCAAGAGGGCCTCTAATGGGCGCCTCAGCAAGTGCTAACTCGCTGCCAGCTATGACCTATTGCCCCGCGACCCTTTCACCTTCTTTGCCTCGTCGTAGCTGCTGCTGCTACTGCTACTGCTGGAGTTCACGCTGCATCGGACGTGTTGCTTTTACTTCGCTCCTTTCTCTTCCGGGGATGCGTGCGAGGATAAGTGGAACGAGGGCTTTTTGGTCAGACGAGTGATTCGAGGATACGAATGGGGATACGCACTTCCATGAAACGCAGTCGTTCAGCTTGGATTTCGCGCGCGCGATTTGATTAAGCGAATATTTGCATGAAAAAATACTGACTTGTTGTAGAGTACGATGTCAGGCAGCCATATGTGCTCCGATGGTACGTGCAGAGTGTCGACGCCCCCGTAGTCGTCCGGGTTCCATTTGAGCTTGTAATCGTTCCACTCCTGAAAGCAGGCCCGAGAAAAAAGTGCATTAGACGTCTAACCCAGGAAATCAGGCTGAACACGAGAAAAATCTATCAATCAGAGGATACCTATATATATATATACATAGTATATATAGACGCGCAGCACGCCGGCTCTTTTTCCTTTGTCTATCCGCGTGTTTCCGAAAAGCCTTTCTTCCTTCCCGTTCGAAGAATTGATTAATCGATTCGGGAGCTTTAAAAAGCTCGCCTTTGAAGTTTCGCGCGCGATTACGGTAATTGACTTTTCGAATTAGCCGTTATCCGCGCGATGAGATTGCTTGTATAATGTGTATGTATGGATATATATATCAGTAGGGGATTACCCTTTAATGAAGCCCGACTAGATCCGAGATCTATTCAATTACAGCAGCCGAACTTGGCTACTGTTCCCTTCCGAGCTTTTTCCGCAAGCTCGCGCCCAGCCGGGCGGGCGATGATGATAATGCCCGATAAAATATCATTATCGTTTGAAAGCTGCGGAGAGAGATGCGGCGAGAGCGCAGCCTATTAGGCAACCGCCGCAAACTCCATTTCCCGCAGGCCGATGAAATTGTGTTCCCCAACAGCTCGAGGTGCGCTGTGTATACTCGCGTACATCTATATACGAGCATTTATATATATATATATATATATATATACATAAGTCGAGTCTATACCGTTCTCTCGGCGTGTGTCGAAGCTGTACATCGCTGACGTTTTTCACTTAGCCGGCGAGGAAAAATTCAATTAGTCCGAGAGCTATATTTTCTCTCATCAATCATAATTTCAGCCAACAACTTGGCTGTACTACTACTACTACTATATATACCGAAGGCAAGTCGCAGAACTTTTACTTTTCGAATTCTTTTGTTTCGCTCGCTAGCAGAGCGCGCGATTAATAGCAAGAGAGAGAGTGAGTGTATCTATATAGCGGCGTTAATTGAAAATCAATATTTATCGGAGCGAAAAAAGCGAGTTTCGAAAACTGGTTCAACCAGGATAGAGAGGGAGAGAGAGAGAGAGAGAGAGTAACTTTGCGCGCGCTCACTCTCGAGTCCATTAATATTCCGCGCAAGCGGCGCGCGATGAATTAAAAGACGATTTTGAATATAAATTTATAAAATCAGTACGGTTAAGAGGGAGAAATTTCATTTTGCCGAATTACACGCACACGTGCTGCCTGGAGCGGTAGCCGGAGCGTTAAAATCGGCCGCGAGATTTGCGCCGTTGATGCAGCCGACGGAGAATAACGAACGTGTCCGCTTATCTCGTCAGAGGGAGAAACCGGGACGACTGATGCTACGTGACTATATACATGTATATGGGAATGTATATTATATACGTGGAGGCTGAGAGGAGATTAAAGGGTTTGCACGATGCTATGTATATGCTTCTACGTCGGGTCAATTTCGTGCAAGTTTTTAGAGAATTTGTAATTGATGCGGTGAACGTTTGAAATTGCAGGGATTATATTCGGTTGGTTAAAGCTGCGATTGAACGTTTTGTTATTGAGAATAGTTTCAACATTTGCTGAAGCTTCAATTATAACAGGAATGCCTCGAAATAATTTGCAAACTTGTTTTAGCGGTAACCTAAACATTGCCATTCTAAAAAATTACTAGTAAACCTTTGACATTCTGATACGGATGTAAGAAAATGCCAATACGACAGCTGCCATCGCTGGCCGGAGACTATAGTAATATTGCGGATCTTTTTCATCCCCAAAAGCTCCAACTACACCAAAGCTCCTAAAAATTTAACCGAAAATTCATCTCCGACAAGCTAAAACCCTAATAAAAAATCATCTCTCTTTCTCTACAACCGTTGCATATTTCAACAGCCCTATCCTATACCTCCTCCAACGAACAATATCACGTACCTCCTTGCACTCATCCTGGAAAATTGATAAAAACGAGGAAGCAACTACGTCGCGGTCACTACTCACTCCTCGGAATGAAAACTAAAGCACACTCGAGAAACATTTGGCACAACTCTCCGCGGCTTTCTTCTTATTCTTCTCCTCCTCTTCCTTAAAATGAAGAGCCGGAAGGATAAATACGCTCGATTTATATGAATCCGGACAGGCAATTGTTCGCTCGAGACTCTCTACACTTGTACACACACATACACACACCGGAGATAGAAACAGAGTATAGTCTTCGCGGCGTAAAGAATTTAAGGCAATATCTCTTTGTTTGCGGAAGCTTTCGTCGCTTCCTCTCTCCCCTCTGTTTTATAATTTAATTGCTAGCCGCGTATATTTCATTACCCCAAGATTGACTTGCGAGTGCGGAAAAAACATCGAGATTTTTACGCGCATGTGTGTGTGGATACATCACAGGTATATACGAGGTCAATGTGTGGTGAGACAATGGTCGGTCTTCTCTTATCGGAAGCTCGCACGCGTCCCGACCTTTTCTCAGATTTCCCTCTGGGAATTATTACATACACACACATACACACACCGACAGAGTCGAGATTCTTTTTCCTTCCTACGAAATCTATACAAGTGGAAAGAAGATAATATTTTCCCTATAGGCAGAGGCTGTATATATAAATAGAGGCGCAACGAACTCGACCTTTCGACATTCATTTTCCTAAAATTACATTTGTACGCGGTGACAGTACGTATAATATATATATATATATATATATTTTTGCCAGAAATACTTCATC
Source organism: Muscidifurax raptorellus (assembly GCA_020010945.3). Classification (NCBI taxonomy): domain Eukaryota; kingdom Metazoa; phylum Arthropoda; class Insecta; order Hymenoptera; family Pteromalidae; genus Muscidifurax; species Muscidifurax raptorellus. The sequence goes on along the minus strand of CM052077.1, from coordinate 44,367,795 downwards.
GCGTGCGTTTACACGGACGTACCATTATATCGACGGCCGTTAACCTGCGTAAAATCATATATACGCGTATATAAGCTTAGACTGTTGGCTCTTACGGCCGGTCATACGCGCTCAGCTGAGTACATATACGGGCGTTCGAGCTCATGAAAAAATTAGCTCGGTATACTCGACAACTGGAGCGCGAGAACGTTATACTCGTATATAGAACGGCTTTTCGCGCTATAATTCAATTAAAAAGCGCGCGGAGATTTTCACGTCCGTATATAGAAGCGCGGCAGTCGGAGAAGAGCAAGATAAACAATAAGAAGCGCAACAACTCGTCCCGTAAATGCAGGCAGCATTTTATTATCAGCATCTCTTCCGCGCGCTACACTCCTAATATACAGATATATATATGAATGTATATACGTACACGTGTAACTGTAGTCGGGTTGACAACACGAGAAGCAGCGGCGGCAGTACTTTAAAGTCTGGCTGCATCAGAAGCCCGGCCCATTTCTATGAACACGACTTTTCAATCGCGCCGCATAAAGCTTGCGACGGTATATATGTATATATATACGTATTACTCTCCCTCGGCAAAGGCTGTACACGGCAGTGCAGTACAGAGAGTGAGAGAGGAAGAATTCGTTCTCTTTCTGGCTTCGTCGTCGTCGTCGGCGGCGGCGGTGGCGGCATATTTAACGAGGCCGTTACCGCGACGCTATATAAATGCGCCTTGAAATTGAATCGGAAATCAAGCAATAGCTGAATTTTCTGGCGAAGGGACAGGCTCTTGCTGACCTTAATCCGAAGAAAGCGAGGGAGACAATGCGGCGCGTTTTGCGAATGAAATATTTTTAATGTTTTTCTTGGATATATCCGGGCTGGAAGAAAGCTTTGCTCGCGACTGATTTACGAGCCTATCGATCCTCGCCTTTTTTGCATAATCTTCGCTTTAAAGTAGATTAAGCCGAGTTTGGTCAGACGGATGCGTCTTTTACAAAAGCCGGAGAGAGAGAGAGAGAAAGAGTTTTAATCCGATAATAATCATATTCGTCGAAATCCCTTCCATTTCCCCGCACCGAGAGGAGAAAGAGTCCATATTTATCGAAGAGGAAAAAGATCCTCGAGTGCTACGCAAATGTTATCCGAAGAAGAAAAGTATGGATATATATATATAGAGTCTCTCTCTCTTACCTGCTCCACCCAAACGTTCGTTGTCATGATCTGTGCCTTCAGATTCTGAAACAGAAAAGAAAAACGTAGAATAATTAGTATATGATTGCGACAAAGTAAACGAAAATACATGCATCCGCAAAATAAGAGAGAGAGAGAGAGATAAATATTTATAGTTAACGCAAACGAGCAGCGCCGGTCGATAAAGCGCCTCTTCATAGGTGTTGCCACGCACGACATCTACTGCTCTTTGGCCTACTCCGCGAGCGAAGCTGATATATATATACACACACACATTGCAGTAATACCTTAGCTGTACTCCTTATATATTCGCTCTTTTATTCACGAGCAAAAAGCTCGTCCCTTATTCGTTAAATCCGCATTGATTATCGCTCCGAGAAGCATCAGGCTTGTGTGAAAACTCTCGAGGACGCGGCATAAACTTCGCGATTCGTCGCGCATTTTGCATATACACACTTGTATACGAATAGAGTAGCCGAGGGACTCGGTATAAAACGTTAAAAATCCTTAGCCTCTCGAGAAACAGCTTTTGTCGCTCGCGGCCTCTTTCCACCTCGCAGCTACAGTCCGATGCGCGGAGAGTAAGTTCCTCGCTGCTATTATATACTCGCGCGAGGAGAGAGCTTTTACGCGAGTATGATGCGATAAGCGACGTCGCGCATGATTTTCCGTCGCGAGACCGTTTACTTATATACGTGCGTAGTATATAGCCTGTTGTGCGTGTGTGTAAGGATAAAAATACGATTGGAGTCTATTACCTCGAGGCTCGTTAATCTCTCTCTCTCTCTCTCTCTCTCTCTCTCTCTCTACCTTATCGCGAGTATAGTCCTGGATACAGCCATAACCCGGACGGATTACAGCTGATCCTTGCGCGGTGTGTTCCAGGCTTTATATTATGCACACCTCGCTAAACTTTCCTCGAGTATATAATACTGCAGTATCATATATACACGGCGTATACACGTTATATACTCTTTCTTTTTCAAACTACACAATCGTATATATAACTCGACACGAGCTGGCGCCTTGACCATAAAAAATCCATAGTCGCCCTGCTCTCTATCTCTCTCTCTCTCTCTCTCTCTCTCTCTCTCTCTCTCTCTCTCTCTCTCTCTCTCTCTCTCTTCTCTCTCTCTCTCTCTCTCTCTCTCTCTCTCTCTCGGGACGTTCTAGAGCACAATGACCGTGAACCAGTTTAATAAAAGGGGTACTGTGGCGTGTTGTACACACACACACACACACACACACACACACGGCTTTAAATTTTATTTTAAAACTGCGCCCGTGTGTACAGTTACTTTATAGTACGCGAGAATCGGCGAGCTTTTTTTTTATAATTTCAGAGCGAATAAGAAAGATCGCCTTTCAGGCCGGAGAGACAGTTTGAATTTTTCCAGCCAAATCGCGGGTTGTTTAAGTAAGCGCGAATATACGATGCGCGATGCGGTACACCGGAGAGAGTTTTGAGCGATCGTCTTTGTGCGCGAGAGCCAGTATATATATATATATTTATATAGGTAATCGATGCTCGAGAAAAGTCAAGCGCAACGTATAAAGCACCTGGTCCAAGTTTTGCCCGCCAAGAAAGTGTGTGTGTGTGTGTGTGTGTGGGTGATGTAAGACGAATTGTTATTTTACAGAGGATTTATCGGGGAATATTGCTGGCTTTAGCGGTCCTTAGCGCACCGGTTGAACTGTTGGCAACGATCGATTGGGGGGGCTGCTGCGAGGCGGTTGAGTTACGTGTGAAGCGAAGGGTGAACGTTTCTCGTATATACTTTTTCTTTCTCTTTGAAATACGAAAAATTGATGGGTAAATGTTAATTTTATCTTTCTTCTTTTTGTTCGAATGATATTTACAGCGATTTTTTAAGAATCTCTTCAAAATTCCTAACCCAACCCCCTAATCCAGAAAACACAGGGCACTTGTGTATTCCCCCCCCCCTCTCACACACTCGCACGTAGAGTAAGTATATAGAAGGAAAGCGAGAAGTATACGCGCGTCTGCGGCTAAGGCAATATCGGTATATATATGTATATAGAGCGAAGGAGCTGCTGATAAAACGTGCGCGCGAGAGTATAGCAGCAGCAGCAGCAACAGCAGAAGTGGCGAGAGAGGGCCGTTTACGCGTATAAAAAGCCTAATGCTATGGAAATTGGATGTCGGCTGCGGGAGGGAAAACACAGGGCGATGGATATGCGCCCGAGAGCTGACGCCCGGATGCCGGCGCATAGCTATACGACGCCGGCCTTTTCTCTCTGCTATATATATATATATATATATATACACATCTTGTATATATATACAGACGCGCAATTTTCCGTGTGTGCGCATATATCTATACATATATAACTCTAGGCGAGTTTAAATCGAATTCCCAGAGATCCGCTTATGTACAATACGTATGCAGTCTGTACTAGAATTAGGAATTATATATATATACACAATACTTTTTCGCCGCGTTGTCTCGCGAAAGTTTAAATTGATTTTTCTTTCTCCGAGGGCACGGAAGAAACCCCCCTGCGCTTGCGTATATATATATATATATATATATATAATCGATACATAGAGAAAAAAACGTCTCATCCCCCCCCTGCTCCACATATTATATTCTCCGGGGATAGCATATATATATATATATACACACGTCCATAAAAAGAGTCTAAAATATACATACAGACCCACGAAAGACACAGTCCCGTGGGCGGGTGTATATACAATTAGGCCTTCGCACTTTGATCTCCCGCGCGAAAATTCATGTTTGCCTCCTGGAGAAAGCGAGATTCTAACGAACAGGAGGAGCGTTTAAGCTGCGCTCTATATGTGTTAGCAGTATACTACAGCCATAAAGAAGCCAGGCTAAAGCTGCGCCGGATAGATTAAAGAGAAAAATAGCCGCTCGCGCGCATGTGGAGCGAGGGGAGAGAGAGAGAGAGAGAGAGAGAGAGATTTATTTACGCCAAGAGTAGCGTTCACGGATTCTTTGACAAATCGAGCGTGGAATCTGCGTCGTAAGAGACGTGTTTTCTCTCTGTGTGTAGTTCTCGAGGTCGGAGAGGGAACGAGGACGACGCAGCGGTGTGTATATACCATATACGTCCCCTTTTAAACTTCAGACGGAATAAGGAAAATATAGCGCGACTGTGTGTGTGTGTGTGTGTATATGTGACGCAGCGCAACGTCCTTTTCAGCTTAGCTCCAGCTCGCTATTATACATCGCGCAGTGTGTGTGCTAAACGATTTTTACCGAGGCTCGAGTATATAATATGTATGTAAGACGCGAATCTTCAATCGAGAAAGCTGCGCTTTGAAGAGGAAAGATCAACACAGCCGCGTTTATGAAGCCTCCGAAATGAAATTCTATATGTACGAAATGTATATTGTGCCTATGTATAATACGTATAGAGTCGAAAATGCGGGAGTAAAAGTCGTCGGTATAAATGAATAATACATGCGAACACGCGGGGGATGAAAAAAAAAAAAAAAAAAAAAGAAGGGGGTCGAAAGCTCGAACAAAGACAAATTAACCGTCGTGCGAGAGCGCAGCAGCAGCAGCAGCAGCGGCGGAGAGTATATAGTAGAAAAGTTTTAATTGCGTCAAGCGTCAACCTGGCGCCTTTGAGCCCTTTTATTCCTCGTCGCTTCGCCGACGCGATCGAAAGAAAGATATTCGCCGGGAGGAAGATCGTGGCACGATGCCACCAAACTTTTATTCTTCCTCCTTTCTCCGTACATCAGCCTCTAGTTCCCAGAGGGTAAAATGGTAAACTATATATAGCGCATGTAACGAGGCTGCTTTTTTTTTTTAATTTATTCCACAGACTTATAGATATATAGCCAATTCGACCCTCGAGCTTATCGCGCATATACAAAAAAAAGAGAAGACTCCGCGATTATTACGTTAACGTGCGATGTGTCACAAGCAAATGAGGATTCTGTCTCGAAAGTTTCTCCGATTCTCCGTCCGAACTTTCAATCAAGTTCCGACAGGCCAACTTGTGGAGCTTGCGCACGTCAGGTTGAAAATTCCAATTCCCTCCTGTCTACTCACCTCAATTTTTCTCACTCGATCATCGCAGCCATTCGCCCGATTATGCCGTTATATTACCTGTACTACAGCGCATAATCGAGCTCAGCCGCAACACTCCATTGTTTCTCCAGGAATTAGTCCATAATTAAAGCTCCTACCGTTCTACTACGCACGTGTCAAAAAGAGACGAGCTAATTGGACAGGACGTATATATATATACATGTATATATATAAGCTCGTGTTTCTCGGGATATACGTATCGATGGTATTTCGTAGAGACGACGTTATCGGAGTCTCGCACGTATACGAGACAAGACAGGACAGAGTATAGTGGTAAATATACATATAGGTATACACACACAGAGCGCATCAGCGGCGTATTAGCGAGTTAACGACGTAATAATACACCGCAGGACAAACCTGCCGCAGCTTGCAGCAGCCGATATATCAAGTGCGCTTCTCTCTCTCTCTCTCTCTCTCTCTCTCTCTCTCTCTCTCTCTCTCTCTCTCGTCGTCACGACAAACATCTTTGGCCTCGGAGTAATGGCTGTTGAGGGAGAGCTTGCGGCTTGGCTGCAAGATAAGCGTATACATGCTAGCAGCACTGCGTCCCTGCGAGAAGACGAGGCTATACGCGCATCTGGAGAGTTCAAGTTTTTAATGAATATCACGCGTGTGATGAGGCTGGGGACACACTATGTACGTACACATTGTTGCGAGAAAGTTATATTGTAAAAGCTCGCTGCCGTTGTAATAAATTTCGGAATAATTTCAAGCGCGTTTACGCGCGGCGTTTTATTTTCATTCGGTATACATGTATATATAGTATAGTCGCTCGAGAGAAGAGGTACAAAAAAAAAAAAAAAAAGTAAAAGGACGTTCACCGCCGCGAGCGTCTTTTTAGAATTTCATTAGCAAATTAAGCGCGCAAGCTCGTGCATTAATCGATATACGCTTCTTTTCAAATCTCCAGCGGAATGACGAGTCTCTATATAGCACAGCTGCGCTGACTTGGTAATTGAAGTGACACGAGCGCGCAAGAGAGAGAGACGACGAGTCATCGGCCCTCCGCTCGTCTGGAACATCCAATAAGTACTCGCGCTGCTTCTGGTATATAGTCGATAATGGCACATGTGTCTGTGTGTCCGTATAAGAGAGCAAGAATAATATCTGTCTGGCAATACGATGATATCTTTTTTTTTCTCCTCCTCTTATTATCCCTTTGACGGATCAAACGCAGCGAATCCAATTACACACGTGTTCGGAGAGAGGCCGTTTGATTTTCTAGAATTCAACGCCCAGTTTGTGGAGGTAAATTAAATTCCTCCTTTGAGCTTGCAAAGCTCGGCGTACGTACGGACGCACGGGTTTTCAAAAAAACAAGAAAATCATAAAACGTTGAACGATCTTGAGAGAGAAAGAGAGAGAGTAGAGAGAAAGTGCGTGTGAGCGAGAGAGACACTGAATTGCGAAAGCGTGAAGAAACGTTCCGAATGCGAGAAGGTGATGGAAAGCAGCATCGGATCCTGGAACATGAAAATGCTTTCGCAAAAGTAGCAGCGTATTTCAATAGCTCTTAATTTCGACTTGCCGCAGCAGCTTCCGTGTTAAACGTTAACGAGCGTAATAATAAGCGAGCACTTCTCTCTTCCGGTCACGTGTTTTATTTGTTCCCCGCGATTATTCACTTTTTCGCGCAGTCGCGAGCCTCTTTGCCGTACAGGGCCTGTTGACGAACGTTTCTTGTTGATATCTCGAGTGGATTTTATAAATGTGCGAAATAATAGCTACGTATATAGCTTGAAGTTTGTTTTTGTAATTGGAAATTTGGAAGGCGACTAATTTGATTGTGACTAATGACGTAAAGACCGATAAACTGTGTACATATTAAATCTATATCGTTTTGCAACAAGTTTGGAATTCATATTTCAATAACTCGCCGAATACCATTTAAATAAATATTCTGCCGAGAGAGCTTTCAATACAGAGATATTTAAATGCGAATTTCAAACTTTGCAATGGGATAGATTAATGCGTAACGAAAAGCAGCTGATGTGCTGCGGTCTTTATTGTATTACGTTGCATACGTAGTGATAAGTGAATGAGTTAATTTTATATTGTGGCGCGAAATTCGAATATTATATAGGTTTGTTTACCTCCGATGCTACAGCCCACGTGACCCGTGACAGCGATTAAAATTACTGCAATTACATGTAAATAAAATGAAAATATTGTGAGCGGTTCAATTTTATGCAAAATTGTATTGAGCATTCTTTTTTATGAAGCTAAAATTGTATTAAGATGCACAAAAAAAGCTCGCGCAAGTTTGACACAACATCAAAAAACATCGGACAATCTTCAATATCGCGATTTTTTATAATTATTGAAATGGAACAATAAGGTAATATAAAACCTTTAATATATTTTTACGTACATTTTTGCTTTTTTTACGCGCCATTTAATTAAATTCGTGCTTCATAAAAAAGAATTTTCAATGCCATCACTTTGCGTATTCATCTGGTAGTGAAAAATGAGAAAAATTACATTTTATTTAAATAAAATGACAGCAATTTCAACCCTCGCACATATGTAACTTGGATCACGTGAGCTGTGACGTCAGAGGTAAGAAAAGCCTAATTCGATCGACTTTGATGCGCGCTCGTCAAGGTAACGCAGCTCATTATAAAAAACTTTCAACATCCCGTGTTGATATTTGCCATTAAGCGAACTCTCCACTTATCAAGTTGTTTGCTCTAAAAATATACATATAAACGATGAAATTTTCAATTACGCACAACGCGGAGCTTCAAAAAACGCTCTAATCCACTCAGAGAACGAACCAGAAGAAAAAAAACACTCCCGCACAAAGACCGGCATGAATTCTATCTCTTTTCTCGGCGAAGCTCTCCGGCATTAAACCGAGAAAATCTCCGCGTCTTATTAAGAAAAGCAGCGGCGGCGTCGCTATCGGGAAAATTGGGAAATTCCAAAGACACAGCATATACATCCAAGGGCGACGCCACTACGCGCCAAAGAAGCGATCGGCAAAAGCAGATAAGAGAGAGCTAGAGAACAGCGAAAAAAAGCGAGAAACGGAAAATCAGCGGAGACAGCACTTTTCAAGTTTCGTCGTGTATAATAACACAAAGCCCGGAGAACAAATGATTGGCCATGGGGGAAGGGGGGGCTCGTCGTCGTCGTTGGGCTAAATCAACAGATAACGATGCCACGTAAACAAACTCGCGTGTATATGCTCTGAAAAAGAGAGGAGGCTGCACAGAGAAAGAGAGAGAGAGAGAGAGAGAGAGAGAGAAAGGCTCCTCTCGTATTGACACTGCGAAACAAAGCTGCTACTATCCTACGATCGAAAATGATATTTCTCGTCGTTAAAACAGCTGCTGCGCGGATTGAAATTTTCCAAGTTTCTTTTTCTATATACGCGTATACACGCAGCTATGAAAAAAAAGTCGAATCTCTCGGAAAAATAGATTCTCCGGACTTTGTTAATTGGAAAGTTTGGGTTTTTCCTGAAAGCTTGCCGTCTCGGTTGAATTAAGATGCAAATAACGTTTGCTCGCTCGCGCGCCCCCTTTTGTCCGGTATATATATATATATATATATATATATATAGTAAAAAAGTTCGTCGGGGAGGAAAAATTCCGTGTAAACTCGGCGAAGTGTAGGATAGAGCGTAGAATCGTAAATCCGAGAGATTATTACCCGGGAAAACTCTGAAAAATATCGGCCGGAGTACGTGTGCGTGTGTGGATTAAGCGCTATATACACCCGCACTGATGCTGCATATAGCACGTGTGAGCCGAAGGTCCTTCACGCCGTTATCGATTCGATCGCGCGGACGTTATACTCTATGCTGTATGTGTGCGTTGACGCTCTAATGCGCTGAAACGTTCCCAATCAAATGATCCCTGTGTAGGTATGTTATATACACATAGCTGCGACGCTTTCGCGCAATGCTATATTGGAATTTTCGGCCTACCGCTGTGAGATATTCGGCAATAATAATAATAATAATAATAATAATAATAACGTTGAAAAATTCAATCCGCGAGTCTCTTCTAGGCGAAGCTGATAAATAAAAAAGAAACGGCTTCTGTATAGGCACGCCGATATTTTAAAATATGCGCCACTGCTGAATATGCATGCATATATAGAGAGAGATAGACCGCAAGATTCTAGGGCGCTTATATAGAGTATATAAATCCCCGACGAGAGCAGAGATCGGAAATCAATCAGTGGAAATGATTTTCGATTCGTCGGTATTAATGGATCGAGTATAATTATTACATACATATCGCGCGATTATTCTTCTTTTCCCAGCCCTCTCCATCAGCGATTGCCAATTAACTCGGACTTTAAACAGCGACGAAGACGTACGATCCTTTTTATACGGAGCTTATATATATATATATATATATATATATATATATATATATCCTATCCAACGACGAGATACATCACGTCCTATCCTCTATACTGGAACGTAGCAACGAAATTACCGGGGATCGGATTGCCCTATCTTATCTCATCTCCTACTACTCCTCTCTCTCTCTCTCTCTCAGGATGAGAAGAAAAATAAGAGGCGATGCGATAACGAAGTCGTTATAAGCTTTTCTATATATTTTTCCTTACCTAAAGCTTCGATCTCGCGCAGCGGCAAAAGAATAACAGGAATCGTATATATACGAGTCGCGATGCGTATACGAGGCTAAATCACTCGAAAGCTCAGTGCGGCGCAAGCACTAGTCTTTAATTACTTCTGAAGGTGAGGGAGAGAGCTACTGCTCGACGTCGTTAATTGCGGCCGTCCAATTGCCGACGCCGCTCCTTATTTGCTCTTCACCAATCATCGGATACCCTTATTCGCTTTCTTCTTCTAGGTGTGAAAGGGTGTGTGTGTGTGTGTGTGTGTGTGTGTGTGTGTGTGTGTGACGGGGACGACGACAGGAGGCTTTGTCGTATACTAGGCTCTGGAGTTTCATTAAGGTGTGGGATGACGACGATTTTCCTGGGTTTTTTTTAACGGAAGAGTTTCAGAGAGAGATTGGGTTTTACGTTTCTAATGATTGGAAATCTCGTGTGGTTGCGTTGAGGGGCTTGCAAGGGAGGAGTTCTTCTTGGTTTGTTATTTCTGGGCGGAATTGAGTGATCGTTGTAAGACTCTTTATTTTTTGAGCTATTGTATGTAGAATGAGCACTGAAAATTTTAATGTTAACGTGAACGGTTGGATCATTTTATTTTGAGAAATTTTTTATCGGAATACGCGATTTTCCGAACTGAATATTTGGAAAAAGAGACTACTAACAACTTTCTCTGATTTCTCCATTTTTCTCTGAAACTTCATCGAAAGTTAATACAAATAGTATATATAATCTACTCAAATTGGAAAAAAGAAAAGAAAAGAAATTTCGATTTGAGTGCTTTCCAGCCTTAAAATATGTAACCAATTCTCAGCTAATATTTTTTCAATCGTATTATGAGTGGTCTATACCTCAAAAGTGCCCTCTAGTCTACACTTTTGTTTATGTGCATAAACTTTTAATATTCACGGTCCTTAATATAAAAACAAAGTTTTCCCACGTGCACTGACTATTTAAGAATATGTTAAAAAAATTAATCGAATATTTGTGATAATAAAATTATAAGACGTGGAGAAAAATTGTCAGTTTTGTGGCCAGACTTCCAATTTTTCTTCACGTCTTATAATTTTATTATTGCAAATATCCGAATAATTCTTTTTAACATATTCTTAAATAGTCAGTGCACGTGGCGAAACTTTGTTTTCATATTTTTAAGGACCGTGAATATTAAAAGTTTATGCAAATCAGCAAAAATGTAGACTAGATGGCAGCACGTAGGGATACAACACTCTTAATGATACAGATATCAAGCGTCACATCTCAATGATAAATTAAATTAATAATATAATTTTGGAATACCAGATATGAAAGCTATCACTCGGTCAGCTGATTATAAAGCTGAACCAATGTACGTGGATGCTCGAAGAATTAATACAATCGATACGCGACAGAATTATTTAAATAATTCAGAAACCTTTGCAGCGACGGCCTCTACAATCAGCATAAGTACGCTGCATGATTCATTTGTCAATTTGCCCAAAGCATTATTGACAATTTGTGGTAGCGAAATTGCTAGTTTTTATCATGAGTTAGCGCTAAACTACAGCGTACGACTCAACGACATCGAAAGAATGACTTATAGATTCATATAAAAAAAACTTAGTTATGGCATGAGCGGCTCAGTCAACAAGCCGAAAAGGCTGTTTTAGCATAGGTGACACTCGTCCAAGGCTCATAGAAATCCGGAAAGTTGAAGTTGTGGAAGCTAAGCTAGTCCACAAATGCACTATAAAATAAACTGAAATACTGAAAAAACGTTTTTCTACATGGAACACGACAACTGGAATAAACAATGAATAAATGCATATCAAGTTGACAAATTAATTTGAAAAAAGTTACTTGCCAATGAATCGGTGGCGGTTTATTAAATTACATCGTGAAGTAAAGACGAATTTTAGTGAAGAATCTATTCAAATCTTGAAATATTACGTAAAGGAAATTCGAAATTTCACTTTTATACTCGTCCCATGAAATAGCTGAGTAACCAAAATTATCAGCTGATATTCTTCCATTAGAATCAATGACACAGAACAAGCGTCGCATGACAATCAGAGTCCACTCACTTTTTGCAATTTCAAATTTAAAAACACAGCTTCGAACTAAAAAAAAATCTAATATCAAATTAATCTTCTCCAAGTACCCCAGACAGATTGATTTACTCGCAAACCATGCCAATCCTCAACTAAGAGCACTTTCTCGAAAACTTAAAAAAAAAATCCAGTAGAGTAGGAGAAAATTTTCCAGGAAAACCCGTAAAAACCGATAGATGCCGCAGCTCAGAGTTCGCTCTCTCTCTCTCTCTCTCTCTTGCAAACGACGACACCGTAATTGATGAGCTCGTATAAACGATGGCCGATTCTCTCTCCTCTTTTTCCTCGCACGCTATATACGAGTGGAGAATTTGCGGAGAGTAAGAGAGAGAGAGAGAGAGAGAGGCATAGGTCCGCAGGGAATTTTCCATTAAGCAAGTTCTACCGGGCGATTTGTCCTCGGTCGCAGTTCATTTAATCGCCTCTCGTTCTCTCTGCCTCTAAGCCTTCGTTCCAACTTTTCGACTCATCTTGTGTGTGTGTGTGTGTGTGTGTATGCGGCGTCACGTATATATAAGACTCGTATACATATACTCACAACATCGATCAGCTGGGAAAGTCTCAGTCCCATCTTGACAGTGAGACGATCGCTATTGTTGCCGACGGGTCGGATGAGACGGTTGTAGTTGGAGAGCAGATCGTCGTAGAGACGCTTCGCCTCGGGATTGGCCTCGACAGCCGGAAAGACAGCAGCCAAACAGGAGAGGGCCGTCGCCATAGCGAGAAAACCGCCTAACCTGGACCGCCATCGCCACCAACCTTTCCCACCGCCGTCCGTCCCAGCATCCTTGAGCATCGTACGCCTTGTCCACCCCTGCAATGAATGATCAATATATATACATATATATATATATATATAAGTATTCACTTTATTTATAACGATCGCAGTATAGGGTCAAAACGGCTCGATCGACCAGCCACGCGAGTTAATTGCTGGTGAACTTTCGCCTCGATTGCAGGACGAAGTAGCCTCGAAACAGTTCTTCTCATCGGCCAAATAATTACTGGAGACGAGCGAGCGACGACTCGATCGACTACTTCGCCCCTATATATATATGCAGTACGTAGACCTTTCGCGGCTACGTATAATTGCCTACTTTTTCCTAACGAGCGCAGACATCCGATCGACGGGTACGTATAAAAGCACCGAGAAGAAAAAAAAATAAAACTAATAAAAATAGGCCCAGCAGGTGGCAATGAGGGCGACCTAGAGAGCAAGTCGCTTGTGTTGGAATTCTGCGGCTGCTGCTGCTATTCTCCCCTTATCGCGCGCGAAGCTAAATAGATCTGCAGTATAGCGGCGCTGTGGTCATTACCAACGAGCTCTGCACACGCGGCGGTGGCCGTGACTGAGTCTGGGCTCGAGTGAGCTAATTATGTCAAGACTCGGGGATATCGCGTAAGAAGACTCCGCGAACCTCGGGCGAATTTTCCCAGAGTAGACTCTCTCTTGACAATCGCACGAGGCTCCTACTCTATATAGCGCTCGAGAGATCGATCACCCCTATATATATATACCTGCGCACACTGGACTCTGACATCGCGCGGCGACACATGCCTGTGGAGACAGTTTGCGGTTCAATGTCAGCGAGGTATTCGCGATGACGATGATGCCGTTGTTTGAACGTGTTAATTTTTAGAGCTTCGAGGACTATTCCCCGCTCGGATTATTGAGGCGATGCGCGAAAAAAATTATTTCTCTAAAAAGCTCGAAAGAGACGTGGACGGGAAATAATAATCGGGTCTTCGACCTTGAACCACAAAAGAGCCATAAATCCTCGGGGGAAAAGTCTAACGAATGGCGAATCGATGAAGCCGGAGCCAGGCTAATCAGAGAACGGGCCATCGCTCGAGAAAGTGAGTTTAATAGAAGCAATAATGAGTTACCAGAGAGAGAGAGAGAGAGAAGCGACGCATCCATCAATCTGCAGAGAAGCGGCTTTCTCGCCGGTTCGATATACTCCCTCTATATAGCAGGAAACAATTACCCGGCGGCCGATGTTAGCCCCCCGCGGGGTAATGACATGGACATTGGACATGTAGCCCGACGATGGACGTTCAATTTCTCAATTCGACGCCGTTCCCTCTCTCTCTCTCTCTCTCTCTCTCTCTCTCTCTGCGGTTATCCTCTCTCGCGAACGTGTATATATATATATATATATATAATACATACCCTGGCCGGTTCGCGTCGATTGATTGTTTAAACAAACTCCGCTCGAGATGCGCTCGTATAATCTCGCGGATAATCCAATGAAAAAAAAAGCAGCTCTCCCTCTCGAATTAAGACAGAAAGCGCGAGCGAGCTGCAAGTGCAGGTGTTTAATCAGTCTTGTTTAGCGCTTTGCTCGCTGTACACGCGCGAGCGAGAGAGCTTAGGCGGTAATCGCATTATAGCCTCCGAGATTACTCTCCCCGGGCTTTGTTTGAAATTCTTTGCCCAGCTCGCTGAAAGGACTCGCTAATAAATTGCTATCCGACGAAGATCCTCCTTGAAAATCGATGGGATGGATGAGACACTGCGTATACGTACGTATATACAGAAGAGTCTAGACTACACGCTGTGCGTGGGTGGATGTACACACGGCGTCGATTAAATAACGAAAGCCGAACTGCGACTCGCCGCGGTAGAGAGTTATAGGTGAGAGAAATTCAATGCTCGAGTCGTGATTAATTAAATTCTCCTGGCTCGAGGGCTCCGAGATTAGGTGCCGGCGCTCTCGGGTATCGCGCGGCAATACGAGACGCGCGGATGAAGGGAGAGAGAGAGTCGACTGGCTGGAAATTTCAGTAAGAGGATAATTGCGATATTCCGGCTGCTGCCGCTGCTAATCTGTTTAGCCCGGCCGTGTGTCCATTCAAAATTAACCTGTGCCCGCCTGTCGCGCTCGCCTGCCTGTGTATTACAATCGTATGTATATACGTATGAAAATGACACAGTATACTGTACGTGTATGTATATATATATATATATATATATAGCATCGGCATCGGAGAACAAGAGAGCCACACCCGTGTGTGCGGGGATCGCAGAGCTCCATAATTATACGCGATCGACTCTCTCGAGAAAGTTACATCGTTACTACACACGACTGCGTATTATACGCGAAGAAAGCTCTCTCGCGTCAGAGCATATATATACAACGGCAGCCGCAGCGACAACGGCCGGTCGATAAACTCAAAGACGCGCCGCAACACAGCGGTATACTTATTCTCTATAGTACAGAGAGAAAGCTGATGGAGCTGGAAAGAGCCGGAGCTTAGTCAGTTACCTCGACGCTATTCACTCGTGCAAGCTCTACTCCCCCCCCCTACAAGAACACTCACTCGCGAGCTTTAAAGCTTCGCGCTAAAGAATATCACGCGTGTATGATATCGCAGATCATATGTGTGTGTGTGTGTGCGTGCCGCGCATCATCGAGAGGCAGCTCTCCAGCCAGTCTGGATGGGCCAGAAAGAGCTTTGTAGTTGACGTTGAGGACGCACAACATACTGTATAGTACACTGTTGTATATATACGTGTGTCTATATGCGTACGCAGCCGTGATTTATATTATTCGTGTCTCGAACGCGTTGTGAATTCCTTGTCGGTACTTAATAACCCGAGTATACGTATATTAGTAATTAGAGATGCGACGAGAGAGAGAGAGCGTGTAAATTAAGAGCTGCGCTGATGCGCGATAGGCTGCTCGTCGAGAGAATCGATGGCTGAAGGAGCGACTCGACTACTACGCGCTGCACTTGCATCGCTATACTCTCCAGTTTAGTCCAACTGCGAACTCTTTAAACTCAAACTCGCGTACGAGTGTATATGAGAGCATCGAGGCCAGATGTACAGGTATATCTATCGACGCGACGAGTGCGTAGATGCGGGGAATATGTTGCGGAAGTTATGCCGCGCGAGGATTGATTTTATCTCGACGCTTGGGATTTTTTCAAGAGAAATTACACATTTTTATAGAACATTATTGTATATAAATGTATCCCGCCCCGTGCGTTGAATTCGAGATTTTCTGGTTAAACTGTATTACATTTCTATAGCAGTATGTATATTTTCCCCCGACGTTTTGTGCGCGGATTACGATGAGGAAAAGAGATTTCTTATATAGGAAATAGTGCTATCTTCGCTATAACTAGAGACTACGGAGAGCCGGAAATAAGTTAAAAAAAAAAAAAATGTTTGTGATTGGCGTATTATTGCAACTGATTTCGAATATTCGCAGATCCTCAATTTGACCAAAGATTCAACTTCATCCTTTCAAATTCTTCAAATTTAATATATATAGTCGTTCAAAAAATTATCGATTCGTAGTTGGAAAAATTTTTCCTGTTACCGTAATAACGCAAGGAAAGATAATATACTGTACAAAAACTAATAATAATGATAACAAAAAAAATAAATTTTAAAAAACTGCAGGTAGGGAAGCTTGCACTCGGGTGATCATAAAGAATCTATACGAAAGAATTAATTTAAAAAATTGTGCCGATGATTCTGCTGTCAGCATAAGTTCGCTGGATTATTTTTGTTTGCGCGACTATATATCGTGGTCGAAAGCGTCGACTCCGTACGGGTCGAAATAAAATAGTAGATATAGAGACTCAGCTATATAGTCTTGAAGAACTAAATGCCTATGAAAACAATTATTGATTACGCGACGAGGATTTCGAAAGTAGGAGAGATTTTCTAAAATATCCTAGAAATTCAAACGGATATGTGCCTCAGCAAAAAAAAATCATATAACACTCTCGATAAGGCGGAAAATTGAATACCCGCCAATCACGACAGGAATTCTCAAAACCGTCCAATCCGACACAATCTGGATCAATCCGCGGAACCAGGTGAAGTAGCTGCTCTGGTATAAAAACACACACGACTACGCTCTAAAAAAAAGGAAAGAAGGAAATACCTTCGAAGAATTTATTGATCGACTCATATATATATATATATATATATATATATACTCAAGCCGCCAATAAAGCATTCTCTCTGCGCTCTCTTACCGCGCGAAAATCAAATCCAGATCTCTCTCGTATCTGTATATAAAATCCCCCTCTTCACAGCGTAAAAGTCAAAGCGACTAGTGCGCGCAAACATATTCCGCGAAGCAATTAATTCATGTAACGAGCCACTCATTAAAAAGCTCGACTTGACGCGTATTAACGGCCGGCCGGCAATTTTTCCGCGGGAAATTGAAAAAGGCGCGCCGTAATAAATTCGGCCGAGTGTCCTCCGCAGGATTATATAGCTCCTGTGTATGTGTGTGTGCAGAGAGAAACTCGCGGATGGCATGTAGCACTGCTGCGCAGATCGAGCACGGAGATTTGCGGTGCGACGCGCATTGTAGCGCGCGAACCCCGCACAGGCGAGCTTTTCAGCGTCCACTTGGTGAATTCGCGCGACTACACCTACTGGTTATACAGTAACCGATATAGGCCTGTAGATAACGAAGCCCGGTCGCGTGTCCTAGAAATTTCGTCTGCTGTCAGACCGGAGAGCGCCGCTCAATGATATTTCGAATATATATATAAGCATATACATACGCATATAGGCGCTCGCAGGTGTAGAGAGTGTATATAACGTCGAGCTGTAAATTCACGATTATATTATACCGAGTTCGCGCGTAAAAGCTCGGCCCTCGGATCGATATTCAAAAATAATAACACACGCGGGCATCGCAGCTTAATCCACTTACGTATATACAAAGCACCGTGAGTTTCGCGAATATTGCGCGTATATAACGCAATCATCCCTTCAAGCGCGTATAAACACACGCACAGCCTCATACATAATTATATATCCCTACGCGAGAGAGTAACGAATTTATTCATAGCGGAATTATATGTGTCCCTCGAAGAAAAGTCAGTGGATCGAGAGAGAGAGAGAGAGAGAGGGAGAGACAGAGAGCGATGGGGTATATACGGTAGGTGTCCAGCGTTAAATCATTTATGAGCAGCTGTGAATTATATTTTCAGGCGGCGTAGTCCAGGGGGCAAAATGAATGAAGAAGCGAGAGACGAAAATAAAGGCCGCCTCGGGAGAAGAACGAGGCCGGAAAGTGAAAGAAGCTTCTTCGTGTGTACTAAAGCTTGCCGATCACGTGCCGTTTAGAATGTTCGGCATATATATATATATACCGCGATTAAGTTTTCTACGAAAAATCGTTCGTAACTGGACTCACCCACGAACACTTGGCAGTTTCTTTTATATATCGCGGACGATTCTATAATGACCTGTATATATATATATATATATATGAGCGAATGTATAGCGCGCGTGTTTATTTTGCGGCCGAAGATTTTTTAAGGAATGTATGAAAATTGTTCTCTTCCCTATACGCGGAGATTGTTTTCCGCGAGTTCGTCATTAGGTTACGCTGACATATACAACCCGGAGAATATAACGTATAGTTCTTCCGAAGCAGTAACCCCACGAGTAAATCCAAAATTAGCCTGCGTATACGTACACGTATATACACACTCGTCTCGCAGAGAGAGAGAGACGAGTTGACGTTTGGAAAAGCTCCTGCGGCGCGTAAGCCGACTTTATCCGCAGGAATGCGGGGTAACAACTCGGCGAATTTTCCCCCGAAAATTGCCAAGGCCAAAAAAGCCCGGTGTAATTAACTGCCACCGGCGTCGCGCAGCGACGACTGTTGACACGTCCGCTTGTTTCCTGCTTGTTATTCGAGAGCCGCAATAACGTCGCTCGTTTCTTCTTTTCTTTTCTTTTCGCTCTCTTTCGCGTATAATCGAGCGTTATCGAGCTGTACGCGAGTTACAAAAGATCCCGTCTTCTTCCTCACCTCCGAGACATCTCGCTTGCATATAATATACGCGCTATGAACACAGTCGTCCCGATAAAACCCGCTGTGGGTGTGTGCGTTGTGTGAGATAGCCTCTCGCGCGCGTGTATATATATATATATATAAAACTCGTAAATTAATGCGTATTGGGGGGAGGGAATGGAGCGGAATTCGCGATAAGGGCGTGGAAGCAGTCGAGTCAGCAGAGAGGCGCGACGTTTTTCTCTCTCTCTCTCTCTCTCTCTCTCGGGAAGGAATCGATGCGCGGGCTTAGCTGCGCCGGAAATTCGAGAGGAGTTTCGTTTCTTTTCTCTTCTCCGGGGGTAATTACGCGCGTGTGCGTCAGCTGACCGAGTCTGCGAGCCTATAGGGGGGATGCTTTTTTGAGGGAGTGTCGTGACCTACTTATGCGCGTGTAGTCGATGCGTTTTTAAAAAATGGAGCTTTGATTTTCTCCCTCACGGTTTCTCCGAGAGTGACGGACGAATCGAGACGGAGTATATAACACAGAGTGATCGAAGAGAGCAAGTCCCGAACTATAATAATATCTTCCCTTTCTTTTCCTCGGCGTTAATTTGAATTTCCAGCGCGTAAACCGCTCTCTCTCTCTCTCTCTCTCTCTATATATATATATATATATATATACCCACCAAACCCAATCGTGAAATCACTTTGACGCTCGTGCGCGCAGTACATAAAAAGAGCAGTCCCGCGGATTAATCCTCCCGCGAAATGTTTCCCGATCCTCGAAACGTATAGTAGTCGCGCGCATCTCTTTATACAGCCGCGCGAGTATACGTATGCGCAGCCATAAATTGGAAAATTCGATCAGTCCTGCATATACACGCGCACACATGCGCGACTCTTAAACATATATATTCCACGCGCTCGCATATACATATATAGCTATATGCCGCTGAATTCATTAGCTGGAAAGTAGGACAGCCGGCTGAATTACAAATCCAGCGTCGCGGCTGATTGATTAACGAGCAATTAAACTCGCTGCGCTGCTCTTTATTAAGCCGGCCTCCTTTTTTTTCTTCTTCGCGGGCGTCTTCTCCCGGAGACTCTGCGCGACACCTGTTAGCACCGATATCATCGAGTGATCAATTTTTTTCTACATAGACGGGGTGTGTGTACAGGTGTAGCGAGAGATAATTTGCGCGAGAATTCGGTATAGTTAGCCGGTGAGAAAGAAGCTCGGGAGTGACAGAAAGGGAGAGAGAGAGAGAGAGAGTTGTCACTCGGGGCATTTTCATAGCGACGAGCTCGTCATACTTATATGTATATGTATGTATGCATATATACACCCGACGAGCAAGCGAGAGAGCAAAGCTAGGCCGGAGCTTGCGCGCAAGCTTTGTTATGCCTCTGGGCCACGCATACTTTTGCAAATATTCCGTCTCTCCTGCCCCGCGTTCTCCGTGTGATATGCCGAGCTTGCAGGTATCGCGTAACGACCTGCGTACACATGCATATACGTATTATTTTGTTGTTTTTTATTTTAATCGCGTGTGCAAAGAGGATTCGTTTTTTTTTCTCGTTTTCGCGTTATGTACAAGCAACTACATCGCGGTGATAGAGTACTTTTTTAAAACTCCCAAAACGCGCGCGACTCTAGATTCGTCAGAGTGAGAGAGAGGGAGATCGTCGAAATTATTCAACCGATATGCCCGCTACAAAGCGCGGAAATTTTTTTTTCAACTCATTAATTGAGCCGCGCGCATCTGACAATGCGAAAGCCGCTGAATTTTTCATCCTAATCACGCAATTAGAGTGACTTTCCGCGAGGCACCCGCGCGCGCAAACAACGGAGGATCCTCTTTGAGCCGTGAAATTTTTCCTCTCTCCCTCTTTTTTTCTAGCTGCTGCTGCTGCTGCTACTCCCGTTTCTTTATTCTCCGACGCGAGAGAGTTACGTCCGCCCGAGCATTGACTCGTTCCACTTGCTTTGGCTCATTTTTCCTCGTTATCGCGCTGCAGCTCTGCGCCGTACGTATATACATATACACACACACACCGGGCAGCTTTTTCACGCGCGCAGGACGAGTAATTAGCGCTTTCGGGAGATTATAGCGCTCGGAGAGTTTCGCGAATTGAATTATTATAAAAACTGCGCATACGCGTGTCTATATTCATTTGATCGTTGTATATATGTATGTATGTATGTATACAGGTTGGTATGGGGAATCACTCGAGGACGTGTGCGCAGAGAATGGAAAGAAAGCGAGGACACTGTCGGTCGAGTCAAAGGAATCCCCGGAGCGACGATTACAACAATAATAGCAGGCCAGGATCGTTTAACGATGCCCGCAGAGCAGCCCCAGACTATCGGTAATCAGGGCTAAGCCGTAAAGGGAAAAGACTGCCTTTGTAAAGGCACTTTTGTCGCTTCTCTCGCCTCCTGTGTATATATAGGCTGCGCGGACGAGTTTGCTCGACGATCGACAATTAGTTGACGAATAATTAATCGCGAGTCTGTCGATATTTCGCGACAAAAATTTCCGCCCCGTACGCGCGCGTGTCAGATGCATCGCCAGATGTTATCGATGCGACGAGCCGCGTGATGTGCGCATAATGTCGCGCGGCGACTCTTTTATTACCAGCGTGGATATGCGAGAGAAGCTTCATTTGTTTTCTGTTAATCGATAAATTAAAGTCGCGAGGACTACGCGGACGATTCCCGACTGCCTCGGATTTCGTTTCTCTCCGGCCGACAGGACGTTGACTCGTACTACTGCCCATTCGAACGACCCCGCGGAGTTTCCGCTCGAAGCCGTGTGAATCGAAGTTGGAAAAATCACTGGTGTGTAATGTACATAGTAGGTGTGGCACTCGAAGTAGCCGCCAAGAGTCGCCGGGGGTTAGAGGAGGGGGTGAGGGGGTTTTCGACTAAAATCGCAAACTCTCTCGCCTCCTGCCGCAGTCCCGCGAAGCTAGATGAAACGCCATCAGAGATCAGCGAACCACTCCACCCTACCTCGAAAAAAAAAATGTAAACCTCGAACGTTAACGAGACGCTCGAGCGAGGAAAGTCACCCCTCCCCCGTACATTGATCCTCCCGTCCGTGCGACACCTGCGATCTTTCCGCGTAAGAGTCGCATATGGGATATTCGTCGAAAGGTAAACAATAGAGGCATATCATCAGCAGCATCGCGAAAGACGGAGAGGCAGCATCGCGGAGCGCCGGTATAACCCCGAGATCGGGCGTTGCGGGGGTGGTCGCGCAGGGCGGGGGCGTAAGTGGGGGAGCGCACGCCGGGAGAGGGGCGTGTATCGCAAAAGTGTGCGTGTACATAGGTGTGTGCGCCTACACACATATATATAGATATATAAATACTCACGTAGCGCTTCCTCGGGCTGGGCACATCGCCCGCGGGCCTCTCGGTCGAGCTTGTCTCGTTGCGGATGAGGGTGTACGACGGCGTCGACGACCAGGAGGAGCTAGCGGCGGAGCAGCCGCCCGGGCCCGGGCGTCGGCTCGGCTGCACTCGTCCCCCAGAGCTTGGCTCCTCGAGGCCGTGAGCGCAGCAGCTGCAGCAGGCCGCCGCCTGCGCTAAGCATAGCCCCAGCGGTGCCGGTACTTTGCTTGTATCCAACTATATACTACTGGCCCGCAATGACACACTCGCACGCACACACTCGCACACTCTGCAGCCGGGCTCTTATGGCGCGGTAAGGCTGATGTGGATGCGCGTGTGGGACAAGATTGAGATGAAGATGGAGAGAGACCGGGGGGGTGGAGAGAAAGAGAGAGAGAGAGAGAGAGAGAGAGAGAAAGAGAGAGAGAGAGAGAAAGAGAGAGAGAGAGAGAAAGAAATTGTTAGAGAGATGAAGAAGCGACGAGTCGGTGCAGGAGCTGCTCGTGCCTAGCCTGATGCTTCAGCGGCATGAGTAGCAGCAGCGGTCTACTACTCCTAGTCCGCATATTACGTGCGATCTCCTCGTCGTCTGCACGTTTTATACGTTACGTCCAGCAGCACTGCTCCCAGCTGGACATAACTCGGCTCCACGATTCCTTCTTCTTCTTCTTCTTCTTATCTTCTTCTTTATCTTCCTTCGGCCGACGATGTATTATTACATCTAGCATGTACACGCGATGAATCACTCACTCGCGAGCCGCGCGTCGAGCACACAACAAATATGTATATATAAGCAAACTACTTATACACACATATATATACAGCCCATAGAACACTCGCGAGACAACAGAAGAGAGAAGAGAAACAGACGGACAGACTGAGAAAGAGACAGAGAGAGAGGCAGTCGCCCCGCGCGCGCAGCAACTCGCTCTTCGCTCGGCCAGTGTTGTGCCGAGTATGAGTAGAGTCGAGAGAGTGAGTCGCGCCGCCGCCGCTGCTGCTACGAGCGAGTAAAGAGAGCGGCGCGCGCGCGGTGTATATAGGTAGCGCGCGCGCAGTCCCGGCGCAGAGCAGCAGTCTGCGCGCCCCGGGAGCCAATACCAAGCCATGTGGAAAGCCCGAAGCGGCTGACGGGCCGACTCGAGCCGAGCCGGCACGACGACCCCCGCCCCAGCACCCCCGGATTCAGAGTCGAGAGCACGGCAGGCACACCCTTATAGCCGCGCCGCCACGTGCTGCCGCCGCCGCCGCCGCCGCCGCCGGACACCCACCCTTTTTCTCAGCCGCCGCCGCTGCTGTATCTTCTTAATCGACGATAAACATTGAGAGACCGATGCTCGCGCTCCTTGATTCTTACTCTTCGTCTTCTTACTCGTCCCTCTTATCCTCGGAGATGACGAGAGCCGGAGTAGCTTCCTTATATAGGCCAGATGTAGCTGACTCAACGACGCTCGCAGATGTGGACCGCGTTATGTGTATTGTAGTCTTCTTCGAGGCCGAATACGTACGCATCGCTTCTCTGCGTCCGAGAGTCTCCGACTATTAGCCCAGGGTGTGGCAAGACAGGCGCAATCACGACGCGGGAAAACGCCCTGCGAGAGAGCCGAGAATAAAAGAGGACGAGGGGCTTTAGAAAGCTCGGGGTGCGAGGAAAATGAAGCCGAGAGAAAATGTGTCTCTTTCTCTTCGCGGGCGCAATTAGCTGCGCCGCAGAAGTACGTCGATTAAGTCCGGAATGCGGATCCCTTTTTCAGCGCGAAATTCTCTCGCGCGCGCGCTCGCTGCAGCCGACGACGGTTCTCCCCCTGCTGCCGAATAATTAAACGAAATAAAATACGCTTTCGAAAAATATAACAAGAATCGAAGAGGACAAAGCAGAAGAAGAAGAAGAAGAAGAAACGGGCAATTAGACAGCTCTCCGTGTATGTATATGTGTATATATATATAGACAGTCGCCCAGTGGAGTCTTTGTCGGTGGTGCTGGTGCGGCGAAGAATGAAAATGTCGGTGTGGCCGCCCCTCCTGCAGGGGAGGAGACGCGAGGCTGTGGCGTCCCGGAGTCGCGCGCACGCGCACTGGACCTATCGATCCTTTTCTCTCACTCGCTCTCTGTCGCTCGCACTTGTCCGGGGGACAAACGGCTCGCACAGCAGCGAGCAGCCTCTCAGTGCTCCAGCGGCCGCGTGCGCGAACGAACCAGCGCCGGTGTTGGTATGAGGTGCTGCAGACGACCGACCGGGGACTAAGTGGCCTCAGATCTCTCTCTCTCTCTCTCTCTCTCTCTCTCTCTCTCTCTTCTGGTGTCATAGACGGTGAGTGTCGTCTTTTCATTTGGTTTTTGATTCTCATACCTAGGGTTTGGCTCTGGTACTGATGGTATGTATAAGCAGGTGCGTGAGTGGAGGCAAACGACGATGATAGGATAGAATTGAACCAAGTACTTATGTATGAAAAGATGATCGTGCGATTGACGCTGAGCATCCTGACGGTTGGCATTTGCTACGGCAATCCCGACGCCAAGCGGCTTTACGATGATCTGCTCTCCAACTACAACCGACTCATCCGGCCTGTACCCAGCAACAACGACACCATCGTCGTCAAGCTCGGTTTACGGCTCTCCCAGCTCATCGACCTGGTAAGTCTCGTGCGCCATTCTCTCTCTCTTTCTCTCTCGCTCGCTCATTACACACGACTTCTATCTCCCTCTCTCTCTCTCTCTCTCTCTTTCTCTCTCTCTCTCTCTCTCTCTCTCTCTCTCTCTCTCTCTCTCTCTCTCTCTCTGACACACACTCGTCAACTTACAGAATCTCAAGGATCAGATTCTCACCACGAACGTCTGGCTCGAGCACGTAAGTCTATATATATACTCCAGGTTGCGCGTTTGTTCTAACGACTATGGTAGGTATCAGCCTGATTTACGATTTCTATTAAAGGAATGGCAGGATCACAAGTTCAGGTGGGATCCCGACGAGTACGGCGGAGTGGCGGAGCTCTACGTGCCGAGCGAGCACATCTGGCTGCCCGACATCGTGCTTTACAACAAGTGAGTCTTATACGCGCATTACATATATGCATCCGCTTTGTCGCGCTTACTGAAATAAATGTTGACAGCGCGGACGGTGAGTACGGCGTGACGACGATGACTAAGGCGATCCTGCATTACACGGGCAGGGTGGTCTGGGTCCCACCGGCGATCTTCAAATCCTCCTGTGAGATCGATGTGCGATACTTTCCATTCGATCAGCAGACCTGCTTCATGAAGTTCGGTTCTTGGACTTACGATGGCTTTCAGGTGAGATGATGATTTAGATTTCAGTCGTGTATACCTAAGCAACTTGAATAGGTTTAGGTTTAGGTATGCGTATCAGGTTGTATAATGTCCTGACGGCGGAAAAACTAAAATACTCGTTATACCGAAATTGCAGATCGACCTGAAACACGTAAATCAAAAGGTCGGCGATGATCAGGTTCCAGTAGGTATCGACCTGCGCGAGTACTATCCCTCGGTCGAGTGGGACATTCTCGGCGTACCAGCCGAGCGGCACGAAAAGTACTATCCTTGCTGTCACGAGCCCTACATCGACATCTTCTTCAACATCACTCTGCGCCGCAAGACCCTCTTCTACACGGTCAACCTGATCATACCTTGTGTCAGCATCAGCTACCTGTCGGTTCTCGCCTTCTACCTGCCCGCCGATTCCGGCGAAAAGATCGCCCTCTGCATCAACATCCTTCTGTCTCAGACCATGTTTTTCTTACTGATATCGGAGATCATACCTTCTACGTCGCTGGCGTTACCACTGCTGGGAAAATATCTCCTCTTCACCATGATACTCGTGGGCTTGTCTGTCGTGGTAACGATCATAATACTGAACGTGCACTATCGGAAACCTAGCACCCACAAGATGGCGCCCTGGGTGCGGAGCGTCTTCATCAGACGATTGCCGAAACTACTCTGGATGAGAGTACCTGACGACCTGCTCGACGACCTGGCGGCTCACAAGATCTACGGTCGAGGTGTGGGCACGAACCAACAGCTAAAAACCCCAGCTGGCCTCATCATGCAACAGCCATCCAAACCGACGAGCAAGTTCAGCGCCGCGGTCGCCGCCGCTGTACAGCAGTCCTCGTCGCTGCTCTCATCACCTGAATCGGTTAGAGTTGGAATCAGACAATCAGGTTGCAACGGATTGCATCACACTACGACGGCCCACAACAGATTCGTCGTTGGCAGCATCGTACCCAACATGGCCGGATACAACGGACTGCCGACGGTCATGTCAGGTCTGGATGAATCCATGAGCGACGTTGCCACTAGAAAGAAGTACCCCTTCGAGCTGGAAAAGGCGCTACACAACGTCATGTTCATCCAGCATCATATACAGCGACAGGACGAGTTTAACGCGGTCAGTATTCATTTTATTTATTTATTATTATATTATACACATACATTTAAGCATCGTAAAAATCGCGACGACTATAAACTTCTCGAAATAGTTATTCGACAAACGAAATTGACGTACGAACGGATCCTTAACGAGTAATCGCGAGTAATAATAAAAGAGCTCTTTGCATAATCGGGCCGCGAATAATAATATTGATTCTGCGATGATTAAATTAAACTTCCCCGAGCTTCCGACGAAAGCTCTCTCCACAACTAACTTCGACAAGTCCCTGATGTACGCGCGTATACATACATACACATCTCCTAAAGACGCCGCGAGGCTGCAACCACAAGCGATTAATAATCAAAAGCGCATTTGCGCACTACGCTGGTGTTGTATATATATCTGCAGGAGGACCAGGATTGGGGTTTCGTAGCCATGGTCCTGGACCGTCTCTTCCTCTGGGTCTTCGCGATCGCCTCATTGGTGGGCACAGTGACGATCCTGTGCGAAGCTCCTGCCCTGTACGACGACACCAAACCGATCGACATCGAGCTCTCCTCCATCGCCCGGCAGATGTTGCAGCCCAACAAGCAGCTCGAGAACCTCATACCGCCGCACTAGAGCACGACTATATGCACTCGTATCGTATATATATATTATATATATATGAACCTCATCGGAATTGAACTCGATCTCTTCGCCTCTCTGATATCCTTCTCTCTTCCTTCCGTCTATAACACTTCTATCTCAAATCAATTGCCAAATCAAACAGTCGCGTCGACTCGTATTATACTTCTCTACGTTATTGATCTCAAATCAAAGCAGCCGCTGTAACTTTACTCTCGCAGAAGAAGACAAGTAAGGAACGAAAACGACGCAGTATATACATATTACATTATACACAATGTTATATCGCCGAGGACAAGCGTGTGTCTGTGTGTTATTGTTATTACGATGAATACACTACTTCAAGACTTCATTAATATATACGATATATATAATGACGCGACGACTAAAAAATATAATTTCCTGTACTGGATTATAACTTCATGGAATTTTGAGCCGCGAATTAATTGTATGATATATTCCGGGTAGGTATAGCAGCCCCGGGATTACATTGTATTGTACTCTTCGAACGCGCGTTCAAGCACTGCCTACACAATCAATACTCTCAATCTCTGTATATAAACATTTTTAACGGGTAGTCAGCTCATTACGGATCCTCGAGCGACGGTTATTATATACATATATAATTATAGTACGATGTCGATGTTTATTTTTATTATAATGTCAAGAATATATAGGCATGATGTAGTGAGCGACGAGAATTTTTCAAGCTCTCTGTCAATTCGAAGCAATTATATTCGTCGCGATTTTTTCGTTTATTCGCTGCAGCTTCTTGATCATCGTATGTCAAAGTCAGAGGGAAACTGCTTGTAGTGCCGGGAAGGAGATTCTTGCGTTTGATTAAGGAATTTTCGAAACATCTCGAAGATGCAAAATTATTTTTAGATCCAGGAAATCAAGGCTGAGCATTAACTGTAAAAATTATTTGTTAGGTATATGTAGGCTTAGGAGAAGGATACGTTATGAATTGAGAAAATGAAACCAAACCGGTTACTCAAAATACAATATCTCGCTATACTGACTGGAATATTTTGTAAACACATACACGTTATATAGCCTTTTTATATACTATATATACGTATGACAATGTAATACTTACTTTTGCGTTTTGATTCTCACATTCCAAAAATGAGCGACGAAATAACTGTGAAACGGAAAAAAGAGCATAATTTTCCCATTGAAGCCCCATATATACCTATATCTATACAATTCAATCATGATACAAATGTACATATTATATAATATATTAAAGCGTTTACACTCCAAGTCGTATTATCGATTAAGGGATTCGTGTATAAGCCAAAGTAATACATCGCGTGACGAGAGTTGTCGCAATATTTTATACTCGTATTCGAATCCTCCACGTTATAATTTCAATGATCTCTTGAAATTTTCTTGCGAAACGCAGATTTGTATATTGCGAGAAATGAATTTCATCCGTTTTTATATGTATAAATGCCAAATCAATTCAATTATAAAGTTCTTCAATGTGTAACCGGTTGATGAATCGTTTCCTCTTCGGAATATTTGCAAGCGGTAATGGAGCGGTACTTTGATTGCTCTGGAAATCAAAAAAACAAGTGTTTTAATACATTTTATCGGACGTGCCAAATTTTAAACGCGACTCTGTACTGTATGCAAATATCCTGAGCGGGATCTAAGCTGTGAAACAGGCATAAATTTTAATACTGTTATGCGTAACGATGTTTCTCAGAGATTTTATTATGAATATATCCGCGTTTGCGTAGTAATACGTTTGGAGTAACAACTTCATTATTTTATAAGGAGAAAACTTTGATCAGGAATCGTTACACGAATGTAATTTCGAATTACACATATACTTAATCCATCGGAATAATTAATTAAAATAGTTAAAAAAAGAAAAGAAATGTAAAACAGGATAATGGATTTGCATTAGAATTGAACTAAAATTAGAGTCAAAGCAGTAATAACAAGAACAACAATTTTTAACAAATTATTACGTTTATTTCATGTTATATATTATATTTAACTAAAATATGCGACACTGCAGTTTTATAATTTTTTAAAGATAAATAAAACTTTGGCAGTAATCTGTAAATCAATATTCTTATAAAATTATCGCAAAACTATTGAATACAAAATATAAAAAGTATAAGATAAAAGTAAATCTTGAGAAAAAACCGTAGACGTTGATATATCATTCCAATGCACAAGTGTGCGGCTCTTGATTTTCTTTCTACATTGCGATGATAAATTGATTTAAAGTAACCCAATCGAATGCAACCTAATCTTAGGTTTACTAGGGCCAAAAACTCTCTTGTTATCTGATCCATGTCCAACCATGCATGTATACGTGACTTAAACCGTTGGATCAAATTTAAATCATCACAATTATAAATAAAAAATCGCATTTTTATTACAAAAAAATGAAATCTGTTAATTATACAATAAAAGAATGCATATTAAAATGCGACAAATTGAATTTCACTGATTATTATGTATACCTTCCCGCAATCAACAAAACTGAAGCGCAGGAATAGAAGACGAGAAAAAGCACAGACTATCTATGCGACCTATTCGCTCAAAGAGTCAACACGAACAGCTTATTTAATTTTTTATAATCAAAAAATAACACGTAAGCCTAATTTCCGCTTTAATCTCTAAATATTATTGGCCTTAAATATATATTTATATATTTAAATTCTCAAATAGTTATTAAACTTTGCTGGCAGATCTCACATAAACAGACTAGATATGCTATTTTCAAAATGTCAGTATCTTTGCGCTTGTATTTTGCACTATACATACTCTCGAAGCGGCGAGCACGGCAAATTTCCTTAAAAATGCGCTTAGCTCGAAGGTCACCCGCCTCGTAAAAGCAATTACACAGAGATAATTTTTCGACAGTTTTACATGCGCGCGAATGCGCAACATCTACGCGTCACTTGGCAACTAGGCATTCTCGAATCTTAAGCTGCATAATAACATCGTCCGAGAGTTTCAACTGCCCTTCACGAATAAAAAAATACTGATAAGATACTCGTCGATCCCCTATAGATTTTAGCAGCGATTCGCGAATGTTCACGCACATATAAGAAAATAGAAAATTCGTTCGTTTCTTTCTTAGAATTATTCGCGGATAGTCAAGATTTGCAGTAGTAGATCTAGACGCAGGTAACGAGGATAAGAGCTTATGGTATCAGGGTAACGTGAGGTATAATAAGGTAGAAGACAAGGTATGTATCAGAAAGTATACGGTAGGAATGAGTTGTCTCGACCTTAGCCGGCCTCGACTGAAGCTCGATCTAGCCTTCTCAGGATTCTTTTGACTGTCCGAGATGCACGTATTTGTCGTACACGCTACAATTATAGTATATACATGACAGGCGTAGAATAGAGTTTGGCCAGTGACGCGCATCGTTTACTGATCTATGCGCGCACGCGCGCGTTTGTGCGCTTAAATCCAGATGCTCGGTCTGATCAATCAGCCTTTCCACGTGCCGATGTACGCCTTGCAGTTCGGACAGAAGTGATGCACGCTCAGAAACGCGCTTAGACAGTACGGAAGACACGAGCACAGACAGCACCTAAAATCATCATACGCATTGGTTACTCAATTGCTCAAAAAATCGTGTGCATAAATAATTCTTTTTATAACTGTACGCATACCCCAACAAACAAAGAATGATGCAGCACACATGGGCGCTGGGCTGGTGATCAGACATCGTCGTCGTTTTTATATCGGCGTGACACGATGGACAGGACATCTTGACAGGGTTAGGGCCCAGAGAAACGTGCTGGTGAACAACTCGTACCTCTACCGGACGATTCGTCGTGTGCGGCGGTATTTGCGCTGCAGTCGGCACTCCGTCTAAAATAAAAATGTTCCATATACACAAGAATAACATATTCCTATCGCACATTATTCCAGCTCAAGAAACAGTCGTCGCTCATCCGCATAATCGTAGAGATTAAAAAAGCCAACTCAATCGTCGCAATGAACGAGCATCAATTGATCAGAAATAATGGCCACTTATCATGCGCGAGAACTCGATAATTACGTGGTGTAGGCATAGGCATCGGAGAGCCCATAACCGGATAAGGCGGTGCTCCAGGAACTCCGGGCACCGGCGTCATTCCCGGCATTCCGGGCATAGGCATCGATACACCGACCGGCAGGCCGACCGCCTCCTCGTACGATGGTGGGGCCGAAGGCAACGGCGCCGAGGCCTCCGGTGCCGTTGCTCCGCTTGGTCCGCTCGACGGCATCTGTCCTTTCTCCATTTATTCTTCGCTCTCTGTGAACAATAATTATCGATTAGATTCCCGTCGAAACGCAGGGATAACGTCTCGCCTATTGCCGCGTATTACAATGAATAACTTATAAATATTTCATAATTCTCCGGATAAGATCTTATCTCTCGAGATACTCCTGACTAATTTACGGCTAGCTTAGTCGCGACTACGTACAACAAACAATAACGACTACGACATTATCACGCGGAGAAGCCTCGAGCCAATTTTCTTAATACATCTTTATTCCGCCGCGAGACCGGTTTTCGCTTTCTCCTCAGAAAACGTCCTCCGAAACAATGACGAGGCACAGTATATATGGCACACAGCGCAATTCTCTTTCTCTGGCAAAAATTCAACGAAAATTTTCCAACGCGCAAAGAAGAACAAGAGAAGACGCGTATATACACACGCGCGCGCGCGCGCCTGATCGAAAGTATATATACATATAAGAGGCGAATAGTGAAAGTCAGCGCGCGCGCGGAAGTTGTTAAGTAATATGAAAAAGTCGCGTCGTGTAACAGAACGTCGAGCTTGGAAAGTATCGAGCGGTCAACGCGCGCTGCAGACGAGATGAAGAACCTAATTACCTCTGAGATTTCACCGAAAATATTCCAATGCTGCGGATGCTTACTATATATATATATTGCGTGCGTAAGAGGTGTATAAAACTGCCAATATTATACTTTGAGATTACATCGGCGTCGATGCGCAGGCTAAGCACGTATACACAATACAGAACGCCCGAGAAGAATATCAATCGAGTGGCAGCCGCGACGATCTGTCGAAGATCTATAAGTACTAGCCTTATCTAGACTCATATATACTCTGGCCGGCATATTTGGAAAGACCGCTGAAAAATTGGACTATCTTATCGTCACTCTCTCATCCAAGCCTGCGTCATTCCTCTCAAAGACACTCATCCCCGAGACGCGTTTATAAAACGCTGCGATGCATTATTGGGACTATTAATACACACTCGGAATCTCTTGTTCCACAAAAGTCGCCTTTACTTTTATTCCACACACATGCGCACGCGTTTATGCTCATATGATAGTTGGAGATGCAAAGACAGAGAGAGAGAGAGAGAAAAAAAAAATGGATTTTATGTTTGCGTAACTAATAGCACTGCAATCTAGACTCAATAACAACTCGGCTACTTTTTTCGCGCTAAGAACTGCCGATGGTGTGATGCCGATCATGAGGAGTATAATGCGTTGGAAAAGTTGTGCAATTATTAAATACGAACATTCGAGCTAATAGCCATGTCAGCGGAGCACGTAGAAAGGTGCCAAGTCCAATTTTTTTAGCCGGTATAAATCGGATGGCAATTTTCACAAATTCACATCTTGCATCAAACGTTATCAGTTCTACCACCTTAGATTCGCCCGGCTTTGAAAGTAATCGAACGACTACGCATATATCCATTCGTATAGGATTTTAAGGACACACACACACACACACACACACACAATCGCGCACGCGAACGATCGACCGACCAGTGCCATAATATAATACTTGCAAGGCCACATGTCGAATACTCGAATGCAGATTCCCCTTTGAAACTTACGTATACAGCTCTCTCCGTCGAATGCTAATCAGCTGCTCTCGCGGGGGACACACACGTGCACTCAGTCGAATATGTCGCACAGGAAAAAAAGGGGACGAAAAGTCTGGATTGTTGGCGAGCCGCCGTCATCGCGGCCTATACTATGATGATGTATATATATATATACCTATATGCAGGAGCAGGCAAGAGAGAGATGGAGCTATATACAGAATATATAGACGAGCAACGTCACACAGGCGTATATTCGGCTTGCACCATCGCTCCCTTCGCGATTACTCATCCTATAGCCGACGACTCGAAAGTATATAACCTGTATTCTAGGAAATTTACAGACAGGCGTGTGCGCTTCGCAGGAAAACTTTCATTCTCAAGGATCATGCTATAATGTGATATATATATCGTGGCATCCACGGCACTTACCCGTCCAAAAGTTGATCCTCCTCGTGCACCGCGGGTATATCGAGCAGGTTAACGGGTAATCCGGAGCGGAAGGAAGCGGAGATTGTTAACTAAACGCCAAAACTGATAAACTAAACGGGACTGGCGGCGCACACACGACGAGCGAGACTCACTCTCGCACGCGAGAACACGACGGACGGAGACACCGAGACCAACCAGATGCCTATTGCTGGCCAGCATCGGACTATCCGCGACACCTTGCGGTAGGATAGATAGTGAGCTACGATTTATGGATATACCGCGTGTCGGTGAAACAATTTTCTTCTCTGTCGTCAGTTATATTTGAGAAAGATTTTGAAGAGTAATAATAATATCCGAATGTATATTCGTAAATGAAAAATTTAATTCTTTTGAAGAAAGCATTTTATGGAATAAAATATTATTGTACAGTTGTTACTTGCTCCAATTTTCACAGAAATCGTGGGCATAAGTTTACATCGCGGCGGCAATTCATAACAATTGTACCTATATATTATACGCCGATCATAACGTGCTTACTGAAACGCGAGCGAACGAATAAATAATCAGACGATAAATAGCCTGCTCAACAATGGACTCGAAAATAAGAAGATCGTCTCAATTAAATGGTAAACTTTCCGGGTGCAATTATTATTGCACGACTTCCAAGCGATATAAGGTATACTTATATATACTCGATGAGTCGTTAAACCTCTTATAAATTAAAAGATAGCACGAATTCAGAGAAACAAGTTATAACGAGCTTGACGTGGGTCAAAAGAAAAATAATGTATTTGCGAAAGATACCATTTCCAGTTTTACCGTTTACCATACGGGTACGACTGGTTTGCATCTATCCGCGGAGAATATTTGCGCGCGAGGGCGACGCGCCGGCGTTACCTTGAGATTTTCGAAATGCTGATCGCGACTGAATTTAAAATTAGCTTCCGCGCGACGACTGTTCGAATATTCGGACGAGCTCCAAAAGCCAAGAATTCTCTTGTCGCTATGATGCCTTGTGTTTCTCAGAAGATGGAAATATAGCAAAAAAAATGAAATGTCACGTGCCTGTACAGTTAAGCTTATCAACAAACGCTATAAATACTCACATAAGCATTTCCGACTATTCGATCGCACATACGCGTTACGCAGGTTGTGTATAGAGAGTAGGGCGCCTCCGCTCCGCGCAGCTGTTTACTATACTTAACCTCGAAGGCTCGGCTCTCTCGTCTTCATCTATATACATATACGTATATAAACACACACCGCTGCTCTGTTGGATCCAAGATATGCGACTACTGATCAGCGTGACGTATTAGTCGAGTCTGAGATCCGAAACGTCGAGGCTCGACGCAATTCACGCCGAACGACAACATGTAGTACGACAGGGTCTTTCGGCTGCTACAGTCGTTATACCTTATACAATTTAGTATTTTTTTCGAAACTACGAACTTTTCACTACACACGCAGTATAGGTGCAGGTGCAACTGACGTCGAGCTCTTTTCGGGGGTTGAGTGCAGGAGGACAAGGGAGCCACACTTTTGGGATCATGACGTAGGAAGAGCTGCGCTCGAGGGACAACAATTTTTCTGACACGTACGAATTGAGGTAAGTTCTTGTTCGGTCTAAGTATAGGCATTGTCCGAAGATTCCTTATCTGCCAGTCTCCATGTGCGGAATATTTTCTTTGGCTTTGTTATTGCAACGAGATCGAATAAATGACTCGAATGCACGTTGAATTTGCCTAGTCATAGCGTTACGCCTTATTGTTTTGTCTATCAAAGTTGTGCTATGCTCTTTCCTTGTGAGGCAAAATATGCCTATTAAAGTTGAGTTTTTTTTCTGGAGAGAAAACGGGAGTCTCCTATCGAACGGGAGATATCATCACGCCTAAACACTTGTTAATTATCTTGTTATTATCGCGCTCTAGGAACGAGGAGGCTTTTGTTTGATCTTATTATGTAAGTGCAATTAACTGCTTTCCGAATGTTACTCGCTGATTTTACGATTGTTTATTGCACTTTTATCTGCTACTATTTTTTAATAATTCCTGCATCTTACCTATTTTACATTTTTTTTTTAAAGAAAATTCTTCTGCTTCGGTTGTTGCTGTGAACTTAAAAAGCTAAAATTGAAAATCATTCAGTTTTTGTAATGCAATAATCCTAATATAGCGATATAAAAACTGAGATAATGCATGCACAGAATGATAAAGTTATGCAAACTGTGGTAAGAGAAATACAAATGTCATTCAGACAAGTAAGGAAAGAGTGTGACATACTGATGCAAATAATTATAAGTAGTGTTTTCAATAAAAATTGTATGAACTCTGTTTCCGTTATGTAAGTTTGAGAAGATTGAAATATTGACATATTTATCACGATTGTTGAGGTTTTAGGTGTCATTTGTATGATTTACTTGGCAAAATGAAAAATGAATGAGGCTGAAAGAAAGAAGTATTCACAGGATTTGACTGTTAATGGAAGGAATGAGCGGCCATGTAGAGAACAGCCTTGGTACTGGTATCCAGCTTCCTACAATGGCTCCGATAACTTTAGTGCAATCGGTCTCCCCCACACCATTAACAAAATACGATGACAATGTAAGTTACTTTATACAAAGATTACCTCTTAATTATTCTGTCTTATTAAAATGCAACCATTTTTAGAAACCAGACACACTCGAAGCATCCAAGGAGGCATCCATTACAAATTCCCAGCGAGTATTTACTAGTCTTGCTGCTGGAGCTATAGCTGGGGGGGCTGCCAAAACTGTCATAGCACCATTAGATAGAACAAAAATTAAATTCCAAATATCCAAGCAACCCTTTACAGCTCAAGCAGCAATCGATAGCCTCATAAATGATTACAAAAAAGATGGCCTGGTTAGTCTCTGGAGAGGCAACAGTGCAACTATGGTCAGGATTATTCCATATGCAGCAATTCAATTCACAGCATTTGAGCAATGGAAAAGGATACTTAAAGTAGAAGAGCCTGGGAGGTATTTTGTTTAAATAACTTCTCATCATAATCTAGCTTTAATGTGATTTTAATTGTCAAATGTGAATCTTTTTAGAGAGGAAGACCATAAAATTAGAAGGTTTATTGCAGGTGCCCTGGCTGGAACAACTTCTCAAGGTATGACTTATCCTCTCGATTTAGCAAGAGCTCAAATGGCTGTATCTCAAAAGGATGAGATAAAAAACTTGAGACACGTTTTTGTCCGAATTTACCAAAAAGAAGGTATTGCATCTTTTTATCGAGGATTCACCCCAACCATACTAGGTGTGATACCATATGCAGGTGTCAGTTTTTTCTTTTATGATACTTTTAAAAATATATTTTCTGGTGAGTTTTAATCAATCACTCATATAGTTTTATAAGACTTGTTTTATAAAAGTTTCTTTTGCAGTATATACAGTGAATAGTCCTGGACTATCTGCAATGTCTGGTTTAATATCAGGAGCTATGGCTGGAATGATGGGCCAAGCAACAAGCTATCCTCTAGATATAGTTCGCAGAAGAATGCAAACTTCTACACTTAATAATAATCTAAATTCACTTGGTGTTCTTCAAATGACTAAGAAAATTTATGCGTAAGTTTAATTTAGTATTTTCAATACTTTTTTTTTAATTACAATACAATACAATATTCATTTTATTCTCCTTTACATTACAGAGAAGATGGTATTAGGTCTTTTTATAAGGGATTAAGCATGAACTATGTGAAAGGTCCAATCGCTGTTGGAATCAGTTTTGCTACCTATGATGTAGTTAAAGACACGCTTAGAAAAATTGTATGCTGATTTATTATTGTAAAATACTTGATACAATGCTAACTTAAGGCAAAGTTTACATTGACTATCATCAGGAATCATGTACATAGTATATATGTATGATAAGGTCAAGAATTTTGACAATATTTTTTAAATTAACATCCTCTGTTTGTATATTAAATAAGTCTATATTTGATATCATTTTAACAACGGATAACTGATATAATAAGGATGTACAATAGTTTTAAAGTAAGGAACTTTAGTTTTATACTTTTGAAAATATAAAATGAAAAAAATAGAAATACAAGAGAAAAAAAGTATTTTCGAAAGTATACATTTTTGCTAATAGTATTCCAAATATATTTTTGTATTTTATCGTCAATTTTCTTCCGCTAAAATGTTTCATTCGCTTCTCTATGTAAAAAAAATACTTAGAGCATAGTTATATTATATTATGTACATATACATGGATATAAAATGAATCTTAAATACTCGTTTTATACATATTATCACAGATATAAAATATTGTTGGTTCTATATTTGTGAGAGTGTAGGTAGATACAAATTGTAAGTTGTTACACAATGTTAATTATATTGAATGATTGATGTATTTAAGAAACAAAAAAAACGGTCTGACCTTTTTTTTATTTTTTTATTTATACAAAAGGTTAGTTATTTCATATATTGAATAATTCAAAAATTTTAAGTATGTTATAAGTAGAAAACTTTTTTACATTTTCTGCTAGTTTAGGAGTATATTAATTTTTGTATAATGTGCAATACTGACAATAATATTTTAGATTCTGAAAAATCTAATGGTGAAAAACAAATTTCTATAATGGTGATTGTTCCATTAAATCAAAAAGTTTACTTGATCTTTATATTCATAATTTTATATTATCTGATAACTCCATATGTTATCTGATTAGTCAATTATACAAATCCTGTATATACTAATAGATCTAATAGGACTGTATAAACAGGAATGTATAAACAAAAGAAATTAATATTACATTTATTTCATTTTTAAAATAAAAATAGATTTTACTTAATGAAAAAAACATGTGAAAAATATACTTTCGTGCAATTGTACGCGCGCTTATAATGAAAGTGTTAAAAATATTTAATAAATTAGTATATTTCTTTTTCCACAAACGTCATTTACTTTTCTGTTCACATACAAAAAAATTGTATTATTAATATACAAAAGATTACAAGTCTAAAAACATTCTCACTTCAGTAAACTTTATACAATGTACAATGAATGCTAATTAAGATAAAAATAAGAAATATTTACTATACTAAGAAATTATGTCACATTGGATTTAATGAATAATTCCATTGGATCTTTAAAATGGTCCCCAAGTAGTTGATTGACCATACATCTTTAAAGTATTGTCTAAGCCTTGATTTACTTTGGCTTGGTTTCTTGATCATTTACATATCTGATGTAAACTTCTCGCTCATCATTACCACCAGGTGGAATTTCAGCTTCATTGAGGTATGAAACTCCAATGGCTAACACAGAACCATCCTGGCTGAAACTAAGAGCTGCAACGCCTGCATTGTATCTATGGAACTGACATAATCTTTTCTTGTTGAATCCATCCCAAATATTAACGTATCCATCTGAACCACCAGTAGCAAATGTATTATAACCAGAATGGAAACTGATTGCATTTACTGGATAAATGTGCTCTACATTATTTTCCTTTATTCTGTGACACTTGAAGGCATACTTTTTCTTTTGAGCTTCAGGTGTGGTATCTAAATATTCTACAGCCACGCGTCCTTCTATACTACTTAAAACGTATCCCTACAATATATTTGAAGTTTATTAGTTTTTTCAATTCTCAACTCAAGGCAATAATTATTTGAAATATTACGACAGCATACCTGTTCATTAGGGAATCCCTTGATACACCTTGTTTGGTACTTTAAACTGCTTTCTCTCCTCTGGAACATACCAGCCATATTTCGCAAGTCCCAAATACAAACTTTCCTCTTAGCTGTGCCAACAACAAATTTGTCTCCACAAACAGAAAGGGCTAAAACAACATCAGGCTGAAGATAACTTCCTACACAGGTTGGACTTCTTGGATCCCAAAGTTTCACTGCGGCATCCCAACCTCCAGTTAAAATGGCATTTACAGCCCCGCAGTATTCTACTTTTCTTATTGGCTCTTCGTGAGTACCCATCACAGTTTCTATTTATGGCAACAATATTTAGTTTAGCAACATCTTCAAAAATGTCCAATCAAATAATTTCAATACCATTTAATAAATACCTGTGTTTGTATTGATATCATACATCTTCAAAGTGTTGCCTAAGCCTCCACTGTAAGCATGGACAGCATCCTAAAATTAAGAATCAAACTTTACACTCTGCACATTGAAAAAATCAATGAAACAACATCCGACAGTGGACTCGAAACACACCTGAAATGCCACATCTAACACTGGAAGATCATGATTGTATTTTAACCTCATGGTATTTGTTTGTATGTCATAAAGTCTCACTGTGCTGTCCCAGGATGAGACCAGTAAAAATTGTGTTGAATTCGGCCCAAACTCGACGGCCGAAATGGCATCGGTCGGTGGATTTTTAAGTTTAAATTCCGTCCGTGACTCCATGATGCTTGAAAATTATTTAATTCATAAATATAACAAATCATTCTTATTTTTTTCGGAGCAGATAAAAAACATAACCTCGTCCATACAAACCTTTGCGTAAAACACTCGTTTTACTAATATTACGTCAGAGTTGATGTACTACACTCGATTCAAGTGCAGTTTTCTTATAAATATACGAATAAAAAACGATGTAAAACGACGGACAGCTCTGTAAAAACAGCTACCCGGTTTTTATTGTTATACAGTGCAGGCAAGAGACGAAAGACGCGCTTCGCGCTCGATGTAGATGATAGAATCACTTGTATATAGAGAATATAGCAAAGAAATCGCCATTGTTGTGAATTTGGCGCGAAATTTGAAAATTATTAAAATTAACTTGAATACATTGTTGTCGCACTGCATCTGCATATACTAAAAAATGTATACGAGTAAATTTTATTAACATATTGTAATACAAATGCAGTGCATATGTTGCGTCTAAGCGAAGAAAATCAATGATTGTAAGAGAAAAACATTTTCTCACGGTCATGGCGAATACTTTTACAATGCTTTGATAAAAAGGATTCTATGCTTGTATTATATACGTACAAAAATAAAACCTTGAAATATATTCAAGATTTTATCTGATGCTTCATCAAACGGTCAGTAACACATCAGGGGCATGCAGATATATGTGTGTACCTTTACACATACATATATGTATTTCATTCAAACCGCAGTCCGGCATCGGCTGCGGTAGATTAAAGAAGAAAAAGCGAAAAATACGAGCAGATAAGAGAATTGGTCAGTCAGCGATTGCTTCTCGATCGCGCAGCAGTTTTTATTCTCGTCAAAATGCTCGACTATCTGGACAAACTTTTCGAGCACGTCCTGCTACACTACCGCTGGTTGTTCGTCGTGTTCTTTCTACTACCGATTTCGGTGATCTACGAAGTCTTAATCTTCGCGAGAAACTGGCTGGTCTTCAGATTGAACACAGCACCTCTGCAGCATGACAAACGTGTTCGGGACGTCCAGAGACAGGTGAGGGAGTGGAAGGCCACGGCTAGTGATAAGCAGATGTGCACCGCTAGACCGGGATGGCAGACCATGAGCTTCAGGGTAGGCAGGTACAAGTCGACGATGTTCAATGTAAAGGTCGATTTGTATGACATTTTGGAGATCGATACGGAGAAGAAGGTTTGTTTAGTTCATTAATTTATCAAAATAGTGTATATTTTAATCATTTATTAAAACCTTGTTTAGTATGTCAGAGTGGAACCGATGGTGACGATGGGTCAGCTGTCGAGGGCTTTGAACCCAATCGGATGGTCCATACCGGTAGTGCCTGAAATCGACGACCTCACAGTCGGTAAATAAGATAACTGCACTATACAAGTTTTCATGAAAAAAGTTTCAATAACCCTCATTTTCGCGCGCACAGGTGGTCTGATCAACGGCACCGGGATCGAAACCAGCTCGCACAAGTACGGCCTGTTTCAGCACACTTGCCGATCTTTCGAGGTTGTCCTGTGCGACGGATCGGTAGTGAACTGCAGCCGCGAAGAGAACAGCGAGCTGTTCTACGCGTTGCCCTGGTCCCATGGGACACTTGGTTTTTTGGTCTCGGCCGTGATCGACATCATACCGGCGAAGAAACTCGTCGAGCTTCACTACGAACCGGTTTTATCGATGCAACATGCCTGCGATGCTTTTCGCAAAGCCAGCGATGATAAGAGTAACGATTTCGTCGAGGCCCTCATGTTCTCCTTGGATCGTGGCGTCGTTATGAGAGGTATGCAAGATTGATATATATATATATATATATATATATATATATATATATATATATATATATATATATATATATAAATTTAATGTAACATATATACGTTGAGATAACATTTTTCTGATATAGATATAACTGCCGGTATTGTACGATGATAAATTATTATGTATCAAAAGAAAATTATTATTAACACTGGATCTGCTGTAATCGTTATAAGCGTTATAATGTATAACTCTGGAATAAATGAATAAAAAAATTGTAACTTTTCAGGTGTTATGGTGGACGATGACGGATGTAAAGAGGTGAACCCGATCGGTCGCTGGTACAAACCCTGGTTCTTCAAGCACGTGGAAAGTAAGCTTAACGATGTTGGCACGATTTCCACCGAATACATACCTCTTCGCGACTACTACCACAGACACACCAAGTCCCTGTTCTGGGAACTCCAGGATATCGTTCCGTTCGGTAACAATGTCCTGTTCAGGTTTTTCTTAGGCTGGACAATGCCACCGAAAGTCTCTTTATTAAAACTTACGCAGACGAAGGCCGTTAAGAAGCTCTACGAAACGTCGCATATCATTCAAGACATGCTGATTCCTATCGAGAAGCTCGAAGATGCCATCAAAGTCTTCCATAAAACGGTGAAGGTATATGCACATCAACAAAACCTTATATCTATCCCTGTATACATGAAGATCGTAATTTATCAAATAATTTTTATTTATCATATTTACAGGTATATCCTCTCTGGCTTTGCCCATTCAAGCTGACTCCAGAACCAGGTTTCGTCCACCCTCCTGACTCTAACGAAGCGATGTACGTCGACGTCGGAGTCTACGGTGTTCCCCACACCCCCGACTACGAAGCCGTGAAGACGACTCGAGAAATCGAAAAATTCGTCAACGACGTCAATGGATTCCAGATGCTCTATGCCGATACCTACACCACCAGGGATGAATTTAGAAATATGTTCGACCATACGTTGTACGATAAGATGAGGAAAAAACTCGACTGCGAAAAAGCCTTTCCGGAAGTTTACGGGAAGGTCAATAAAAATGCGAGAAAGTAAATGGATTGTACGCTATTGCTGTAAGCATGTGTATGTATTGATTTGAGAATAAACTCGCTTCTGATAGAATGAAGCTTTTCGTGTATATGTTTACCAACAGGTGACGCTTATTCCTTACCGGTCGATTGAATTCTCAACAGGGCATTGCTTCAAAAGTGTCCTATTGCCTGTATTGCCAGCTTCGCGCTGTGTTACCTTAAATTTAGCATAATGTTAGTTTTGGATAAGTTTTTTGTCGTTGTTATATGTTTAAGTGGATTTTCGTTGTCAGGATCGGTAGCAGAAAAGTCGACTAAGGAGTACATCGAATTTAAATTGAAAGAAACGAAGGATCTGTTGACCAAAATATACGCAGATCGTGCAAAAGGTAACTAATTCGAACGACTTCTTTTTTGTTCATCATCTTCGTATACTTGAAGCTGAAAAATTTATTTCAGAGGATGAAGTTATAAGTCATAAAGTAGATTGGGAACAATTATGGAGCGAAGCTCCGAGAACAAAGCGACCGCGGGCGGTCAGTTTGTCCGATCGAATGTTTATCATAGACGGTAAACAAGTGTTTTCCGTAGATTCGAGTCCTGTCAAACCTAACAATATTCACATCGTCAGTGAATTGGATCTCGCATCTGCGCAAGATAGCGTAAAATTCGTAAAGGTACGTGAATGCATTAAAAAATCAAATGTTGTATACCTATAACTGTTATAAAATTTAGAAATTTTCCTGGAATGGTTCGATATTTCTACTCGTATGCCAAGAAAGTATTTGCACGAATTATCAAGGGAGCGACATTTCACACTTGGAAAAACGGCAAATAATTAAACACAGCAGTTTGATACCAGTCGACGCTTGTTTCTTCACTCGAGACGACCAGGTCTATCTCATAATATCCTACAACTTGAACAATGGTGTGACTAGCAACGCTGCGCCTTCGAAGTATATACGATTTTTTCCGTCTTTCTCTATTAATTTCCCCGATTAAGTAATATAACGCCAACAATCTTCAGAATCTATCAATGGGCAGGAG
The DNA here is from genome assembly GCA_020010945.3 of Muscidifurax raptorellus. Taxonomy (NCBI): domain Eukaryota; kingdom Metazoa; phylum Arthropoda; class Insecta; order Hymenoptera; family Pteromalidae; genus Muscidifurax; species Muscidifurax raptorellus. Next base: position 44,324,124 of record CM052077.1, on the reverse strand, counting down.
AAACAATGAAATTCACGACAGAAGTTCTAACACCCACGGCACGGGCAATATCGACTTGGAACGACGATCAATCAACGATACTGCTCTTCGCTCTCGAGGATAATTTAATCGATGCTGTAGGCGTAAACATCGCCTGCGTCGTGTACGAATTGAACGAAAACAACGAGATCGAGTTTTCCACATTTTTATCGGGCATCGGCTCCGTAACGTCAATTCATCCGTATAATTACGACGGAGAAGAGTTTACCCTTTTGACGAGCGACGATGATTTGCGTGGAATATTCCTCTGGGATGGTATACATAATTTCAATCATTCATGTAGATTGACTATACAAACGACGACTTACGAACTAATTATTATGTTAAACAGGAACCGATTTGCAGGAATGGATAAGTGTACCAAACATAAGAGCATCGAGTCTGGTGAACGTAGTTCACGTGAACAACGAAACGTTGTTGTTCGTTTGCAATGCGGTAAGCTTATATCCATTTGCATAATTATTACTCGAAGAAATTTCAGGCTGATAGTTCGATGCTTATTTCAGGACGCGCTGCACATCTATAGGATAGTGAATCGCGACTGCATCCATTTGGACGATTTGATATTGAGCGACCGACAGCGAGTCGTTGAAATCGCCGTATGGGAATATGAAAACTCAATAATGCTCGTACTAATAAAGCTCAATCCAGACGGCACTTATCCGATTGAACTTTGGCAATTGACTTTTCATGACGAGCAGCCTCGTGAATTAATCGATGGTTATTATAGATTATAAATGCACTTTTAACGACGCCATTTAAACATTTCTTAATGGATTTGAATATTGATTTTCAGAAGCGGTAAACTCTGATGATGTGTGGAACTGTTTGAACGAACTGAAATCTTTGTTGGATAAGAGAACGCCTGTTATCGAGAATATGAAGGAGAGCTGGTCGAAACTCGCGCCTGATTCGAAAAATTCCACGACACCTCTGCAAATCTCAGAGTTATTCTTGGACGGAGGAAGTATATCTCTGGTAGAATTGGATAACCCAGACAGGTTGAACGTATCTAGTCCGTTAGATATTAACAGCAATTTGATGAAATTGGAAGTAACCGTCGATGCAATGTTGAATTCGTCAAAAAACTTTCCCCATTCGGGTGATGTAGCTACTTTTTCAGGAAACGTAGAAGTGGAGGGAGACGTGATAGTCGACAATTTGTTCATCGATAGTCTGGACGTCGAGTATTTAAACGATCTGAGATTAAATATAAACGATTTCTTAATTTCCGGATCAAGCCAAAGCTTCAGCGCACCCTTGGAGGCCAGAACTATTTATATCGACAACCTCGAGGTTCCATCGCTTTGCGGACTCGACAGCGATCGTAAGTCACATCAGCGCAGTGTATTATTCAATGTTTTTAATTTGATGATGACATGCGGCGGGCTATATAATGTATCGCGGTTTATTTACATTCACTCGTATAGATTGGCTTCGAGTTAATGATAGTCGCAGAACTCGATTGGATGATATCATAGATCGATCGATGATTTATAATGACACAATTTCGCTCGACAGAGACGTGACGTTGAATGAGTTGAATGCAGAGTTTATCAATGGCGTAAATATTACCGACTTCCTGGATAGTGTCTTTGTGATCGGAAAAAATCAAGTGATCAGAGGTATAAATATATGGTTATTCTTTCTATGATTTTTGGCATTTAATGAAAATCGATTTGTTCAGGCAATCTAACTTACGAGGGCTTGGCGCAAGTGTCGAAGCTAACGGCGAACAAAGTGAACAATGTCTCGTCGTCATTGTTGATAACCAGGTACACCAATCAGAGCTTGGGCGACGTGTACATCGAGACACTGAGTGTAAACGATCTATACGTGGAAAAAATCAACGGGGTACCTATAGATCAAGCTGCCAGAATGTCACAAGAGAACGTGATAAGAGGAAAGGTAACGATCAACAATTTTATAATCACCGATGAACTGATGGTCAACGACAATGTCACCCTGCCATTCACCCTGTCAACCCAAGTTTACGACGAGATCTTCATCAATGGCGACGTCTACGTCAACAACTTGGAAATGGAAGACGAAGCGACTTTGACGATCGGTAACGATATCCTGAGCTCGCACAACATCCACGACATTGTCGAAAACTCGTGGAGCAAATCGTCGGACCAAACAATCAAGAATTCCATCAGCTTCCTAAAAGGTGCATCTATCGACGAATTGTCTTGTCAGTATCTAAACGGACTCAGCAAAGACGATTTTCTCTACGTGGGTGATGAAACGCTTACCGATCTCGAGAACGTTACTTTCATGAATTTCCACTTCGACAGCGTCGTCAACGAGAGTACCGGGATCGTGGAAAATTTTTACGAGGAATCTTCTGACATGATCACTTTTCACAGAGCTGTACGTTTCAGTCATCTGACGGTGGATAATATCATTGCCGATAGTTACAATGGGATACCGATTCCGAAACTAATGGAAGCTAATGATTCCTTAGAATTCACTGGGCTTACCGAATTCGAGGTTGTGCGCGTCGATGGTAATATGACTGTTGGCGATCTTCGAGTGAATCGTATCAATCAGAAATATTCATTTCCGATACATCAAGCTTTGATGACTGGGCAAGACATGTACGTAGGAACGATAAAAGCCAAGGACGTTAATATGAGAAACGTGCGGGTGGAGAATCTTAATGGACACGATTTGGAGAAGGGGTTATTGGCTCAAATAGAATTTGCAAATCGAACGAATAATATTTCGTTAACAATCGACGGGGAATTAGAAGTCGATAATGGATTAGAGGTGGATTTAATCAACGATCAAGAACCGCTCGACTATATCGATCTTTTCAAAGGCGTTAGTATGGTAGATCTGATCGAAACCAAATATATAAAAGATCTCCGGGTCACGGAAAATCTCAATGTCACGACACTCAATGGGCAGAACATCAACGAGCTTTTCGACGTAGCTCTATCCAAAAGTAGCAGACAGATAATCCCCGGTGATTTCGAAGTAATTAATGCCACTGTGAAGTATCTTAATACCAAGAAGATAAACAACAAAAACATGTCTGATCTAATGTACACCGATGAGCCATGCATCATCCACGGAAACGTGTCGTTTTCGGAGCTTCGAGTTGACGGTGACATTGTTACAAAAACTCTCAAAGGTAAGCTCGTATCTGAGATCGTAGAGGAACAACGATTTATACCGATGAACGACGCGATAAATCTGCACGTTTTCGGCGAGCTAACCTGGGATGAGTCGTCGTCTAATTTACACTCCGTCAGCTACTTGCTGAATAACGCCGTTACGAAACACGAGGATCAGGTTATCAACTGCAGCGTCACCTTCCAAGAGCCCGTTACTATAGACTCTCTACACCTGCTGAACAAAGATTCCTTTGTTCTGCGAAAAATAAAAGAAGTAATCGATGATGCTGTAGTCGATTCTCCATACGGAGATCCGATAGTAATCAAAGGCACAAAGATCTTCAAAAAGGAATTGACGGTCAGCGATCTGGTAGTTAGGAACAACATAGACGTTGGTATTGTTAATGATCTCGATATCGAGGAAGTCACTTCGCAAATTTTCCAAAAGGACAAGAACGACACTGTGTCCGCTCAAGTGACGTTCCTGTCAGAAGTCAAAATAGGAAATCTGATAACATCTAAGAAGATTCACGGAGTTCCACTGTACGAACTTGCTACGATCGATAACAGAATGCCGGAGAATTTGCATTTTGATCATCTTGTAGTGCGGGGTAACGTCAGTTTGTTGAAGCTCGATAACGTGGAGTTTGATGAGTTTAATAAGAAGAGGATTGATACTCGCGAGGATCATGAAATTTATGGAGACGTGCAATTCGATGATACTGTGGTGGTTACAAGTAAGTCATATGTTCTGTATTGAATATGTGTATCGTATTAATAATCAAGTCATTGTTTTCAGATGAAAGTTTTGTATCTAGTATCAACGGAATCAGGCCGACTAATCTAGTGCACAACGATCCTACTGGAGTCCCAAGTGTGATCTATGGTAACAAAGTTTTTGAGTCAGAAGTTTTGGTTTTACATGATGTAGAGACCAGTTCTATCAATAATATAAGTATACGCGAAATGTTCGAAAGCAGTATTTTGAAGGACCAAAACGTTACAATCGAAGGAAGCTTGGTATGTAAATGTAAAATTATTTTTCAAAATGCAATTTTTTACACTGATTTATGTACATATAACGTTTTAGATTTTTGAAAACGACGTGGAATTGTTAGGTAACATGAATGTCTCTGGACACATAAATAACGTGAAATCGGATCGACTAGTCGAATCTAACTTATTGCAGATGCAATCGGCAGTAAATTCATTCAACAAAGAGGCATCTTTGCTTGAGAACTCGATTCTCAAATCACAAAATTTATCTTTGCCTGCAAAAGTGATGTTGTACTTAGAAAAAGACGAAAATCTAGACATACGATTAACAGGAGTATACAACGTGAAAAGTACACTGACTAACTCGTCAACTCGATTAGACATCTACGCAAAAGAATCCGCAGATTTTTGTGGACTACCGCTCGATTGTCCGTGCAGAAAACAGCATATCGTTGAAATCTCGTCGTTGGGAAACTACACAATAAATGAAGCAACCAGTCCCGAGATTGCGTTCAATTTTTACGAGTCAAACAGACTGTTCGGGCTCAAAGTCGTGACCGAGAGTGTCTCCAGCAACGAACGATGCTCTAAACCGTCGCACGAATCCGAGAGCACCCGAGTATTTTGGCTAACTTTCGAAGACGGCGTGGAAAAACAGAGTCCAGATTCGGTGTTCGAGGTGAACGGTTTTGTCGCAGATGCGCAAGCGTTCCTCTTTGACGGTATGTGACACGTTAACTTTCCAATATCAACGCTTTTATTCACTGCACATAACAGTCGACTCATCTTTCGATTGCTCGCTAATTGCAGATCGGCTGTACCTAATCCTCGCTATATTCTACGACAAAGCCGCAAATAGTCACGCAACTGATTCTCTCATCTACGAGCTTGATATCAAAGCTAGAAAAACAAACATGCTACAGCCCATAGCAACAGACGGCGCAAAGGCGCTACATGTTTTCCGGATCGTCGACATTGGTATCTACACGCTTATCGGTTGTGTAAAAGGTAAAGCCGAGTCGTTGCTTTTCCGATTCAATCCGGACACTCGGCAGGTACTCACGTATACATATAATACAATCATACATTGCAAATCGGACGTTGATTTGTTTTATTTGTGTTTAATGAGCAATACGCGTGCTAATTGAGTTGTATCCAGTTTCAGCTTGTTCGCAGTTTTTCAACAGGTGGAAGCAGATACATTGGCTCTGTCAGCGGGAGCGACGATAACAGTTTCGTAATTTTGAACAATCATGATATCGAGGCACTACAAATATTCGCCTATGATCGGGTCTTCGATAATTTTTACGAGTATCAGAATTTGTATTTCGAGTCCAGGGTGACGAGCCTGAATGTGTTCTATGCTGGAGGTAAACATAATCGACATTATTGTTTGCAAACCATTTAACGGGGTATTGCGCAATTTTTCAAATATTTGAAATTGTTTGTTTAAGATTTCGATAGTAGTGATGCTCTCGTTGCTGCTACCACTAAAGATGGCTCGTTCTATATCTACGAATATATGCTCATGGGGGTGAGATTGTTTGACCATATCAACCAAGTCAATTTTAATACAAACAAACGATAAATCAATCGATCATTTTTCAGAAATTCCAGTTAAAAATCTCACACTGGCAAGAGGATATTCAAAATTTATCTCCCTTCCGCTACTTGAATAGGAATTATTTATTCGTTGGATTAAAATACAACAGTACTGTATTTAGATTTATCGAACAGGGGCTTCATTAAGAATCAATATTCCCTCTATTTAATGTTATAAATAGCCCGTTATATTGTACAAATTTATTTATTTCTAAGAGACAAATATTCTTGTCAGAAAAATAGTGTTCAGGCTGTGCTAAAGGACAAATGATCTGAATCGGGAAACTCAAGAAAAAACTCACTAATTAACAAAAAAAACATATTTATCTAGTAAATTATGTTGTAATGTGGATAATCAACACTTTTTAATACATGTTATTCTTGCTAAATTGCAAATTGAGCTTTTTATATTATATCATTATATGCTTCGTTATAAATTTTAAAAGATCTTAAACCTAACATTTTTAATTAGATCATTAATATGTAACATAGATTAATTAACGATTTGTGGGTCAATCTAAATAAAAATCAATAAACTATGTAAAATAATTCAAGACAGAAAAAAGAGACTAGTAAAATTTTTCTGTAAATAAAAAATCATGAAACCACAAACTATTAATTAGTACAAATATTTATCTATCATATCTATGAAATAACCACAAGATTCTTTTAATTGCAAAATTATAAAATAACATTTTTCATACGTATAAAAATAAGGAAAAAAGTAAAAAAAAAACGATAATCACAATCAGCATATGCCTATGAGTAACGTTATTTACGTTCGACGTCATGACTGTCAATTAAATGCTAAGCAAAGTATCGTCAATCTCCGAGTGATCTTGCTCTTTTGGTATATTAATCTCGCTAGCCACTATCTACAAAGTGGTGTCGTCTCAAATGAAAATTAATAAAACCGAAGAAGGAAGCTTTAAACAATTTTCTCATCAACTGATTTCATCTTAAAATGTTTTAATTATTTCTAATTCTTTAGTTTTCAGACTTTCTTACGAACAATACTCTAAATTTGGCTGCCCGACGAAGAAAATACTATCGCGGACACAATGGTCATGATGATTACTCTATCGCTGGCTATGGCAAGTCAAAATAAATAATCTCCGGGGGTAATTTAATGAGTGAGGCTCGTCGGGCGCCGGCACAACTATATTCTAGCTAAAGAAAAATAATGAGAAATAAAGTAATAAATGCACATTAGTGATTTTAAGTAACGAGCTAATTACGAAAAATTGTTGATCAGAAGTGATCGAGTCTAACGATGACATGGTCCGACGTAGGATCCGGTAGTTTGACGTTCAGCCAATCGGTATTCGAGTTGTTCTCGGTATCGGTTGCTTTCAATGCCAGTCGATGAGCCGGTGTGGCCTTGTGAGGAATCCTCAGCTCAACGGGGTTTTGAAACTGAAGTCCCTTTGGTCCGCATTCCACGAGTGGACTCAACATAGATTCACCTAAGAAAAGAAGAAGTAGCAGATTAAAGCGTCGAATAGACACAGCACTGGCGTGATAAAGTTTTAGTCTTGCGTTAAAAATAAATGTTAAATGAGCGAGTGAAAAGCGAAAAATGATTTGCCGAAAGCAGCGGCACCACCACCATGATCGAATAGCATAGCGCTCACCATTGTGCATGGGAGGTGATATTGACGAGCGATGACCGCGAGTATTGTTATGCAATTCAACACCGTTAGGGTCGGTTACACTGAAGTAGATCTCTTGATGGCTGTTCGGTGGCAAGGCACCGGGAGGTATTATCAGGGTAACACCTCCCGGCCCTTCGAGAATACCGCCTTTGCTACCGAACGCACCTCGTGCCATTCCCATCCCCATAGTCCTGCATAATTAACCGTCACCAAAAAAACGGTTAGTATTTTCATATTTATTCACATATTTAATATACAATATATTATTTGCATGTTATCTTGAATAAAGCGAGTGAGCATCACTGACAGTGCTTAGAGAATCGTTAAATGGATTAGTTGAAAAACTCGAATGATATCGCTGCGTTATCCAGGCTTACCTGATGTTGTGGTGATGCAGTGGTTTACGGTAGAGTTCAAAGGCACTCCCCCGCTGCTCCCTGCTTCCCGCCAGATCGAGAGCGCTGGACTCCCTGTTATGGGCATTGTTAGCAGAGGGCGAATTCTGCAGGCTTATACCGCTGTGGCTGTTGCTGTGACTGTGGCCGTTCATCGACACATTGTTGTTGTTGGTATTGTTGTTGCGATTGTGCGAGTGAGCTATGCCGATCTGTCCAGAACTGTTGCTGTGGGAGTGTGACATCATGGACGGACTCGAAAGCGGATGCGAATGCGACACGCTGTGGCTGTGGGATGCTGGGCTAGCATGATGCTGATGCGTGTGGTTCGAGTTTACCGAGTAGGCATCGTTCTGCATATTGCGGTTCGCCGCCGGCGAGATGTTGTAGTAGTACTGACCGCTGTTGCGCTGCACGTTCATCCCGTTCTCCGCCTGCGAATAAACGTAGTGCATTTAATATTCATGACACGGTATCTAGACTATAAGCAAAGCAGGCACTGCATCAATATGTGTGTACTCACTCCGTTGTGCATGTGCGGCGTTCCCATGGAGTAGCTCTTGGCGTGCTGGTACAGATTTCCGCCGTTGTTCTCGTCCTGGATGACGGGTTGTTGGGGTGGCCGGTAATTTTTTGGTTTGGGAGGCGGTACTGGCTTGTAGGTTCCAGTTTTCGACTGGGGAGGTGGCACGGACTTATACTCGCCCGTTCGGCTACCAGACATGAAAACAACAATTCTAGCTTACTTTTGGGCGCAAAACAAACAAAATACATTCAGTGCGTTAAAAGTGCAAGATGGCATGGTTTAGACCAAGATGTGACTTTGCGATATGTAAATTCTACGAGTTCTCCGCAACAAAGGTCGTGACATTCTCGTTGCCGATCTGTTAAAGAGAGTTAAGTGCTTTACGTACAACTTCTGGTTTTCTCATTCAACATATAAGTGCATCATACATTCCCACGATTTACGCAATGTGTGTCGCGCTTAGAACTTTTATATAATGAGAGAATAAATTTAATGAGTTTGGGAGAAAAAAAGTTAATCAATCGTAATGAAAGGTCTTGATTTCCATCCACGAACTATAGCACAAAACTCTAGCTCGAAATAACAAACTCCAGCAAGACAATTAATCTAATAGGACCAATTCATTGTATAACGTATCTTTCCTATCGCGGCATCAATTGCACTCGTTCTTGAAAAACGTAATAAGCATTCTCTCCGACTACAGACGTAATTGAGGTGTGGAAAAAAAAATTCCACCGCGTAATTGGCTCAATTAAATCCAGCGATCGTGTTTCTCTCTCAATCAACCTCTCTTTCTCAAATATCAAATGGATTAACAGTGTTCACGGGAAGGATGGTATATATCGACGCAATGGAGTTGTTGAGCAATTTGTCATTTCAATTACCTGTACTTGGCGTAGTCGGTTCGTGTCTGCGTTTCTTGCACGGGTATTGCGGTGGATCTCGTAAACCTGTATGGGTCGTGCGGTCTCGAGGAGACACCTATGGTGCTGCTCTTTAGGTCGTCGGGCACGTTTGGTCCGAGTCGACCGGTCGACGTGTTCAGACCGCTGCTTGGATAGGCCACGTTGCCGTTGGTATTGTACGAGTCGTACGAGGACATGCTGTCGTAGCTTCCCTAAAAGAACAAAGTAACGTGAAAATCGTATCGAATGATATCTAGATCAGCTGGTAATCAACGGCATCGCTTACAGCTTTGGCCTGAGTCCTTTCGAGCGACGAGGTGGGATTGGCCCTATGCGACGTGGCGTTGATGTAGTTAGCCATATCCAGAACGGAGTCAGTCTTATTGATGAGCCTCTCCTGAGCCGATCGCCCCTGGGACTGGGTGCGCATGGGCATATTTGTTGGTTTAGAATTTCTGTCAAGTCTCGGCGGCAGATCCGGTGGCGATTGCATCTGCTGAAGCGGCGGTTGCTGTATCTGCTGCTGCTGTTGCTGCAACTGGGGTTGCTGTTGCTGCTGCTGCTGCTGTTGCGTTCTTCGGCGATGAGCACTCTCGAATGCCGCCTGCTGGAGTTGGCTGAGCTGGTAACTGGTGGTGTATGGCGGCGGAGCTACGGCGTCGTCCTGCGTCGCGATGCTCGGATCGGAGCTGCTCTTGAGGCGCGACGGTACTCCCAGGGCGCCGGGAAGGGGAGGTGCGGGGCTTAGCTCCAGGTCACTCTCCGGGGAGGAAGCGTAGGACAGACGTGAAGTCATCGGGAAGAGGAAGTCATCCGAGAGGGCCTCTTCCGGCTACGATAACAGTCAAATGAGAGGCACGTTTACAAACGATACAGTCAGCACTCGGACATGAGTAGCGATGTTACATGTAGCATACTTTGCTGGAAATCAGCTGACGCGTGTTAGTCTTAAATGGCTATATATACAGGGAAGATTAGTGCAGATGGGAGTAAAGATACGGAAAATTAAGTTAAAGCATGCACTGGTATACATAAAAATAAGATATGTAACACAAATAAACATATACTAATTAAACAAGAAAATTAACATACGTACTGGGTGTAGAAACAAAAACTCAATGGCAATCTTTCGTCATGCAAGATTCATATAGATAACAGATATACAGAAAACGATACAAATCAACAGTAACCATAGACCTTGGTGTAAGCAAGAATGGTGTAGTAGGTATAGACGAGTACTAACACAATAATGGCACAAGAGAAAAACGAAATACTATATGTAGCCGAAAAATTGCTCGTGAATGACATTGGATGATTGATCGTGGTACGATGGAAATGTATGTGGCAGGATCGGTGGTGCTCTGGAGGGTGACGGCGGACGGACTGGTGGAATTTCATTGATATTGTTATTGTATTCATAGAAAATACTTGAACTGTGTAAAGCGAGTGGCGTTTGCACACGAGAAGGAGGGACAGGAGGGAAGTAGAGATCCGACACCATTTCTATAGGCTACAACCAACACCATATACAATTAAAAACTTGTTTCTCGTCGCGAAGAATCGTGATAAATCTTTCTAGTACATCGATTTCTCGTCTTATTCGCGGACGAATTTCCATAACACAAGCAACAAAAATAAAACAGCATGCTGAACGAATTTCAAATGCTTCAAATCACTAATTTACTAATTAAAATTAGACATTACTAAAAGAGTAAAAAACATGAAGCAAAATGCAAAACAAAGTGTTCAGCTCTTTTTTCACGTATGTACAATCAAATTATTGACTTAGTGAGTTTCAAGGCTTACCTTTGTTTGACTCATCCATAGAGGACCTTGTTGCTGCCAATCGATAAGCTCTCTTAACTTTCTATACCACGATTCCGGCGAATTCAACGTTATTACGGCACTAAAGACGTGACCCCAGATTTTGTCGAGCTTTTGGCACTGTTCTAACAACTTTTTGCTACTCTTGTGCGCCGATCTAAAATTGGAGATGATCATTAATACGAAACTCGAAAGCATCCGATTAACTCTTCTAACGAAATACATTGACACTCACTTTGGTACACCAACTCTCATCTCCTTTATTGTCTGCTTGGTTTCGGCTTTCAAAAATATAACAATCGGATAAAATTGAGCATAATTCAATCGATCAACCGCGTTGGGTGTAATATCTAAGAGCGCGTGCTTTCCTCTGTCCATGACTTCCCTGATGGCACTCAGACGAATGATTCCCGACGACTTGGTGCTCTTACCACCTTCCTCTATTTGACTCTCCGTCTCTGCAAAAATACGTTCTCGTATGTAATTACTCATCAGTGGATGCGTAATTACGTAAGGAATCACGAGACAACTTACGAGGCGAAGTAAATTTGTCGGGAAAGTCTTTGAGTAGTTTTTCTCTAGCTAGATCGGCAACCGGGCCAAAAAGTACAACAGGTCTAATGAAGCCAGGGTGACGTAGAACAACGCGTTCGTAGGCGGGGAACTTGCTGACGCTGTCGGAGAAGACGACATCGTCCCAGTGATCCTAAAAAACAGAGAGCGAGTGTTAAAACGAGAGAGATCAACAAGGTTATTTTCAGATTTAAAGATAAAACATAACACGAGCATCGTACCCTGCCAAGTGACTTTGAACGACGATGGCTGCCCCTCCTCCGCCGGAAGAAGCTTCCTCTGCTCTCGCTGGCATTCATCTCTTTCTTCGTCGCGTTGAATTGGGCGGTGGCCAGCTCCTCGGCGCGTGCTTTATTCGGTATGATTCCTTTCTGGACCTCCTGGTTGTTCCGGCCGATGCGGTAGACTTGCCAGGCACCCACAACGCCGTTGTGCAACGTGTCAACGACGTGGAAAACGTCTCCGCTACGAAAACTCATTTCTCCCTTATCTGGCTGCTCGTAATGAAAGTGCGTCCTACGATCGAGTTTTATCATTGTCAAACGTTCCAGACGATTCGTCTTTGATTAAACGGAATCTTACTTTATGTGGAAGGAGTCGCCCTTGCCGGAGGCCACTATCTGCTCGTACTCCTGGCGCCGATGCTGGACGATGAGATCGATCTGCTCCTGCAGGCTGAGCAGAAAGAGCACAGCTTCTTCTCTGGTCACGCCTTTCATGTCCATGTCATTGACCTTTGAAAACGTCGATTATTGCATAAGTATCATTCGTAATTTTTCGCTCAATGTTTCAAAGCATTCGTAATCTCGCTTACTTTCAGTATCTTGTCGCCTGGTTGGAGACCCTGAAGAGAAGCTGGACTGCCGGGCTGAACTGCGGTAACGAAGACGCCAGTTTCGTTACCTCCCGTCAACCGAACCCCGACGGAGCCTTCCTTCTGGAAGGTAATGAATCGCGGATCTGGCCTGAAATAAAAATACACGTCGTAAATACGCCACGTCCGAAAAAAAGAGAGCTCAACAAAATAACGGTCCCGTACATCGGCTGCTTGGTCCTCTGAATGAGCGGATCGTCCTCGTACATCTGTCTCCTCGAGCTGTAGTAATCCTCGGGTCTCGGCGGGGGTGGTCTCGGCGGTTCCTTGTGAGTCTGTGTCGGTGTGGCGGGCAGATCCAGCTGACTGAGCGACACGTCCATGAGCGGTCCGCGTGACCGTCCTCTCGGGGCCAGATTACTCTTATCCTCGCTACTGGGCAACCTCGTCGGCGGCGGTACGTATAGATTCTGGCTGCTGTAGCCCTGTCCAGAATAATCGGCTCCACCGGCCAACTGCTGCTGTCCCTTGGTGCCGTCGAGCTGCTGCTGCTGCTGCTGTTGTTGCAACGGTATGCCAGGTTGATTGGGGTCAGTCGTCGTCTCTCGGCTGACCACCAGGGACAGTCTCTCCTTGCTCGAGTCCATGAGCTTCCTGGCCTCCTTGAGGCTCATGTTCTCGGCTTGGACGCCGGCGATGCGGGTGACCAGGTCACCGGGTCGGGCACCGGTTCCCTCGCGGGTCACCTCACGGACGTAGAGCTTGCAGCCGAGGACGATGCCGAAATCCTCCTTCTTGCTGGGTCGGCTGAGGCTGAGTCTGATGCTCTGGGTCGATGGTGCGGGTGGCTGGAGCGTCACCGGACTGCGGGAGCTCTGGTTCAGGCCGGTTTGGCCGTTGATGGAACAGTTGCTGGTCATTGGTCCGGCTCGACGCTTCACCACCAGGAGGACAGTTGAGCCGGAGTCGCGTAGGACTCGGACGGCTGCGCCGTAATCCGCGCCTTCCAGGGACACGCCGTTCGCTGAGATTATGCGGTCGTTCACTCTGCGGAGGTTCGAATGCGTTAAATTTATAACATTAGCTTTATGTTTCTCGTTAGTAGAGACGTTCGATCGATATGTATATACGCATCAATGTTTAACCAGCCCGAACAAAAGCGCCGTAGTCTTCCACCCACATACGTCTCTGAAAGTCTTGCATCATCTGACGAAAGAATAAATATCAGTAGCGTGTCATCACTCACTGAAGTTTTCCCTCGGCGGGTCCAGCCTTGAGAACGTCGCTGATAGCGATGGCGGGATCTCCATTGGTGAAGTGCGGATTGTCCCGACCGCCGGAGACGGCGATGCCGAAGCCGTAACCAGGAACCCTCGTCACCGTCACCTGGTGGACTTCCCATCCTCGATCACCGGCACTGCCGCTACCGCAACCGCCCCCTATCTGTGAACAATTAAATCCAAGTTTAACAATAATTATACAGCTGTGTATAAGTATGCGCTTAATGGTCTACGCAGTTTTCCGTGTCATTAGGACTATAAATGCGTCTTTAAGCGGGCTATATAGACACTAATTGATTTATCAATGTGTACTCGTGCGATTGTATCGTCGTGCATTTATTGCAAACTGATTTCTCCGCAATTATTGGCCCACATATGCAGCATATCGATCAATCTTTCGATCGGCTGTCAACGACACGATTTCCGTTCGCGTCACATAAACACACACGCACTTATCAGTGGAATCGCTGTACTATAAATAGCGCGTACAGCCGCAGACTCAATATTTGTTCTGCGCGTGTACACATACGCGAGTGTTTTTAGGGGATTTTTCACTCGATTTCTAATTACGCACACGCGTACACTTCATTCAATTATAATAATCGACGTTACCGGAATAATTTCCTCGCCGTCGATTAGCATCATTATCAGCTTCTTTTCTTCATCGATCGACGAACGTAAGGTCACCCAAAACAGCAGGCCTGCGTGTGTCGTCCGAAAAAAACAAACCAATATACAGACCATTCAATGTACATATATATATATATATATACATACGACGATTATGTAGCACAGCTGAATAGGCCCGTCGCGGAAGCGACGACGTGGACGACGACGACGACAGTGTCAATGGGAAGAATAATAATGCACATAGCTGCAATCTGCGCGATTGAGGCTGCACATATCGGATAATAAAACGCACGTGGTCAGCGGAGTGGGTACACACACACACACACTGCGTATAAACGAACAGTTCGTCCAAGACTGACTCTTCTCTCTCTCTCTCTTTCTCTCGTTCCCTTGTGAGGTGAGCGGTCTCTAGCCCTACTTTTCCAGCTTTGCGCGCGAGCTAATGCGCTTATATATCCCGTTCTCGGCAGCTTTTTCTCCTCTAGTAGATATATATATATATACACAGCTGACCGTACATTATACAAATATAATGGGGAAAACGTGGAGCGCAGCGCATTGCGATTTTGCAAAAAGAAAAACCGTTTAACCAACAGTGAGATATATATTATACGTACACAGCGATCGCAGAGAGTCAACGGCCCGAAGAATGTCCACCTTAGAGAGTGTGTATATATAGCTATACGGAAAAGTAGGCAGAACGTACGTGTGCGTGTGTGTGTGTGTGTGTACCCGCTCTCTCCGCGGTAGAAAGACAGAATTCTTAGTAGGGACTTTGTAACGGGGCAGCATCGCGCGGAGGGAAGCCGTATAGCACATTATACATATATATATATATATATATATATATATATATATATATATATGCTCGTATGTGGAGGAGGCTATACGTGCATGTGTGCGCGTATATAGAGAAAGAGCATATGAGCGGACATTTCCGCTTTGCCTTTTACGAGATTTGCGCCGCGGATATATTGCACACGCGAGCTTTGAGGGCTTATTGATGGGTAATTAACGCATAGATATATATATATATATGTATATATATATATATATATATGCCGCTTCAACGGAGGAATTCACATTTCTGGTCAGCAATACGCTATATTTGTGCCCGGTTCGGAAATATAAACAGAGTACAAAATTAGTGTCTCCGTAAAGTATAATAATAATAATAATAATAATAATAATAATAATAATAATAATAAGCTCTGCAAAAATGACCTTTTTTTTTGGTCGAGTCAAAAACTTTCCAAAAGCGCAAATCAGATTTTAACTTTTCTTTTTTCAACGCAAATCTCGAGAATGACCTCTGCGGCACCACGTGTAGAGGAAAAAGCGTTGAGCGAAAAAACAAATGTAGAAGGAGATACATGTGCAAATCCGCGAAACAATTCCATGTCTAGAAGTCGAAGATTTTAGCTGTTATACCATTTTTGTTCTATATATATGAAAGCAGGTTTTTCATCAGTGGCTATAATTTTCGTTAATTTATCCCGTGTTAAATTTCCAAAGGTAAATACAAAGTGTCCAGCTAAAAGTAATGGGACACGAACGCGTGGTTTTTCACTCATTAATATTAGTTAAAAATAGTAAGGAGAATAAAAAAGTGGTCCAGTAGGTCTGCCCTCAAAAATCAATTCCCAACTTCTAGAGACAAAGTCGTTTTCACTCGGCCGCGGATTTGCACATGTATACTTACATGGCGAAAAGTCGACAAAGGCATTCTTCCGACGTTATTCACGATCGCGGGCGATGCAGATTTTCGAGGGAGCCGGTTTCGATGCTCTTGTGGGTGTATATATATATATATATACATTATTATACTTCGATACTTCGATATCTGTATAAAATGTATACACACGCGAACTTTATAATAAATGCATATATTCATCGGTGCAATTTTAAACGTTCGATAAAACCTGTATCAATTTACAACTCAGCCTATATATAGTGCGCGAGTGACGACGATATTACAGACATCATTTCCCTTTTCACGCGATAATCAGCTCGCCTATAAAATAACGAAGATAGAAATATGCAATACACGCAACCACGGCTTATTAACTATTCATCGATTCCTCATAATCACCTGTCTGCTGATAAGGCTCTCTACGCGAGTGACACATAGGCCTGGATGAGCAGCTCGACGAAACTGGCTTTACGCTTCGACTCCGGTATATATATATAATAAATGCCAACGTGCCGATCAGGTGTGGGATAGAGAGAGGCGAGCTGCAGCAGCAACAGCAGCAGCACACGCCCGACGACTTTCCAATAAATCGTCCGGCGATATTGCCTATATCTCTTTCTCTCCTAGAAAGCGAACTCGCGCAAACGCGTATGAATAACGATCGAAACGATGACGCTTCGTATTTTCGCAGCAGCAGCAGCTCATTGAATATATACCAAAGCTACTTTTCTCACTCCGCCGTCGCGCGGAACTCCGAGTATACGTATATATATATATATATATATATATATGACACATGCATATGTACATACGTGCGTTTGGTTTTTAAAAGCCGATCCATCAAAACACACGCGCAGGCTGCGCAACACTTGCGAGTCATTAGCATTCTCGCTCTCAGTGTATTCTTCGAAAATTCCAGACTACTGGAAAATACATGTATATAGACACGATAGGGAGAGAGAGAGAGAGAGAGAGAGAAAAAATGCTCAACCTCGTTGAAGTATACGCAACGAACTGCATATACAATAAGAAGACTGAAACGGCAGAGTATGTATATGTATATATATACAGGATAAAAGTAAAAGCCAGTGGCTCGTCGATGCGTGACAACGCTGCGGCAGAGCAGTAGCAGTGGAGAGAAATCGGCGCTATATGCATCGGTAAAGAGAGAAAAAAATAATAACCTGCGCAGGAGAGAGAGAGAAGAAAAGGTGCGTCGTCGCGGGAGAGATGAGACACGGGCCGTTTAAATGACCGAAGCAGCCGATCAGGTTTGTGCGCGCGTGAGCGAGCGCACAGACACACGCGTACCTATATATATATATATACATATACAGTAGAGAATTCCGGGAGGAAAGGTTGAGTCACTCGAAGGTCGAGCGAGCGATTCTCGTTTCTTAAGTGTAGGTATATATGCTTGTGTGCGAGTATAGCGTATTATGTATATGTGTGCGTGTGTGTGTGTATGGGATAAGATTAGGTCAGGTAGAGCACGGGGGACCGTAATTATCTCTTTCCTTCCCTTTTACTCGATTTACACACTCTGTGTATATATACACAAGGACGGCGCGATAGTTATCCGAATTTTCGGTGGATATAAGAGAGAAAGAGAGGAAGCTTGCTATACAAGCCAGACGGGAAATAGATGACGACGACGGGTTAAAAGCGTCTGGCAGACGTGTCTTTTGGCAGACTTTTGAATGTCGCCTGTATAGTCGCGCACAGATACGCAACTTGCGCAATCTTAGAATCCAGTGTTTATGTGAAAATTCCGGTTTATTCGGGTTCGAGAGTGAGTTGCCTCTCTCTCTCTCTCTCTCTCTCTCTCTCTCTCTCACTCTCTCTCTCTCTTCTGTGTATATTTTATAACGGGGATAACCGCTAAAAATATGCCGCCGAAAATCCGATGTATACACACTTATCCCGCCTTATAGCCGATCTCGTGTTCGTAATGTATATATTAATAATGAATGTGTGTGTGTGTGTGTGTGTGTGAGTGTGTGTGTTGATGTATATCATATATACATCGAAAGAGAGACGGTCGACTCTATATGCGTGTGCTGCATGCAGGTGTGCTCGAGCGCAGGGGCGTGAAAATTCCTGCGAGGTGAGTCCTTCTCTCTCTCTCTCTTCTGTGTGTGTGTGATGGCGATTGGGCAAGCGTACATACCGATATCTCTCTCTCTCTCCGCTGCGGCATATTTCTGCATAACTGAGCGCACACGTATACACACCCCGCGTACACACGTGTTCTCCAAGAAAGTCTACGATATCAAAGAGAACAAAGGCTGGTCCATGTAAAAAAAAATCGGCAACACGCGCACACACACACGTGCAACCGATTTTTTTTACCGAAACTACTACTACTACTACTACTGCGAAACTATACCTGGTCAGGTTGAGGCGACTGGGCAGTCGGACTAGCCGCGGCTATAACGATACCAGCAGCTTCATTGCCGTTGCTCCTTTGTTGCTGTTGCTGCTGAGATTGTTGCTCCATATTATCTGGATGCACTGCGGCCGCAGCAGCGGCTACGACGGCTGCGGCAGCCGCTAGCCCGGCGGCGAACAGACGGACCTTACGGGCCGCTCGGCATAATCGCGCCTCGCTCGACTCGACGAGGCACGCGAGACCGGACGACCTCACCGTGATGCCGATACCGAACAACACGCCCTGATGGACATTTCACGATATCCCTGGCTGTTTTATCGCTCTCTCTCTCTCTCTCTTTCGCGATGTATTGTACTCCAATAATGCCGATTTTCTTTCGCCTCCTAAGCAACGCACTCGCACAGAGATAGATAGTGAGAGAGAGAGAGAGAGAGAGAGAGAGGGACACTTGTATATGCTGCAGTAGCGAAAAGAGAGTATATTGTGTGTACTATAGCGCGGTGCGAGCGAAAGCGAGGCCGAGGCCCGACTAGTATATACTACTGCAGGGGAGCGGGAGACGGGCCCAGGCACCGGTTTGTCGGGCCCGCCTCGGCAGGGTCCCCTCAGTTGGCGAGTCTACGGACAGAGGTCGCTTCTTTACTGTATACTCTTCTCTTCTATATACTGTGCGTTATATTATACACTGCTGCTGCTGCTGCTGCAACTGGATTGTGGATTCCAATGCTATATACTCCCTCGGGCGGTGTGTATATATATATGTATGTATATATAGACTCTCTACTCATCGTCCCTGGAATATATATATATGAATACACGTAGAACCTGCAACAGTGTCCACCTGCTGGTGTTATAGACACAATGTATGTGTGCGCGAGATGAAAAGACACTTTCACTTTCAGCTGCAGCGCATAGATTCTGTAATAGCTGCGGTTCTCGCGGATTATTGCGCACACCTGTGTCGAACCCTTTCTTCATATAAAGCCGCTCTGCGGGGATAAATCGCAGTCATTCCATTCAACGCTGATTCATTCAAATCTCGCGTGGAGAGCAGCTGCTCGTGCGATGCCGAGTCGGACGAACGAGAGGGATAGAGAGAGAGAGAGAGAGAGAGAGAGAGCGCGAGAGATATAGAAATAGAGGCGTTTGTTATAATCTGTGCGATGCGATTGCGATGGTGATCCGCTATAATTAACGTTTCGTTGGCGATGTTTTCGTTGGATATACGAAAATAAATAATCGGCCACGAGGCGTCACGGCCCTCGCTGCCGATCGTTATCTCTCAAAGTCGAGCGAACGGGACAGTTTTCTGATTATTATACTTTAATCCTCGCTCGTCCGCGCGTACTTACATGCGCGTAAGGAATAATTATATCCACGACGAGCGATTAAATTATGGCTGTTTATTTACACGCGGATTATTTTCACCGCGTGAAATAAATTAAATCCTCGCGCGATAACTCCGATTAAATACTTTTTTCAAATCGCTTCGTATCGCGGCTTGTATTAATCGCGCGGTATGCCTCGCAAAATCGCGAACAAAGATTTATCTGTATTTTCAACGAATTAACGCCGGAAAATTAAACGAACAAGAGGAAGCACTAATAGTCATCCCCGTGTAGAACAACGCGTCCGCGTCTCGACACGCAACCCGATCGCGTGCCAATAAAACCCCAATAATCTCGTGTCTATATATTACACACTACCTTGTGTCGTCGGCGATGCTGACCACTGCGCGTAGTAGCAGCAGCAGCCGGTGACTCGTCCCTATTCCTCCTGTTACTACTCCTGGCGCGCCTTCGGCTACCCCCAGCAGACGACGACTTGTCCTGACTGGTCGTCGTCCTGGCGGATCTGGCGCCGCTTCGTCTAAGCTCGAAACCACCGAAGATCCTCATGTCATGACCCCAGCAATACGACTAAAGTCGCGATGCCACTTCGCAACGCACTCTGTTTCACCGACCAAGGGGGCGGATACGCTTTATCGACGACACCGCCCGCTAAAGCTTGTACTCATGGCGGGATTTGATTAATCGAAGCCCTAGTCGTCGTCGATCGCCATACCGATGTATTTCTTTTTACCGCTATTGTGTCTACGCATGGCTGTGCATATGATATGTGTGCGATACATATATATATATATAGCGGACTGGGATGCACTTCCGGTTGCGCAGCTGATGACCGGACAGCTGGGCGCGAAGGAGACTACTGCGAACACGACGAGTACCGTAAGAAGAATCAATTGCGAGTCTCAACCTGCAAGGCCGGGAGAAACCGTCCAAGCAAAGAACGTTGCTTGGATTAGAAGCCCTAAAGCTTCGCTGTTCGGTATATATGCCTATAGTGTTCCTTACATGTCACAGCATATCGACGGGGCTCTTTCACTGTGTGTGTATTATATATGCGCATCAATTTGCGGCGCTCGCGAGGAAACACAAGAAGAAGACGCTCATTTTCCTCTAACAAGTGTCGAGAGCGCGAGAGAAGAATAGACCGGATGAATGAACCGTTTCATATATAATTGTCTTGGATATGATATGCAGACATCGTGTGCGTGTTCGAGTTAAAATATCAATTGAGGCAGGAGTCTGATGCGGATAATGGAGCAGGAGGAATATATATATATATATACTCTTTTATCTCGTGTCTTGCGCACTGAGAGTAAAATTCGTTTTCTCTATTATATTGCAGAAAGAGTTGTATATAAGTATAGGGAATATAACGGTCTATCCGCGGAATAAATTACCTAACCGATAACGAAAGCACCTCCTATATATATATATAAATGCTAATGGACTTTCGCGCGCCCGATGTCGAGAGATGGAAAGAAACCGGAGAGTATCCCATATACAATTAACCAGCCGCGATCTCATTAGCCAATCGAGCCTGTCCGGCTACATACGTTTCTATTACACGCGGAATAACCGAGCCGAGATATACTTATAACTATATAGAGACTTTGTACCATATAATATACCGACACCGATTAGATTTCTGTTGTGTGTCACACACACACACACACACACGCACACACACACACACACAGGTGTAGCCATCTGTAGGTGCCGGGCAACATCAGGTTCCGTTGGAGGAACGTTTCTCCAGCGATGTATACATAGTGTCTCGGACATCCGATGATGTAACCCGCATATATATATATATATATATATACACATATATGCGTGTACACCGACACACACTGCGGGACTAAACGCAGCTGTCAGATGCAGTGTAAACATTGACATATCGATTACTATATACGATATACCGAGCATTCCGGCAATCATGATATGTATTACCGATTTTTTTTATCTCTCTATCGATTCATGTAATAAAGATGGTATCGGAATTCCGATAATTTTTTTTCCATTTCGTCGCGATTGACCTCTGCTGTCGTGATTCGCCGAAGCCGTGTAATTACCGGCACTGCATGCGCGCAGTTTTCGCAAGAGCCGTTGTGGAATAGGCCGAGAAGATCTCGTCCTCCAACGGCTATACTTTTGATAGAGAAAACAAACATGTCAGTACGATATCTCAAAACTCTCTTGTGCATACATAAATCTGAGATTTATAACCAATATAATCGAGAGAGTTTGAAACGTACTTAGCTGGTATAATTATAATATATAATCGTTTATCGCAGCATTTCCTTCTATATATTTGCATGTCTATATTTAGCCAGGCGCAAACACATGCATGTACGCTTCATTAATGAATTGGAAAAATCCTCGACTGCTTTTCACTTTTCGAGCGATTAAGCTTCGTTTATACCTGCCGGCTTGTTTGAAAATGTCCAAGGCCTCTGGGTTTATTACACCGACTATACGCGCGTTTTTTTTTTTGTATATGTTCCATACAGCCTCCAAAAATATATTATCGAGAGTGAGACGGACACCCCTAAATAGAAAATCCCACGAGAGAAAAGTAGGTCAGCCGCGATACAAATTCCCCGACTTTTCGCGTGCGCGCAATTAACTATTTTTGGATCCGCGTCGTCTCTCCCGTATACATAATTGCAGCCTCAACCTCCAGACTTCGATTGAATCTCTTATAGGGTATCGTTTCGGTCAATCGACGTCGTCTCAAGCTGTTTGCGTCCGGCTGTACAAATGAAGCGTCTAAATTTAAACTATAGAATCCGTATAGGAATATCTATACAAGAATTCTCGTATCGATCCGCGAAGGCGAGTAGAGAAAACTGGCGGGAAAATTGTTGTGATGTTCTAAAAATAATCCATACACACACACACACACATATATATATATATATATATATATATATATATATACGCTTATGACGCTCGCGGGGACTGAGTTTTTCGGTATTCTATTTTTAATCAAAAAATGGTACAGGGGCGTGCGATACGTCAGAGAGTATAATATAATAACGGATCCTCTTTTTCGCGTTTAATGGCATCGCGAGTTCTCAAACTCGAGGGGAAAAAACGGCGATTCGAGCTTGGTCACGTTGATTAGTCATGCTGCATGCGCGCGTGGGTGTATAATAACTCCCGGCATCGCGATAACACACGCGAATTCCTGCGGATTTGCATCCCGGATCGATATTTTTTTTTTTTTTTTTTTGAGTTACGCGAAAATTTTTGAGGAACAAAAAAAACAGCATATTCATATATCTTACCGCTTCGTCGACGGGCTCGTCGAGGAGCTCTAGTATCGGTGCTTCGGACGAGATCTCGTTCTGCTGTTGGAAGAAAGCTTCCTTCGTAGAAATCGGACTATCCGGTGGTGGTTGCGGGGGCGGGGGCGGCGGCGACGGTGGCAACGGCTGCTGCTCGCCGGTTTCCGACCTGCAATAAACAAAAAATTATTTATATTTATCTCTTCTATACGTATAGTTAATTCATTATTTATGTATTATCGCCGGCTCCATCTCCCTCGTGCAATATCAATCGGGACGCAGAGATTGCCTGAGTACCACATACACACACACGGACACACTATTACTCAGACGTATTTACGATCGAGTAGGCAGACAGCGAGAGAATGAAGTAAGCCCTGATAAAGCGGCAGTGCACTATCGGCCGCCGGCACAATAAATCTCGCGGGAAACAAGAGGCATTAGAGCTACCGCACTATTGAGAGAGAGAGAGAGAGGAGGCGATGAAGAAAAAAAAATACGTCGACACTCACACAGTCGAGCGCGTGCGTCATTAATATACACGCGCCGATCGATCAGTATATATACAATAGTGTGCGTGCCAAATCTATAAGCTCCGAGAGAGCGACGATAAGATTGCTCGCCGAAAAGAGATCGAAAGAGAGAGAGAGACTCCATTTAGGTGATGCGTAAAAACAATGCGCTGCGTTCAGAAACACAAGGCAGAAAAGTGGGAGGGGGAGGGGGTGGGGGGTCGTCGTCCTACTGCTGCAGTATAGAGTGTGCTCCGGTGATCAGCTGTGACTTGAATGCACACATACGCTATACAATACAAGTTGCGTCACGTCAATCAACAGGCGGTTCCTCCGCTCGTGATCCGGCGCTGCTGCGAGCGCGGCTCCAAAGCCGTAGCCGCGCGCGAGATCTAAAAGCAGTATAGGCAAAGACGCGGCGCGCGCCACCGCAACACTTCATGCGAGTCTCTCCGCGCATATATCCCAACACTTTACACTCATCGGAGACACAGTAATACAGGCAGTTGTCGCGCGCTACTCGCGGAGAGACAACGACGCCGGCGAGACAACTGACAGAGCTGTCGAGCCCCGGAGAGGAGCCTTAATGCTGCTGCCGAGGAACGCGAGCGACGGTCGCAGGAGGCGCGAGGACAAGAGGAAGAAGATCGTGAATTATAAGGGATCCGTAACCACTCGCCTGGCGAGCGTCGTCGCCGACAATAATCGGCTAGTTGGAATTTGAAAATTTTTTTCCCGATTTTGCATTTTGTCGACGCTTTCGAGGATAAATAAATAAATCAATAAATAATGCAGCCACCGTCGCACGTCGACGCGCAGATGTCGAGCACCGAGATGGCCCAGTTGCCGAGTAACTCGAAACCTGGAATTCACGAGGAGAGCAACGGGATCAAGGGCACCGGTCAACCCCTCAAGCCTAGCGTGCAGCAGCTGCCGCCGAAACCCGGTGGCAAACAGGAGGGCCGAAAGCTCTTCCAGTACCTCGCAACTCTCATCGGTGAGTTGTTATTTCCTTTTCTGCTTTTTCGACTCTCCGCGTGAAATTTTCCGTGGACACGCTTTATCTCGCTGTGCATATATACACGCGTGCGCGCGATTGTGAAAGCGTCGACGCGCGTTTTTTTTTCTTCGCCTTAAGAGAGTATATAGAGTTATTACATCTGGTCAATCGACAGCCGATTGCTCGGCAATATAATTCAATCCCGGCCGATGCACAAATTGATGAGGCAGGAGCGTGCTCGGAAAGACCTTGCGGGGGCTCGCGTCGATCGCGTATACTGTTGTTGCGGCTGGAGCTCTTCCTGTTTTCTCAGTTCGTTGCTTGACGCTTTCGGCGAAAATTACGCGTCTGACGTAACAGGTAGTGCATGAATTTTTCTTTTTCCTCGGTACACAAGGGTAGCGCGTGGGCTGCGATTATCGGTCCGACGACATTCCTCTCGGAGGGGGCCGATAGCGTCGCGCCGGTGAATATTGTAATCTTCAAACTCGACGGATTTTTCTATATATATGTGGCACGGGAAGAGAATTTATCTGTCCCAGCACGTAATAACGCAGAATCTGCGTATGTGCGCGTTATGTACATGGAGTATGTATAGAGGAGTTCAACGGTCCCCTCCCCGCGCGCGGTGTAGGCAAATTAGATAATGCGAAATTCAAATTCAAGCCTCTCCTTTATGTATGTACCCTCTTTACTCTGCAATTTCAGTTACCGAATTAACCCAATTTCCATTGTGCCGCCGCATACCGTGTTACATAAAGTCTTGTTTGTTGCACACGACGTCATTCCATAAAAATCTCCGAAAGAAAGCGTACGGGTGCAATTGAATGCAGCGCTGCATTCCTTGATTTATCTACGCGCAGTGGCTCGAAAAATCATCGTTCGTAAACTAAATTATGATTGGGATCATTGCCCCCAAGGGCAGCTCAATCTATCCGATTGTAGCACACGCATTGCATTATATTCCCACAGCAATGTTTGTAATTGAAACGAGTGTACACGTTTCAATATATACATGCGCCTACCAGCCGAATTGATCGCTTTACGTCGCTTTTTCATCCGCAAGTACTTACGGTACATATACGCGCATACAGTTGCTACAGCGGCCTTGGCTGACTTATCTCAACGGATGCGCGTGTATACAAGCGCACAATCAAGCCGTATTATATCAAAATACGCACACAACAATGGGATCCATACAAAACATAACACAATACCATCCGAGAGACGCAGTAATCGGGAGCTTCGGTCCGCTTGTTTATAAACAACAAAAAAGGGTAGCGCTCTCTCTCTCTCTCTTATCGTCGGACACGGAACACCAGCAGCTCGCGCGGGATATCTAGTTCGATCCGGATCGCACCGGCGACACGCGCGCGAGCTGCTAAAAATACAAGAGTTTGCTCAGCTAAAATATCGAAGGTCGCGTCTGGCGCTCGGTTATTGGCGGCGTTTCTCGCGCGGGGTATATATATATATATATATTATACTCGATTCCCGCGATGTGCTTTCAGCATTTCGAACGATCGCAATTTAGACGAGCCGCGCGTCTCTTCTTTCTCTTTGCAGCTGGCTCGATAATGGCTCAGAGCGGTATGAACCTGGGCTGGACGTCACCGGTCCTGCCGCAAATCACCAGCAACGCGACGAGCTTCTACATCGAGGGTCTCACGGAGAACGGGGACGACAGTTCCTGGATAACGTCGCTGATGCCGCTGGGGGCGATTCTGGGTGCGGTGCCGTCCGGCAAGGCAGCGGACAAGTTCGGCCGGAAGCCCGTGATCGGGCTGACCGTGCTGCCGTTCCTCGTCTGCTGGCTGCTGATGCTCCTCGCGCCGATGATCCAGGCGGCGTACAAGCTCGCGGTGCCGTTGCTCTTCGTCGCGAGGTTCTTCGGCGGCATAGGCGCCGGTGCCGCCTGCGTACTCGTGCCGGTATACATC
This sequence comes from Muscidifurax raptorellus, assembly GCA_020010945.3. Classification (NCBI taxonomy): domain Eukaryota; kingdom Metazoa; phylum Arthropoda; class Insecta; order Hymenoptera; family Pteromalidae; genus Muscidifurax; species Muscidifurax raptorellus. Next base: position 44,297,587 of record CM052077.1, on the reverse strand, counting down.
GGCGAGATAGCCGAGCCCTCGATCCGGGGTACGCTGGGTACGTTCTTCCCGATCTTCTTCTCGCTGGGGATAGTCTTCTCCTACGTCGCGGGCTCGTACATGAGCTACCTGGCGTTCAACGGGCTGTGCTGCGCGCTGCTGGTGCCGTTCCTCGTCAGCGTCGTCTTCTTCCTGCCGGAATCGCCGACCTGGCTGGTCCAGAAGGGCCGGAAACCGGAAGCCTGCAAGGTACTCAGGAGCCTCAGGGGCTCGAGGTACGACGTGGCTCAGGAGATCGCCGAGCTGATAGAGGAGTGCGAACAGATGCAGATCAAGGAGGGAGGCTTGAAGGACTTGCTGGGCACCAAAGCTGGACGCAAGGCCATCGGCACCTGCGTCGGTCTCATGTGGTTCCAGCAGATGTGCGGTATCGACGCGGTGCTCTTCTACACGGTGCAGATATTCCAGGCTTCGAAGAGCGCGGTAGACGCCAACGTCGCGACCATCATCATCGGCATCATCGAGGTCATCATGGGACTCATCGTAGCCGTCACCATCGACAGGTGAGTTGATGATGTTCGCGGCCAACAATCTCTGAAGTTCTCCTTTTCTATCGCAGGTTCGGAAGGAAACCGCTGCTGGTCTTCTCCGGCTCGGCCATGACGCTGTGTCTGGGTGTCCTGGGCTACTACTACCGGATGATGGAGGACGGTCAGAACGTGGACGCGCTGACCTGGTTACCCCTGACCTGCATCGGCATGTTCAACGTGGTCTTCTCGCTGGGCTACGGTTCGGTGCCTTATTCCATCATCAGCGAGTTGTTCCCACCCGAGACGAAGGGCATCGCCGGAAGCATTAGCATCATGACCAACTGGTTCCTCGTCTTCCTGGTCACCCGCACCTTCCACATGCTGACCAGGGCTCTTCACGAATCCGTGACATTCTGGCTGTTCGCTTCGGTCTGCGCGATGTCGGCTCTCTTCGCCTACGTCTACGTGCCGGAGACCAAGGGCAAAACTCTCCACGAGATCCAGATGAAGTTGGCTCGTCGCAAGAAGCGCGACAAACGCGAAGCTCCTGGCGGCAGTGAGACCAAGTCTATGCCATTGGCTCAGGCTTGAATTTACCGAGGACGGGGGATTCGCTATAGGTTGACGATCACGACGACACGTTGTGTTTACGGCGGGGTTATATATCTATAGGAGGCTTGCGACTGGATCGCAACGTTATTGTCCGTCGATCGATCGGATGTATTATTGTATTATACATGACGATCGGTTCTATATAGTATTCTTTATCTGCCGAGGAACAGGCGAGTATTCAAATTCGAGCGACTATTCTCACGTATTATTTTTGTCTAGTTGAATTATCAAAATGATAAAAAAAGGAAAAACAAACAGTATATATCTGCGAAGATGAGATGAGATGATTATATACGCACGCGTGCGTACAGTCCACGGGATATATACCTATACATATATTTTTTTTATGCAGTCGTCCCCCCATCCACGTGTACCTATAATATATGTATCTGATGTGTGTATGTGTGTGATGGCATAGTTGAAGTTTTGCTTTGCCAAATTCACGAGGTACTTACATATATGTATATACATCCCAGAAGAGATTTGCGAGCCGCGAGAGTGAAACGCACACTGCATTGTTGTCTATGCTCAAAGACGATGATTCTACACCATATTTTACGCTAATTATATGTGTACGAGATAGTTTGATGATACATACGCTGGTAATTTTTCGTCCTCGCAGTCTGGTTACGCACTGCGGATATATGGAGAACATAGTTTTTCGTTACACATGGTATTTTTAAATATATTCTATATAGATCTCTTGTAAGTAGCCGTAAAACTATTTATAGGCAGAGTATATGTTATATACATTTGTATCATATATCCGGTCTAGTGTTTACACGTTTATAGTATAAAAAAAGGCAGGCGCTCGAGTCTACGATTGTTGATCGTTTTCCTCCCTGTAAATATTGTTATTGACATTATTATATATGTTATATACGTGTTATGCACGCACGGCAAACGTTGCGTCGTGTCCGACGAGTGTGATTATCGAGAACAAAGAGCAACAAACAAAACAAGAAGAAAAAAAACAAATGATATGCAAAGTGATGTGACGAGAGAAAGAGACGCTATATATATGTATGTATGTATGTATGTGTGTAGACTATTCAAAAGAACTGTCACTACTTTTCAATAAAATCGAATATGCCAATTAGCCGAGGTCGTCAGTCGCTATAATCCTAATGTACACTATATATTATATAAACAACGCGACAAATTGTATACGTGCCGCACCAGTCGACTCACCAGAAGCAAGGCAGCGACGGTAGTCGGTCCAAGGCTATAAAGTAGCCGAACTGAGCCAACACCGGAGAAGGACACAATTCCCTTTTCCGCATCTTAGCTTCTTCTTCTTCCTCCTCTAACCCATGATGCTCACATTTTTCGTATCGGCTGAGAAAAATTCAATCTCGCGAGCTTTCTTCGAGGGCCCGATCGTAGCCTCTCGACGTGAATCAGCGGTTTATTTATAGAACGCGAGCTTCCAGCACGTGCTATATACACTGCGAACGACACACGCAAGATGCACATATAGAGCGCTTTTTTTAAGAACAACAAATAACGATGATAAGACACTGCACTGTTTCGAGTGAGTTACGTCGTTACGTAAGCTCGAGGTAGTTTCGTCGACCGGTATGGGAAGCGGACTGAGAGAGAAACGTTGGCCGATGCATCAGTGTATATAAGTATAGGGTCGACAGAGAGAGAGACGCTGATATATATGTTTGTACTGTAGTACAGCTAGTCCTAAAAACATGGTGCTTGGCTCCATTATACGTTCGCGGGTACAGTGCACAGCACGAGATTTTCTCAATGAATTTTGTTTTGTTTAGATACGCGAAGCTGCGATTGGGAAAGCTCGCTGTGTCCGTGAAAAAAAACATTGCATAACGCGCGGATGCTGATTATTGGAACGCGTCGAGTGTGGAAAAGTTCAATGTCTGGATAGGCGCGCAGTGTTATTTCATTGTTTTTTCCTTAAAGCTTCGATAAATCATATTTTATCGGGGACGTTCGTGGGAATTCGTTTGTGTATATACTTTGCGCTGCGGCGATGCTGCGAAAACAGACCGAATGGTTTTGCGGAGAATCGCTGAAGTATAGTATTATTGAGTCATCGTTATGAACGAAAAGTATCTTATATATGTGTACGGATGACGAGGCGCTTCTCAAAAATCGGGAAAGAGATAAAGCGCGAAAATTTAACTCGGAGAGTCTGTTTTATCGGTCGAGCATTTGTTCGAATGTAAAGATCGATCTAATGCAGTTGATCGATCTATAAAACTCGAGCTTACAAGCTTGATTGTAGGTGTTATACTGATACGGCATATATACGCTCGATTATACGCGCATAAAACATTTGATTTGATAAGGAACTATGAGAAATGTTTTCGTATTCATCTACTTTCCTCTTAATTCAACATTTTTATCGATTAGGAAACGCATCTCTTGAATTTCTCATCCAATTACTCAAATTAATGACAAAGTATAAACGAATATCCATCGAGCAAAAAAAAACAACAACTGTCACCGCACAAGCGTTTCCTCTAAAAAAAAAAAATTAAAATATAATAATACCCTTTCCTCCCATGCAACATTTCCCCTACATATCGCGTAATGACTTTCGCACGCGTTCCTCTCTCAGCGGAAGCCGCACTGTACACAACATACATAGTTTCATTCACCTTTTATAACAACGAAATTCTCTCACGCATCTCTTTACACACCGGAACAAGCGTCATCAGCAGCAGCGGAACTGCACAACACGCACATCTCTCAATCCCACAGAGCAGAGGCAATATATGCTTATTAATAATTTTCCAAAGCCGCAATATCGCACTGCAGCAGCGTCGACACGTGCAGCGCTCGTTTTCCAATCAACTGGTCATTCACATTTCCTGCATGTAGATGGCACCCGGCGGCGTCGCATTCATTGAACTCGAATTAATTCGTAACCGCATAAGTACCATACCTATATCTAAGTTGTATAGCGACGCTAGAGAATGGGACAGGTAAGTGTGCTATATGCTATATAGAGTATATTAATAGGTTATGGACGTTACCTGGGCTGCTCCGCGAGCTTGTCGTTCTCGGGTCCCCCGGTTGTAGCGTCCTGACGTTTGCTCGAGCGCTGCGATGCTGCATCTTGCTCCTGCGGCTGAACGTTACTCTTTTGTTCCTGCTCTTCTGTGTGCATAATACAAGGATAAGAACGTGAGAAAATCGTCTCGTCGAACCTCCTTATAAATATAAAGGACTATAAAAGCGTATATAAGTAACTGACCGGTGAGCGCGTGCTGATCGACGAGGAGGTCGGTGAGCACATGGGGACACTCGGACTCGAGAGCGAAGCAGAATTCGCGGAAAGCCTCGAAGCCCTTGGCTTGGATGAGATCGATGAAGAGATCGACGTCGGTGTCGTTGTTACCGCTACTGGCAAGGGCCTGTCGGTCGACCTCCGTGATGACGCCTCGCTTCAACAAGACGCCTAGGAGATTCGTCGACTCGAGCTCTTGCAGTAGACTCGCCTTGTGCCTCGACAACAGCGTCCGCACCTCTTGCGAACCCGCCGTTGTCGGGACGCTCTCCTGCTGCATCTTCGCACTTTACACAGTGTCACCCGCGGGAGAGACGACTACGAGGAATAAGTATATAACAACAAAAAACACGCGCTGCAGCAGCGCGAGGCGCAGCAACAGGTGTCAGACGCTGCTGCCGCCGCCGGACTGCTGAGCTGAAAGATGCCGAGATGCGCGTCGCGCAGCGCCACCGAATACCTGCGGCACTTGTTCGATCCCAGTGCGGCGTTGCCACTCATCCCACGGTACCTGCAGCAGTCTGCGCTGCGAGTAGAAGAATCATTCTTTTTCGTTCTGTCCGATGGTGCATCGGGTTTCGCGAGTGTCCTAGATCGTCGTCGTCGTCGTCGTCATCATCATCGTCGAGACGATGCCACCCCCGCAGTGGACGAGACCACTGCTCGCGGGCTCCGGTAACCAGGTGCAGATGCAGCAGCAGCAGCAACAGCAGCAGCAGTCGTCTAGCACAGTGGTTAACAACAAGAAGCTCAGTCCTACCGAGGAAACCGCGAGGATCAAGGTGGTGCTTGTCGGCGACGGCGCCGTCGGCAAGACCAGCCTCATCGTCAGCTACTCCACCAATGGCTTTCCACCCGAGTACGAGCCGACGGCTTTCGACAACTACAACGGTGAGTAGCTATATATTATTATATAGTATAGTCTATGGTGTGCGATTTTTTATGGGGACTGTACATTATGGTGTTAGTCAGAGACAACAGGTGAAAGTACAGTCATAGGCAAGAGTTCACGCCCGACGGACTGATTACTCATCACTCTTTCATTCAAACAAAGCCCCTCTGCTACTATGCTGCTTTTGGTGTATCGGGTGGCGGTCTTTCATTACCTTCTTTCTTTTTTCTGCTCTTCGCAGTGGTGGTCAACGTGGATGGACAGCCCGTTAATATTCAGCTGTGCGACACTGCTGGCCAGGATGACTTTGACCCATTGCGCTCGCTGTGTTACCCCGAGACCGATGTGTTTTTGATATGCTACAGCATAGTAAGCCCGGCATCCTATCACAGCGTGGCCACCAAGTGGATCAATGAGGTGCAGAGACACTGCCCCAATACTCCGGTGATTTTGGTAAGGAGAAACTGAAGCATACTTGTGGAGTTCATTAGAGTATAAATAGTGACGCCTGTTTGTCATTGACTAATTACAGGTTGGGACGAAAAGTGATTTGCGCTCGGATGTTAGACTGGCTCTGCAATTAGCAAGGTATGGACAGGCACCTATTACTACTACTCAGGGTCATCAACTAGCTCATAGAATAGGGGCATCGAGCTACGTTGAGACATCTGCTCTGACTCAGCAAGACCTGAAAGAGGCTTTTGATCAAGCAATAGTCAGCGCGCTCAGCATGAGGCGAGGTGGAGCTAGGTTTTTGGCTAATCGCAGGAAGCCACCATCTCTATGGCGCAGGTGGCTCTGCTGCTGGGAAAGATCTTCGTCGGCTTCTTCAAGTAGGGCCTAAACTGAATTTGTTGAAAGTGCTAGATATAAATATCTCGGACTCGTTATAGCTATGTTTTTTCATATTTATATATTGTCCTTGATTGTGCACTTGCTGCCCATGCGGCACCTGCTGCAATCTACTTACTGCAATAGGTAGGTGAATTACTTGTGGTAAAATTTAATACGTTTTTAAAGAGTTGCTACAACAGTGATATTATTAATTATATATACTGACATTTTTAACTAGTATTTAGATTTGACTCTTAAGAACTCAGAATCAAAGATCTAGATTTTGAGGTAAAGTTGGAAAACTTTTAAGAAAAACTGTGATCAAAAGTGGCTGCCTCTCTGTTAGACTTCTTTTTCACATTCCATGAAATATTTTAAATTCTTCTTGACCCTTCCGCAATATTATATTAATTAATATCTTATGTAATTACTTTGTGGGATAAATTGTTCGGGTAGAAATTTAATAATCTATATTGTTGATCAGGGATATGTATAAGATTGTTGTCTAACAGATGCTTTAAACAGATGGAGCATTTATGCAATGTTAGCTTTACATATCTTACTTTTATTAAAAAATGTCGGAGGGGATTTATTGTTAAATTACTTTTTCTTTAAATCATGAGCTTATTACTTAGTTGGTTTCTGTACGAATGTTGAACGATATTGACGAAGGTATTAGTATAAATGTATGATTCATTTTACATTCCAATAAGCAGCTCTACTTGTATTCAATAAGACAGCATAAAATGACAAAACATGAAAATACGTTTATGAAATAGAGGTATTTCACAATTATAGGTTTATTAATTCAAGTTTAAAAAGATTTCTCTATGTCAACTGCCAGATCTCACGAATCAACGTTGATAATCTATTCAAAAAGTACGCCCCTCAACTCAACTGAAACAATACTAATCTATCAACGACTAAAGACAATTATTAATTAGCATTAATTCTTACCTTCCATAGCTAGAATTAGCACATTATTGAATATACATAAAAATATCGACTGGTACTTAATTTATTGTCAATTAAGAATAACATTCCAATTTACACAAGCAGTTCTCTTATAGTTAGCTTTCGAAAGATAATCGATTCATCATCGTTATCTTATTTATTTTAACGCGCGTAATGGTAAAACGTAAATTATTTATTGTTAGGAACTATCCATATATACACAAGTTTTGTGTGCAGGCACGCTTAAGTACGTTCTGAGCCTTGCCGCTCTCTGGTTGTGAATTGTTTTGATGATATGAAAAAAAATCTAATTTTCGATTTTACATGATTGACTCAAAATTCAATATTTTCTTTTTATGAAATCGAAATCGATAAACGTGGATGCCATATCGATATCGCATCTTATATTTTAAATCATATTTTGCACCTAAGTGATATATATATATATCAGTTTACGAATTAGCAACGTTGTGATAATACGTCATGTGCATCCAGTAGAAACTCATTAAATTTCATTCGTTCAATAATCTATTCCGATTGCGTTAAAGTGGAGTATGATTGAAATTTAAAACAAGTTAAGAATGGCTTTCTTATATGCTCTTATATTTCACAAGAATCTTACCCGCAGTTAATTGTGATTATAAATAACAATGTTCCTCTAAATCGTGTTATGGGTCAAACTACAAAATTTTATTTTTTTTTAAGGTTCAGTGTTTTTGTTAATCTTAAGTATACAATTGGCATCTTGATTTATTCTTAATATGCCAGCCAATCAATTTCCTGTTTTATGAATAATAAATTAATAAAATGATGATAAAATATAATTAGTTGGTTAGCACTGAACCTGTTAGAATATTAATAAGTAATTACAATGAATAGCAATTACAACTGTCCTTATCAGCTGGAGGATATTGTGTGTGAAATTTGTCATCATGGCCTATTTAATAAATATAATTAATTGCGAAAAAATTAAAATAGTTGAAAGATAATATTGTTACACGTGCAATAGTAATAGACACAGATATAATAGAAAAGTTTTTGGTCTTCTATCCATACATATCATTAGTATTATTATTCCAGCTATTATAATTAAACTATGTATGTACATAGATAAGTACGTGACTTCGTTTACATCGTTTGTCCATTATGATTTTAAGATTTCAGAATTCACCTCGTTAACTAGTGTAATGATTAGTTTTTAAGTTGAAAGAAAGTAAAATATTTGACTGAAATATCGCAATGTTAGATTCATATGTATTTGCGTTTACTCTATAATAAAATTTACAATATTTTTATATAAGTGTTTCAAATTTGTTGAACTGCATCTTCTATATCCCCTTGTTATGCACACACCTCAATTAAGAATACTTACTTTCAAAAGGAAAGTCGTTCGCCTTTTCAAGCCAAGCAATTAGAGCTTGATTAGGTTCTCCGACATAATAAACAAATAATGGAGACTTTCACTAACAGTGAGCTATTGTCTCGCAAGCATCAGCGACGATCGTTCCAAACATCTAAGCTGCATGAGGTTTGTAGATAGGAAATGTACACCAATAAAACTATCTCAAAATGACAATAGACAATATGCGTTTATTTAATATCATCATTACCTATAGTTTGACTTATATGACTTGCCGCTCTAAAAGATCGCTGTCTACAACGTATTGGCCGAATTTTATTGTGCCTGGCCCTAGTATAACCTTTAATGTGCTTGAATCTATAATAAAATCAACGATTTTTATTTTTTTTCCCTTGTTAATTACACATATAAATACACAATTTCTCCGTAGTTTTGCGAACTGTATTAGTACGAATAATGCATATACTTCATTCTTTTCTTTTTTATGAACCTGAGCTGTTCAGGAAATGACGTTCAAATAAAATAAAACGTCACAATTGTAGGATAAGCACGATTGGGTATATGTATACACGTTTACACGTGTGGCTGTACAGAATGTCTCGTTTAAGATCGATAAGTATTTTCTCCTTTTTATTTTATCAGATTGCGATAGTAATTCCAATACTTATTGTCTCAATAAAATTTATTTGCTAATTTGGGATGAGAAAAAGAAACTCAACAAATTTTGCACGTGTAAACGTTTGTGTTGGTGTGTATGTGTGTGTCTGGCTTTCCAAGCTTTACTCCTTATAATTTTGATGCGTTACATCCTAATCATTCACTCAACTGCAATCGCACGGCAGAGTTTTTAATTTTCTTTTTTTTTATAATATAGAACGCATCTTATAGTTGAAAAATGTCATAAATAATATCGAATATGCAATAAAATTCTCAATATCTTGTGTGTGTATATATTCGTGCATGCTTCTCTATACTGTATATAACTGCAGTTATAAGCAGCATCACGAAATCGAAGAACAACCATTTGTGTTTTATTATTTTTTAATATTTTTTTTTAATTTAACGATATATCATCTCAACAGGATATGACGATCGACGCAAATTGACGTATCTCGTGAATTCACGTTTAAAAAGTTAAATTCTTCACATTATTTTCTTAAAGTGCACAAGTTCACAGAGAGATGAGCAGCAGTAAATAGCTCTTTTTTGCGTTAGTTTTTTTTTTTAGTTAATACTTTTTTTCTTTATACGACAAACGTGACTCGCGTAGGTATATAATGGCACACAGCATGGCAGTTGCAACAACAAATTTTTTTCCTTATATTTTTATCTCCATTGTTCAATAATCTTTTTTATTAGCTTAAATACTCAGCACGCTTACAGACTACAGTTCAAGCATAAAAGAGATAAGTCGATTTCCTTTCCACTTTTCTCACGGTACAGCACATCGCAGCACGCGGTTTATTTGAATCATTGCATTAGAAGTATAGAGTATAGGCGTTAGAGATGCATACCCCATGTGATATATATATATATATATATATATATATATATATATATATATTCGTTTGAGAGATGGTACAGATGTTAGCCTACTATCATCATCGTCGTCGTTATTATTATGTTTAATATATAAGTCTAGCGTCATTTAGTCGATACGCAGTGCTTTTTATACTTGAATGTATTCTCTGAATATATATATATATATATATATATATATATATATATATATATATATATATATATATATATACACACACATTAATGCGTGTGTGAGAGTACGTGTGTGGTGTGTCATTTTCTGAACTTATGTACTGCATCGAGTTGCGCGCCCGCCTAAATATGCGTACACTAATATTTATTACTTTGACGATCGTGTTTATAAGATACTTATATACACATAATGCATATTATGTATAGAAAGAGAATTACAAAAAATGGAATAGAGAGAAAGAGATAGAGTACGAAATGCAACGTGGATCGAAGATACAAAAATTTTCCTCTCATTCAGCTTATAAGTTCTGAACACATACTCGCGCTCGAGTCTCATTGACGATAGGAATAAATGTACAGATTAAAAGCAGTCCATAGTTATTTTGGGAATGACGCAATGTGAACGTATTAGAGTTGTCGAGATAATCCGGTCACGACTCCGTTACGCATCGGTTTGCGCATTCGACAACTAAAACACCTCGAGGTTTTCATTATAACCATGTGATCGTGACCGACATTATCTAAAAGAGGGCATTGTATAAAAAAATCTAAATTATATAGCCGGTGCATATATGTCTGTTGAACGAAACGATTTAATTGTTGTATTTTTTCTCTTTTTCGTTTATATAAAAACTAAAACCAATAATAGTAGTGGTAATAGTAATAGTAGTAGTATTAGTAGTAGTAGCAATAGTAGTAGTAGCAGTAGTAATATTAGTAGTAGTTTATAATAATGGTAAACTACGTGTAATTGTAACTCATTCTCAACATCTTTTTTTTGTTACTTTTTTGTACTATTTTACATTAAGGAGCATCATTCGCGCGCTTTTCGAGTTGACTTTACAGGTTTAGAGTACATATACGAATAAGTATCTGTGACGGAAATCATAAAAAAACTTCGATACAGAAATAATATCAATTCAAACGCGTTTGGTGTAAGTTTGAGATGGTCTGCAACTGTTTATTTAAGCTAAAGCCTTTGCAAGCTTAATCAGCATATTATATTATTTACTATATATTGTATATAATGTAAAAGGAGTATAGAATGTCACATTTGTTCAAATTAACAACGTGCATGGAATGAAACGTGGACTTTATTGAGCAGTATAATGTATTTTGTTGTATAGAGCGGTGCAGGCATCAAAAAGGTCAATATATATGGGAATACGTTGTTTCGGGAGTATTTACAATCTTTTACAGAATCATCAACGCAGATTTGATATAACATGTAACATTAAACTTTCTCTCTATTTCTCGACAATGGAATAATAAAAAATAAAGTATAGTTATATTGATGTAGTAACGATAATGAGAAACTATTGTGTACCTACTGCAAATTTTCTCGTTCTTTTTCTTTGTCTACCTAACTGGGGCTCTCGAGATAAAAAGGTGCAATCGTAAGAGATAACGGCTAAAGAATTATAACGGACGTATATAAAGTATGCAAAAATGTTCGCAATATTTTTGCCACCTCCATATCTTTCGTTCTGTCTTTCGCGCAATGATATACATTGATTCAAATGAAATTTCGTCTATGACATGATCTGAAGATAAAGTTTTGACTCTACATCTGTTTATATTTTCATTATATTAATATATTAATTCATTCATATTATTATAATTAGTAATATTAATAATTTTTTCTTCTTATTTTTAATATATTATTATGTTATTATTGTTTTCATTATTAACGTTAATATTAATATAATATTATTATTATTATTATGCTAATTTTTAATACTAATCGTTATTACAAGTCAACAAGAAATTCAATGAAAATCTCGCCTCACTCACGTTCGAGATTCTTTCGCATATTCGCATAATTTTTTGTTTTCCCTACTTAAATGTTTAGCTCCATCATCGTCTTCATCATCATCATCAGACACAATTCCCCGACAGTTGAGTAAGTCGCGCATTTGACCTTGTCGAGTCGATCTTCTCCTCGAAACTTACAAGTCTTTAGGCTACACGCGAGACAACACTCTGGTACAATTCCTTTAGCGATGATACTTTAACACGTATATATCATTCGTGATGAAATGCAACGATAGTTTAAAAGCAAAATGTTTAATTCGCTTTAGCGATTGCCCGATGACGGAAAGAGGGAAGATCGAGTTGCAAGACGAAATGCATCAAAACCCTAGTTACACGATTTTTTCTTGATTTTTTTTTCTTGTTTTTATAACTCTACCGGCTGCAAACGAGAGTGACAAACGACAACAAAAACGTTTATACTCATTCAACAACTTTATAGTTCGATAACGATATATTTATAATTAACTTCTTAAGATTATCACGACGTAACACGTTGATATAGGCTTGATATGACGGTGACATTAAATATGTATATATGTATATAATCATGAATAGTGTTTCTTATACACAACTCCCGCGCTCCCGCAAAAGGTCACCTATGTATCCTCTCCTTTCTTTATCTCCTCTCAATATGTTCATAACTGAAAAACACTCAGATATTCCTTTATTTGGTTTTCTCTTTGGTATATTTACATGTTACGTCAAAATCGGGTATTTGCGCTTAGGCTCGCCTCATTAAAATTTTAAAAGTCTTCGCAGCTTCATATTCAACGATATCTCATATGGAAAACAGAAAACTATATAGATTTGCATTTTGTATCTCGCTCTCATTCATGCATTCGCGCGTATATATATATATATATATTTATTCATATATATATATTTGTTTTTTTTCTTTTATATATATCAGCAGCTGATTTTTGTCGGAAATAAATGCGATCTATAGAGAAGATCAAGGAAGTCATTATTATAACTTCAACATTTACTTACAATATTTATACGCTATTATTTATAATTTTATATATATATATATATATATATATATATATACTTATTGTTATGTGTAGCTATACTCTGCCTGGACTTGTTTAGATCTCTTGGGCATCCTCTATCGCGTATTTTTCTCGCACATGTGCTACGTATCTCTTTTTCTCGTGTCAAAATAATAGTCAAATGAAAGTTTGCAAATTACTGCTCATTACGCGCTTTGTTCTCTCGTACATTTTTACACGTAATGATGACAAAGAAAAGCGCCTTTTTTACTCTCAATCATCGCTTTTTGCGCTAAAATTCTCGATACAAACGCATATCATGTCTGAAATTCTCTTTTATTTCTTTACTCTCATACATACGTAGAGACTGGAGCCATATTTACAATAAACTCGGGTATGTTTTTTATTTCAATCATATATAGCATAACCATCGGAGAGGAGATATATTTCTCCCGCGAATGACGACAAAACTTATGCAGTTCATTGAATAACAATACATAGTCATCTGGAATTCAACGCGTGTGCGACACTAAACTCGCGAAAAAAATGAACGAACGAACGGTCATTATTGTCATCGTGAGAACAAGTCGCCATCATCCTCTCCTACCGCATACACTGCAATAATCATTTTGCATTTATTTCTCTTTTATGAATTTTCGACGAAACTCTGAATAATATGCTCGTCTTTGTTTTATCGTTACGCTTCTTATCATATACCATTAATCAATGTAATTGAACAAATTTTCACCGCAAAACGTGCACGGCCGGGACTTGATAAAACTGTCTTTGCCTACCATTAATACGTTTTAGTAACCATATTTCGCGCCAATAAAACACTTGGTAATATATATATATATATATACATATACATACATATATATATATATATATATATATATATATATATATATATATATATATATATATATATATATATATATATATATATATATTCTTCATCGATCACACATATATTGCTTAATTAACGCGTCCTAATACAGTTTGTTTATTCGTACTACGCCGTGTTTATACCCTTGACTATACATCGTATATTATGTCTGTCACTGTCTGTATGTGTAATTTTCATGTACACTGAAAGAAGTTTTGGGCAGCAGCGCCCCCATAGTCGAGTGGCTGCTCTCCTTGTATCATCGAGTAGCTGCCACTCGAAATTCGAGGAGCCGTTACTCAGAACATCGCGGGGAGTAGTCACTCGCGCGTGTTGGGTAATAGGACCTCAGCGCGTCGGGGAGAAAATAATGATGACATTTAAAGATTTTATCGCGAATTTAAATTTCATCATAAATATAATTATATAAAAAGTAATATAGGGGAAATAAATTTAATTGCTTTCAGTTAAATAATTTTTTATTTTTTTAAACTTTTTTATAACCCCGTTCGTAAACATATTAAATGTTCAATTCTTTTTTGATTTGATGAAACCGGGGCTATATTTTTTATAATTGATAAAGCGGGTTCACACTTAGGTAATGCGCTTTGGTTAATTGAACAATCTTGGTCGCAACTACGCTCGACAACATAAGAATGAAAATGATCGTGGAAGTATATTTCTTCGTATATATGTAATGTAAAATAAGTTTTTTCTTTAACCCTAACAATCTTTACTATTTTACCAAAAACCTTTAAACTTGAAGATATACAAGTTACCAAAAACATTTCAAGTTCATAAACTATACCGTTTATCTCTACTTTTTTAAAAAACTGTACATGATCAGAAACATTACCTATTTTTATAATGACGTCTTCAGAACCAGCTGAAGAAAAGTTTGAAAATTCTGCAGTATGAATAGTTTGACAGAAGCTTAAAATCTGTTTTATGCCTATTGTATATAACATATTTTTTTTACTACTGGTTGATTGAACGACAGCTTTGATAGGTCGATGACGAGATTCAAAACGCGTTGTTGAATAGTTTATACATGGCCCTAATACTAATAAAAGTCTAGGATAATGGAGAAGAAAGTGAAATTTTGGTTTTAAAGCACCGTACAATTTTAAATATAACTCATTATGATGTTGAATAATAATTTTTAGGTATTTCGCATGAGCTTTCGTAATGCAAGAAGCAGTTAAAATATCAAGCATTCGACGCAAATATTTCACTAACTTCCAGTGCTCGTCATCTTCTTTGACTAAATTTCCAATAATTAAAGGTAGGTAACGAGCTAAACAGAGAGTTTCTGAAGCCGACATTTTTAGGGTTACATTTGTTTTTAATCGTGCTAAGCTTATGTCTGGTGGTTTATTAGAAGTTGCAGTAGATCCGTAATCAAAATATTTAATTGATTGATTGAGGACTTGCAAAGTAAAATATTTTTTATCAAATATAAAAGTGTTTAAAACTGAGTGAAGAACGTATGAGCACACTCCTTCCATAAAGTCGTGCATGATATCCATACTACAATTTTCAGTAATGTTAAAATTTTTGACGTTATGAAAAATACACATCTCTTTAACACCAGTCGTCGCTACATTTCTTTCATTGACATCTATACAATAATTTTCTATAGTTCTAAGTTTGCATTGCGATTCGTCAGTTACTTTTGAAGTCTCTGTTAGGTCACATTTACACACTCTGCAGAAGTAATTAGCTGAAAAAGACTGCACAAAACCACATATTTCATTCAAACCAAGATTATCACCTAAAACTAACATTAATTGAAACTTTATAATTCGTTTGATTGAACCATCGTAAATTTCAATGCCTACTGTTGAAAGAAAGTTGGATTCTTCAATAATTTTTTCAAAGACGTTGTAATTACTTGTTAATTTTTTATCTCCGGTGTGTATTAACATGCAAAAAAAAATAGTTTTCAAACTTGAAGCTATTTGCGGTGGAAGACATGCCAGTTGCGCATACACAGCTCCAAACTTATTTTTTCCGGCATTACTGCCTAATGCATTGCCACACTCTAAGTCGTCATAATATAAATAAAATGGTAAAACTATTTCATCACCGAATATTGGACAATATTTACACTTCCATAAACTACCTTGAATAATATTACTAATTAATCCACTACCTTCTTTTGATAGCTCTTTAACATAAGATAATATATTATGTAACATACCAGGGATTTGTAAAAACGATTTTAATGTCTCCCGTAACGGAATCCAAACTACGTTGATAGGTTGAAATGTTAGAACGGTTTCATTGTCAATAACTATTGGTTGTAAAGCATTTCCTATAGCAATTACTTCAGGTTCGTGAAAACCTTTTCTCCTAAGTAAAGTAAACCTACGTGTTTCTGAATTAAATTTATGAAACAATTGAGAGTGATTATTAAACACTGAATCTAAGTTTACAATGGATTGGTTAGAAAGTTTTTGATTTTTTAACGCATTCAATATATCGTTTTTTAATGTCGGTACATAAATTTCACGATGAAACTTATCTAAAAATTGAATTACAATATCAACAACGCTTCTTGGTAAATTGGGATCCGCATAGAGATTCAAAATCAATGTTAAAATATGATTAAATAATGATAACAAATCCATAATCACAGATATGAAAAAACTAACTAATACAGTCTCATGAAAACAGTTTTGCCTATATTTTTAACGCGATATATAAAAATATATAACTTTATAGTTAAACTATTTATAATAACTTCTTTAGTTAAACCTATGTTTCTCACGTTTTTTTTTCAAATTGTTTCAAATTATGAATGCACCTTTGAACAACTTGATAGGCTTTATTAACGAAAAATGGAGATTTGTTGTTCGGAATTTTATATACGCAAAGTTGGATAAATAACCATGTATAATCACACGCAAATGGCCACGATCGCAATGCTACATGACATTTAAAACATATATCCACTGCCTTCAAAGGATCAGAGTATGTGTAAATCCTGTCATTCAATATCACATATGCTTTCGAAATATTTTCTAATGTTCCGCAAAATATAATTTGCAAAATACTATCCGACTCAAGCTTCTTTTTCAAATCTTTTCTTTTCTCTTCGAGTTCAGTAGGATCCTGTACAATGTTAAATTAGATATTAAATTAGTACAACCTTAACAACGAATCCATTTAAGCATATATATGTTATATACCTGTATTAGGTAGATAAACGAGTCCAGCGAATTGTATTTTCCCAATGGTTTGTTTACGCCGATATAAAGTGGAAGAGCAAATAATGCAAGCAAACTGTTATGTTGACCTAAAAAAAAATATATGAATTAACATACTCTGAATTTAACTATTTCTTAATATAATTTAAAATATGTGCCTTGTTCAATAAGATGATGGTGTTTTTTTTTAAATATTGTAACTTCTTTCACTTTTGACTGCTTTATGATTTGAACAATCCCGTCAGCTACAATTGGCCAGTTTTTTTGAAAAAGTGAATTGTATGAAGGTACATCAGCTTTATTTATTATTTTATCTTGATCTAGTTTTTCTATAATTCTGTCAAAGTCAGATTCCAACTGCAATGTATATTGTAATTTATTTATTTAGTGGTTTTGATAATATATATTTTTTATTATCTAATACTTACCAATGATAATGCTATACTATCTTCTAAACAACGAAAACTTTCGATATAATTCTGTGGTGTCAAAACGAAGTTTTTTCCTTCTTTTTCTGTTAATTTTTTAGTTCGTTGATCAAAACTTTCCTTCCATTTCAATCCCACATCAATGGAATTATATTTTTCTCTATCAGGGTCCACAAGACATACGAAATCTGAGCTTAAAATATTTTCTGTAACAAAAATAATGATAATATGTTTAATGATAATCATATATTTAACATTTAATTAAATTAAGCTTTATACCTTCAGTACTACTAGTGCTCAGTGTGACGTTTTCTTGAATACTTTTTTTTTTCAATATTCCAGCTTCGTACAACCCCTTTCGGCATTCCTTATAGTACCAATATAATAAACCTCCTTCACCGCAACCGTCGCTATTAACATTGCTTCTTTGATATGGGACGTATAATAAATCCTTGTCACACGTTGGCATTAAGTCTTGAATTTTATTCGCAATATGCTCAAAAGTCTTTGTTTTTATACTAAAAACGAGGTAAATTAATTATTTCAGTTAATTTTACATATATACGTTTCTAAAAGAATGTTATTAACATATATAAGTTGTCATGGTAGTACAGTTACTACAAATTAATGAAATGCAATGTAGCAGTAAGAAAATTGTATGAATAGTTCAGTATACGTAATCCATAATTCGAGAAAGGTATCCTATCCTATAAAATAACAACAATGTGTTGAACAATGAGGTAATTACTACATATTATTTGTAATAATGTACGTCTAAAGTATTTCCTTACTCCCACCATTGTTTACAACAAGAAAAACACAAAATGTGTGAAAATTGGTTTCATCGGTGATTTGCAGCCATTTTGAATTTTTTTAAATTAAGAGGTATCATAATTTAAAAAATAGTGGCTATTAAAACAAGTTAGTTGCAACAAAAAATGCCTCTTGACTTTTTTTTATAAAGTCAATAGTTTTCGAGAAAAAATTCATTTTAACTTTACATCAAATACTGCAGTACGAATAAAATAAATCGAAACTTACATGTAATGTACGGGGTCTTGGGATATATAATGGTATATTACCAAACTTTTTAACTTAGGGAAATCGATTGTCCTATTCAATTTATATTTTCCTAGCACAACTTGTCCTTGAAGAGTACTTGATAATAGAAAATATATCTCGTTTTCGACAAATGTAAACTCATCTGCAATTATGTATGTCTCGTATAAAGATTATACATTCGAAAATCAAATTAGATTTAAAAAGATAAATGAAAGAAAGTGAGACCTTGGGATTGCAGTTTACATTTCTTAGGTTCACTGGGTAAATTGCTAAAATCTTCTAAATTAGATTCTGCAGAGACCAAAGCTACTTCCGTATCGGTTGACACAATTTCCATTTGACTTATATTTTGATTTGAACACAAGAAAATCTCTTTCTCAAAATTGTGTTTTATCACGAAACTGAACATGTTTTGTGGATCGTCTTTAAAACAATATTGAATTTGTTCATCGGTAAGCATGTAAAAAGTTTCGTCCGTTATGTTCATGTCTAAATAATATGACACGATGAAAAAATTATCCTCAAAAAACATGCGAAATTCAACATCAAAATACTTACCCCGCAGACTTGGAAGAATACTGCGAAATGAGGGATACTTTTCAAAAAACTCATTCATCTTTGTGGCTCACTGTAAAACACTTTATTGCATTTTTCGCGGATGAATAAATAAACCTGTGATATCTTGCGTCGAAAAGAAAACACTTGCGAGAAGTAACTAGAGGTTAGTATGCATCCGTTGCAAATCCTTAGAGCACGCCGCGCTCGAATCATAGAGGGCCTACCACCCAGTCCGTATCGATGGGCTTCTCCCCTCTATCGAGCGCCTGCTACTCGATCGTCGAGTAAGAGACACTCGAACATGAGGTGCAGCAGCTAACCCGTGAAATAGTGCTGCCGCTCCCTCACGGGGGGAGCTGCTGCCCAAAACTTCTTTCAGTGTATGAATGCGTGAGTATATATGTTTGTGCATGTGAGTATAGGTATGTATATATTTATATATAGCATATTTGAACTGTACAATGACGATCTTTGGACCCGAGATCAGAAATTTAAAAAAAAAATACACGAGCTTTCATCTCTATGCAAAAGCATAGCCGTATCCAATTATTATACTCGCTTGCATAGCTCTGTTTCCATTCAATTATAATTGATTGGAACTTAATATCATCTTATAGGTGTTGAATTCATCACCAAATCGAAAAATCATCAAAAAGATAAAAGGGTTTATATTTCTATTCTTTCGATATAGAAAATCCTTAGACTACATAATCTGATTTGTATTTCGCTGATTGCAGCTGATTTTTGCAAATGATTTTTACATTTAATCACTCTCGTGTAATGCATATCAAGGTTTGGATCTAAACGATTTGTTCGCTGATAACAAAAAAACAATAAATACCGCAATTGATTAGGTAATCTAAATGCCGAACTATTAGATTGTGCTCTCATTAAAAATAGATATAAAGCAGCTGGTACTGTTACATTCCCGAATACAAACGCGCAGATCGATACCGTTTTGACGTCATTGTAATTTTTTATTCATTTTAACATTAAGATTTGTGCACGAATCAATGCAGATATACATTGCTATCAGTACAATTGTAATTTTCATTTAAATCCTTATTGGGTATTCGTAAAAGATTTGTTTTATACTTTAATTTATTATTATATCGTTTTTTTTTTGTTATAAGAAAAGCAGGCATTTTGGGTATCTGATATGGCAAATGTGTTGTCGTAAGTGTAAAATATGTGATTATGTGTAGCTTATGTTTGGTTATCATTTGAAAAATCTTTTAGTTAAAAAAAATATATTAATTGTAAGCAGGAAAGCGCGTGTGCGGATTCCTTTACTTTATCCTGCACAGAGAGAAAAAATTTGCAAATTACTATTCGGTGCACTATTTCAAGGGATAGTCTAGTCTAGTCTATCTAAAAGTAGATATTTCTCTTACACATTACGCAAAAAAATGTCAACAACGTAAATTTAACAATTCACGATAGAACACAATTAAAATTTATTAGCATCATAAATACGCAGTGCACCCGCACCAAAATAAAAATTCAGTAATATTTGCTAAACAGTTTCCCTCTGTGTCTGTGTATGATTAGACTTATTTTTGCAATAGTTATGACCTTCCTTTCGGCATCACTCCTAGTACTTTTACTTATACATAGTTGATCACCTAATCATACATTGCATAATACACTTTATTTATTTATTTATCTATCTTTGAATATTTTTTCCTGTTTTTTTATTATCTCTTTAAATTCACTTTATAGTTTGTCTTTACTTTTGGACCTCGTAATAAAAAAATGCAGTGATTTTTTAAGCCGAGTATGATGTACATTCGTTTGTTCGATGTGAGAAAAAATTGTCTTCTGAGCAGTATGCCTTGAGATTAGGTTTAGTGGGACACCGCTTTATCGTAAATCTGATTAACGTTTCACGGGCTCAAGTGGATCATACATTTGTAAGAATATGCGAAATAAGCAAACATTAGTTTATCTTAGGGAATGTGTTTTACGAACTTATAAAATCAGGTTTTGTGTTTGCAGTATCTTACAGATGTAAATACTGAGACAGCGGATTAAAAATTTCACGCGTTGGATCTTACATATAATACATAAGATTATAAATTTGGTTCATCAGATTTATTGCATTAAGATGCGGCTTTCGTTTAATTAAACTTGAAAAAGTGTATCAGCCTTTTGTTTTTTTATGTATTTATATTATATATATTTAATGATAGTGCATCGACGATCGCACCTTATCAATACGTAAGAAGAACATGATTGAGTGAAAGAGCAATATGGTCAAAGTGAAGCATATTAGTACGTCTCTCTAATCAATAAAATGTGTCGTGTCTTGCGCTATTTAATACCGATAATTTAAAACGACACCCATAGAATATACGTGAGGCTTACAGTTTGATCAAGTCACTATTTCCTGAAAATATCCTAGCTTTTCTAAAATCTTAGAATATATTACCAAACAAAAAAAGTCATCATTGCAAAATAAGAATATTCGACTTTGTGGTAACGATCTAGGATTTCTGCTTTCTTGTCAGAAGTCTCTTCATACTTGATATATTACTGTCAGTAGATTCATTTATTGTTGATTTAACTGTAAACTGGCCTAAAATTAAAAAACAATTTTACGACATTCTTTTTTTATAACAATCGAGTTTGATAGACTTCGATACTTACAAATAATGGTATTCTTTCTATGAAATTCTTGTTTTATCTAGTATATCTCGCAATTCTCATATTCAAAACGTTCCAAAAATTGGAACAATGGCGAGAATATGAAACTCGAAATTACCGTTTATAGCATTATTTGAAATGGGATGGCTCATCTAAATGCAAGAGACAAATAAATATTTTTCTTAATAGTTTACTTGTACTGTCATAAAGGTATATGAGGGAATTACCATTTGTTTATTTGAACAGCGCGTCACCAATTTTATTATCTCTAGTCTGTGTTGCACTTTTGTGTAGTCAAGCTCAAGCCAGTCCACTTTTATACCACAGTTTTGCAAAGTTTTCCGGAACATAATTTGTGCTAATAGATGCTAAACAGAATAAAGAAAATAAGACATGAGTTTTATATACTAAATAAACGAATGCTGCAGCATCGACTTTATAACTTACCCATTCAAAAATACTCGAACATGATAAACAAACTAACTCTTAATAGTCATTACTCATGTTTGTCTTTTCCAATGACGACCGCAGTGATTATATCGTTAATAATTCGTTTAGTAACTATTTGTATCATTCATCCTTCAAAATTAATGAACACGATCTTCTAATTCAAAATAATACTAATGCTATCAGGATCATATAGTTGTATCTGACTGCATCAGCTGTCTATGTATTCATACGTTTCTTTTTAGCTACTGCCTCTATACATTTTTTCAAATTATAGGAGGATACAATATACACACATTTTTCGCTCATTATTGCATCCTTTCATTTTTCCAATGTCTAATGGTCAACTAATTTCATCAATTAATCTAACAGGCCCATCGTGTCCTTTCCACACTTCGTCTTGGTCAGCTCTCTTGAACGCCTTTCGTCAAAGAACTTTACACAGTTCAGTCATGTCTCGTAATATCTATGCAGCCGTATATGAACATCTTATTAGCGCTTAATTCATTTCAAAGCGTATGCGCGTATATACAAATGATAATTGATGAATAACTCAGACAAGGGTGAAAATTGTGAATTAATAATCTAAAGCACAAGAATAATGGTATTTTTTGCTTTTTTTCTTTTATGTACCCCTTTTCTTCAGCTCTATTTAAATGTCCAATTTTAGTTCCCAACTATTTACGTATTTGTCAACATTATTCAACAACTTTTTTTAATCTTCACTGTCTCGCCATCTTATTTTTCTTTTTTTTTTTTTTATTCTAGCTACCTCAACAAAGTGGTCCATAGCCTTCGCTGATTATAGATTACATGTATCGTAAACTTTTCAGCTGAAAAGCGAATCCGTTGTATCCGACGAATATATCTTATTTACTTTTTTAGTCTTACATAGTCTTTTTATATTTGACTTTTGAGCTCTGCTCTTGTCTGTATTTGGCCTCACTCAATGCTCTCAAATTTCAAAACTTGTAAATTGTACTAAAAAGAAAGTAGAAGTTGCCTCCGACAAGGGGCAAACTTAGAAGAAGCTTTTTAAGAAACCGGCGGGTCCCGCCTGTTGAACACAAAAAAGTCATTGTTAAAAACATACGCCATTTAATAATATTTTGCCCTTTTTAGATACTGACCTCTTGTTGCTGTGCTGCTGTAGCTTTTATTTTTGCTTGTGCGGCTTTGAGTGCTCTGCAAAAGAGAAAACAATTTATTAGAAATTAATTCGAGAGTTTAAAGGAGATATCGTGGCAAAATAATAATGAAAAATACTAACTCTTGAAGATCTCGTATTTGCTTTTCTTTAGAATTTTGCTCCTCCTGAGACATCTGTACGAGTTGTAATAATCTCTCCGTCTCATGGGTACTTTTCTTGGCCTCCTCCCTTGCCTTCTCAAGTTCCTTCTCGGCGCTCTCCAGTGTCTTTTGTAATTCGGCCAGTCTTTTGTCTGGCGATCCTCCGCTCTACAAAAAGAACGTTCCAGTTAATTACATATTCAAGTCATTTCGAGAAAAATCTTCCGCAAATGACCAGAGCTTTGGGTTACCTTTTGGAGTTGCTGTTCCAACTGATCCATTTTCGCTTTTCGCTTCTTAAGCTCTTGGTCGAGATTCTGAAGCATCCTTTCCTTTTCGTCAATAGCTCTGGCTTTGGCGTCTACGTTCTTCGCCTTCTCCTCGACCTGTTGTCTCTGCTGATCGAGCTGTCTTCTCTGCTCTTCTATCTGCCTACCTTGATTAGCATCCACGCCCATTTTTGCTTGACTGGACTGTAACTTGTTGTTCGCCTCGTGGAGTGCCACCTGGTTTTGTTGCAGCTCCTGGCATAGCATCTCGATTTGCGCCTGGAATCTCTCTCGCTCCACCACCGCTTGCTGAACCTCTTCCTTCGCCTTCTGCAGCTCTTGTCTCAGCCTCTGGGCTTCCGCGGCGTTTGCTCCAGCTTGACCCTGCTGTCCTTGTGCTTGCGCCTGCATTTGTTGTTGCATCTGCTGGATTTGCTGTTGATGCGCGTGCAGTTGCCTCTCTGCCGTCTGGACCCTCTTCTCCGCCTGCTCGGACCTCTGCTTCTCCATTTCGAGCTGCCTCTGCCACTGTTCCAACTGTTGCTGGTTCTGCGGCTGTTGCCCCTGAGACAGTGCTTCTTGCAGTCGCTTCTCCGCAGCTTCGGCCCTCTGTCGTTCCTTCGTCAGGTTCTGCGTCAACGCACCAACTTGGTTTGTCAACGTTTGCACCTGTTGTGTCAACCGCTGCACTTCCACCATGGATTCGGTGCTCTGCTGCTGGCCACGCTGCTGCTGCATCATTTGCAGTCGTCGGATCTCGTCGGTATGCTTCTTGCACTCGGCCTCGCTGGCGTTCAATTCCTGCTGGAAGTTCATCAACATGTCCTGCGATTTCTCCAGCTGAATGACTAGCTGGTCTCGCTCCATCTCCAAATGCTTGGCCTCACTCTCGAGCTTCTCCTTGGCCTTCTCTATTTTCTCAGCGTGCTTCTCGCGGTTCTCCAGGATCGCGGCCATCTTGTCGCGTTCGCGCTGAGCTACCTGCATTTCGTGTTGCAATCGCGCGATCTCCTCGTTGCCTTGAACCTGCTGGACTTGCTGGGAACGGCGAAGTTCCGTCCTCACGGCGTCACGCTCCTCCTTCAGCAGGTTCGCCTCGGTCAGTAGACGCTCGTGCTCCTTCTTGCACTGATTGATCTCCTCCTGCTTCTGGTTGATTAGCTGCGCGCTCTTTTCCAGTTCCTTCGCCAGCTGTCCTGCCTCGAGCTCGACTTGGTCGCGCGCCGTGATGGCCTTTTCCAGGCTGGCGCGCAGTCGTTCTACCTCGATGCTCGCGCTCTCGGACCTGGTCTTGCCCTCGGTCTGCATGAGCCTCTCCAACCTGACGATTTCTACCCTGAGCTTCTCGTTGTCCGCCTCCAGCGCATCTGCCTTGGCTTTGAGCTTGTCGTACCGGTCCTTGAGTTTTTCGGCCTCGATACGAGCTCGTTCTTGCTCCTGTTTGTTCCTCTCTTGAGCCTGCTGCAGCTTGGCTGCCTCTTCTCGGGTTCGTTCAAGCTGAAGCTGCAACTCGTGGTAGCGTTGCTCCAGATCCTGAGCATGGCTCTGACTGCGCTTTAGTTCAGCCTCCCTACTATCCAAGCGTTCGCGCAACCGTTCTACCTCCTGTTCGAGCGCATACTTGCCCATGCGGCTCTCCGATCGGGTCTCGAATTCCCGCTCGGTGCGTCGCGAGCGTTCTAGCTCGGCCGTTGCTTTTTCTAGTCGGTCCCGCAGACGGTCGCACTCCAGCTTCAGACGCTCGTGCTCCTCCTTCATGCGCTGTTCGTAAAATAAATCTATGCGTTATTTCGTTCAGGACAAGAATATTGCAATTTATGAATAAACTTACCAAGCTCTCCTCGCGCTTGCCGAACCGCGCAGCATAGCGCTCGACCTCCTCCCTGGCATTCTCGGCTTCCTGCCTCAGTCTCTCGGCCTCGGACTGTGCCTTGCGTACCTCTGCCTGTTGCCGGTCGTGCTTTTCGTACATCTTCTCGATCTCGAGCTGCATTCTGCCGAGCTCCTCCTGACTCTTGTCGGTCGCCGCCTGAGCCTTAGTCAGCTGCGACTGGGCACGTTCCAACTCGAAGCTCAGTCTCTCATTGTCCGCAAGCAGCTTCTCGCGTTCGCTTTGCAGTCGGCGCATCTCGATCTGGCTCTTGTCAAAGCGCTCGCGCGCCATGTCCAAGTCGACAGTTAGCCTATCCAATTCGTCCTTAGACTTCTCCTCGTGCTCCTTTGTGCGACTCAGCTGTAGGGCTGCCCGCTCGTAGAGCTCCTGAACTCGGGCCAGTTCTTCCTGAGCCTTGCGCGCCTCCTCGCGACTCTTGCTTGCCAGCATCTGTTGTTTCTCGGTTTCCAGCTCCAAGCGATCCTTGTCGGCCTCCATCACCTCGATCTTGTTCTGCAGTCTATATACCTCGCTCTGGGCTCTGAAGAGTCAGGAAGGATTATTGAATGATCTTACTAGATTCGAAAACGATGACTTACCTGTCGTACTTCTCCAGTATTTTGTCGAACTCCTTGCTCGCGTTCTCCTTCTCCTCCTGAGCCTTGCTCAACGTATACTGTGCCTTCTCCAACTTGTCTTTCAAAATGTCCACCTCCGTTAGCGCGTCATCTCGTTCGAGCTGCAAAAATTCTGATATTTTGGAACCCGCTCCCACAAGAGCAAATTGTTCACGTACTCGATGCATCTACGATTACTCACAGCCAGTTTCTGCTGAGCATTGTGAGCCTTCTCCCAACGATCTTTGACGAGGTCCAGCTCCGAGAGCACGTTCTCCTTCTCCCTCTGTAACTTGGCGATTTGGCTCTGGTGAAACTCCACCCTCTCCTGGAGTTTCTCCATCTCTTCGTGGAAGCTGTCTCTCTCCTTTTGCAGTCTCTGCATGATGGTCTGCATGAAACATTCAAGATAGCACGGCTTAAAAATAGTTCCGCGAACCTATAGCGCTCCAATCGATAGCGATGACATAGTTGGCATCGATCGGCTGAAATAATAAAGAATTCAATTGCTACCTGAGCTTTCTCGTACTTATCCTGAAGCCGATCGACCTCGAGCTGTATGGTCTCCCGCTCTTTCTGCATCCTATTGATCTGGCCATGCGTCTTGTCCAGCTGGCTCTGCAGGTTTTCGGAGTCGTAGATCTGCTTCTCCTTTTCCATTTGCATCTGACAAAATCAATGAACCCTGAATTAGCAAACTGTATTCTGCATAATAAATCTCGCGGAATAGTAAGGACACTCACTCTCCTGATCTCAGCCTGGGCCTTTTCAAGACGCTCCTGCAGTTTGTCGACCTCGGTCTGCGTCTTGTCGAGCATGTTCTGGAGCTTGTCCTGCTGCAGCTGCGCCTTGCCGAGAGTCGCCTGAGTTCTTTCAAGCTCCTCTTGGGCCTTTTCCAGCTCACCCACGGCCTTGTCCCTCTCGGAATGCAGTCGAGCCACGGATGCCTGGGCGCGGTCGTATTCTTCCCTCAGGCTCTCTTGCTCACTTTGGGCATTCTCCAAACGAGCTTTGAGCCGGTACACCTCGCCCTGACTCTTCTCGACCTGCAACGATTCGAATGAGTCTCCCTTATTCTCTCAAATTACGATCGATCGTTCAAGTATTCATCGAATCCTCGGCTATACTAGGTTCCCAATCGATACTCTGTCGTTGACTCGAAGTGACCCTTTCACTTTTAGAATTACACGCGACGGAGACAATGATCAATTCATAACTTTAACAAATTCATACGTTCTGCCCTATATACCCAACGCCGTGTCATATTATCGACTCCACATCGATCTCTCAGCATAAGAGTTTAAAAAGTCGCACCTTTTCTTGAAGAGCAGCGACCTCAGCTCGAGCCCTTTCGTTATCCGCCTGAGTGACGCGGAGCTCGGCCTGGGCTCTCCTGAGTTCGGAGTTGGACTTCTCAGCGCGTTCCTGGATCCTGTCCATCTCCTGAGTGGAGTTGATGGTACGGCCATAGCTCGACTGCGACCTCTCGACCTCGTGCCTGAGCCTCTCGTTCTCAAGCTCCAGTCGGGTCAGTCTCTGCTTGGCAGCTTCCCAGTCGGCCCCGCTACGGCCCACCTCAGAGGCTGCTTTGTCCAACTCGGCTTTGCTCTTGCCCAGCTCGGACTGGGAACTTTCGAGCTTGGCTTCCAGACGATCCTTCTCGGCTTGGGCTCGCTCCACTCGTGCGCTGAGCTTCTCTACCTGTTATTGATTTTTTAAGCGAGGTTATGATTAATTTTCTTTTCATTTTCTACTGTAATTTAAAGAAAGCTCTCTTGGTATGGAAAGTAAATCAAGTATAACAGATTCGCAGATGGTTAAATTGAATTGCACAAAAGAGTGCTCATAAGTAGACTATAGCTTCCCTTATAAAATCAGACCGGTACTGAATTGTAAATCATCTTATAGTGTTAACTGTACAATCGAAAAGTGTATATCCCTTCCGAACGAATCGTTAGAATTCACATATTAAATATATAAATCGAATAAATTATTACTTAAACTGTTGTTCGTAGAAGGCACATTCTCAAGTGAATTAATCATTACAGCTTTACAGCACGTTAGTTATTCATTTTTTTTAAACGCCTTCCTACTGTCCAGGGCACATACAGTTCGCCTGTGACGTTGTATTAAACGTACAAATAAACAGCGTACCTCGGACTCGAGCGTGTGGATCTTCATCTTATACTCGGCGATCTCGCGTTCGTGAAGCTCCCGCTCCTCTTGTTTCTCCTGTTCGGCTCGATCCCGCTGCTCTCTCAGCTGGGCCATTTGTTTCTCCTTGTCGCCTATCGCCTCTTCGAGACTACTCAGTGCGCCCTCGCTGCTGCAGTGGTGAGCCTGCATCGCCGTGAGTCGAGCCCTCGCCATGTCCACCTGGTTGTCCTTCTCCTTCAGCAGGTCTTCCAAGTTTTCGATCTACAGAATCAATCGTAAAATCGCGTTATAGTCTGCCAGCCTATGTAGATACCTCGAGATGCGAGGTCTCGCACGATTGCGCACCTTTCTCTGGAGAACGTTGATCTTTCGGTCTTTGATATCCATGTGGTCTTTGAGTTCCGTCAGCTCGGTGTTGAAACGATTGCGCTCCTGTTGTGCTTGCAGAGCTTGCTGAGTTTTCTTCTCGATCAGCCTGTTTTTCTCCTCGAGCCTTTGCCTCATTTCTTCAACCTGATGACGGAGAAGAGAGAGAAAAAAAATTGGTTATACAACTTGAACGGAATAACACTGCAGCATCTATATATTGTAATATCAATAGTAT
The DNA here is from genome assembly GCA_020010945.3 of Muscidifurax raptorellus. NCBI lineage: Eukaryota > Metazoa > Arthropoda > Insecta > Hymenoptera > Pteromalidae > Muscidifurax > Muscidifurax raptorellus. The sequence goes on along the minus strand of CM052077.1, from coordinate 44,268,592 downwards.
TTCTTTATTGTAAACTCCGCGACTTTACTGTTAATGCATAGGGCTTTAAAGATTTGGAAACGAATATTCATTGAGAGTTAATGCTCGAATTCTTTATGGTAATCCATTCGAAATCTTAAAATTTTGAAAGTCTAATACGTGAAACGTCTGTGATAATATTTACAAACAATTGTATTAAAAAATACCCGCCGTAGCTGGGATCGACAGGTTATAAGTTTATGGCTCTGATCTACATGAGCCATTGTAACCGTTACCGATGTAATATATAAGAAGAATATCACATGTAAACTACCATTTTAACATAATAAATTAGATCACAAAATGACGTATTGTAAACGAAATTGATATTACAGACAGTCTAACCTATTCAATTTATGTCTACACCTATAAAAAATAATGATTTCAATATATGTATTTTTTTCGTCTACTATATAATAAACGACTACTCTTAAATAAATGTGGATTAGCTATTAATGCACGGGAATTTGTTCCAAATGAATAAATCGTTGAAATTTCAAGTGCAGAAAGTCGTTTACTATGATGAACAACTTCATACAGTAACGTACACTGAGAGAAGTATTTCTTTACTATGAAGAAACGATTTCTTAATGGTTGATACGCGAACTTAATACACTATTTTTGAGCTTAAATAGCAATTTTCAGTATGCCCAACTAACTAAAAATGTAAACAAAAGTAGGAGTAGAATTCTATATTTGAGAAATAGTTATGTGTGAAGAAAAGCGGTTAAAATCGGCATTTTTAATTTATCAACTTTAGAACTGCATTTAAATTATATATTAATATGAAGAATACTTTAGTTAACTGTGCATACTGGAGAATGCAATTAAAAACTTCAATAATAGCGTATCAAGTTCGCGTATTAACTACTAACGAACGATTTCCTTATAGCAAAGAAATACTTCTCTCACTCTCTCAGTTCAAAAGCTATATAAACTCACGTCGGCCTGAAGCATGTTGTAGTGCTCCTCCTTGGCGCAGAGGGACTCTTTGAGCACGGCGATGTGTCGCTGGTAATCCTGATGCTGCTCCTCGAGTGTCTTCATCTTGGCTGACATGGCGAGAATCTCCTGATCCCGTCGCTGTACCTCCGTCCTCAACTCGTCGAGCTGTGAAAAGAGTCGTGGTTGTCCAGGATAGGTCTGCCTCGCGTCTGCTACTAGCCGGTCGATCGAGCACGCAGACGGGTACGCGACAAGGCCCAGATCGTCGACGACGACGTTGCCTCGCCCGAGTATGGGGACGGCGCCGGGCTCGTAAGTCGTGAAGCCCCTGAACATCTCATCGTCCTCGTCCTCGTCCAGAATGGCGGGATCTCCGAACACCACCTCCTTATTTCATAGACTCGAGCTTGAAACTCCGCGTCTTCTCCAAACCCTTCCCCTCGCATACATTTCTAATAGCTTTTCATTTCAAACATCAAACCCCCCCCCCCACTCTACCATTCTCTGATATATAAATGAGCTGATTTGTTTGGTTGGTTAATTTTCATTTTTTTTTTTTATAAAAAAACGCGTGAATTTTTTTATTCTATTGAACGTGTTTTGATGACTTGATGCACGAAGGTGGTGGTTATTGTTATATTGTTGTTGTATATAGTAGAGAGAAAAAAAGAGAAAGACGACGAGATGCATGAGGCGAATTTGATGGCACGTCGTCATACTCGGGCAGGGCTCACGCAGCATGCAGCGGCAGACCATTTAAAACGTATATAAATGACAGTATAATAGTATAATTTTGGTTTTTAATCTGTATTCTGTGGTACAAGGATCTTATCGGGATAGTGTGGGGGGAGGACCGACCAAGGAGAAATTGAAATCTTTTCTATATCGCTGTGTGTTTATACCGTTTTTGTATTCTGCACGACTTTGAAAAGTACAATTTTTACAGTTTCCATAATCAATAGCATGAGCTTGAGAAGTAAATTGAAAAAAAAATTGAAAAATAAATAGCTCGATGATCCGTTAAAAATTGCCAAATTTCGCGGTATAGAATACACTACGCATATACACAACACATCCTCCCGTCTTACAATTAAAGATATCATACGTTTGACACGCAAACGACCCAATTTTGCCCCACTGAGAGAACAAACGTCACCAGCGTATTATATAGCCGATCAATTTCAGAAAATCCATTCTAAAGACAAATTCAGTCATTGTGGGAAAAGCGGCATACCGAAGCACAAGAGAGAAAAGGATACGGGAGGAAAAATATGCTGGAGAATAATAGGCTGAGAAGGAGAACCGTGTGTGTCTCGTACACGTATACATGATAAACTATACGAGAGTTATATATATATATATATATATTTCGAATAATGCCTGTTGTGGCTGTTGTATTGTTGTTGTTGCTGATCGCGAAGGTATATATATATTTATATGAATATGTGCGGGTGGGCGACGAGTCGGAGATATCGACGCGCGCCGCGGCGAGAGACGATTATTATAAAGCAAAGGTATATAAGTCTACAGCTAGCTCTATAAACTAACAACATCTATATATATATATATATATATATATATATAAGGGAGTATTGCTGCAACTTAGCCGCGAACCAACTGCTTATAATTATATATACGCGGGCACATGTCACTCATCGTATACGTGATGGATTAGCATATATATATATATACACGATAAACGTTGTCGTGTCGGTTTGCAGTTCGTAGCCAAGTTACATTTTGCGGCCATTAGTTTTGATCCAAATCGCGCTGATGAGCGAGAAATGATGAACGAATACGTCTATATATATAATATATAAATCAGCTACGCGCCTACACTCGAGAAGTTTACAGAAGTGCACTAGTCGTTGAATATATATTAAAGGTGGTGTTATATATATATATATATATATATATATATATATATATATATATATATATACGTCTCGAGGGTAGGCATATGATAGTTTGGACCTCTGTTTTTCGTGCGCTTCTCCCTGGTGTGTTTACACGGATTGTGGAGCAAAAAGAACAGAGGTCGGTGTTACGATGATCTCGATATAATCATGTAACTATATTAATATACGTGATAAAATAAGGGTGATCAATGATGACGTATAATAATTGTTCTCTCCCCCATGAAACAGCTATACTGATGGCGACCTTAACATGAGGTGACGTTGTGAATCTGTATTATATGAGATACATGGTGACATAATCACATATATATATATATAAAAAAAAAATACGGCAGCAAGTTATCATACGCTTTTGTCTTGCCCCGAGCACTACGGATAATTATTAAGAAGAAACTTTGTTACGTTCGACTCGCAGTGAGGAAACGTAGGAAAGGTAGAGAGACTCGCAGTGGGAAAAGTGCGTCAGTGCTGATGAGAGATATCCTTACCTCCTCAGTAAGCTAAAATGGATCGGGCTTATCAGCTTTTTCATTGAATATGCTTTTGCTCAGAAAGCTACCGCACCGGCCTCGCGACTCTGCTCTCTTTTATATTGACACAATAATAAGTCTTCACATGCGTATGCACACATATATATAAGACAGAGAGAGAGAGAGAAAGAGATATTGTTATATATAATAAGGAGACAATAATCGGAAAATCGCTATCGAATACACAATATAGTATGTACAATATATATGTGGATAGTTGAGCAGAGACGAGGCCCGAGCAGCCGCCACTAGCTTTCGACTTATATATGTATTTAATTCATAAACTTACACTTAAACAATATATAATCGTCATCGCAAACAACCTAGTTGAACAACCATCAAGAGGGCGGGCATCAACAACAATTTTGGTGCAGCTTATGGTTTATCTTCGCTCCGGCTTATACTCTCGCTAATTAACGCCAGGAGGGCAGAGAGAGAAAGGTTCAAGCTGGAGCGAAGATAAAATACAAACGAAGCACAGGGCATCAGTGGATCTTATCATTCCCAGGGACGAGCTACAGACATATAAAACAAACCTACGGGGGCTAATAACGGCGGGACACTACGTTACTTTTTACTTGACTATTATTCTGCCGTCTTACTGGAGCTAAGAAAAGCTTTACCGCTATCTCAACGATACCATGACTAACTTATATGAATAAATGTTCAACATTATAGACATAGGGTAAGAGAAAGAGAGAGAGAGAGAGAGGGTGAAAAAATACATGCCACATGCAAGTTAGTTTTGGGTAAAGTATAAATGTTACTGTTGGGATAGTTTGAATAAAATTAAATGTTTGCGGTTTACAGAGCTAGAGAGGTCTGAGTCGTGATACTTCAGAGTGTACGACAGTTAGTTGGAACCCACATAACAACTTTGATTTTTAGAGTATACAAAATATTACACCATTTTTACAACATGCTTCATTTATAATAGAGAAATCTTTACATTTTACAATTACACTGGAAGTATACATTGAACACTTTATATATGTACACAATTTTTCAGCGTAACAATTACTTTCATAATAATAATAATAATAATAATAATAATAATAATAATAATAACAATAATAGACGTATATATATAAAAAGTAGCGACAAACCCAAGAGTCGGTTTAATCGCTGTATCAATTAAATGGTGCATTCAAAGTCATTATACGCTACTGAAAATGTTGTATCTTGAAATGATACAACAGCCTCGTATCTATTATTCGTTAAACGAGGCCAGCTCGATAAGGCATTGCAATGCCGAGGCACTGAAAAGTTTATTACGGCAACTCCGATGGCTCGCAAGTAAGGTCCAAATAATAATTATTGTCTTATAGCCTCTATTTGCAAAGTGACACATATGTGGCCGATTCAATATTGTTAAAACTCCTGCGAATCCCAATTATCGTTTATGTGAATTCTTATTTGTTTATGATAATCAGAGAAACAGAACAAACAAAACAGGTATATCATAAAAGAGTTTTTTCGTGTGGAATGAACTGCCTTGCGGAACATTCTTATTGGAATTTTCTATCGAGACTTCGAGAGATTGAGGTATGTACATACACAGTTTTGTGATCCTTTAAGAAAATTACACAAGAGATTCTGGATGAATAGCAGTTGAGAATTTTGCAAAAGTGACTGGATATGTGTTCCATGATGTGCGTGTTCGTGTACATCTAGCTGGAAGCAGTCTCTAAAGGCATGCATATGATACGTCACAATCGATCGGCTAGTATATCGATTTTGACGAATCATTCACAGTCATATTATTGAACGAAAATATAACGAAGCAAAATTAAAATAACACAAGTTTCGTTGAAGAAAACGCCAGACATGAAGATGAGCATGGATGGAACACTATTGGGGTGACGAATGATGAGCTTCGATAGGTGGAAAGGTTTATATAAATTTCGTATTATTTCTCTAATAAACAAATGATGATGAGTAATGCTTGGAAAAGTATGTAATTCAATTTAAAACACATAACGCCTCGGCTATAAGACAGCAGCGCAACGCTGATTTATCAAAATTTATATTTCATATTTATATGTGAGCTTTTAGAAAATTTAAGTAGACCAATTATTACGCTATATCTGTTAGCCTAATATCTATGCGTTAAACCTTGTCACGATCGTTGAAACTTAAATCTTTTCTAAAAAGAAGAATCAAAGCACTCAAAAAATACATACTCCTGGTCTATATCCTACTTCGCTAAAACTCCTAAGATTTCGGTCCACGGATATAGCGGATCTTGTTGGGCCTCTTCGCATGAAAAACACATACACTCTACGCGTATATTATACCATAACAATAATACTCTGTTTGATCTTATAGAGCCTCGCTTGAATTTATCTCATTAATGAAGTATTATAATAAATGCTGAAAAGTTGATTGTGCCTTATCCAGGTAACGAGGGTTTATAAGATCAAACGGTGTATACCATATTTCATCGTGTGATGCTAGAAGACATGTTGAGAAACCCTAGCAAGGTCCGTGATCCGAAGACGGCGATCCCCCTTCTTTTGCACGTTGCTTTAGTATTGTATGTAATATATGTATAAAGTGCAAAATTGTATCACAAAAGCAATGTTTAAATAAGTAAATTACTATATAAGAGCGATGGGAATAAATTCAGCAGAATCATCGGAAAAATAATGGCTTATATTGCTATAAAGCTCGTCTATGTTTGCATAGTTAAAACTAGAATTTATTTGCATGAAAAATAAAAGTACATCGTATTTTATAATCAGTCATACAGGCATAATTTTTATATACTCTATATAATACGGGCCGAATAAGCTTTGCCACGTGCCTATATAGTAAGAAAATATACTATTTCGTAACAATTTCAACGGCAATGAAACAGCAAATTTTTTAAAAAGCCTTTTCTCTTAACAAATGATTTTCATCGCTTACCTCTAGCTCGTAATACATGTAAAGTAACTTTTGAAACAGCATATGTGCTATCAGCTCGCGCGCTATATTAAAAATAGAGCAAAAATGAACCGGGCAATTTCTATGCTCATTCTTTTCAATAATAAAACTCTAGCCTATATCGGAACACATCGCATGGACCCAAAAAAATTGGAAGACTTGTATAATAACACAATTTTTAACTGATCTGTCTTGTAACCTGTTTGTCGTGTTGATATACTTGTATGTATGCTTCTGTATACACTTTGTACTCGTGATACGGCATGTGTAAACGTGGCTGGTAAAATGTTCTTCTTATTTCACTTTTCAAGTGAGGTATGGCAGTAACGTTTTGATTACCCATAAGTGTATGCACCCCCCCCCCCCTGTGCAGACTTTCACGTGAGTTATTTTGATCGTTCTTTTGATTACTCGGACTAACTTCAAGAACAACTTTTGCAAGTATAGACAAACGAATGCATAAGTGCCGTGTATAGAGATATACCAATAAAGAATTGACAAGTACAACGTCCAGCTTTCGATATAGGACAGTAATGTTAAAATTATCGTGACGAGTTGCATGTAAATCGTGCAGTACGCAATGGACTCGGGTTATTACAAACGCGACTGCGTTTTATATTTCAGCCGTTAATGACACAAACGCTCAGCCCTTCTTGGCGTCCCACACCCCTCCAACTCGACTCATCAAAACAAACACGTCTGCGAAGAAGCCTTTCGGGCTTCCGGGAGATCTTAGCACATCGTACCCTTTCTATCTGACAGAATTTTCCAACCCCTCGACTATATAACTCAAGCCCATTGTGCCCCCCGCGTGTGTTTGCGAGTGAGTTTGTGTTTGTGCTCCTCTCACAGTGTGTGTGTGTGTATATATATAAGCGTTTATTTTGCAAAAGTCCTTGAACAGTGATAAGCCTTAGGATAATTAGTTCGTTATCTCTTTAGCGCGGCTCTCTTGGAAAGCAGCCTCAGATTTTGTTTTTCGTTTATTAAAAAGTGCCCCAACTCGTCGGTTGCGAAAGCAGCGATTGTGATATGCATTAAGAAAAGAGAATCAATAGTCGTGTAATGCACAGCACGTGTGTTATACTTTTTTTCTTTTTTATACATGTACACATAATGCGAGCTATAGCTGCTATATTGAAAAACTTTCGATCTGTCTCATTCTTATCGCCAGAAAATCGAGAGAGAGAGAGAAAAAAAACAAAACTCCTGCTTCTTTTTGTCTCTGAACGAGAGAAAGAAAGAGGGAGAGAGGAGCAGAACCTATATACAAAAAGCATGTATCTCGTAAAGTGATATCGGTAATTGCCGGTTTGCATACAGCGGTTGTATGTTTTATATGCATATAATATCGATCAGTCGCAGAGCTATTCATGTACGAGCGTATACAGAGAAAGAGAGCTGATTTTTTGCTGCGAAAACTATGCATGATAAAAGTCAGGTACCGTATTATTCTTTTCTTTCGTTTCTCGTATTATAATGATAGATATACACAGAAATAACAGAGATATATATTAATATATAAGTAATAAATTTCGCAACAATCATTCTCATCATCATCATCATCATCCTCAATCATCGTCATCATCATCATCGTCCTCATCATCGTCATCAACGTCATTATCATCATCATCATCATCATCATCATCATCATCATCATCTCGGGTCATGATCATGTCGAGCGAGATAGAGCATACACAGTTATAGTCCTCTTTACATTGCCAATGCATCGTCCGTCGAAATGCGAGAGCTTCACTCGTCGTTCTTATCGATGAGCTCGTTGTCGATGAAGAAACTTACTTGGCGTTTAAAGTTGAAATCGTGCTTGTTGAATGCATGGGTGTACAGCGCCAGGCCACCCTGTGCCGCGGGCTCGATTTGCTTGAGGTGTCTATTCTGGTACTGTAGATTTTGATTATACTGCTGCTGTTGATTTCCTCTCAGGTGATCGGCGAAGGGATTGGTGACACCGGTACCGGCGAACAACGGCGAGGTCGAGGTAGGCCTCAACGGAAGCTGATGCTGCTGGTGATGGTGGCTCTGGTAGTTATGATGGGGATTAGGTGCCCCGGATGGCACGGCCACGGCCCTGAGCAGTTGCTCGCGAAGACGTCCACCGCATTCCTTGATACGTTGAAGCTCCGCCTCGAGCAGTTGAATCTGACGCTCGAGCGTCTGTATGCGCGCGTCTTTCGTCTCCAGGATGGCCGTGAGGGTACTGCTGCCCGGCACGCCACCGGGTACGGCTACGCTGCCGCCGACGAGACACGTCGACGAGGCCGCTGTTGTCGCGTAGGCTAGCTCCAGCTGCGTCTGCAGGCTCTTGAGCGTCTCGTTCGTGGCTTTGAGCTCCTTGACATAGAGAGAGAGAGAGAGAGAGAGAGAGAGAGAGAGACAGGGGTTTGCGGGAGAGGCAGACGGGTTGGTGATGGACAGATAGAGAGAAGAGAAAGAGAGAAAGAACAAACAAGCGTTGTATTATCGGACTCTGATCTTACTCTGCGAGGCTCGCACGATCGCCATTAGTCCTTTCGCTCGACATTAGAGTATTATTATTATTATTATTAGCATTTATATATAATAGCGTGTATACAGTAACGCCAGCCAGCTAAGTGTGTTATATACATACGTAACGTGAGAAAGATGCTCATCGCAATCAATAGTCAAGCGCTCGTGCAATTATAAGGCTCGTATAAAGTAAGACCGTATGGCCGTCGAGCATGATAGTATTAGTATATGGCATATATAAAAATCATGATCGGCCGCCACACGGGTTTACCTGAGACTGACGGCCCAAAATTCAGGGACACACTATCTGGGACTACTTGGCTGTCTGGCTTATATCTATAATAGAGATTCGAGCGAGCGGAGTATAGAGTCGTGCGCCGCCTCGCGCTTCAGTGTTCTCTTTTTTTTTCTTATAATCGTGCAGCTTTTCAACGGTCGACGAAAGAAAAGCGACGGGCTCCGTCGTTCTCGCACGTTGTCTTGTGATTCGTGCACTTTCTCTGCACTGTGCGCCCATGCATTTTATGAATTTTGCATTCGAATATTCCTCGTAGTTTTCAGATTATTTCCAGATTTCTTGATTTTTTATTTTTCATTTTTTTTTCTTTGATCGAGAAGACGATCGAAGCGTTACTTTTTATCCACTCGGTCTTTTTATTCTCACAAAATTTTGGCACAAGCTTCTTCGCACAACGGCACGACACCACCTTTTCACTCGTGTATACATAATATAACATCTCTTCGTTTCCATTATGTATATGAATATATAATACACACACAACACGACGCCGCAGTTCTTTCGCCTTCCGCGAGCTGTGGCCGAAATTGCCCATCGCGTGCGCTTTTCCATTGTATTTTTCAGTTTGGTTTTTCTTTTTCTTTCGGTGAGACAATGCACATAGAACGTATCGCGGATATACGTGTCTCTCGATCGTTTGCTTCATAATATAAGATCGAGCGCTGATGAACATAAATATGTATATATACCAATATATATATATAGAAAGTATTATACATACGATGGACAAAATCATTGCATTATATGATATAATAATCAAGATCGGTTTTAGAGAGTGTATGTTTGGTGTTCAGAATGAGACAGGCTATGTAATAATATTGACAGAACTAAGAAATAACATATTCGGAATGTATATCAGATAATTAGAAGTAAAGTATAATTAAACGTTAAAAGCTATGAAGAGGTGCTCAGAAAAATTTTAACGCTTTGCAGTGACCATAGTGATATACCAGAGTGGGCATAATGAAGATATGTGACGAAGTGATTATAGATTGTATTTTTATCGCAAAACTTCTTGCAAGTCTTTTTAAGACCATCAATTATTCACTTTAGTATACGAAAATGCATCCTTAAAGTCCTGATTTTCTATTAATTGCAGTAAAGGCACTTGAGAGCGTAACCAGTACTATTATAATGGCTTCTTTATTATTTTCCCTCTAAAGCACGGCAATAACCGTTTGATCTTCAAAGTTTCGCGTAATATTATCATCGTTAATAATATGTTACTCGCAAATGTGTACGATGGCAATAAACTTTGCTCTAAAATAACATTATTTGAACAAAAAAAAATGAAAGAACTGAACATATACTTAACAGAAATAAATAAAAATCAATAGAGAAATAAAGGGAAACAAACGCGCTATTCTTAGCTATCGATTGCTGTTTTGTCATTTTCTCAATTTAAAATGTACTACACGAAGTTAATCATACTACTTCAACAACAGGACTTGAAGGTCTAAACAATTTCAAAATCTATTTCAATCATCAAAATAATGACTTTAATTTTCGAGATGAACTGAGGTGATTATGAATAAAATATATAATATTGATAGGGCACATTCAGTTTAATGCAACAACGTAATAAATTGTGCAAGAAAGTTTGATCAACATTCCATTCGTAAACAATTTATCTTTATAGGAAATTCTATAAAAAATGCATATGTACAGAGTGTAACGCGATAACCGACATAATATTGAAATAATAATAAAAATAAAGAATATAATATGAAGTAACGCTGTATGATCACACATGAACCCCACTTTTTATCGTAAAATCATAAAGCTATTAAGCGACGCACTGCAGTTCGCGGTTACGCAACGTATTAACGTGTCTCATATATGATCATACAGTATAAAATACATGACATCACATTTGATAACATCCATATTAGAAACAATACGTCGCTGAAATATATTTAATACTTTGATGCAAGGGCTGTAAAAATTATTTCCATGATAACCACTGGACATTTCATTTTTTAATTAAATATACACTCTTTTGGTTACGAGTCATTTGCGTTAGCTATTATTTATATTTTTTTTTACGTCGAAGTTCTCAGATATTAATTGAAATTAAATTAAATAACCAAATGGCAGCCATGGGAACAAATTTTGACAAACATACATAAGTCGCAATCATATAGGGACACAGAGTTTTAAAAATATAAATGATCGTACCATTTATGATTTCAATGATATATGTTTCGATAAGAAATGTTATTAGCAGCTAAGACATTAAAAAAATAAAACAAACTATTAAGATTGATTTTGAACTAAGGCGAGCAGCTGTGGGGATAGATCTATTACTAGTAAAAATGTAGAACCACTATAACTCTTTGCTTATTGGATTGTTGCATTTTCGATTTTTAATTGCACTGAACTATAATGTGTGCAAAAATGTTGCATTATTAAAGTATTCACAGTGTTTAGAAGCGATACTCCCTCTGTTTGTTCGAATAGAACATGTCCTCTTTTATCAGCATGAAAACAAAGATTAACACACATCGCAACTATACGGTTATTCTGTTACACCTGTACGTAAAGCATGATCAGTAATGACTCTTTCTCGTGATGGCAAGTATTGTAAGCAAAAAATAAAAATAAAATAGAATTAAAAAGTGTGCGTGTATGTGGGTGTAGAAGTCACAAAAATAGAAACGTTCACTAATTCAGTTTTGAGCTTATCTTTTCAGCGTAAAAAGCGTGTGAAGTTCGGCGTACACTTTTGTATACGAAATAAATTAGCCAGTATAAGAGTAAATAGAACCGAGAGAGCAACTACAATAAATGCGTATAATGATTTATATCTTCGAGTCAGTAATAAAATGTGTGTTGGTAGTTTAATTAGTTGATAGAGCTGCCTGTATACCTGGTCCCTTCTCCTAGGCGATCTGCTCAAGCGTTTTTGCCGTTGACTGCATATGGCTATTTCGCGACCGAGTCGATTCTACATGTAGTTGCAGTAGAGTAGGCATTGCAGTAGGCGATGCGTTGATGATAACGATGATGAAGTAGTAGTAGTAGTAGTAGTAGTAGTAGTAGTAGTAGTAGTAGTAGTAGTAGTAGGTACATGATCACGCGCGACGACAGCATGGGGGGCATGGCGAGTCAGGTGGTCGATTCATGAGCATGATGAATGATGATGATAATGACGATCAAGATGACAATGGTTAGTCAGAGTATTTCTTATTTTGATCAACGTAAGGGTAGATGCGGGCGTTATCCTCTTATTATGTTTATCTAATTCTTATCACCTACACATCCAAAGCAGCTCATTCCACACATTCACATGTTTATATATATAAATCCCTTATTCTCTGAGTCCTCATCTGCTTTAGCAATAGTATATAGTTTGCGAGAGGCATGTATATTTTATAGATATTATCTTTATAGATTACTATACATAAAGATCTAAATTTGTATTAAAGGTGGTATATATCTTGCTATTAATATATGCTATCTCGTATAAATTCTGTGTTATATATACAGAGAATTTTATCATCGTCAAGCGAAGAAAAAAACAAGGACATTAAACTGTTTTTCGCTGCATAAACGGGCTTCTTTCTATCAATACACACGTCTTAAGGAGTCGCATGCTTTCAACACAGTAGTATACAGTGGGTAATGTGCACAAAGTAAGCATATAAAAAGGTACAAGATAGATCACTTTATATTGTAATAGCTCAGTATTGTATAAACGTACGTATATATATTTCTCAAAAAAAAGAAGAAGAAATTTTCTCGAAACTTTCTTGATGCGATTCAGCATATAGGATTCGAAATACAGTCACAGAGAGAGAGATAGATAGACAGAGTACGTGTGCCTTTCGATCGATCGCGCGCTGCGCTGTGACGACGCGCAAGCAACCCAAGTAACGCGCGGCGACCACTATATATATATATATATATATATATATATATATATATATATATACACACACACACACCTGCGCGTATTATAACCGACCACGGGCTCTACTATATTATATATATACATCGGGTACGCGGACACGCGTGTGTCGCCGCTACTCATTGTCAGGGTGCAGTGTATATATATCACACGGAAACGATCATGGGGCCAATTAATGGCACGCGATCGGCGCCGTGGTATATTAATTGGCTTTGCTTTTTTAAAACTGTGTAATCTTTTATTTTCGGTATTTTATATACACTATTTACAGCATTATATTACGCATTTGTAATAAATATATCAAGTCGAAAAACTTTCCAAAATTATTATCGGCAGCGAGTTTTCGTACACTCGCATATATATATATATATATATATGGATAGTCATGATTCATATACAGAAAAATATACAGTGAATAACGACCGGATCGATCGAGAGTTACGGAAGAATTCGTCATGCAGCAGATATATTATAACCAGTGCATGGTGAGCGGAATATATATATATGTATATATGTATATATATATATATATATATATATATATATATATATATATATATATATATATATATATATATATATATATATATATATATATATAAGATAAGGGTTTCAGAAAGATCCTCGTACCATGCTTCATTTTATATATATAACATATCAAAGTTTTCCTTAAGATTACTACAACAGCTACCGCTAACTACTGTATTTTAACTACACTATATACTACTTTGGCTATATATATATATATATATATATATATATATATATATATATATATATATATATATATATATATATATATATATATATCTACGTTTAGTACGAATACTAACAGTACTTGTACCCGTCAATCGGGTCGATTATATACATGTAAACAAATAGCATCCGAATACATTATAGGTACTATTAGCATTGGTACTAAAATCACTACTAGGTATAGGACGTGGCACTATATAAAGAAGGTTTCAGTCCTTAAATAATACTAAAATGCATCTTTATATATTTATAAATAGAGTATTTAAAGACCTGCTTCTGGGCCATGGACTGCATCTGCTGGAACATGATGCGCTCTTCTTCCTTTCCTGCAACAAGACCGGAGAGAGAACAAAAAATAGAGGTCGTGCATTCGAGAAGTCTGTATATAACTTAAACTATATGTACGTAATTGCATCTCCTGCACACCCATTGAAACTTTCACCTAAATACATCCTTACTTCGTTTCTCTCTCTCTTTAGTATACGAAAAAAAAACGATAAAATCAGTCGATATCGTAACAATATCGTCCACAACGCTCGCGTAAAAATAGTCGGGAGAGATTAATCAGTTGAGCAGGAAGCAGTCAATGCTTTCGGCTCTTTGGGATAAAAATTAAACTCCGGAATACAGTGATACCGAGCCGCGCCGGCCACGCGAGATATCGATCCGATGCGCGCGAATCTCTCCGTCTGTTGGGCAAAGTAGGACGAATTTTTTTAGCTCAGAGTGAGAGAGGAAAGTTAGACGCTCCTCGCACACGTCGGCTTAAGAGAAAGCATTAAATGAACATTTGTCGTCGGTCGAAAGAGACTAAACACACCATTCGGCATTTGGCACACGACTGCTCGGATCCGGATATATATACTCATGCCTAATTTACATGAGGCGCGATAAAAGTTTTGCGAAACACAGACTGTCTTTGGGACTTTTGCACCGCGAGATTATAATACAGAAATTTCGGGTTTCAAGGTGTATAGAGCACTGCACGAGGGCTTTGCCGTTATCTGGAGCGTGAACGATATTATCGAGTTTTTCAAAACCGGCTCTTCGGGCAAAATTTAATAAAAGGCCAACACACCGGCTTGCTCTTTCTCTCGGTGAATAAACCCTACTCTCGCGAGAATTTATGAGCCCAGCTTTTTCATCCTCGTGTCCTGCGGACTAATAAAAAGCTCGTTTTTCAAATCTTCGCGTTGTATTTTCCAAATGAATAGCTCATTACAGAGAGCTTACTGTGTCGTGCTTGTATAATTTTTATAAGAAAAAAGACGACTTGACGAACTCACCCATGCCTTTATTCTGCAACATCTCCAGGAGCTTTTTGATACTTTCATCTCTCGCCTGCAGAGTCTGCTTTTGTGTCTCTATCCGTAGCTCGAGCTCCTGCGCAGAAAAGAAAAATAGACAGAGCGTTAATTTGTATTTATAAGCATTCCCCTAGTGTATAATTGAGTGTCTCAATCAGTCGGTCGTCATGAGAGAAGCTTAATCTCTCCGAAGCCTTTGAGAATCTCGGATTCAAAGCTCTGTTTAAACAGAGCTTCGTGTGCGTGTGTGTGTTTTGTATAGTATAATGGCTTAACGGGCTTTGGTTTCCTAATCATCGTGGCAGGAATTTTTAAAAAGCTGTAAAATGATTCTCCAAGCTAAACAGCGTCGGCGAAACTTTAGCATTCTATAATATAGTTTGGCAAATTGATGAGCCCTCGTCGTTTGTGCCAAAATAGAGTCGTATATTTTTATTGAAAAATTCAACAGTTTTCCTCTTAATACAGTTATATATACAAGCCATAGCGGAATTTCCAGCCAATAATGCATACACGTGTACAAAAAAGGAGTAGTTTTAAAAGCCACCAACAAGCTGCTCATTAACCATTGTTCGCTTTAATCGTATATATACATATACATATACAGTGGGAGCAGAAGAGAGAAAGCTAAAGCGAATAGATTCGTTCGTCGAACGACGTTAGCAACTGCGAGAAAGAAGCTGATTACAAAAATCCGAATCGGGCTACATGTATATATACAGATCCGCAATTAGCGATTCCGTGTGCAAAAAATAAATAAATAAAAAACAAGCAAGTCGAAGCTTGCAGCGCAACTAAGAGTCACTTGATTAGCCATTTCCAGAGGCGATTACAAGCAATGAGAGAGAAAAAGACGTATACAGCAGGGAAAAAAGAAAGATCCCCTCCCGAATGGAACGAGCTCGAGCGTAAATTAAGTCGCACCTAAATATACGCATTGTCCTACTTCTCGCGTGCAGTATAAAGTATGTCTCTTTCTTTCCTGTGTGTACAGAAAAATGTGATTAGTTACATATGTACATCATTTTCGGGTTAAAATATATGAGATTATTTTTGCATGTATCTAAGTTCTAGTTATATAGCACACTATATGTATAATTAATGATACCTCGACGAACAATTACGTGTGTGTATGTTGAAAGTTATCTTCGGAGAGTTTATAACGATTCGCTCGTTGTGTGTCAGGAATTCTAGAACCGAATGAAAGCGATTAATATTAATGAATCTCCACATAAACTGCTAATGTGTTTGCTTCAACTACAAACTACAGGTATACATACATATAATTCTCGTGACAATACTTGACCACATGTGTGTTAGTGAGTGTATATATACAGCTCGCGTGACTGAACCCTCCGCGTCACGATGATCCACAGTGTGTACACTTGCGTTGTATATTTTCTTTTTTCATTCATCAACTATAATACTTATCCAGCGCAAATCCCTATACTGATTATATCGTCCGTTCCGTCTAATTAAATCCGCTTTCCGTCAGATTCGCGATCCATTCGTCATCCACGAAGGTGTGTACGTTTATAATGCGCAGAAATGATAGTGCGTACGTTATATATAACGAATTCAGAGAAAAGAGGGTATTAAGCGGGATTTCTGTAAACGAGTATAATACAGCTCAGAGGCTCAATTCTCTATTATACAGAAATTACAGTCGGGCATTCAAATCACCTCGTGTAATCCCCTCTAATAAACCACATCGTGCTCGCGTCGATCGCGATGATCTCTCACGAGGAAAATGCTCGAAACAACATGTATATAAATATCCACACAAAGAGTAGCTGGTATATTAGCGGAAGAGAAAGTGAGAGAGAGAGAGAGAGAGAGAAAGAGCGATATTACAGATCTGAAAAGAAACTGGAGCAATGCTGCTGCACATCGAATTTTCTAGCCAGCGGGTATCACACATGTACATATAGTCGCATATATCCTGAGATTTCCTCGACCGCTTGCAGCCAAAGCCCGAGGGTATTATATACACTTTCGAAAATCGCATAAGCAGCTTCAACAATACTCCGTAAATAAAAGATCTCTCTGGGCTCACTAGACACAGTATATCGAGCTGCGTGTATATCATATACGGCTTCTTCGTTTCGAAGGATATATAATACGGCTCATAGACGCACGTGCAGGTAAATATACAGACGGGGAGAGAGATCTTTCATTGTTCAGTCCTAAACACCTACCGCTTGTCAAACGTAAAATGCGAGCGACGACGTCTTGCCTTTGTAGGTGCGAATATATGTAATATGTGAATGGCCTATAGCGTATAAACACACAGAGACAGAGAGTTAATGAATGAATGTGGATACATCAGGGGTCGGTGAGCGTGTGTATTATATATATATGAATGATTGTGAAAAAAGATGAATGAAAGAGTGAAACCTTTATCGTGTCTCGGAGTATTGCGATTTCGCGAGTCAAGTGCTCGTTCTCGTTGTATAAGACTTCCATCTGTTGCTGCATTTCGACGCTCGGACCTCGCATACGCAATCTCAATTCCTCCTCCAGTTGTCGAACCATCATGCTCTGCTTCTGTAACAGCAAAACATTCATGGCAACACGTCAAGTGGTGTGACTGACATTTTTACACGCTTTTTATCATTCCTGCAATGGCTTTTTTCGTATACTTGTTATATATACCGTTCTTGTTTTTCGATGTACTTGTGGTGGTGGTGGTGATGATCGTGTACTTGTCCAACTTTTTTTTCGTGACAACGACATAGAGTGTGATGTGATTATGTGCGTGAGAGAGAGAGAAAGAGAAAAAAAGTATATAGAGAATGAGTGTGCTACGTGGGAGAGTGAACTCGGCCCTGATTTCGAAACTTCCTGTATAAGTATACACTACAATCATATATAGGGATATAACACAGACTATAGGGTAGTGACGTTTATAGAGATATTACGTATGCTGGAACAGTTAAAAGACAAGCGATTAAAATTGGCATAAATGATATGTGTGCAGTGTGTCTGACTAAACACCGCACGCGTCTACTTAAATGTAGTAGTATAACCGTCGTTTGCTCAGCGCCAGCGTATTAAGCACATGTCTCTTACCGTGTATATACCCGCGGCTAGTTTATATACATACAGTGAGTTAGTCCTTTGTTTGCGTTGTTGGGGAACACACACATTCATTTTTCTGTAATGAAGGAGGTCATACGGTAGTCTTATTTTTCTCTTAATTTTTCCAAACACAATGGCGATATCACATATATATCTACCTCTAGTTTGTTCTACAATGCACTATAATATAAAAATGTCATTGTTCTCTAGTCTAACGTTTGCTTACCTATAGTGTTTTTGCGAGCGCTTCTCTGAATGAAAAGGGGGCTCGTTGCCAGAAAAAAAAAGAAAAGTCGTTCGCGGTAGTAAAAGTAGTATGGGCCGCGCCTGACGCCGGTAAAGCAGAGAGCGATTGCCCCCTCCTTCAATACTCTCCGCGGGTTACATGATCGATGCGCGCGAGCCGTGTACGGCCGATTAGTCTCGGAAAATTGACTTTTACACCGACGACGACGACGACGACGACGACGACAATAGCCGATTACTGCAACACTTTCTTTTTTTTCTCCCTTTCGTAAGCAATCGTACAGCCCCACGCTTGGATTAAGTCGGTCAAAGACTCGCGGCCTCGTTTATGTTGTCTCTCCCCCCTTTTTTTGGCTTTGTCGCGCGGTGTCCGCGGCCTACAAAGCGAGTCGCTCGTACAGCAGAGACCGAGTGTGACGTGCATGTCCGAGTGTTTACAAACAGACACGCCAAAAATTTCGTGTCAATGACTGCAGGCTCTCGCTCGCCGTTACAAGTATATACCAGTTGCTTGGAGTATTGATGCAGCGGTTTCCTCCTCGTATATATACCAAAACGCGCAGAGTGGCTTATTATTTTTCTTTTAAATATAATATACATCGATAATCGATTCCCGCCGACAGATCGCCGTATGATTTTCTCTCACTCTGCCATTGGCGAGGGGACCGCTCGATAGAGAGACGCAGCTTTTCTCCTCGCGCCCGCGAGGCAGATCAGATCTTCTCTAGGTATATATATAATACGAGCTTAGGGGCAGTATCCCGGATTATATATATATATAAAAAGTGCTATGAAATTCGCGCTAGGTTCCACACGTACAGGCACACACAGGGGGGGGGGGGTGTATAGATTGCACGTGCGGAGAGAGAAAGAGCGGGGGTGCGAGCAAGAGCGAGTCGAGGAGGACGTGTACGTATATCGATCGGCCTAAATATAAGCTCGGCGCAGACGGCATGCGCTCGGGAGAGCAGGCACAGAGAGAGAGAGAGAGAGAGAGAGAGAGAGAAAAGCGTATAATAGAACATGGCTCTGAGCAGAGTGAGAGAGAGAGAGAGAGAGCGAGCGAGAGAGAGAGAGTAGGGATTCCAAGAATGCATACCTGGTTCTCGTTGTTGAGCAGCTTGAGCTGCTCGTTGATGAGGCTGTACTTGGTCGACTCCTCCTTCCTCAGTGCCCTCTCCTTCTTGAGCTCCGGCGACCAGAAAGTCTTGATGCTGTGCATCGAGCTACCGAGTTTCTGGTTGGTCAGCTCGAGCTCCTTCTTGAGATTGCCGAGTTCCCTCTGGAGATCGTTGTTCTGATGCTGCAGCTCCCCGATGTATCCCCCGCCGTCTCTGAGCAGATGTGGGTTCGGCGACTGCCTCTGGCTGACGGTCCTCAGCGGCGGCCCGTAGAGCTCGTCCTCGAGATACCTCCCGGCGGAGCGCGAGAGGGGCTCGCGTATCGGCACGAACTCGCGCTCGTGGTCGAGGAGTCCGACCGAGGCGCGGTCGAGGCTTGCGTAGCGCGGGCCCGGCATGCCGGCGGGCCTCGAGGCGCTGCGCGATCGGTGCTGTCCCGCGCCCTGCGACATGCTGCGGCCGCGCTCCTCGAGCAGCAGCACCGGGCTGCCGAGCTCGTCCACGACGTCGCGCGCGCCCCCCAAGCTACTGGCGTAGTACGGACTAGCACCGCCGATGCCGCCGCTCCCGGCCAGGCCAACGAGAGACTGATGTACTGGCGTGTGGTGACCGTATACCCCGCCGCCGCCAGTCGAGTAGAGTTGGCCCTCGGGCGAGCTGTTGCCGCTGCGCGTGCCGGCCCGCAGCCTGCGCGAGCCGAGGGGACTGCCCCGGCCTGATACGTAACCGGAACTGCCGCCGCTGTAACCTCGTGACGGACTGCGGTCTACGGTAGGCAGCTCGCCGAGCCGGCGGCCGCTGCGCGGTGAGCGCGTACCGCCGCCGGGATAGCCGTCCCTCCCGGACTGCATCATCTCCTGCGAGTCCGTCCTCGTCCTCCTCCTCCACCTCCTCCTCCTCCTCCTCCTGCGAGAGCTTCACTGCTCTCGCTCGCGCACACGCACACGCACAGTCTCTCTCTTTCGCTCTCTCGCTCTTCAGCCAGACTGCACCCGCACCGACCGCCACACCGCACGGACACCACCTTCGCGGCGAGCTGCTCCAAGCGCACTACTGGATCGTTTCCTATAGTAGTAAGTATGTACTATAGAGCAAGAGAGAGAGAGAGAGAGAGAGAGAGAGCGACGCCAGAGCCAGGGGGATCGATCTAGCGCCGCCGCCGCCGCTTGCTGTGTGAGCGCAAGCGCATATCACCCTCTCTCTACCTACTGTGTGTGTGTCGAATAATGCACGCGTTGTTTTTTTTTCGGGGGGGTGAAACACCTCGTTAGCTTCGATTTTTTCCTAAGCTACAAGGATATATAAGAGTTTGCTTTGAGGAGCGAGGTTTTTTTAATTCAATATATATATCACACTCACCACGAGAATATTTCAAAGAGCTGTACGAGTGTGAACAATCTCATCTGCCCCCACCCATCGGACACAGCTGATTTACTCCTCGGATATATATTTTTTTTTATCTCCGCTCTCTGCTCTGGCTATAACATCAGCCGAAATGGATTTCCTTCTCCTTTTTTGTTTCGCCGTCCGACATGGGAAATTCGATCAGGAAGAGAGTGGACGCGTATATTATATACGTGCAGGGAGGGAAAGTTTATAGGAGGGTGGAAAGTTTGTCCGAGTTTGAGAGACAAATTTCGAAACGATCGTTGAAATTCCTCGAATACGATTATACTGTACTGTGTGTTACGTGCGTTATTACACTTCAGGGAAAGAGTTGCATGTCTGACCAATCTCGGGACTAACCACTGAAGAGTGAGTGAGAGAGTGCGGGGCACGATAGGATCGTATAAATTATAGGGTCTGTCTTGACACCGCGGTTATACGGAAGAAACATCGCGCGCCTACAAACTAACAGATTTTTACGTAAAATTTTTATTGTATCTCGGCTGCTATAATATATCTCTCTTTGCGCACGCTATACATTTTTTCGCAGTTAGAGACCTCGTTAACGTCTTTTTCCGTATGCGTACTCGCATTAAAGTCGGATTTTTCCAGGTGCTCTATATTTGGCATGAATTCTAATTAAAGGTTATAGGTCGTGTCTTTTGTTCATCGTAAATACAATTATACTGAATGTCCCACTGTAAAAAAAGAGTGAAGCATCATTCTATTTCTCGTCTAATTTCAGAGTTTTCTCTACTTTTTTCCTTTTAACACTATTAGATTAAAAAACTCGCTTTTCATTTCGTTGTAATGAAACACTGCCGTAATAATATGGATTCATAAAAGTTCTTTCATATATCTATAGAGGCTAATAATTTTCAATAATCCACTTGAACCCGGTATGTTCTTTCAAATTGATGTTTTATAATAAAAAATCGTGCTTAATAAATATTTACATCTCCTTTCGTTCAAAATGCATAAATATGTTTCTGAAAACTGTAACCGGCCGATAAATAGCGATATATACATAGATTGGATTAATAATGAACCGCAATCCAGCGTCGTGGCACAGACCACTCGACGCCTGCGGCAACCCGCACATTGACAATGCGGGCCGCGTCTCGCCCCGTTTTCTCGAATACTTTGTTGCGGCGTTATTCGCGGGGACGGAAGTTGCGAAATAATAACTCACGAGGAGATAAAGTTGTAAAAATAAAGAGTAGCATTTTATTCATCGAAAACACGGCACTTCTCGACTTCGCTTTTATATATATCGTAGCTACAATCTCTGCTATATAATCTCTGAGGGCACAGCCCTTATATTACAAAAGATTCCGGCGCACAGGTGAACTCCCCGCCAGGTAACCCCCTCCCCCCTTCTTGCAATGCTTCCGCGTTCGACATCGCTTTCTTGGAACTCGACCTTGAAACCCAATGTACGACGGGGGTGGGAGCGCCCCCGGAAGTGGGACGTAATATACGTAAATTACGTATAATTCGAAGCTGCGGATCTGCGGGCCGGAGATAATCCGTCGAGCCGGCTGTCGCACCTGAGTCGCGCGGGTTATCGGCGCCTCCCGACTCATCGCGGAAACGCCCGAAGCGCGCTCACGTGCGTTTCTCTCGCGCGCGGTCTCGTGAATACATGAATGCGAGCCCGAGTGCTCAACACGTTACTACGCTCTCATTACTTATATAGTTATAAATATATAAATTCCGAAACTTTGTTGAAAATATCGGCGTCGATTGACAGACATCGAGATATTTCAAGGTGACAAGGTCTTCGGAGAGTCTCGATGACCGGGTCCAGGAATTCCTGGGCCGGCGGTGATGCAGTCCAGGAATCAGTCTCCGTAATAGGTCCGTAGGTATTTAGAGTTGCCGATGGTGGGTTTCGCGTAGTGCACACGGGGTTGTCAATATTTCTCGTGGATGGTGTCCAGGTGTATGAGGTCACCGATGACGGGGTTCAGGTAGCGCACTTTGTAGTATTTATCGTCTAAAACTGATTCCAGACACTGAAAGCTATGAGCCGCACTACCAAGACCCCGTCATCGGCGATCCTAGATACCTAGACATCATCCGCGCGAAATATTGATATCTCCGTAATAAATATCCCAGCGTATACTTCCTAAACTCCATCATCGACAACTCTAGATACCTAGACATATTACGAAGCACGATTCCTGGATCGCGTCATCGCCGGCCCAGGATTTCCTGGATTCCGAATTCTATGCTCAGAAATACTCAACATCGACATCAACGCCTTTAATTCACGGAATTTTATTCATAAACAGTGGACCTGTCTACTCCAGGTCTACTCACCGGGAGCAGTTAGAAAGAGGGGATGACTGGCGCTAATGTCGACCCCGGAACTCCTGGACCTCGTCATCGTCGTTCTGCAGCTTCGACAGCAAAATTGGTTACATGAGATTTTGGCACGAGAACAAGACCATTTTTTGATAGGGACTTGTTCAGAATTCAAAAGTTTGACAACGATCGGTATGAGATGATCTACGTATAGTGAGAGAGAAAAAGTTTAGGTAGAGTGTATCTCTCTCGCAGACGCTTCTGATTGGTTGGCGTTTTTTCCACTATTGTATTGCTGTATAGATTTGTATGTCAACATATTTTGAGATTGATTTTAAGCTTTTTAACACAATTATTTAATAAATAAAATAAAAATATGACAAGAAAGTGTTGTATTGCAACGTGTAAGATTTAAAGTGATCAACCAGAAGGTCGTAACTTAACCTTCCATACGTAAGTATACAATCTGAAGTGATCTGCAATTTTTAAGTTATTTTTTGTACATTTTTATTTTAATAAAGTTCTAATGAGGCTTATTCCTCCACCAGGGGCGCCGATAATCACATGAGGGTAACGCGCGCATTTTACATATCTATATATATTGAATGCGCGCGCATCCATCTATATAGATATTTAAAATACACGCGTTACCCCCATGTGATTATCAGCACCCCTGGCGGAGGAATAAGCCTCATTTAGTTTAATACGGTTCATATTGATATGAGAGAGAAGTGGGCAGAAATACTGCAAACAATGTTTAGTATAGCCTTAAAAAAATATTCGTGTATATGCTGCAAATATTTTGACCCAAATTGTTTTTATTATACTAACTTATGTCTAAATAAAAGATTTTAAAAAAGCATCATGCCCTACACTATTTGAAAAAAAACATGAAAACTTGTATGTAGCAATAAGGTATTAATAGTAAACAGTATGATTGAAACAAATACAAATATAAGAAATGTTTGTTTTTAAAGTTCAGCTCGTGCACTGTGCACCAGCCAATCATAGATACCCTGTGAGAGAGACAGACTCTAACCTAAAATTTCTCTTCTCTCTCTCACCACCGATCACGCTTTTCGCGCATACGATGCTCCCTCTATACGTACATGTCGTCTAAAGGCACGTATCCAATCGAACTACACTACACGCATCGTCAGCCATCAAGTGTGCATTCCGGAAGTGTACCGCACTCGCAACATGGCGACACCTTCGAGCCAATCACAAGCTTCCCTTTTCGCATCTGCTCGACAGTCGCGTAGCAGACTCCCCTGCAATAAGGCTCATTTCGGTTTTTCTCGAAGTTAGGCTAGGCGACGAAGTTCTGCAGGGCTACGCGAAGTTCCTCGTTGATTATTTATCGAAAAATCGCCAGCGCTGGTCGCGAATCGTAGCCAAAATGCCTCCGAAGAAGGCTTCTGCTGCCGCGCCGAGCAAAAAAACAGAGCAGAAAAAGAAGGAGAAGGTGATCGAGGTGAGTTCTCGAAAGATGATCGCATGTTGCCCCTGTGTGCCATAAGTACCTATCTCTCGGCTTGGGAAGAAAATTTGCTACGTGTTTGTCCTGCCGATTCTCTGTTACCATTTGTTCACTTTGCTAGTATTCACTTTGGCGATATCTACTCACTGACTTGTGCATCTTTTCAGGATAAAACCTTCGGTATTAAAAATAAAAAAGGAGCCAAGCAGCAAAAGTTTATTCAGCAAGTTGAGAAACAAGTCAAATCTGGAGGTCTTCATCCGAAGAAGGCAGAAGACCCCAAGAAGCTCGAGAAGGAGAAGAAGCTGAAGGAGCAGCAGGAGTTAGCTTTAATTTTCAAACCTGTCCAAACGCAGAAAATCGAGAAAGGTTATTGTAGTTTTAAATGTAGCATAATGAAGAAGTTATTTCGAACAGTAGTGAATGGTCTTTTTTTCTTTTTTTTTTTCAGGAACTGATCCAAAATCCGTTGTTTGCGCTTTCTTCAAACAGGGACAATGTACAAAGGGAGACAAGTGCAAATTCTCGCACGATTTGACTGTGGAAAGGAAGGCAGAAAAAAGGTCGCTCTACTGCGATATGGAGAAGGATGCGGACAAGGAGGCTGATAATATGGATGACTGGGATGAGGAGAAGCTTAAGCAGGTCGTGGAGAAGAAGCATGGAAGCGGAGGAAATAGGCCTACGACTGATATTGTATGTGTTAATCTTAACCTTTCTTTGATTTGCATAAAAGCTGAAATACCTGCTGACTTGTTATTTTATTTCAGATCTGCAAGCACTTCTTGGAAGCAGTAGAAAAGTCCAAATATGGTTGGTTTTGGGAATGTCCGTCTGGTCAGAAGTGTATCTACCGTCATGCTTTGCCTCCTGGTTTTGTACTGAAGAAAGATCTTAAGAAGGAAGAGAAGAAAGATGAGATTTCATTGGAAGATCTGATTGAGAGAGAAAGAGCTAATTTAGGACCAAACCAAGTAAATATATTTAGCTGTTTATAAATGCTATCTGTGCGAGCACAATTAATAACGAAGAAAACCTATTTTTCAGACCAAGATAACGCTGGAGACCTTCTTGGCTTGGAAGAAGAGGAAACTAAAGGAGAAGCAACAAAAGGCCATTAAAGATGAAGAGAAGAAACGAAATGACCTCAAGGCTGGACGTCAAGTCGGAATTTCGGGACGAGAAATGTTCTACTTCAATCCTGATCTTGCAACTGGCGATGGTAAAAATTTAACATATTCTTATCATGTGGAATAATGGGATTTTATGGATCATGAGATTTTAACGGCGTATTTTGTTCAAAGGTGCTGATGATGGTGATGAAGCTATTACCCATTATGATCGCGAAGAGGGCGAAGAAGAGGATGCGCAGTATCGTGAATTAGATTTAAATGAACTTGTGCTTGAAGCTAGTCAAGTTGATACTACTGGAATTTGTACCGTCGCGAAAGACCGATCGAAAGATTTGCCTCAACCTTCCCCGTCAAATGATGCAAGTAATAGTGAAAGTCCTGTATCATGTAAGTACTTCAAGCATACGCGTAAAATAATTATTATTTATTCTTTGCCAACAAATATTTATTAAATTTCTCTTCAACAGCTGCAGACCAAGCAACAGCTTTAACTATCAATGAGAACCTCTTCATGGAAGAAGACCTAGAGGGTATCGAAGAAGAATTAGGGGACCTGGATTTGGAGGAGTGATCCAGGCCTCCCCAATTTTCGTTCTCCTCTCTGTCCTTAACTGGTCAAATTCAAGCAATTGTTGATTTTTCATCACATTTTGAGAAACTCAAGGTTCTTCTTGCGTTTTTTTTTGTTTGTCGCGTGCAATTTTTATACATGGTACTTTGCACTCATACCTATCTATATCACTCAGTAGATGGCAGATACAAGTTGTATGAATAAACGCTTCAAACTAAAAATAAATACTGACTTTCAGTGCTCTATTTTTTACATTGTTTCTGAGATTCTTTACTGCATATCTATTCTATATTATTATCCAGTTATTACTATTTATATAATTTAACATTTTTTTAAATAAATAAACAATGTCACTTTTATTAGAGTGTTATTTTATTCTGAAAATAAATTTTGATATCAAAATATATTGTTAAACTTAATTTTTCAACAAATAACTCAGATTATAAATAAAACCATAAATAAAAAAACCATAATAGTTTTAAAAAATCATTATATTGTAAAATATTGCAATTAAATAATCGTCCACCTCCTTTAATTTATAAAAAGTTTGAAATATTATAATTTGTAATTATGTACAATTTAACAAATTTATGGTTTGTATGGCTGGACAAGATTTTCCGAAAACTCCTTTACTTGCGGAACGCCTCGCACCTCTCTGTCCAATAACGGTAATTTCGTTATATGAAAATCTTCGTACAGATCCATTATCTATTAAAATACGAATCAATATTTATCTATATAGATTTGAATGAAAAAATATGAGCTTTCAATTGATAATATGTTTATAGCATACCTGATCTAAATATTTCTCTTGAACTTTATGTCTAGCCTGACATAGCTTGCATGGAGCATCGCCCTCTTTCAGGAATAACAATTGATTGACAATAATATTGTGAGTGTCAATGCCACATTTAGTTAATTCTTGTACTAATCGTTCAGTTTCATACAGTGACAAGAACTCTGCTATGCAGACACAGACAAAAGTAGTTTGATCTGGATTCCTAAACTGTTCATTTACTTGATGTATAACAGCAAGCATTTCTTCTACTTTGTTTGAAAAAGAGTCTACATTGAAGTCTGTAATCCCTAGTAATGAACTGAACTGTAAATTAAAATATGCATTATAGCATAATTAAATTATGTATTTCAGTTGACAAAAATTCAAAAATGTAAACATCATACCTGTGAAATGAATGGGCTAATTTTCATTTTCAATTTCATTAATTTCCCTAGGCCCTTTTCAACTACTTGTGGAAAGGACAGAAGTCTCAATGTATGACCTGTCGGAGCGGTATCAAACACAACTACTGAAAAGTTCATACTTTTGACTAACCTGAAAAATAAAGTTTGAAAGTCAAAACTCAGAATTTTACCTATTGAATTAAACTTTCTAAAATCTAGATAATTCTTACTTCATGACTTCTGCATAACTCATAGCCTCATCTATACCTGGGAATGCTCCTACAATTTCTTGCATAACACTTTTACTTAAACGCATGGTCTCACCAACTCCTAAAACATCAGATTCTACGTTTCACTATCTGCATACAAAATTTTCACTATAGTAACTACAATGCATTCAAACCTGTGTCATTTTCAAAATAATCATCTGGCAACTCTGTGATTCCAGCATTTGGATCAATCTCCATGGCAAACAGATTTTCGAAACCCTTGACTTTTGTTGGCACTTTGCTAAACTTCTGATCGAATGCATCAGATATGTTATGTGCTGGATCCGTAGAAATAATCAAAACATTGTCTCGGACCTTTGATAATTGCACAGCTAAGGAGCAGCTAGAATGAATGATTTCCATGAAATCACGAACTCCGAAATTTTATTAAAAAATACCATTTTTAGTAAACTCACCTGCATGTTGTTTTGCCAACACCGCCTTTTCCGCCGACAAATATCCACCTCAACGTGTGCATATCAACAACATTTCTCAGAGAAGGTTCTAGTGGCTCGAATTCGTCGGCATCACCGCTGTTTAGGTCTATGTTCATCGCACTCATTGTCCTCACTTTTTTTTTATAAGCTAGACAGAATCAACTAGCTTTTAAAAAGAGAATCTGAATAATTAAATTACAAGCTTATATGCACAATCATATGTCACGTCGTAATGTTAGTTTTTAAAGCAAAGTATCGAATCACAGTTTTTCGTCGTACACCATGAAACAAGAGCTTATATATAAGTACCGATCTAGCAGTCTCAGCTCAGTACGTATAGTCAGCTGTGAAATTCTGACGGTCCCGGGAAAGCGGAGAATTTTCGGTCACTGGTGGAGTCATATAGTCACGGACAAGTGAAGTATTAAAGTGCTAATTTTAAAATTTGTTTATCAGCGTATATTTTATTTCTGACTATAGTTGGAAGTTTATAGTTTAGCCTAATCTTATCTAGAAAATCATCGGATAATCCGATTTCCCGATAAAATAAATCTTTTATCTTTCATCGATATTTTTATATTACCAATCTACGATCATAGTGACAGATGCAATCAGCCAAGGTTGTCCTATTTATCTTCTCACAAAATGATACCTGCTTGATTACAAGAATGAACAAATTATAATATGTTCTTTTTTATTTATTTATTATTGTAACAAAAATATAATCTTTGCACATTATAAAGATAAGCTCGAATAAACTCTTTCCGTCTGACTCGACAGAATCGCATCTGTACATTATCCCGCATCTCACAATTATACAATTCTACACTTTCTTTCGTTGTACTTGTTATTTATCAATGTGTATTTATAGTTTGATTTTCAGTTATTACGTAGTATGGCCGGTTACCCTTATTGTAACAAATTGACGCTTATGTGATACTTTTTAGGCGGTGTCCGCCGGTAGCATTTGCTGCTGAGGTACAAAGTTTACAACTTCGTGATAGACTAGTTCTGGAAAAAAAAAATTCCACCAATTTTAGTACGTTACATATTTGTCTTTGAATACTTTTTTTAGTGAATTATAGCTATACCTTTCCACTTTTCGACTGGCAATTCCATATCCTCGAAGCTTTGATCGTATGGTAATGAGACGGGCTCGTCTGTAGGGTCGGCGTATTGAGCGAGATACGCGTGAGCCAGTGCTTGTTCAGCAGTTATCCTCTTCTCGGCGTCCAACTCCAGCATCAATTCCAGCAATTCGATGGCTGATATATAATAATGAAAATGTTATTATATAAACGAATTTTTGATAGTTTACAGTGAGTTGGTTTCTAATGCCTTACCCAATGGATTAGCGCCTCGGAAAACTTCTTTAAAGTTCTTTTTCTTCAAGGGCGGTAGGCTCTGTATGTAATTTCTCGCCTACAACAGAAAGATATTATTTTTTAAAATGCCATTTCAAAACACATTTTTTTCTTAGTAATTTTTTTAATTCGAAATCGGCAATTATACAGATATTTTTAAAGATCACTATTTAGATTTCAGATTTTCAATTATCATATACATGATAATTTCTTATTATATGTATTATCGCTAAGACACTTAGCCAATAGTTATTTCAGTTTTACGATTTTCAGTAATTAGGTTTGCACTATTATGTAGCTGCAATTGTACACTTTAAGAATGATAGTATCTATGCGTTAAATGTAATTGGAATTGCCGTAAAATAATAATAGCAAATTTAGTCTTTTTAAATAAAAAAAAAAATAAGGATGTTAGGTATTGTATTATAATCACAGCTTTTACCTTTTTTTCACTGGTAACAGATTCAGTGGCAATAGCAAAATTAGTTATTTCTATTATCACAACAATCGTTATTTATTATTTGTATGAACAAAATTGTTACAAGAAATTAAATTCAAAATTACAGCTCTTATGAGAATTTTGCGGCAAACAAAAAAGCTGAAAAAATGCTCATGTTATTACGCTTCTTTAGTAAAAAACTCACGTTCAAAATTGTTTATCTCATCACGCTTCACGAATAATGTTGATTCACAACAGATTAAATTTATCTTCGAGTCTCAAAGGAATAATACCATTTTTTTTTTGGAGTACTGAAAATTTTCGAAAATGCTTTACCTCTTGACTAGTAATTTTGCTCAAAGTTTCCTCTGTGGGTGTACCACAAAGCACAAGAACTCGAGTTAGGTGATCGATGTCTGCCCGACTATTTGTTAAGGCTTAACGTGATGACAAACAGTTTAAAACTGTTGTAGCGAAAAAAATTAAAATTTACAGTAGATTAATCCATTATAGTACTGAACGCAAGTACACAAAAGATGCGAATTATGTAAGAATCGAGAGTTGGTGGCGGATGAAACGAACATGTACCGCCTTTCGTACGAATAGTATATAATGCTTATTTCTTTAGATGATAAATTGTGCAAAATATTGATTAATTCGTGCATTGGTTTGAGTAGCCGTTGACACGCTGTTGGGCAGTGCAGGAAATTCTGAACAAAGAAGTCATGCAACACTTTTTAAACTCACTTCGTTGGGGCGAAAATCCCTGCTTTACAAACTTATTCCATATACTATTACAAGATAAAATTTAAAATAGAATCAAAGAGTAATTAATTTAGTTTGTCGTAAATTTTCGTAAAATATATTCTGCACGAGAATGTTCGATTTTTACTTTTTCAAAACGAAAGCTAATGTAATAGAATTGCATTGTTTTTCCAATAAAAATCAAACAAAATAATAAACTAGACCAATAATTTATAAGCTAAAAATGACGCGATAAAATAGAGTTACTCAAATTTAGATTTAAAAAGATGTTGTATAGTACAAAACATTAAAAATTTTACAATTAATATGCTTTACCTCCTGACTAGTTATTCTGCTTAAAGTCTCCTCTGTGGGTGTACCACAAAGCACGAGAACTCGAGTTAATTGATCGATGTCTGACCGATTATTCGTTAAGGCTTTTTTATTAACCTACGTATATGATATATCGTAATGATGAATCATTGAAACAGTATAAATATTTAGCATTTTACAAATTATTGTTCTACCATTTTCTACGATTGTAATAAAAACTTAAGCATTTACTTTATGCGCTACATCTAATATTTATCATAACATTAGTGTATCTCAAACCCCACCACATCAAAAATAAATATATACATATATACCGTATACTAAAAAAAATCTGAGTGCATATAAAATATATGTAACATGCATTGGCAACATCGCAGGATAGAAGGGCCTTACATATTTTGTCAAAAAAACCGAAAAGACGAGCGGAAAGTGCAGTTATTGAAGACCGTAACTTACTTCTGTTTATACAATTTTTTTTTAAAAACTGATAAAACTACTATACATTTTTAAAATAAATATTAAATTTTTTCAAATGGCTCCAGTTATATTCAAAACTAAAAGTATAGAATGAAGTCTACCTTGCTACTATCAATAAGTAAAATATATTTTTATTTGGATATGTATACGAAATTTTAACTGGAGTATTAATTATAACGGTAAAAAAAGTACAACTGGACATCATCGCCGATAATAATTACATAATAAACTAATAAAATAAAAAGAATCTAATACTTTAAAAAAAAAATAAATCAGTAAAAAAGGTATATACTTTTGATGGTTATAATTTATAGCAGCTAGATAGTAGTAAACTATAGTAGTAAAAAGCAACAAGCAATCAATCAGCCAATAACTTCTTTGCATGAAAAGTACACAAAAATATATGGATTTTAACCCAAATCCTTTCCTTATAATAATTAATTCACTTTCTATTGTAAATAGCATAGTGTTGAAAACCATAAAGTGACCAATTTTTGCCACAGATTTACAATGTATTTCGAGCATTAAATAAAAGATATTCAAGATAAAATTATTAATACATCAATATTTGATATTTAGTACTTTGTGTTAGATCAAAACAATTATAGTAGGATAGTACACACTCACACATACAAACTTACCGATTCGGACGATATTTTCTGCATAAACTCGTCTCGTGGAGTGCCCAATACTTCCATAATAAGGTTTAATTGATGAATATCTGGTTTTGCTTTTTGCTAAGGTTTCTTTTTTTAAAAACAAAAAACTATACTGATTTTTTATTTAAGCTTAGAACTACAAAAAACAGCTTCCTGTTTTACTTTAGCTGCTATCAAAAACTCCACACTTATATGTGAATAATTAAAATCAACGTTAATATATATGAAATTCAACATTTGCAATGGGATATTACTTGTTTGAAAATATCAACTTATTAAAATTAATTCTAGGTAGTTTTTTCAATGTGACAAAACTTGGTAGTTTTTATTAAAATGCAAATTTAAGTAATAAATGTTATGAGGGCAAAATTAAAGCATTGTTTAATGATTTATGTTTGCATTGCTTATAGAATAATTGTAAATTTTGATAGCAGTAGCATTATGCAGCTGTATTACTTTCATCAAGCTAAAATAAATGCATCATTCATATGGGAAATCATCCTTAGCAAGAAGCGATTCAAATTAGCAATATAGTTAAGCACTATTAAGCTGTATTATTAAGCTGTAGCATACATTGAAAAAGTCAAATGGCAAAGAGTATCTAACATGCAAGCAATTTTAAGCAATAAGAATTCAAATGCTAACTACAACTAATCCTCCACTGTGTAAAGGATACGATCTGTTCCTGGAAATAATGTTCTTCCTGTCAACAACTCGGCCATTATACATCCAACAGACCAAATGTCAACTGCAAATTTAAATGCAATAGCTACTGTCAATTGGTGGATCTATATAAAATATTTATTATATTACTTTGAGATGTAAGACCTGTTTGATTATAGTGCATCCAGTTGAGCATAATTTCTGGTGCCCTGTACCATCTGGTTGCTACGTAACCAGTCATTTCATTTTCTGTAGGTCTAGCCAAGCCAAAATCTAAAATTTTCAATTCACAATCTTCATTTACTGCTATGTTGGAAGGTTTCAGATCCTGAAAAAATATATAATATTAAGTATACTAATTTTATACTTTTACCTTTTCAATGTTATACATTTCAATGTACCCTGTGAATGATTCCTGCTGAATGAATGTATTTTAAACCTCTAAGAATTTGATAAACAAGGAACTGAACATGGTCATCAGAGAGTTTCTGGGTTCTAACAATATTATTTAGGTCAGCACCCATAAGATGTGTTACCAAGTATCTAGATTTGAAATTGTATGATCTATTAATATATAGATATTATTAAAAATTCTATTATCAAGCTGCATTTAATTAAAACTTACACATGTTGAAAATCTTCTAGAGATGTGCTTGGATGAAATACATCTAATAAACCTATCACCTATAAATAAAGTATAATATTTTTAAAAGAGACTGATAACAAAAGCCTTGTTGTTGGCACAACAATAACTTACATTTTCATGATTCATATGTTTAAGCATTCTAAGCTCTCGGTAAGTACGTTTTGCATGAACAGCAGACTGAAATGGTCTTGCCAATTTTTTTATGGCTACCTTACGACCACTAGTTGTATCTACAGCAGAGCTATAAAGACAGAATAATTATAGTATTTCAAATTTTTCATCATATCTCTGTGTGTATTATCTTTTAAAAATAAATTCAGATATATGTGTATTTCTTTAAAAAGTCAACATAGAATTTCAGTATGCTAGTAGAAGTAAAAGGGATGTCGCAATGTTTCACTGTCAAATGCTAAATATAAAGCAATAGATTCTAAGAAGACTGTGTTTATCCTTCAGAGTATACACGTGTATTTTTATCGGAAGAACAAATTCTCACTTTTGAATCTTGTGTACAAATCAAGCTAATAGAGTTAATAAAATAATCAAATAAGCAAATTGTTCTTTCTTTACTCACCAAACTTGACCGTAAGCACCTGATCCAACAGGAGTCAGCATCTGATACCTCTCTGGAACTTCCCATTCTGTCTTGTTTATTTCAATTTTGTGAAACTGAGACATGTTTACTTACAACACTAAATTTAACTCTCCAAATCACAAGTTTGCAATGTCTTCCACTTGATATTCAAACTTTCAAGTCTCTCTATCTCTCTCTCCCTCTCTCTCTCTCTCTCTCTCTCTCTCTCTGTGTCTCTCTCCCCACTACTTGTATTATTGCACAGGCAGAAACCACACTTTTTTCCAAGAGAACAATGCGAAATATCTAAAATAGCGACAGTAGTCTATAAGATACAGAGGCAGAGGAAAATTATTTTGAACAACAACTCGGATATACATGCATACCGCATACATAAAGAATCTACACAAATGCACACATCTATTAAAGTTCAATCCAACAACTTACACTTTCCTATATACAGTAAAACCGACGATCTCTCTTGAGCTGCTACAATTCAAGGGTAACCGGATTATTAAATTAAAACGAAGCCGAGCCTTGTCGTCTCTTCTCTGCGCTCGTTGTAAACATTGCGCGATACATCTGGACTGATGATGGATCCGAGAGAAAATTCGTCGCAACTGAGTAACACCTATACCTGCGTGCGACGTAAAAGCGAGCACGAGCGAGAGCAATAGGTGTGCTCTCCGCCGCGAGTCTCTCGGCCCGTCTCTGTGTCTTTTCTCACGTCCTACACAAGTCCAAATTAGCTGACTGGCTCCGAGCTCCGAGACTACTAACATATATAATGGCACTTCTAGCAGCTCATTCACACACGTCGCGACCGCACTTAGGGTGTCTCCACAATGCTGTGAATCACGAGAAACAAGAGTTCGAAGACATGACACAGGTGTTTGCGCGGGCCGACCAAAATCTTAGAGACTTTTGCTAGTACCAACAGCGAAAATGTCTCTATGTGAGTGCAAATTTTCGATGTTGGCACTATGTCAAAAGATTTTGTACCTTATACGCGGCCGTATACGAGTGTAGTCGTATGGATAAGTGATGGATGCATCGAAGAATTGTGTATCGTTTCTGCAAAAAAAAAAAAAAAAAAATGCTTCTGCACTTTAAAGAAGAAAAATTAATGAAGAACGAGTGTGCAGCCTATATTTTGTAAGGGTATTGATTTTTCGTTCTCTTTTAACTTATAGATGTTTCCTTTCTTTAATTTCTAACAATAGTTTCTTTTTCCAATTTTTTTCTGTATCACATTATTTAGATATAATATAACAATTTATTTATTCCTGAATAGATGACATCTGTTTGCAATCGATTTTTGTAAATCCTAAATTGCCATCAAAACATTATACTAATATAGTAGACATATATAAAATTCTGAAATAAATAAATAATAACCAAATCATCTCGATATAACTGACGAAATAATTCAAGTAAATATAACCATCAGATAAATAATGAAAATCAGTCAATTGCACTTTATAAAGAAAGAACGTATAGAAATGATACTTTTACGATTAAATCACTCACATAATCTAAAATCCTCTCTTTTAACAATGAATTTTACAGGGCAAATAAACACACTCCAAAACCATATGTTCGCATCAACGGAAAATCCCAAATTTCATTGCTATATATAAAAAGCTTTTTACAAAGCTCGTGCATCTATATAGCAACGCTAAAATAGGACTGAAAGACAGAGACGCGAATAGCTGCCGCGTTACTGAATCAAAGCTCGTATATTTACTACCGCCAGTTCGTATACTTATAAATAATGCAAAAATAGAAAACGGCCAATTAATAACAGGGTTCATAAACTTGCGTTTCGCACTTTATCTTCCCCTCTACGCGTTATCGGTCTCTACCTTTCACACGTTCTTCTTCTCTGCTTCGTGGCATATTACGTTCAGTGCGAGGGGATTACAAAGACTGAGTATTATGCCGTTGGCTGTGACTTGTGTAGCGTTGAGAGACGACGAGTGATTGTTCAAACGCTGAGATTATGGAAGAAGATTGTATCAGAGGGAAAGAAAGTAGTCGATCGTGGAGGTGATTATTTTTTTATTTTTCGATTGAAGATTTCACGTGTGAAAAAAACAGACTTTTCATCTGAATCGTCAGAGATTTTTGTATAACTAAAGAACTGTAGTTATAAGCTATAGAAATTTACTTTAGTCATCGACAATCTGCTAGGACAATCAATTTCGCTACACTAACGTCGCTCATTGTGCTTTGGAACAACCGACATTAAGGTGATATGATAATTAATTGAAGGGCGGCATATTCTTCTTGTTGCATATACAGGCTTAGTTCGGTGACCGTGAATTTTGCCGGGATTTCTTTTGTGGTGCCGGATAATTTTTTCAGAAGATTTTTTGATTTATGATGGTAAAAAAAGAATTATAATATTTTTCATTACCAGAGCTTTCCTTTAGAAATATAGCCACAATTTTTCAACTTCCATATATAAACCTCTGTATTTTCCAGGATCATATGGTGAGACGAGGTCCTTAGCCCTGTCATCTTAGAGACCAAATATTCTGCATATCGATAATGATCTGCAGCATTATTGCTGTGATAAGGAAAGAAAGTATAATATTATGTCGTAGATCGAATTAAAAGAAAACAGATATTTACTTCTTGCAGATAAATTATTGTGGCCATTTTATTTATTACTTCGATAAAGTACATAGATACCTTGAAATATTTTTTCCGCTACGATTCTCGCAATGCGCATCAGGCGTTATTACATCGATTTCTACCGATATACGGCGGCATTTCAATTATACGTGCGTAAATCTCGCGATAGAAAATACAAAAGTTTTACCTCTAGATTAAACTCGTCGGCTACAACTGCAAACTTTTATTCGCGAAACGATGTAACCGTAATTATAATACACGCCATCACCAACTACAAAACTTGCAAATATATAACACCAGCGGATATATGGAAAAAAAAATTATCGTCATGCAAGCCTTTGTTTCATCGCTGATAACGAACTGAAATTGCGCACAGTGTCTTCTCGTTATAACGTGAATTACGTATATGAAAAAACCAGTATCAATATTATAGATATTGTCTGGTATCGACACGACTCTCTCTCTCTCTCTCTCTCTCTCTCTCTCTCTCTCTCTCTCTCTCTCTCTCTCTCTCCATCGCTGGAAGGTGTATATAGAAAGAGATTTTACTTCGACATGATGTTACGATAGTTTCTTATAGTTTTTACATAGACTCTGCGCTACGAATTTGAATAATTAGTCAAAAATTTATTAATCTACTATATTTAATATTATTTCACCTTTATACCGATTTCAATTCTCAGCAGTACAACTGCAAACTTTCATTCTCGACAGTATATAGCTTCATCCATCATGATAATACCGAACTAGTAAGCTACAAAACTTTCGCATATAATAGCACCAGTTATACAGATGCAGAAAAAAATTATCGCCATACACGTAAGCCTCTATTATTTCCTATGGCGAAATGAAATAAACTTTGTCTTCTCGTATATACGCGCGGCTGATAAATTATGCAAGATCACTGTAAGCTATTATCTACACCCGCTATACTATACGTGATATTTCCCGCGAGTAGTTTCGTGATTTCTCTCGCTGGGGTAGGTTAACATTTAAGCTCCGGATATATCCGAAATTTACAAGGCTATATATGTATACTGAGCGGGAAGAGCTAATGTATAATCGTAGCCGAGGATGCGACTCGTCGTGAGGATTGCAAAGATGTGCATCGTTGAATTCGCGCGATCATTTCTATAAAAACTTGAAGCTTTCGCGTGATTTGATTGTTCTCGAAATAGCGATAACGATTTTTCCATCGGGAGAATAAAATTGAGATTTTTATATGCGGTAAATGGTATATGCAACCGCGCGACTCGATGGAATCTTTGAAAAAGAAACAGTTGCAAGGTAAGCTCGTTCGATTTATTTAAAGTATGTGCACTCTATACTGTCAAAAACTTGACGAAAACGATTTTCCACGTCAATTATTGGAGCTCTAATTCAGATTTGCTTCTTAAACTATGGATAAACAATATCTTATATATATTTGAGTATACGAAGTAGATCATAAATCTAGCTCATAAAAGAAATAATATACGAAAAGCACTAATCACTCGTAAGAAATTTCAGATTTCGACTGGGCACTGGGTATCAACCGCTTCAGCCTCCGACTGATGGGCATATGGCCACCGGACCAAGATGAAAAGTCCAAATCTTTTCAAACCGTCTTGCGAGTACCTTTGATGATACTCGTGACGTTCTTTGGTACATTCCTGCCGCAGATGTACGCGCTCGTATTGGTAATCGATAATTTACCGCTGGTAATCGACAACCTCATGACCAGCTGTCCAATGTTCGCCTCCTGCGTCAAGCTCTTTTTCATCTGGCGGAGTAAAGCGAGTAATGGCATAATAAGCGCAAGTTGGATCAATATTGCTCCATGTGCACGTATCGATGTATAATAACACGGATTCTCGCAAGTCCTAGAACCGGTGGTCGACTCGGTGTTGGAGGACTACCTTCGTCCGAAGTCGAAATCGGAAGAGCTGACGATGCGCCGAGAAGCCTTTCGAGGTCGACTCATCACCATCGCGGACTACTCCTCGGTAATAATCTGTTACATGGGTTTCATCGTTATGCCAACGCTGGGCTTCAACGTCCGCATCATCAACAACATCACCGACTACGGCCACTACGGGAGACATCCGCTCATCATGCAGAGCTACTATCCCTACGACTGTTACAGAAGTCCGGCCTACGAATTGACACATCTGATCCAGCTGTCCGGCTGCTTATTCGTGGGCATGGCCGTATCGATTTCCGACGATTACTTTTGCGCCCTGGTTTTCCATACCAGCGCTCAGTTCGAGATCCTGGGACTGCAGATCGAGAATTCAGCGATAGACGGCCACGAGAAGGAAGTGGACGGGAGGCTGATGAGCGGCTTCATCGAGAGACATGTACATCTGAATAGGTGAGTGTGTTTCCAGAGTAGAACGTCATGGTTATTTTTATTTCCACTGGGGGAGGTAGCGATTTTTCATTGAGGTATAATGTCGCGGATACGTGACATATGGCTTTGCAGTATGGTGTCCGCCCTGGAAAAGGCGTTCGAGTTCATTATTGCGGCGCAGATATCTCTTATGTCCATCATGGTTTGCTTCCTGGGAGTTCAGGTTTTGTGGGTACGTATGAGATGTAACGTAATTTTCTTTGGTTAAAAATCGATGCTTCGCGATGGGATATTACGAGCGACTCGATTCTTTCAGATGTTAAACAACACAAGTGAAAAACCGACTGTTTTACAGCTGCTCACGCTCATCGGGATCTTTGTAAGCCTGTTGCTACACGTGCTTGTCGATTGTTTCGTCAGCGAAAGTCTGGCGGCTCGCGTACGTTTCTCCTGCCATAGATTATGTGATGTGACTGACTATACCGGTTCAATATAACAGGAATCTCGTCACTTTCCAGAGTGGCGAAATCTTTTTCAAGATTTACAGCTGCTGGTGGTACCTGATGCCGTGTGACAAGATTCGCTGCCTCGTACCAATGATGCTCGTAGCTAAGTCTCCTCGGCAGATAAAAGTCGGAAAGATTCTGCCCATGTCTCTGACTACTTACTGCTCCGTAGGTTTATTGGCAAGATTTTTTTTTTCATTTGAATACTGGTGTGTTATATGTTTAATCGAATTTGATGTTCTGATTTTTAGATAGTCAAATCCACGTTTGGTTATATATCGATGCTCGTTGCTGTGAGTGGAAGGTAAAGTTAATCGGATATTTCCAATGAAACCTGCTAGTAACGTTTATGATGTGTACGGATTTATTATTGGAATGATGAGATATATATTTATTACAAAATATGTAAGAAATTATTTAAATTAAATACTTAAAATTATCTTTAACCTCGCAGCCTTATTCTTTTTGAAGGAATTTATAAGCTCATAATGGTTCTAAAAAAGCAAAAAGTTGTATTCTATATAAGGTCGTGGTTAATAGTTCAAAGTGCCGTGAGACTTTAACTAACGAACATAAAAGCGATTTGCACAATTTATCTAGAAAATTATAGTTTTTCATTCAAAATATAATTTATTTAGAAGCTATGCCTATTTATAAAATATACGAGTAGTAATATATAATCAGCGAACATATAATATGAATATCTGATCAACTAGTTCTTATTTTATATTAGCGCCATTCAACCCATCATGAATGAAATCACGATTTTGAAGCTTTAAATTCGCACATCGTCCTCTGATGACATCTTGAGATTTGAAAACAAGTCGATACTTCGCTATATTGCGATTGAATATGGCAATTTTTGGTTTCTAGACACATTATTGTATTACAACTGCGCGCGTTTTATTCGTTCAGCAGCAATGATAGGTGAAATTATCGAAAACATTATTCTGAGTGCAGCCGAATGGGAAAACTTGGATACCACAATTATAGTGAGCATAGTTTCCATATAAACAGAGTGAATTTCCCTGGTATAGAAATACTCCCATCAACTTAAACGGTTCTTCTATTAAAATCTTAAATATACTTGCTGGTTTATCGGATTGTTTCTACCATCGGGTTCTTTAAAAAGTGATTTTCCAGATTGATGATTAATTGTTCACGTACACAAGGATATGCGACCAGCTGCGTATCCAAATCACCCGTTACCAGTCTTAAATACGATACCATCGCCACCTACCAGGTATACTTGAGAATATGCTCCACCCTCATCTATAATTTATAAATAATTTATAGCACAGTGTGACCTAAGCCCGCACTTAGGTCACGCCTATCCGTGACCTAAGTAGTCCTTTTTTGCACCGTGTTTATCACACTCGCTACGCTCGTGCGCTAACTTCACGGTGCAAAACATGACTGCTTATGACACGGATAGGCGTGACAGCGGGCTTAGGTAGGCTGTGCTATAAAATTCTATACGATACTCGTGACCTAAGTAACACGTATCGTAATGTACTATTATTATCTTTAATTAATCTTGGTTATTTTAAAAACAAAAGAGGTAAGTTTCATTGCTTATTTAAAAAGGCTTTTGGGTAAGAAATTGTTAGTCATAATAAAGTCTCGTATTTTTATTATCTTCTCTTTCAATGTTATATCGTACGCGACGACACCAAATATGTATACATATTAATTAAAAGAAGTGTCGCCATGAAAATCCCGGTCAGGCGCGAATTTCAAATCTAAAAACCGGAATTATTAAAACTTCTATAAAAACATATTAGCTGCAAACGGTATAATGTAATAGATTATCATTTAACATTTAAAGGTTATAAAGCAGCCATAAACGAAAACCGGACCGGAGAGCCAATAAGGGTTATTATAACGATAAAAATAATTTCATTGTTTATCACAGAACTTACGGCGACGAACCTAATTGATAATCTCAGAATATGCCCCTAGAACCCTCTTTCGAGTGATTTGACGACGAGCACTTGTATTTCCACCATCACTGCACCTCCACCTGCATACGAAGAAGGGGAAATCGGATCAGAGACGGCGCATCAGCTGATCCAGAATTTCTTCGATTCAATCTATAGTTCGGGACGCGTTGTAATTCAGTTCTGCGAGTCCATGGACTCAAGGTATGGTTTCAAGTGCTGTTTACAGTATAAAACTATAGCTTAAACCCCTTTCTCTCATCGAGTCATTGAGCCGATTGTACTTTCTTGTAATTCAAATATCCCGCGCATATTCACGCTTCTATATATATGATGCGTTATCATCCATATAATCTGACATCTGGTGTGACCGAGGCTGGGACATCACGCTATGTCACTCCATAACATACTCTAAGCAACTCTATATTATCAGAGCTTTCGTGTAAACGGACTTTATTTTTAAGATTATATATATACAGCTGTGTGTTGAATGATGTGACAATCTTGCGGACTTTGCGGTAGTTGCGGTCAGCGTTCATGAATAATATGTGTATACGTATACATATAAGTATATATACACCGAAGATAGGTCCTTTGTTTATATTCAGTTACATTGCAAATACTGACGAATGATCTTCACACATTTTTCTCAGGACTGTAAGGTATCAAAACATGCAATAATCGCGGCGATATATTTTCGATAACTCGATGAGAAACCATTTTTTATAATTAAATTTGCCTATATAACGTCATAAATGTACACATTTCAGAAGCACATAATTTCTTTGAAGATGTGTATCGTGTATAAGTATAACCTTCTGGTATTGTCTTTGTGTTTTAGAAATCGTGACAGTGCAAACTGTGAGGAGTAAAAATATAAACTATCAGTGCCAACAGTTTTCATAACCATGAATCAACATTGGATGATCAAACTGAAAGTGGAACTCCTTGTCGGAGTGAGGATGAATCCTTTTGAAAAACTGAATATTCTGAAAATGAAGAATGTGGATTTAACTGATAGATCTGAATTGCTGAGAGACGATGTTGCCGAACAGACTAATATACCAAAGGATGCTTTTGGTAAGTGTTGCGTTACTTTCATATGTTTGGTTACATAAACTTCACTTAATTATTTACTTTTTTTATTCAATTCTATCTTGCAGATCTCATTTATGGGGGTGCTATTATAGACGATGAAACACCTTTGGAGGCGTATGGCATAAAAAATGGATCGCTGATTCATTTTTTAATGAAAAAAGAAGTGGAAAAACCAGCACCTGAGTCAGATTCTACAAACGCCTCCGAACCAAACATAAAAATGTTAATTTCAGTCTTTCAATCATTTATCGAAATACCATTGCTTCAGATGGCAATGCGAGTAAGTTCACTCAAATTATATACATAGAACATATACTACTTATCGATCATATAATATAATCACTGTTGATTATTTTTGCAGCATATGACTAAGAGGCCTGAAGTCATACAGAATATTATTTCATCCTCTCCTGGACTAAGCGAAGATGCAGTTGCAATAGCAATATTGCATGACCCAGATCTGATAGTTCACTTCAAGAATGCTGAAACCATCAGAAAGTACTGTAGTCATAATAAGTTTGAAATTTTTCCTTAGGAAATTCAGGTATAAAACGTATGATAAAAATTTTAGGATTGCCAAACTACACCCTTCTCTCTTGGAGGCAGCACAGCACATTGCTTCAGCAGTCCACCACGAAGCTCACAACTTGGCAGCTGCAGCAGACGCAATTGACAACTCTGCCAACAATGCACCAACCACCGGTCATTCCTACAGTTTAGAAAACTTGAGCGAAGACGAAGAAATGGCCGGAGACTCTTCCCAATCATCTGACTCACCCCAACCGTCCAACAGCGCGAATCTATTTCGAAATCAGTCTGACTCGAGACTAAGCGTAGCCGAATTTTTCGCTGCTATCTCAAGAGCGCAAAGATCCACCCAGAATAACGGAGGAACTAGTGGTGCTAGCACCGCTAGTTCGTCCTCCGTTTCTCGGTCGAACTCCAACAGTGGTGGAGTCATCACCGTCGACTTTTTCAACGAGGCGATGCAACGAGCAATTGCCACTACTCCATCCTTGAACAATGACTCCTCAAACTCCCAGTCACAACCGCCATCGGCCTCGTTCACGCCGCCAAACTCGTCGAATGGCGGCACTAATGATATGCAGAGACAGATATCAATCATGCATGAGATGGGCCTGTTAAACGATGCGATAAACCTTCAGGCGCTACAGATCACCAACGGAGATGTTCAGGCTGCTATTGAATTAGTGCTAAATGGTTTTGGAGATAATTGAGACTGGATAAGCTTAGTACGCACTGTTCTTTTATTACCATATTTTTAA
The DNA here is from genome assembly GCA_020010945.3 of Muscidifurax raptorellus. NCBI lineage: Eukaryota > Metazoa > Arthropoda > Insecta > Hymenoptera > Pteromalidae > Muscidifurax > Muscidifurax raptorellus. Next base: position 44,224,556 of record CM052077.1, on the reverse strand, counting down.
TTTAAATTAAATTTATTATTAAGAGTGCACATCTTGAACATTATTTACTATCTATTTTAGTTTATATTGAAGAAAAATCGTATGCTATCTGTAGACGGTAAAATTTTTTTGTTATTATTGTACATTATAGCAGACATCGCTAAAACAGTACCAGGAAAACTTGGAATACTTGGAAATGGCTGTAATTTTGGAATTCATTGAAACTTGTACTGTACAAGCTCAGATTATCTTCATAAATACTTGCACGTGTTCGCGACTGTTTTTCTCGGTGATTGAAGTCGGAAATTTACCCAAGTAAACAAATTATATTCCAAATTACGTTCGATTATTAATTTTTTTTTACGACGCTGTTGCATTTACAAACGTTCAAAGACAATGAATTGTTTATTCGACGTCAGTCAAAGTAAATAGCACATAGAGAAAACGTGATTTATTCTGTTAGTGTAAAGCGCAGAAGTAGGTTGAGCCTCAGCCATAAAATTGATACTACGTCTACTTGCTTTCCCACTGGTATTAACGTTTGCGCAATTTTACAGTGCATTATATTTACGAAGCTTCGCTACACTGCCGCTATTACTAATATTATTACGAGAGACTGATCAATGTTATTATTTACAAATCGTGCTACTTTTCCGAAGCTTTGCCGGCGTAAGCCAACGAGCATTTTCGCGGTGAGTCTAATGGTTTTTATGTGATCAAAAATTTTGTATCGCTGTCTGGTATTTTTTTTCGCTAAAATCAGGACACACCGAGACCTAATTTCGGCGTTTGACCATTGCCAAACTGGATTACATGGTTTTTACACGCGAATTGCGCAATCCAAGAATTTTTTCCGTTGCTGCATCTGCAATTTAATTAATGTCACGTATCTCGGTCTCTTCTGCGCTTGTTATTCACCGGTGTCGTTCCTATGCTATACATGTTTGAAATATCAATTCCCATACAGTACACAGCTGTTGTTGGTGCCCCTGTTTTTTGTTCGATCGAACGGCATTGGGTACGTTTTGAAAATAGTTGTCTAGAAACTTCGACGAAACCTGTATATAAAATATTCGATGCGTATAATGGAGCAATAAATTGGAATAACATTAAATAAATGCTAGCTGTACATAGCGATCGAATATAATAGTTATTTCTGACCTCGATTCACTGCTGGTAAACATAGAAAATAATGCTACTGGATTAAATCAGTCCTGATGCCGTTCGCTATATAGATAACGTTGTCTCTGTATTTATCTAACACTTTACTCTTTTAAATATACGACTAGTATATACTGCGTCGCAACAATTGTTATTTCATTTAGACGAAATCTCAAATTAAACTTTCGTATTCTACTATCCAAAAGGAAATTCGTGCTGCTTGCGTGACTCGGCAGTTTTTTTGCGTCCTTTCATTTTCAATTTCTATGTATTATAGAAAAGTCAAGCTTACCGGTATCTTTTTTTTTTGTCGATTTTCAAGAAAGTCTCTCGGGTTCGAAAGTGTGCATTGACGAAATCCTTGATTTCCAGACCGAAACCGCTATATACTTCTACACGACGCTTCGACGTTATACAATCGCTCTTTGTGTCCAGAAATTCATCGTCGCGACAATTCACATAATATAATTGAGACTATTTAAAAAGCCCGTCGACGAGAGGGAAATTAAGCGGCACTTGTATATTTACGCATCAAAACAAGAAACTTGGGTATAAGTCTGCAGGCGGAGTAGGTCTCTGTTTTCATTGAAGCTGACGTCAGACTATACGAAGTGTCTAATTGTCGACCCTTTATAGGAGTAGACTCAATGATCGCTCTCGGTCAAGAATCATTAATTCAATCGCTCGTACACCACTCATAGTTTTTCTAATATTTTGACAAGGTTATTGTAAAATATCGTCTGCGGGTGCCAAGACCTCGTTACGCGATAATATTGACGTATCGAGAGTGAAAAAAAAAATAATAATAACGATCGGCAGTGGAAAAAAGCCGCGAGAAAAATTCAATGTTTGCATAGGGTGCTATCTCTATAAATAGAAAATTTGTTCCACCAACAAATCGCTCCCGAATTCGAGAAAAAAAGAAACAGACCCGCAGCGCGATAAGCTAAGCATACACTTGACTTTTCCGTATATCGTCAACCTGTCACTCGTCGCCGGCTGTCCTTATGGTCAGACTCGTGAAATAACAAAACGTATTTAAATTAAAAAAAAAAAGAATAAAATTTTTCTTTCCTCTTCACTGAAAATAGCATCAGCAATTTACGATAAAAACAGCGTCAGCAGTCTCGGTCTTTGTATATTATCGGGTTAGCCCATCGCTCGGTAAAATTAAATAAAATCGCAAAAGCCAGTAAATATAAATCGCGCTCCGCAGCGATTCTTATCATCGGCAATTACAGCGCCATCGGAGAGCGCCAGCTCGAGTGATTCATTGAGCTCCATCGAGCAGCCAAGTAGATAAATTAATTACTCGCCCGATTCTCCGCGCATCATCCCGATATATATATGCAACACTCGTGTGTTCAGTCACCTAACGCTTCATCCGAGCGTTTAAAACTCCTTCGGGTACTTACTCGTATACGCGTACCACACACACGCACACGTGGGTACGTATATATATATATATATATATATATATATATATATATATATATATAGACACATCAGCACTTCTCGAAGAAAGTCTCGCGCGCGCAGCCAAAGTTAGTAACAGCCGGCTCGCGCGCACGTGTTCCTCGACGAGTGTATAATACTGTAACGTCGCGAACATCGCACAACACGCAGACACGTATCGTTCCCTCTCTCCTTATTCCAATATATACACACACATATATATATATATGTATATACACATAGATACACATCATCCTTCTGGCTTTTCCGCGGAGCAGCGCCGCGAGCGCATTCTAATTCCTCTTCCGAGTTCCGATCCGGCTGATCGCGCTGCAGAGGAACGTGTACTTATACTTATACCCATGTGTGCGCCGAGAAAGAGTCTCGCGGAGATTATACGATGCGTCGCATAAGCGTGCAGCGTTGACGAAAAAATCGTGCGAGATCGTAATAGCAGTCGAGCCGTTGCGTTGTGTGCCCACGTGTGCAGCTCTGCAGGCTTCCAAGCATAGGCTGTGTCGCAGACGGGAGTAACGAGAAGGTAGGTGCTATATGTTGTGTATATTATATATATATATATATATACATGCTTTTCGATCAAACGTTCGATCGCGTCGTTGTCCTGTCAGCTCGCGCGAGCGTATAGTATGTGTATCTTCTTCGATGAATTTGACGAATAGATAAACGGAAAACGGAGACTCCGACGTGCGTGTCTATGTGTGTGTGCTAGGAATCGTACGTTGTTGTGTGCGTATATATATACAATACACCAGACAGGACTCAAAAGCGTGTAAGTGTAACATACGCAACGGCGCCAGGATAATGGAGGGGAGTCAACGAGGGGGTTACACTGTGGGGAGCAGACCGTCACTAGACACACTGCAACTGCAACATCTGCGGAGGGAAATACAGGGTGGGGGTCGCTAGACACACGGGGTTGCGCTCTGCACGTGTTTTTCGTCGTTATGCGGTAGTTGCTGTACGCGCACACGTCCGATGATGGAAAACCGGGCGCAGCCGCGTATACGTTACTGTATATCTCCATTCGAAGAATCGTGCATATCCATAAGTAAAAGTAAGCGTGTAAAAGGAGCGTGCGATGGCGCGTGCGCGCTTGTCGAGTCAGTGCTCGACAGCAGCAGCGGCGACGGCGGCGGTATATAACAAAAACGGTGAAAAGCTCGTGCGGCAGCGTTAGTCGTCGGTCGGTGCGCGACTTTCGAACAGCGTCGATCGGTTATTGCGTGTATCGGTATACGCGTACGTATATATATATATACTTATTGTACGTAAGGTACTTTCGTTTCGAGAAATCATGTCTACCGGGAGAGACGCCGATGCAGACTCCGGACGACTACTGTATAGTCTTGATAATCTTATCGCAGCGCTGGCTTTTGTAACACAGGCTACGCACACGCGTACATTGCATAGCGTTCGCTAAACCAACTGATTTCAAGTGCAGCACGTATATATACATGTATACACGCAGACAGACACACGCGGGCCTTAGATAAACGCGGCGCGGTCGAGTTGAAAAGCTTTTAGAGCGAGATCGCAGTCGAGAGAGTGCAGTGTAGCAGAAGACGATGAACATCGTACTATAATATATATATATATAGGCACATACGGTGGTGCGCGTATATCCGTAATTGCAGCGCCGGCTAATTTCTTAATTGCAGGACCGCCCACGCTCGTTTTACCGCAATTGCGCCATCGATATATAGACGAAAAAAAATGCAGCCGCGCAGTCGGCTAACTGGCGGCTAACCGAGAGCGCGTTCTTGTTGTTGTTGTTTACCCTCATCGATACATAACAATATCAGAAGTGCGCGGCTGTGTAAACAGTACGAATACAGATATATAAATACACGCAGTGCAAACGAATCGAAGATGACGTACGAGAACGGAAAGCAGCAGCAGAAGAAGCACGAGGACGAGGAGGAAGAGGTGGAGTTGAGATCCTTGGCCAGACGGACGAGGTTCCACGTGAACAGGGTCGACAGTATCGAGGGAAGGGCTAGTCTGCTGGGAGATCAGGAGACGAGAAAGTCCCTCAGACACATGACCAGAGAAGCTCTGCCCAGACTCGACAATTACCGTAACATCCTCAGCATCCAAGCAGCTCACAGGCCGAGTCTCGACGAACTTCACAATCCTACCCTCGACAAGGTTGGTGTCATTATTATTTTTTTTTTTTTCATTTTTTGCTTCTCTTAATCGTTGACCGCGAGCCATCGAGGCGTGTGACCTATACCTATATATACACTGTGTGTTGCTGTTTCTTTATTTGTCATATATACTGTCGCAGCCGTGGACTTGGAGTTTCTTTTAATCTCGTTTGCGGAAGCTTACGTCTTTAATACCTATGCACGAGTGTCTTTTTTCTTTAACTTCCTCGAACTCGAAGCTCACGTGTGCGTACATATAGCGATGATACAAATATTCTTTCGACAAAGACACGCCTGATCGTTGGATATATACCTATGTATAGGTATATGTCGAGGAACACAAGAAGAAGAAGAAGAAGAAGCAACAGGTGTGCGCAGACGTCCAGAGCTATATATATATACAATCCCACGAAATTTAATGGAACACACGAGCGCGCGCTGCTGCGGTACATATATATGTATATATAAGCGTAGCAGAGCTTAAGAGTCAGGGACAACGTGTGATACACGTAAAGTCATTACATTACGTAAATCGTTATTCCTCGTTACGACGGCCGACCCTTCATATTACTCTCGGCTATATAAATCGTCCTCTCAATACTATTGTCGCGGCTGATGCTGAATCGTCGTCTCTTTCGGCGGATCACCTGTTCCGTCGTCTCCGCGTAATATACATGCATTGTGTATATTTGTTGCGCTTTTCTCTCTCTCTCTCTCTCTCTCTCTCTCTCTCTCTTTAATTCTTGGCAAATAATTCGGTTATTAGCGCGGCGCCGATGACGTTTTTCCCCGTGTGTCTGTGTACATTATGAATTATATTCGGCCGACTGATGATGATGCTCTGGCGCCGCGCGTCGGGAAATTTACGAAAGCGAGAATATATACACACACTTATGCTGATAAGTCCATTAGCTATGACGAATTCATGAATTTTTATCTCGCGATCTCTGCTTTATTATTAGCTAGAAACGATCGTTTTGGCGACTTAGGGCAAATATTCCGCGTATATATATGCGTTGTACATGAGGACTCAATTAAGCGATTACGTCGATTTTTTTTTTTCGTCGACGCCGGAGACTGAACTTTATACACTCGGCGGAGATAAAAGTTTCTTCAAGAGCGCAAATGTATATGTGCATGCGTGTATATATACCTACAAAACGCTGTCTTAAACTCGCGTAGAGATTAATGGTTTTCGCATGATGTAACTCGCTGGTTTTCCAACTTCTCAGAAAATTAATTTTCCTAATCGAGTAGCAGAGCGTGTGATGAATGACGTGACACTGACACTATCGCACGCCATGACCCCGATTAAATGTCTTTTCATTTTAGAGCACAACATGCAACGTAGCACCAACGAGCGACGACCTCCACACGAAGATGGCAGCCACCGGGGTGAAATTCGGCTGGATCCAAGGTGTCCTAATAAGATGTCTCTTGAATATATGGGGTGTCATGCTGTTTCTACGACTCTCCTGGGTCGTCGCGCAAACCGGAGTCGGTAAGATGAGCTGTTGAATATTTCGTACGTGCGTCATTCGCCCGAGTGAAATCGAATTCTGAGGGTAATATAATATGATTTCAGGCGAGGCAATACTGCTCATCATGACGACGACCGTCGTCACGACGATAACGTCGCTGTCCATGTCGGCCATCAGCACAAACGGCTTGATCAAAGGAGGCGAGTGTATTATAATAATATAATATACATAACGAACTTTATAATTTTATGTAAAATCCATATCGGAGCCGGAAGCTCGCATAAAATTGACTGCGTAATAAACGTTGATTTCGTAACAGGCGGAACGTACTACATGATATCGAGGTCTCTGGGCCCGGAATTTGGCGGCTCGATCGGTCTGATATTCTCCCTGGCGAACGCCGTTGCCTGTGCCATGTACGTCGTCGGTTTCTGCGAGAGTATGGTTGACTGCCTCAAGGCCTACGACGTCTGTATGTTCGGCTGCGACAGCAGAGATGTGCGAGTCATAGGTTCGTATTAGCTGTTTTTTTTGTACGCGGGCGATCGGTATGGCTGATAACGATGAATTTTTTTAGGGATCATAACGATAGCCGTATTGTTGTTGATCGTCATGGTGGGCATGGAGTGGGAGGCGAAGGCACAAATGGGACTGCTGGTCATCCTGCTCGTGGCTATCGCCGATTTTTTGATCGGTGCGATCATTGGCCCCAAGAACGACGATGAGAAAGCCAAGGGTTTTATTGGATTCAATCGTGCGTAGATTAGTTTTTATGTCAGTCACGATGTTACAATGGTATATACTAAATATCGTGTTATTATTTAACAGCGAAACTCTTCGAGGAAAATTTCTATCCGGACTACAGGGCCAGCGAGGGCACCTCGCACAATTTCTTCTCTGTCTTCGCTATCTTCTTCCCCGCCGCCACAGGTATTCTGGCTGGTGCTAATATCTCCGGAGACTTAAAGGTGTGTTTGAAAATGTTTTCTCAGGTACAGTTTCGATCTTTATCACTGTAATTTTTATCTCCTCGCAGGATCCGCAAACGGCGATACCGAAAGGCACGCTTTTGGCCATCTTGATCACGACCGCGTCGTACCTGCTGATGGCCCTGATTGTGGGCGCGACTGTAATGCGCGATGCCAGTGGCAACGTGGCCGACTTGGTAAGCAACGTCGTTAACGAAACCGCCAACTCGCTGTTCAACGACTCGGCGGTAACTTTCGTACCGCCTGAAGCGTCCGTCCTCAAGAATCTCACGGAATACGGCACTAACTTTAACTGCACTACCGATGATAATCCTGAAACTGGATGCATGTACGGCAGTCAAAATAGCTTTCAGGTGATTTTTACCAGTTTCGATGATCAACGTGTAAATATGACATAGATGATTAATGATGCGATGTATATATGTAGGTCATAGAGTTAGTTTCGGCCTTTGGGCCGTTCATTTACGCTGGATGTTTCGCGGCGACTCTGTCGAGTGCTCTAGCGTCACTCGTGTCAGCTCCGAAAGTTTTCCAAGCTCTTTGTATGGATAAGCTCTACCCTGGCATTGACTGGTTTAGTGGCCAGGAGGGAAAGGAGCCTGTCAGAGGCTATCTGCTTACGTTCGTCATAGCAATAGCTTTTATTCTTATAGGTCAGTTTATAAGTTACTGATTTTTTACCCACTAGAAAGTAGCAAATTATATTTACTTTATTTGTTACATTTCGCAGGCGAACTTAATGCCATAGCTCCGCTCATATCAAACTTTTTCTTGGCTGCCTACACGCTTGTCAATTTCAGTACTTTCCATGCTTCGTTTACCAAGCCTATTGGCTGGCGTCCTACTTTCAAGGTACGTTAAATATTAAATATCACTAATGCACATTTCTATTCTACTAGTTTATTAACCATGATGTTGTTTTTTAGTATTATAATATGTGGCTGAGTCTCATCGGATCGATTCTCTGCGTATCTGTGATGTTTTTGATTTCCTGGTGGACTGCACTTATAACTCTGTCCGTCGTTCTGGCCTTGTATCTAGTAGTTTCTTACAGAAAACCCGGTAAGCGCTCGTGAATTTCGAAACGAAACATTTGACCTTTAACCGTGTGATGACATACTTTTTTTAATTTTATTTCAGACGTTAATTGGGGATCGACAACACAAGCTCAAACCTACAACAACGCCTTGACAGCGGTGCAGCAATTAGATAGAGTAGAGGAGCACGTGAAAAATTACAGGCCTCAGATTCTCGTTTTAACGGGTAAGCCTAGTTCACGGTCGTCACTCCTCGATTTCGCACAACATATTACAAAGAATCAAAGTCTTTTAGTATGCGGGCATATTATACAGGTGAATAGCCGATTATCCGTCTTTAACATTTCCTTATCGTCATTGAAAGTATTCAAATTTTTACCGAACTTTGTAGAGTACTCTGCCACACAAAACGAGAGCTATGATGCATGCCAAGACAACGGCTTGGTTAAGGTCAAATAAAGTAAAAGCGTTTTACTCGCTCGTCGACGGTGCCACTTTTCAAGACGGCGCTACGTCGCTCATGCAAGCTTGTGGTCTCGGTAAGATGCGTCCCAATATTTTGCTCATGGGCTACAAACAGGACTGGTCCAGCTGCCCACGGGATAATCTAGTTTCGTACTTTAACGTCATGCAGTAAGTGGTTATCCTATTGAACGAAGAAAAAAATTGAGTTAGAAAAATTAAATTGTTCTTGTATTTTTAATATTTAAGTAAGGCTTTGGATATGCACATAGCCGTAGCCCTTTTAAGGATGAGTGAAGGTCTGGATTACGAATATTGTGACGAAGAAAATCAAGACTTGCAGAAAAAACCAGCTGCCAGACTACCACCCAATCAGAGTTTCTCTCAGCTGAGTCAAGGTACATTTCTTGATAATCTAGAAATTTAAAAATGTGTTAAAATGCTTCACTTATACTTACAGCAAGCAGTATTTCGGACGTATCAATGCCTGGTAGTCCGACGCCCAGACGAGGCAACAAAATGATCAACGATAGTCCGAATCCAAACAGTACTCCGAAGAGCGAAGAGGGAAAAGACAATCAGGGTAACGTAATCGGGATTCCAAAGGACGTTTTTAATAGTCTCAGCAAGTTCCACAAGAAACAGAAAAAGGGTACTATCGATGTATGGTGGCTGTACGACGACGGCGGCCTGACACTTTTACTGCCTTACATTATTAGCACTAGGCGAAACTGGTCGAGTTGCAAATTAAGAGTATTTGCCTTGGCAAACAGAAACTCCGAATTGGAATACGAGCAGAGGAGGTAAGCTGGTTTGGCTATAAATACCAGGCTAAATATTAACAGCAGAGCTTTAAGAGGATCGTTTATTTCTAGTATGGCGAGTCTCCTGTCTAAATTTCGCATAGATTACTCAGCACTTAAGGTGATTTCCGGAATCTCAAAGCCAGCACAAACGGAAACAGTCAACTTCTTCGACTCACTCATAGCCGACTTTATGGAAGACGAGAACGCAAGCAGCAACTCCAACGTTGACGAAGGCATATTTCTGATATATATACATATACAATATGTTTGCTTACTATATACGAGACATACATTTTCATTTTGTTAAATATTTACAGATAGCGTCATAAGAGAATCTGAACGATTAGCCATGAAAGAAAAGACGAATAGGCATTTACGCCTACGAGAATTGCTGCAGGAACATTCCATTGACGCCAACCTCGTTGTCATGTATGTCATTCATTCTAAAAAAAAAAAGATCGTCGAATCTGCTTAAATTTTTAACGACAACGTGAAAATTCTTTTTCAGGACTTTGCCTATGCCGAGGAAAGGAGCAGTCTCGGCGCCGTTGTACATGGCCTGGCTGGAGGCGCTGACACGCGACATGCCTCCTTTCCTTCTAGTCCGAGGAAATCACACGTCGGTGTTGACCTTTTATTCGTGACGTGCTTATGTGTTTATATCGTGCAGATGGCAGCGTAGCGTCGACTAACCAAGACCCAACATTATTAAGATTTTAAATACTAACAAGTATTAGATGAAATACGCTTTTTATAGATTCAAGAAGATATGGTCCGAATTACTGAACGAAATTATTTATTGGCTGACGCGTGCGTGTGACTTCAAACACCATTATCCATCCACGTGTGAGGATTCCTTATATTATTATTATTTACCACAACCGTACAACGACAGTTTGCGTATATTATGAAAATCTTCGGAAGCCCAAGACTTATTACCACAAGAACGAAAGATCGCAACGATTTTTCGCGCACTGTACAGACATCGTTTGGATGTATCTCCAAGTATATTTTTTTACTGTAGTCCTAAGGTGGCCCCGTTTTATAAACTACTCAAAAAAGAGCAACAACTTTTTTTAACTATACAACCAATGAAATGGCATCGGAACATTAAAAAAAAGGAAGAAAAAGTAGCATGCACATACTTAATTATACACAAAGGAAAATTTAGGCTATATCTATTTTATTACAAGTGCGCTTTGATATTTAATTGTACGACGTATTGTATCAATACGCTACACTTAATAAGTTATGATTGTAACAGTATAACATTATTTTTAATAAAACACGAATGATCTAACCGCAAGAGTATATATATAAGTTAGTCACCCATGATACAACGATCCGAAAATCGTCAGACTCGCGCATATATGCATAATATAAGTACTTATTATTCTCGCTCTCTAATATCTACCGTGGAAATCTGAAACATTGTCAACGACAACGGAAGCGCTAGGCATTATTACTCGAGGCTATTGTTCGCCGCTATACAGACACATCACGTTTCGTTGATTGGATTTTCGAATGTCGCGCGCGTGCTGCTAACCTCGGTTAAATTCTCTAAACCTTGCGGTTTCCAAACCTTGAGCGCCTGTTCGGTATAATGCGCATTTACTTTATCACTCGAAAAATCATTTTTACCGACTCGCGGATTTTTCTTTTTTTTTTTTTGTCAGGAAATCGGTATACGCTTGATTTGCGCTGGCAGTATAGGTTCTCTCGTACATTTATAGGTATAATCATTGTACACAACCGAACGTGGCTAAATTCGAAACTCTGCGTATCAAATTCGATAATGGAACATTGAAGCGATGTCTGCGTAAAAAAGAGGCGAACCGCCCCTGCAACTCCTATCGGAATAATCCCGTTAACGTATATCATTTCCCTAAATAAACCCACAAAGCACACATGGACGTTCCACTCGCTCGGGTCTCCAGAGACAGTCTTACTCATCGCGCAGAACCTCACGAGGGGCGTAAATCGTTCCAGAATGCCCCAAAAAAAAAAAAAAAAAAAAAAATCCGGGCACAACCCACCGCAGATAGGGCACATCCGCATAACTGATCCAGAAAGCCTGAAAATATATAGCGTAGGTAAGTCAGAGAGCGCTACAATAACGCTCGTGCATACAGGTGAGGCGAGATATAAGTTGCGCGCAGACGCAGGAGAGCATAAGATCGGAGCGAGGTCGCGGCGACCTGCCAGGAGGTAGGGATGTGCGATACACCCCCAAAGTATCGATATAGCATATCGATACGTATCATATGGACGTATATCGATACATTATAATATATTATGGTTAACGTATCGATACCACATGTATCGATACTATTGATGAATAAAATTAAAGTATATACATTTTTTATAATGAAATAAATAATTTATTAATCTTTAAAAGCTTAAACGAGTTATTTCTCTTACATAATATACATGATACATTAGATTTTCCATTCGTCGTATGATAGGCAATGTAAAAACAACAATTGTTGTAAATGCTCGGCACTTAGTTTGTTTCTTGTGTCAATCATAATATTACCGGCTTGCGAAAATAAGCGTTCCGATGGGACAGAAGTAGACATGATGCTTAAATAGCGCCTTGCTATTTTATACAAAGCACAATCTCGGTATCGATCCCAAAAAGCTACAGGATCGCAGTTCATTTCTTCCACAGGTTGATTTAGGTAATATCTTAAATCAGCTGGCATTTCATTTTTTTGAGGTTATGGAGGTTATGTATACCTATTAAAAATGCATGCATTGATAATTTTAATTATTGTGTTATTTATTTCTCTTAAAATTTATATTTTCATATTATATTTTATGAATCATTTTTATTTTCAAATTATATCTGTATCGAAACTCGATACAGGCTACTCGTGTATCGATACGTTCAAATATCGGCATGATAAATATCGATACAATATTCTAAAATATTGGGCTGAAAATATCGATATCTACAGTATCGATATTGTATCGCACATCCCTACCAGGAGGCGCAGCGCTCGCCGCTCACTCGTCAGTACGTAGTGAGTAGTCGGTGGTGTCCGATCGCCGCAGTCGCTTTCTTCCCGCGAGAGTGTTTAACGTGATATTCCGCGCGCGTCGCTCCTTGTTTCTATATCGTGTACCTATACATACGTGTGCGTTCGATTATGCGAGAGCGTGTGGTTGTGCGCGTGTTAGTGCGAGACCAGGTATAGGATATGTGCGTCCGCTGAGCTGACAGGACAGGTCACGTCGTCATGGTAGCCCGGCCGCGTTGCTGCACCTGACTCGTCTTCTCTTTTCTCTGATCTTACACCTGTGTACTAAAGCGATAATCATAATCGTCACCGATGCAGAAGTTCAGTCAAGTTTTTCGCCGGGGGATGATCGTCGAGTTTGGAGCTGCGGAGGAATTATGCCCGCGAGGACAGTAACCACGAGCTCTCGCATTACTCGTCGTCGTTGTTCACGGTAGGAGCAGCAGCCTTTCCTTTCACGAGTTTCACCTTGTTCCTATGTGTGTGTGCGTGTATGTGTGCGCATATGTATATAGAGGTGTAAGCGCTGCGCGCCTTCAAAATCTCGAGGCTATGCAGCTATACTGCCCCTTTTTATCTCTCTCTATTTCGCAAAATCACTGGCGGAGATTTACTTACGAATTCGAGCTCTTTTGGTATATACTTATCTTAGCACGCGCGCACGTGAATTTTATATCATCCTCGACGAGTCGATCTCTTTGTCAAGTCCAGCAGCGATGAGTAACTGCTGCACACAGTCTGGCTATTGTTATTGATAAAGCGCGGTTTTACCGAGTATAATGTATATAGGTGTATATACAGCGCAGCTTTCACTTTATAAACTCCTTTGTAACAAAACGGCGCGGCATAAAGCGGGTTACGTCGTTCTCCATGGATTTACCAATCCCTCGCCCGCGCGTGATATTACTATATACACCTCGAAAATACGTGACTGAATTTTCCCCTCCGACAAAAAGCAATTGCGCGGAGAGCTTAATCTTTTGATTGTCCCTTTGATTCGCGCGTGCTGTCGCCTTAAAGAAAATATAACAGTATGTATGTATGTATGTATGTGTGTGTATGCGTATATATGTATTGTACTGACATCAAAGAATATATAGCCGAGTGTACTGCTGCAGAGTATCTATACTCCGGGTACTTATACGCGCATCATCACGCGAATAATAAAAAGAGCGGCTATTATAATCGAAATATTAAGGCTCGTATAATGGGAAAATTGAACGTGTTCGACTGCAATTTGCGCGTCGACGATTAATCAACGTGTTACTTCATTTTTCCCGGCGCGAACGCGCGCGTGTGTAATTCTTACACGATGTTATTATGCATTTTGTGTGTCTGTATACATGTACGTACAACGCGCGGTGGGAAAAAAATACACGCGTAAACAGTTTTTTTTCTTTCTCACACACATCAGGTATCATCAACATCATCGTAAGCGAGTCGTCGGTTAATTTGCGCGCGCGGAGGAATCGATTGTCGCCTCTGCATAATTTATGCTCAATGCGCGACTCTATATACACACAAAGAAGTATATATCATGGATTATCGGAAAAAAATGTATACTCGTTAGAGCCTCTTCCCGGAAAGTTCCGGCGGTAACGAGAAGTTCGCGTATATACGTAGAAAGTTTCGGCGCTCTTTTACCGTAAATTCGATTCGAGGAGAGAAAAAAGGTATAGTTAAAAGAGACTACGGAAATCAATTACCGCGTCGCTCTCGCGGTACCTGTAAAAATGTAAAGCAGCTCTCGCGCGTATAATTGAAAAATCCCGCAGAGAATAACGAGAAAAGTGCAAGCAGCCAAGCGATTCATAAAAAAAAACCTCTCTCAATTACATAATTGCGCGAAACCCGCTAAAACACTCGACTGCACTCGCGATTTTTCTTCTACTCCTACACCGCGTGTATATATATATATACATGTATAGGAGCACAACAAAGAAAATGTAAACGGGGAAAGAGAAGGAGAGATGCGGCAAGCGGTGAAAAGACTATTGTCCATCGCGCGCTGTAAGGAATAACGTTAGAAAGTTGCGGCTGCTGCTGCTGACTCATTCGCGGGGATGCCCCAGCGCGGAACGAGTCTTGTGCATACTCTTTCTGCACCTGAAAAATATCTTGGAAATAACAACAAAGGGGGAAAAGTCGGCAATGTAACCAAAACAGTGAAGTAGAACAAAAAAAAGATCACGATATGAGTCTTACGCGGAAGCATCAGTTGATATTGTCGACCCTGATGCGGAGTATAGTTTACGCAAGAGAGAAGCCTATCATCGGTCAGTTACGCGAAAATCCACTTTCTAGACTCTCGAAAAAGTGCACGTACGAGCCTTCCTTTTTTTCGCTATATGCAATTAGATACATGCATAATAGGAGAGACGTGTGGGCGGATGCGTCATTAGCGTGACGCGACGAGCGCGCAGCTGATATACTACTATATATACTTCCTTAACGACTCTATTATACAATATGCCAGTTGTCAATATAAATTGACTTTTGATTTCGACTTTTCGACGCGAGCTTGCAAATTACGGGAATTAGATTAGAAAATGTTTTCGAGGAAAAATCATGCGATATCTCATTACTACATAGACGCGAATATTCTTAATTTTGATAAAGACTGGCGGCCTCTATGAAACCGATAATGAATATAACAGACACGCACGGGCATGTGAAATATGCTCGTCAGCAGGTTTTATATTGATGCCCGCGCGATAAGATAGCGACAGCTGTGTGTGAGCACACCCGTACAATAGAGATCCTCTCTCCGGTAATTACGAAGCGCAATTTATAGGTGTAACTATGAAAAAATTAGTTCGCAGCGAGACGTCGATCGACAAGAATTAACACGTATATATCAGCAGGTATGGCATGTGTGTGTGTGTGTGATAAAAAAACAGTTACACACTGTTATAGCACAGCCCCGTCGCGAGAGAGATAGAACAACGGAAATGTCTTCTTTGTGCATCGCGCGTTATATACGATTTGATCGGTGACACTCATTGCGCTTTGTCATTGCGCCATCAAGACAATTTCATTGGGATCACGGACGCGCGCGTACATGTCTGCTTTGCTCTGTCCCAGTGTGTATATATCTATATATACACACACAGATATTCACGTACTGTTTATACCGCCACTTTCACGCTCCGGACTGCGCGCAGCACGCATTCCGACAGGATAATATGCTGCTCTTCCGCGTATATATACATTGAATATTTATTTTTGCCGAATGGGGGAGATAAATGCGACGGCGAGGCAACCACGCGTGTGCGAGCTGTTTTCGCGTGCACGGCGGCGGATGAATTTTTTTCTTTTTGTTATTCTTTTTCATGGTTCGGATTTGTCGCCGTAAAAAGGAGGTCTGTGATATATTGAAAAGTCATTGAAGTAGGTCAAAAAATGATAAACGGTGTCTAGTGACTCTCGGCGAGGATCGAGATACGCGAGGTGGTGTACGTCGTTTTTTCATATACACTTTTTGCGAGATATAATTATTCGCGTGTAGACGATTTTACGATACTTTAATAATTCTTGAAATATACGTGTGTACTACGGCAATCGTGTTTATAATAAATATAAGAAAAAACTTGCGTCGTCGGGTAGTTACTGGACAGTATTTCATAAACCATTATTTTTAATCCTTATATAGAAGTCTAATGCCAATAACGAAAATCAACGACGCCCATAAAAAAAATTTAAAACTCCGCGATTTTCCTTTTTTTGCTTCCTGGTTGAGAGACACTCGATGAAAATGTATTTATTCCACTAGGATTGATCTGTGTGGCCGAGAAAAACGCTCGATTATCATAATTTGAAATTCAATGTTTTCATCATTGAGACGCCGCGCGCTTTGCATTCAAAACGTTCTTTGCTGCGCCAACACTCGAGCTATACCTAGTTTCATATGCGCAATAATCAGTATAATTATTGTACGATCACGCGTACAGCATTTTTTTGTTTTTACACACAATATAGTAATAATATATACCAGTTGCATTTTTGAGACATCCCGTTCGCTTCTCTTTCTGTTGCAGACCATGGAAGAAGATCGAAGAAACATCGAGGCTTCTCGAATAAAACTGCCATTGCGGACGATACTGTGTAAGTTATGAAAAAATTCTGCTCTTTTACGACTGTAACGTTTCATTAATTTTAAATCATAACCTTGAATACTATGCAAATTGTGAATCATCACCAGAACTGCAATCAAGCGACTAATCAAACCTTACGACGTCGCGTCAGTCCAATTATAATGAAGCGCAAATCTTTCTCACTTCCCCAAACAAAGTTTAACCACTCCAACACCTCTACAGGCGTCTGTCTCCTGTTAACACCGAGTATCGTCAGCTCATCGCAGGATGACGGCCACTCGAGGAGACTCGTCGTGACCGAAGATCCGGGACCAGCTTCATCCTCCGAACGTACGAGCAACGCCATCCCAGAGGCCGAGCAGAGCACCTCAGAGGTCCTCAAGAAGTACGGCTCGAAAAAATCCGGCGACTCGACCTTGGCAACCGACCAGCTGGAAAAGCCCTATCCGTACTACAAGTCGCAGGCCTCGAAAAAGCCCATAACCAGCGACAATGACATCCGGCAGTCCAAGCGTTCTGGTACTCCGGATGTGGGTATCAACGGTACCCTCATCGTCTCCGTCTCCGAGTCCTCGACCACTACACCCGAGGAGTCAACGACGACAACCGAAGAGTCGACCGAAACTGAGTCTACTACTAACGAACAGGTGACCGAGGCCGTGACCGAGATGGATACCGAGACAACCGAGGAGACCATCACGACCACATGCCAGCCGACCGAGACCACTCCGTTCGAGGATGATACTCAGGATATCAACTGGTCGACCCTAGAGTCGACTACCACGCCCGTTGCCGAGACGACACAGCCAGTTCCTTTTGTAAATACTCAACCTAGCGCCAATCCCACCTCCACTACAGGTTAGCTTTTTGTTTCGAAGATAATGCACGCGAACACCGATTTGCAATACAGTATCTTACTTTGAGCAGAAAAGAGCACCGAGAGCAGTAGTGTATCCATCTCTAGCACGGTAGCAGCCACTACGTCGCAGACTCCATCGTCGACGACGCCGACGACGATCGCGTTGACGGAATCGACGATATCGGCGACTTCGACGACGCCAACTACGATCTCGATGAGTACCCAAGCCGAGGAGGTCAGTACAGAGAGTATCGATTCACTCGTGACCAGCACGGAGTCGAGCACCGCGACGGCTGCGAACAATGAAGAATCGTCCTCGACACTCACTACGTACGTAATTCTCCGTTTGTTTTTCATTCGGCTGATATTTTACAAGTATAGCAATTAGATTTCGCGTAAAACAGTTCGTATTGAGAATGACTCACGTTTTCCGCTGTTCTTCGCAGCGAAGACCATCTGCCAATAACGGCGACACTGGCAACGACAACAACAACTAGCACGTCGACAACGCCAGAAACAGTAGCAACAGTGGAAACTGTAGCCACTGAAGCTGCTACTGCCGCTTCAACAACTACGAGCACTACAACAACGACTGAATCGCCAGAAGTTATTCCGGAGTCGACGGTAACGACGCCGATGGCAACAACCTCGCCGCCCGCGACGACGCCAATGACTACCGCGAGAAAGGTGGCGAGTAGCCCAAAGTCTGAGAAACCGCTGCCGACGACTACGACTGTGACTTTCAGTTCCGCCAGTACTGTGCAGGAAGATGTCCAGGAAAGCACGACTGCTGCGATTTCACCAACGCTGCCGGCGGAAGACGTCACTCTGCTCATTAAGATCGTGTTCGAGGGCACCTGGCACGACGTGTGCGAGAAGCTACCGGTGCTGCGAAAGTCCCTGGCTAATTTGATCAACAGCAGCGATTTGGAAAAGTAATTCATTGTTGTTATCTTATCTTGAGTTGAGTTATGCCCTGAAATTGATTGAGGCATGCCGTTGTTGTGATTTGCGAAGAGTCTAATAATGCATATCCGTTCTTTCTTACGTCTTTTCTAGAGGATAACCAGCGACCTTTCCCACTAAAAGTTGTACGAGATTCACGAAACCGTGTCCTAAGAAATAATTGATTAGGAACGTGATTTCAAGTACCACGTGTGATATCCCAGTAAAAATATAATTATTACATTAGCTTCTTGTGCTGAATAAAGTTTCTTTTCTCGAAAGTCGCGATTTCACTTATTCTTTTATCTTTGTTGCAATGTAAATAATAAATTAAACAAGCATTCTTAATTAGTTAATAAGTTGTTTTCGACGTTGTGATAATTAACATTGTTATCTCTACTTTGACTGCTACTAGTATTTTTACTTTATTCATTTTGTTATCCGCCTCGTCAAAGAAGTTTATCATATCAAATTAATAATTACAACCTAATGCAATTTGATGTTGAATTTGTTTTATTGCAGGACTGTAACACCCACGCAAATAGTTTTCCATCAAACCCAGTGCTTAGATAATTTGACACCGGCATCCTTGGCGTCGGAAATACCTCTTACCTCTGTGTTCGTTTACGTGATCGACGAGAATGGCAGTTTTGACATTACCCTAACGAAAAGTTTGCCAAGCCTATACGAAAACTCGCCTATTGATTTTCCCTTGACAGTGAGTTTTCCCAATATACAGTACCGTAAAACTCGATTACTGCCTCGATGATATCCTGAAATTGACGTGCATTTATCTTTTCTTTCAGGTGCACAGCTTTGTGCTAGTTCAGGAAGCGGACACCGGGAACGCGATTGTCATAGTGATTGTGTCGTGCGTCGCATTCATTTGTCTCATTTTAGTAGCCGCAGTGCTTGTAAGTTGTCGTTTATGTAATTTGGAAGTTATCTTTGTTTTATAGACGTGTAACAATAATTATAATGACTTGTATTCTGTTGTTACTTCCAAGTTTATCATGAGGAAGCGGCAAGGTCGCTTTAATTACGGAGAACGCTGCCGGCCTGTGTCATTGGACGCTTACAGCCTGGACAGTGTGTCGGCCTACAACAGCGTAAGACGCAGCAAGAATGCGTTGAGGCGCTCAAAGCGTAGTTATGGCAATCCAACTTTTGAGGATTCCGTAAGTGTCATTGCTTCCACTTTCGATCAATGTCTATAATTTAATTTTTGATCGATAAAAAATATGTACATCTACAATTCAGAGCACTATTCCTACGCACCCATTGAATTTTGCGGGGCTCTCGAGCTTTTGCAGCGACGAGAACGCAATTTCCGAGGAGTTTGCCAGTATCCCGCAGGTGTCGTCAAAAATTGACGAATTGCCTCCGGGAGCCGAGTTGAAAAATCGATATGCCAACGTGATACCGCTGCCGGAAACTCGGGTACCTTTACAGAGGCTGAATAATGACCCTCTTACTGAGTACATAAACGCTAGTTACATTCGGGTGAGTTTGAACGGAAAAGTTCAAAAGAGAAGCTTTAGAATAGTCGCTTATGTTTACTGATGATGAATTATGTACTTGCAGGGACCGAAAAATGCAAACAAGTATTACATTGGCTGCCAAGCACCGATGGAGAGCACAGTTTCCGAATTTTGGCGAATGATATGGGAACAGCAGTGCAAAGTTATTATAATGCTAACAGACCTCGTTGAAAACGGGGTGGAAAAGTGCACAGAGTATATACCTCCGTTGGAGGTGAGCGACTGTCATCGGCTGTACGGTGATTACCAAGTAACGTTGAAAAAGCGAGAAGCCAAAGAAAAATATGCCATTTCGACGCTTCATTTAAAGGTAAGATTGCAAAATTAACGTTGAAATTGAAGTAGTACCGAAGTAAATAATAGACTAACAACGAATTCAATGTAGAATCTGGAGAATAATACATTCCGAGAAGTATACCACATATGGTATCTGTGGCCACCAAGCGGAACACCGACGGACGCGGCAGGTCTGATAGCTGTTCTCCTGGAGGCAAGGGCTCTTCAACGAGGAGCCGCGGGACCAATCGTGATGCATTGTAGTCCTGGTACGGGACGTACTGGTACACTAATAGCTCTAGACTTGGGAATAAGACAATATGAGATTACCCGGACGGTCGATGTCCCTAGAGTTGTTTACACCATACGAAGGGACCGCGCCGGAGCTGTACAGACCAGAGAGCAGTATGCCTTCATATACAAGGTACGTTATTCATTATTCGTATTTCATTTTTACGGCTATATAATGAAATGCAAGATTTATATATAATTATATATTTTTGCAGGGACTCAACCTCTACGCTAGCAAACTCGCCGGTGGAGCTATTGAATCAGCCTGAGTATATAATTGGGCAGAATAATACATTTTTTATCAACCAACTGAACGGCAAGTTTTTTACTTGCATAATATATTGTGATATACTCTGCTCGAGTGCTAAAGTCGCTTGAGAACATTTTTGACTTTTTTTGACTCGACATCCTTTTATTTGTATGTTAGACAAATGCATATATAATATGTACGTATCAATTACCGAGCTGTAGACTCAGACCATGTACGATGCCTCCTTCATAATTATATAGTAACTAGATCTATAAGCAAACCAATGAAAGTGAAGAAAAAAAAACAATCAAGGCATATGCCATCTAAGATTTAGATTCATATTTCAAGTTGTCTTTTCTATATGTATACAATACATTGGAAGTCACCTATTTTTTAAAATTTCGTGTACGATTAGCA
Organism: Muscidifurax raptorellus; assembly: GCA_020010945.3. Lineage (NCBI taxonomy): Eukaryota > Metazoa > Arthropoda > Insecta > Hymenoptera > Pteromalidae > Muscidifurax > Muscidifurax raptorellus. The sequence continues at coordinate 44,203,322 of CM052077.1, read as the reverse complement.
TTAAAGCACCAAGACGTGACTCTTGTTCTTCAAATAGGCTGTTTGTAGAAAACGATGTAGACACTACATTTGTTACTGTTATTGTTTTTATTTGTTACAATTGTTGTACGAATAGTGTATCCAAACTCGCGATACATGGCTCTCTAATTTTGTAAATAATTATAACTATGCATAGCATAATAACAATAATTAATAGACTCAGAAATATTCCGGTACTAGAAAAATCACTATTAAGAAAAATATTAACCATACCTAAAATTGATTTTATTTATTGTTATTTATTATTATAAAATCTAATTTAGAGCTGTTTGTCAAATAAATGAATAAAAATCTAAATTTTGTACCAAGAAACGTTATTTTTATTTATCCACTCACAACTGGCGTATTATAAATAAACTGTAGGACAAGGTTTTACAATAAAATTGGCGATAACTTATTAATATTTGCAATATATTAAATTATTAATAATTTGATTAAATACAGTGTGATAATTATTTCATTTTATGTTATATACAATTTTTAATCTTCATCTCTCTATTTCTTACACTGATTTTTTATCTTTAAATACAATTTTTTCTTCAGTTATGTGCGCGTATATATGTATACGCAAGTGATACTTGACTTACTTATAAGTACGCACATTTGACAAATTTTTATTTATAAGTTTTTCAGACTTTAGGCAGATAAAGTTAATAATACACATATGCACATAATGCATACCAAGCCTTGTACAAAGAGTTATTGGTTTCATTGATTCATTTAATTATTTATTTCTTTATTTGTGTATCCATTTTTTGTCATTCATACGATTTTTTAACGTCATGATTAATAAAGTTAGTTACTTATGTAGGAATAATTAGTGTCAGTAACTGCGGTGCCTTTTCTCGTGCAATTTAACATTTTGAAATAATATAAACATCAACATTTCAAAGTCTGGGATATAGCTTTAAGATGGCGGAAAATCAATTGTGCGGTTCTCATTAAAAGTTTGTTATACATTGATACGCGCTGTTCAGGAACTTTAAGACATTACACCTAAGAGCAAAAATGCGACGAAACCTTTATTATAAAAGTTCTTTTTTTTTTATAATACTTTGAACGAGCGACCTGCAGGTACTCGCTGCTCTGAGAAAGGCACCTCAAGTCATTATTATATCGCGACCCTGATGTATCTATATTTCATAACTTGTATTGAAACTTTAATTTTCTCTATTTGTTGTCTCTTTGTCTTTGTCAGGTTACAAATGCTTTGATTAATGTGACATTTGTCTAATTGACACTTATTATATACCTACATATATTATTTATTTCTTCTGTGAATTTACACTCTTACACCCACTCTTGCATCTCAATGTTTAGTTTTTTTTTATACGTGATCAACAAACAGCGGACTATTTTATACGAAAATCAAAGAAAGCACAAATATTTTTAGAGCAAATCCAAGTGATAGAGCTTTAATATATGAAACTTGGAGTGACTGAATACATTCTAAAAATTTATGTACATTTTTCACGTTGATGAATTCGATCAACATATATTTTTGCAATGCCAGGATTGCAAATTTTATTACAGGATGAAGGACGAATGTACATTCAATAGATCAAGAGAATGATCAAAAATCTTCTTTGTTTTTGTTGGTATAATCATGTTTTTTCCTTAGCAGAAGATAACTCATCTTATATTTCTTTTAGTTATATCAAGGACTGGACTCTGTAGCACTTACAGTTTTAGTTAGTTGAAGTTATTATCGTTGCGAAATTATGTTACCATCAGTTTAGCAAGTAAGTATGCTTGGTAGGAAACAAGCGCTCCGAAGCGAGACGCCAAGAATACCAAATCACATACGAACAGATGCTTAGATTGGACTTTCTTTAAATATGTTGCACGCGGGTGTACATACTTACACATATACACTTATACAAGCAGAAATAGAAAAGTAATAATTGGTGCATTACGAAATCAAATTGACCTACTGAGAAAATGACATTAAATAATCATAATAAAAGAGGAATATCGTTAGAATGATGGAATCGGGTGTGCGCTTGGCACGTGCACACACTAACATTCGCACACACTTAACACCTACAATCTTTTTGTAGCTTAAGAACTAACGAATTAATAAATTACCTTTCGATGAAAATGCTAGTTTTTTTCTTTACTTTGTCAAAACGCATTCATTACAAAATCCACCAGAACTTTGAAAAATTGAAAATTTGAAATATTCATCAAGCACTAAATGAAAAATCAATCAGTTTGGAAGAACTTGACTGTTGAATATTATCACAAAGTCTGTCGTAAAGTTATCATAAAGACTGTTTGCCGTCAATCGTTTTAGCATATTTTGCTTGCAAATCCAGAAAAGGTTGTCTACAATCAAAATTTGCTTATACAAAATGACATTCAAGTTTCTCCGAGTTACTCCAAAAAATGCAGAGGTTTGGTTTTTGTTTTTCAAACTTTCATATACATCTTAGGTAATCGTTAATTATTTGTCTAAAGACATTTATCAAAATACTAGATTGCGCAAGGAACCACGATTGAAATTGAAACGTTGTGACGCAGACGAGTTTGAATCCTGAAAATTGTCTAATATAATCTTTGGTCATCTGAAATGCCTATATCGATCACCTGACGAGATTTACAGGAATTCGTTTATAAAAAATTGATTGTATGGTCAATAGTTAATTACGCGGAAAACACTAATTCCTCGGAGTTCTCAATATAATTGAAAGAATCTGCATGTCTGACCGTTGAGGGTGTTCGCACAACTTGATAGCATTTCATGAAATCAGATTATTCAGAAGCCAAATTTCTGTGTGCTTTCTCATTCAGTAGTGAGACATAAGAGAGGTATTTGAGCTACACATGTATTCCATGTTGCATTATATCAATTCTTTGTTTTAGTAGCAAAAGTTATTTTTGTAAATGAAATACTGAAAATTCCGCGATATATCACGATTGGAAGAGATTTTTTAATTCTTTCAAATTAATACTCGTGTACTGAGTAGCCAGGCCTACTTGCCGGCCTCACTTTCGCTCTAAATTTCTCCTTTTGAATACAGTCGTAGACTCTAGAAAATTTTTTTTGTCATATTCATTATATAATTTATAAGAGTTGGCTATCTAGAGTACGACTAAAATGATAAAATAGTAAATGAGTCGAAAGGAATGAACGGATGAGAAAATGACGATAGAGAGAAATAGAGTTGTGCGAATGGTATTGGGCTAAGGTTAATTAGATGATGAACGTGCTTGAAATATATTGGTAATCTAGTCGGAGTCCTCCTCGATGGTCGGCGGTAACATGGCAAGATGCTGGGGGCTGAGCATACCCCGAGAGAGCGCGTACTCGGCAAGCGCGCGATGGCAGAACACGTACTGGTCCGGCATTTGAATGCTGAAGGCTCGCTGTGCTCGTATCCGCTCGACCGTACCCCTGATGTCAACCGTGCCTGTGTCCTCGAGCCGCGATATGCAGATATCGAGGGTGCAGAAAGTTCCTGAAAATTTTCACGTTACAATTATCTTTTGTCGCTATTCAATGGGAGCAGTTGTCAAGATGCTTACCTGTCCTACCGATGCCAGCACTGCAGTGGACGACGATTGGTGGCCCTCTGGGATGGCCGGCCCACGTATCGCCTCGGCTGGCCAGCAGCTTGTTCTGTTGCTGTCGCACCAGGGAGAGGAATTGCAGCAGAGCTTTGGCCGACTGGGGCACGCCGTAATCGGGCCAGGCTGTGTAGAGCATGTGGCAAACCTCTCTAGTCTCTTCAGTCTGGAACATTACCCTCATTTCAATTATACGTCACCATAGTTTTGAAAGTATCGACAGTTTTCGAAGTATTGACAATTACCTTATTATTGGTAAGAAGAAGTTTGGTTATCGTGTAGTCGGGATTGGTGTCAACTTCGAGACTAGTGATGGTGAAGTTACCTGCTGTGACTTGGTCACCGGGCTCCGGTCCCCAGTACTGAGCGCATTTAGTTCGACCTCGTTCGATAACCCTGATCGATTTAAAATTTGCGCCGTTATAAAAACTTTTCAACACCCTCAACTCATAAAGTGCCGTTGTTTCCTTTTAGCATGCATAATAAAATGTGTGCCTTTTGAGAACGATCGTTGGGGATCGTTCTCAAATTGATTGATTCTTACACATAATATAATTAAAGAAAGACGGCGGGTAAATTGATTGATTGGATTACGGAAAGGCGTTTTAGTGATCTTGTTTGAAGGAATCCAATTAACGCGCGAATAAGTAAATAAAACAATCTCGATAAATCGGGTAAACATATACCTGGTCGTCATGACTATTACGAGGGTCTGCTGTTCCCAGACCATCCTCCAGAAGTCAGGGCAGGTCTTGGGCAGTGGACCCTGTGTGCTAATGAAGGCGTTCTTCTGCTTGTAACCATCAACAAAGTTGGCATTGATATAGTCCGAGCTGGGATCGTTCTCCAACTGGGAGAGGCAAACCCTACTGTGATCATAGCACAGAACGTCTGTATACCTATTCTTGGACACATTCGTTTTCAACCTGTAACAGCGAAGAATGAGTCATCGAATCAGTAAGCCAGCTCACGAGTGCAACCCACGCGCAAACGCTTCGAATCTGAGACGTACTTGGCGTTGTTGAAAGAGCCATCCGGTGGACGCTGCTTGATTTCGATATATTCGGCGACGAGGGCAGCTCGCCCCCTGGCGTGTATCGTCTCGATGAGCTGTTCCATGCTGACAGCCTGGAGACCCAGATCACCGTGCAGACTGTCATCGTCGCTGAAGCCAGAACTAGCGGATGAAGGCGGCTGTAGGGGCGAAGGCGCCTCGTCGCCGCTGAGGCCGTTGCTGCTGCTACTGAGCTCCGTCTCGGCGACGCTGCCGTTCTTTGCGACCGTTCTGGCCGGCTCGGGCAGAGGACTCGTCGGGCTGCTGCTGCCAGCGCTGCTGCTCCCGCCTCCTCCTCCTCCTCCTCCAACCGTTGGTTCGGACGTCTCCTTGGTTAGGCCCAGGCCGTTGGTAAGCTCGGCACCATTCATCGAGTTGGGCCCGACCTGTCAAATTGAGAATACGTGTCAATACACAAGGGATGCTCCATGATGATGCAGCGCAATGAGGCTATGAAGGGGTAGTGGGGGCGCTCCGGTTGTATAGACTCAGGGGTATTATTAAACTACACGTACCTCGCAGAGCTCGGGCCCGGCCCGGTTCGTCATGGACTTGAGGCAGTGCAGTAGCCAGGCCTCATGGTGCACCTCCAAACTGCCGGCCAGCCGCCTGGGCAACGACTCCCGCGGGATGTGTTGGCTCAGCTGAGGTATGGAGACGGTGAAGACGCGCTCGCGCAGCTTCTCGCGCACGAACAATCGCAGGATCTTGAACGGTGCCTTGAACCACAGCGGGGCCGTCACTATCAGGACCTTCTTGAGCTTCGCAGGATAGCCTCCCTGACGACGACGAGCAAGTTCCGGAAAATCAAGATTTATTATTGTTAGCAATGCACCGCACAAGCGCACACACACACACACAGAGAGAGGAAAAAAGTTTTTAGAATCGTCGCGACTAAGAGTCGGTCTACTATACTCGGATAGGGGGAGGCGAGAGCGAACGCGTGCGCGCACGGGGGCAGGCGCTGCTGTGGAACGCGACTGGGGGAGCGACAGAGAGGCCGCGAAAGATCGATATCAGCACGCGACACGACGGGGAGAAAGAGGGGATGGATGCCCCCAACGATCAATCCGAATAGCGGTGCGCGCGCGTCACACGGCGGCTCCAGCTGATTACGCTCTGCTATTCTCTCTGCTTAAATGTTGCCGTAACGCTGACGCACATGCGCCGTGTTAGTCGCGCGCTCACCTTCAACAGGGTCAGGATCTTTTGCGACAGGTCGTAGTCGAAGTTCTGGTACTTGCTGTCGGACATGTCGTAGATGAAGACGAGACCGTGCTTCTGCGTCTCCTTACTCTCCAGGGCAGCGTCCAGCTGGTAAACCACCCCCTGTAACATTTGACAATAGGTCTTTCTGTTAGAAAACGGCTGCTCTTTTCTCTTGCGTAATAACTGGGTGGGTGACTCATCATGCCATACCTGCAGTGTTGTCTGGTGAGTCGTGTTCTGGGGTAGGTGCAGGTGAGCTGTGAATATGGCTATGGCTGCTCCGCTTGCATCTCTGGAAGGCTATACAAAAAGCACGCGCAATCCAAATTAGCATTGCACAATATTGCACTCGCTTGATTATTTCTAAACTAGGGCATACCAGCACTGTAAATTTTCCTGTACGCAGCTCGCTAAGCAGTGGTTCTCTAGTAGGCTGCATCAGGGCTAATCCTTCTCTCCTCCTGGTGGCTTCATGCTGTTCGTACAGAGCCAGGGCTCGAACGACTTCAAATTTTCTAGCAGACAGAAATTTGACAGCAGTGCTCCAAGACACAGGACCTGCTCGACGGCCAGCTCGACATTTATTGACCGTCTCTATGAATTCCTTTGTTGCCTAGAAAAAAGAACACACACGCTGTAGTCGCTTCTTTACAGTTTTGATTCTACCATGTGCACATATATGCACACTGTATAAGCCACAGGTAACACACTGTGTAAAAGTAGAGCAGCCAGACGAAGGAGTGAAGGAGAAGCTGCATAGAGCGAGGCAAGGACAACAAAGAAATGATTGACAGCTGATTCGAACAGCCTTGAATAATTTATCAATATAATGTTGCAAGGGGGACGTGTGGGCTCTCTCGGTCTTCATTCCTGCGCACGTATACGCACCTGTGTATAAGTGCCCTATGTAGTATGTATAGAGGGAGGGAGAAGGTGTGGGTGTTATGCGGGAGACGAAAAGGATGCTGCGTGAGCGTAGCTGCTCCGAAAGTTAGGTTATAGCGATGTTACGCTAGATGCACTTGTGCAGATTCCATAATAGACAATGTGAAAAAAAAGGACACTCACTTGCTCCTGCTCGAGGGTCAGCACAGCTGCCATGTTGGCGCAGGGCAGTCGGAGGGGGTCCGCTGCAGGTCGGGCCTGACGTTGACATGCACACGCACACAGACACACAGCGACTCTTTCCAAAATTCTCCTTTGCAGGTACTGTCTAGCTCTAGCGAGGAGACGCACTACTGACGGCTACGATGAGTAAGCGAGGAAAAAACTGCAGCTCACCGGCGTATTCTTCACTGTCTCTGTGTATCTATCTTGTCGTTCCTCAAAGACACGACAACGTTGTCGTCACGAGCTTTCAGGCAATGACAGACGAGATAAAAGGAGAGAAAGAGAGACAGAGATGTGTACGATAAGCTATATAGCTAGACCGGCGGCCGGATGAGACGCTGAATGAGTCTACTGATGAATTGATGATGAAGAACGGCCGGCGCGCGCTGAGTGCTGGCTAGCCAGCAGTGTCTGGCATGTCAGTACTGTACTCGTGTCAACCAAACTGCTGTTGCTGGTCAGTGTATACATATATGTATGCGTTGGACGGTATGTAGCAGCGCACACAGTAGCGGAGTCTTCCACCACCGCCGCCGCGATTACTTGCGCGGATCCGGTTTCGAAGTCGTCGTTTTAGTCCGCTCGGCCGCGCACATGACGGCTGTATTGCACACACTTTTTGTTGTCCGACCGGATGACAGCTGGTTAATCTTGGCTATGCTTTGCTGTTTCTCTGTCCGCTCTCGCTCTCTCTCTCTCTCTCGCTCGTAGTGTGTGTTTGTTTGCCGAATACGACACCGAATAGAATAGCCTCTACACTGATGTAGTATTCGCGTCTGATATTTATTGGAGAGGAGAGAAAGAGAGAAAGTTTGGCACTTATCACTGCGGCTATGCGCGAGATAATAATTATTAGCGTCTAGTCAGGTACTACACTAGATTTTTGCGAGCTATTCTGCGCATGCGTTGACGGTAGATTATAATCACAACTTATTGTCGTCTGATGAGCTGTGCTCTTGCGTAGATTGTCTGCCAATGGGATGTTGCCAATGAGTTTCCGGCCAATGGGATGATCAGGCTGTGGTTACGTCGACTGCTGCAGTTTCTTCCGAGCACGCGTTGTATGTTGTGTTATGCTATATAGGTAAATACATCGTGTCTGTCAACAAGTTAGAGAGTTTTTTTGGATGTGATACGATACACGAATAAAAGCGAGTTGACAAAATGCCAAAAGTCGTCTCGAGGAGCATAGTTTGCTCCGATACCAAGGATCAGGAGGAATATAGCGAGGAGAAGCCCCTGCATACCTATTATTGCTTGTGCGGACAAATGACGCTTATTTTGGGTATGGTTTACTTGGAATTTATAACCTAACTTTTCATTAACGCGTTTGTTCAACTTTAAATTTTTTTTCGTGGAAATTTTAGATTGCGCTTTGGAGAAGTTGCCAGTGCGTAAGAGGGATGGAGCCAGGGTTATCGATGGAAGCAAGCATGCTCACAAAATGACGAGTGAACTAGACGAGACTACGTATTTGAAGAGACCCGAGGGAATTGAAAAACAATATAGGCAAAAGTGTAAAAAGTATGTGTGTCTACTGTAACTTTTGACTAATTATTCAACATTGAGATCAATTGAAATTTTGTACCTCTTTAGGTGCGGACTGTTCCTTTATTACAAACACGAGTCGTCTCCAAATGTTGTGTTTATTGTTAAGGGAGCTGTAGTTATGAGTTCCGGAGAAGGTCCAATGACTGATATTTATAATCAAGTGGACGTAGAGAAGCCTAAGAAAGTTATGGTTACTAAACACACGAAGAATATGGGTAAATTCAGTTCTGTTACTGTGTCAACTATTGACGAAGAAGAAGATGAAATTGAAGCTGTAAGTTTTTTCTTTCCATGGACCAGTTTTTCATTGCTCTATAATTAAAACGAAGGTATTTACTATATAATTCTTATTTTTGCAGAGAGAAGTAGCAGATTCTTATGCAAATAATGCCAGAATTATTGAGAAACAGTTGGAAAGAAAGGGTATGAACAAAAGAAAAGCCATGCCGCCACCAACTGTGGATGTTAAAAAACCAAGAGGAACTCTGTTGGATATTTAATTTTTCCAGACCACTTTGTATTATAGTTCTAGGATTTTTTAAATAAAAAGAGCGTTGACTTATTTTTTAAACACTGTTTTTAATTATTTATTAACATTACATAAAAGTAAATATTTAAAATATGTATCGCGATGACTAGATATAAATATTGCATAAAAATGTACATTGTAAAATATAGATAAATACATCAATTTTGTAAATAAATAAAATAAACTAAATTAACAATAAGTAAAAAAATTCGAATTAACAGTACTTTTACAAGAGACAGATTAATAGATTTATGCGGATGTGTGGATGGCAACTTTGGGCTATCCCAAGGAAGAAATTTTTGCCTTGCTAATGCAGGCTTATCTAGAATCTCAAAAGTTTAAAATCAAGACATTTGATATGGTTGATTACAAATATGTTCATCCAGGTTCAAAGATAATTCCTTGAATAACTGACTTCATGCAATTGCTACCTTTGAGGAATATAGTGAGATGCACATGTTTCATGTATTACAGTAGTCAAGTATCTACTTAGATTGCATTAATGACCATCTTTCATCTCTTATAAATTTCAAATCTGCTCTTATATAAAAATTATACCTTGTATAATAATATTCCTAACAGCCACAGCTCAATCAGTATATATTATAATATAGGTTTAGATTAAAGCACTCTTTAACATTGTATCCATTAATTCAATACATTCTCAACAATCAATAATCAACTGATACTTCAATGTTAATCATCATAATGAAGCATCGAAAGCTCAGTTGCAACAAATAGAAACCTTTTAAGGACTTTGAAATTCAGAAATTTCTGCAAATAATGAAAAAAAAAATCAATTAAATCTAATAAAATATAATTGTGTACAAAACTTTGATATCGCTATATAATTTAATTATTAGTACGAATTTCCATAGCTGCTTTAAATTCCTTTGTGATTTAAATTTACAAGCCCTCTTATTTTTTAAATCTGATTCCGTATGAAATCTCTATGAAAAATGCAGTCCCATACAAGCAGTCAGCCACCTAATGACAGCGTGGTTTTAATTCCTTGACCATGTCAGCGTCTCGATAAGCTCGACAACGGCTTATACAAGACTTTTCAAATTCTAATCAGAGGATCACTAATGCAATGTACAAATACATTATTAGCGCACTGAATATTATCGAGGGATTTGATTAAACATCGATGGCAGCTGTTTCGATATCTGACTTGTTTAAAATCGTCGGCTCGTCTTTCAAGAAAGTACCTGACCTCGAACTTTGGTTAAGGAACTTGGGACCGTCACCAGCTTGAGATTTGGTCTTATTAGAGGACTTGTCTTCGATCTTGTTCGGCTTCTGCTTAGCAGTTACAATAGTTGACTTGCTTAGTCTGGAGGTGATGTTCGACTTTGGTGATCTCTTGCTACCCGGACTCGAGTTAGACCTCTGATTATTGCTGGTGACATCATCTTTCTTCTCATTCTTATTGGAACCGGCAAACGACGACCTCATCGACTGGCTGCTTTGCCTCAAATTTGTCCTCGTCATTGCTGCGCTGTTGTAGACTCTGCTGGGAATGTCGGGTGCCTTCGCTGCGTCCAAGAGACTCTTTCGCAGATTCAAAGAGCCGCGATAGGTATCGACTACTGCTGCAGCTCTACTTCTACTGGCAGCGGTCGAACTCTCCAGTGATCGAGCCGGCTTCCGCGTCGTTGATGTCGTATTGTTGATATTGCGCTGTTGCGTGGGAGGAGAGGACTTTTTCAACCTTTCGTAATTTCGCGTCTGACTGATAGTGGTATTAGTAGCAATTTTGCCTAAAATCGGGGACGACTTATTGGTGGTCATAGATTTAGGGGTTGTTATAGCTGTAACGTCAGTCATCAAACTATCCGTGGACATTGAAGTGTCCATTTTGTTATTAGATTTCTTTATCACTGTTTTCTTTTTGGAATCAGCTAAAGAGTCAATCGATAGGCCAGGTTCAATACTAGCTTCTTTAACTTTTAGCTGAGGTGATTCTGGCCTCGTGATACCAAGACTCTTACTTGCACTGTCTTTCTTGAGACTCAAGCGAGAACCTGATTCCGTAAGGCTGTCCGAGGATAGAGCTTTGCCGTCTTTTTTCATTGGTACCTTGCTCACTCCTTTCATTAATCCCTTCTTTTCCGCAGCGCGTTTCATAGCCGGGCTTGAGGTTCGAGACGAATCTGAAGATGATATCATTATTTTCCTTCTTTGCTGGCTCAAATTTTTCTCTTGGTTAGTTGGAACAGACTCTTTTGAATTAGGTCGGTTACGAGGTTCTAAATACCTTGATTTTACCTACGATGAAAAATCATCATTCATGAATTAAACTAGTTAGAAACAATTCTTTTAAATGTTATTTTGATACAATTCACTAACCTCCATTTTATTCGGCCAAGATTTCGGTCTTGATATACTGCTTGTATCGTTGGTCAACTTTTCACTCTGCAATTTCCTCTCTAATGGATCAGTTTTTGGTTTGTTCATAATTTTACGAGTTTGAAGTAGTGGCGTCTGTTTGAGCGTTCTATCATTGTGTTCAGAGATAGCCATCTTAACTCTTCGTAAATCTAAATTTCTATTCGGCGGTGTACGACTGGTAGGTATTTTTTGCTCTTGGCGCTCCTTTGGTTCCTGAAATAAAAAAAATGACATGAGTGTTTACAGCGTATCGTTTTCCTTTATTTCGTCGAAAGCTCATCAGACTACCTTTAAGAAATTTGAGTGCCTAGATGGCCTTTTATTAGGTGGATCATTTGGTAAAATAACAAGACAAGCAAGTTCCTGAATATGTCGTCGAAGCTCCAAATCCATCTTTAACCAAGCATTAGTTCTAGCTGCTCGTGCGGCATCGCGTATAAGGCATTTCTCTACCTGTGCTCTGATCTTAGTCATAAGTGCCATGAATAAAGGGCTCCAGCTGTTAGCTTTCGTGCGTTGAGGATCGGACGTGTGCGTTGCGTTGAACAATTTGTCAAGTTTCGCGTAACTCTTGCAAGCTTGTTCGGGTGGCAATCGTTCGGCAGCTGCCAGAAGATGGTCTTCTAATCGACTTATATTCCACGTGAGTTCTCTGTCGAGTCCTTGGAAGCTTTCGTTCCCGAGTACACAAGCAAAATTATCAGTCAAATATTTCATGGATGCGTCGAGGAGATTCGATGCTAATCGGAAAACTGGTTCGGCCCATCGTACGTTTGGCAACGTAGTCAGCAATTTGTCGCAGTCCATGATGGTTTGTAGTACGTTATCTGCGCACTACAATTTACACGAATTGTTAAAATTATTTTTCAATCAAATTAAAATTAAAGTAAATCTAGACTGCACACACCATATGAACGACATGCTGGTGATAACATTTATCCATCAATTCCCGAGGTAGAGTTGCAAATTCCTTGCATGGCCATATCCTTACGAAATGTCGCGTTACCCACCTAAGAGACTTTCTATAAACTTCATCTAATCCATACGCAGCAGCTAAAGGCATACATTCTAAGACACCGACAGCACATCCATTACACGGCTGAAAATTGATATATTTTTATTTTACCTGTTCAATAAATCTTTATTCACTAGGCAGACAGTGTTTTATACGTACCTTGTGAAATAAGTGACAATATTTAACTTTAAGCGTAAAACCTATAACTTCTTTGAGGCCTTCCAGACAAAGCATATCCGCCAAAGTAGCTAATTCCACGATGCTTATAGAGTCTGGTATACAACTTTCACCGCTGTATATGTGGCATAGCGCAAAGTGCACTGCATTATAGGAATATCTGTGAGGGGAAAAAATAACTTTTTGTAATATCGGATATTGCAACTAATAATAAACTAAGCCGAAGTTTGTCGTCACCTACCCTTGCAAAGATATTATGTTACCAGCACTTTCAATCCAACCGCCACTCAAAATAGCGGCGAAGTACTGACAGCGGGAGCTCAATATGCACTTATGTGCTCTTATTCGTCGACCACCAACGTCAATCGTTACATCGGGATTGATTTCTTCAAGGAACATCCTAAGTAAATCTTCGCCCAGTCTATTGTAAGGTTTGCCTAATGCAAAACTGGTAGAAGTTTCCGTTTCTTCCGTACTTCCTGTTTATTGCGAAAGCTTTTTTTATACTTCAAGTTAATACAAAAATCTATCATAGAAACTGTACATTACCTTGTCCGGATCGTCCCATGCTACTCTGCAAACTAGATATATCCGATTCGGAAACAACAGCCTCGATATCAGCTTCGTGTCCGAATTCATCGTAATTATCGGATTTCGTCGGTCCCGCTCCCATGCTCAACGACAGCTTCTTCGTAAGCGTTCTGTGCAGCGGTTCGTTCGTTCTACTTGTCATCACTAATTTACTTTCAATCCACGATGTCTCGGTGATGCTGTTGCTCAGGCGATAGGAGTTTTCGTGGCTCGTCGTGACAATCATCGAGGCGGTCGCACTCGACCCGTGTGGTCTCTTGTCCAGATCTGACAGCCTGACAAAACTTGCCGGAGGAGCCACTCTACCGTTCGATTTCGTTGCTTTGTCGTTGCTCAGTTGGTGTAATCTGTTATCTTGATGGTTTTTTGTTGCCTTTGATGACACCGCTAGTCTGAAAATTCAAATTGATCGCATATTAATCGATATGACATCCTAAAACAATTTTAATTTTATAGGTCAGTTTAATTACTTTTGTTGCGTGGCATCGATGAGATCGACGAGTTTAAAATCAAGATTATCGCTTGCAGAAGATGGCCCACTGGCACTGCTGCTGATTACGTCAAAGGTCTCGCTTTTACGCGTCTGATTATTCTCGGTGCTCTCGGTCGGAGTCTTGTCCCAGACAGAGCTCTCCGAACATCCGTCGTCCTGCTGTATAGACTTCCTCCTCGTCTCTTTGCTCGTCTGTTCGTTTATTGCATCAAGTTCTTGGAAGTTTCGGTTCTTCAGGCTCATCAGCAACTCGTCGTTCATGATTTCCACATGAGAATTCGGTGGCGTGTCTCTTGTATCATAGTCAAAGGTGGAGTCCTCCATCAAGTCTGGTGGTTGCGTTTGTTGTTGCTCCTCCTGCTGTAGTCGTTCCTCTTCCTCCTTCTTTTGATGCTTCTGCAGCACAGCGCTCTCATTCAACGAGTGACTGGAGTTACTAGACTTGTGACCGAGCATCTTGCGTAAATCGCCACACCGATCGACCGACAGACTCTGCGCTCTCTTATGCATGCGTTTTGTAGCCGCGATACTCGTGACTGGTTGAGATATTGTCTGCGTCGGAGTCTGCGGCTGGTTCTGCAGCTCGTTCACCTTATCTGTATTCCAGGAGTGTCTCTTGAAGGCGGGCCGAGAACTCGACAAGGTCCGTCGCCTTACGATAGGAGAATCGGACTCGATAAACATAAATACCCCGGACTTTGGCTTCCTCTCCTCGCTCACTCCGTTTGTAACACTCGCCGCCATCTGATCCATCGACTGTGTCAGCTCGTATCGTTTGTCCGCGAGTGTCGACGATGAGCTAGACTTAGCGACGCTCCTTCCGGCGGTAGTGTCTGTTTGTCCTAACTCTATGAACATGGAAAAAATATTTTTCTTGCTATCACTCGGCTGACTCGCCACCATCGCGTTAGGTACAGCTTTAACGCTGTCATCTTCCTTCTTCTTATTCACGGCAGAGCTACTGCGCGCCGGCACGGGTTTACTGTCTGAAAGATCCACGAAAAACTCACAGTAGTTCTTCTCACTACCTGTGTCACTTGGCCGTCGTCGATGCTTTCCTCCAAACGGCCCCTTTGGTTTCTCTTTCGGACTTTTAATATCATCTAAGTTAACGAAGTAACCCAAACTTGAGTGTTGTTTCTCTTCTTTGGCGTTCGCTTCGGTCCAGGGCGAAAAGTTTGTCGCGGAGGTGCTGATCTGGGAGTCAGCAGAACGTCTCTTGGTCAATGATTTCTCACTCATGCTGTTCGATCTGCAGTCGCTCATATCGACGACCCAAGCGGTAGTCGAGGAAGACAAGGTAGGCTTTGGTCGAGGTTTCGTCGGCTCCGGCAAGATGATAGATCCACCTGAGACAATTGGCGTTGATTCAGTTTTTCGCTTGACGATCGGACTGTCTGTAGGTTTACGAAAATCGGCTGTGCTTGCCCCGCCCGAGACTATCGGAGCTGCTTCGTTCCGTCGTAGCTTTGATTTGCTAGCCGGGCTCATAGTTGATAGATCCTCGTTGATGGTTACGGGCAAACTGCTGAAGGAGATATCCTCGTCATCGCTGGCGGCAAGAAGCTTGTCACTGGCGCTACGAGCAAGAGCATCGTCGCAAACAAGCGAGAGTGACTTGCACTCCTTTTCAGCCGTATCTAGATCGTACTTGTTCTGGACGACGTCGAGAATGGGCTGAGGTTGAGGTGGTTCTAGATCTAATAGCATTGAATCCGGTTGAGCCGTCACATCGAAGAATGAATCACCGTCTACCCGGTGTGAAGAGTATTGAGTGATGGAGTTCTGAAAAACCAGGGTGCCCTGCCGCCTCTCGTACTCCTGCCTGAGACTGGACAGTTTTTCATCGTTCGCGTCGAGTTCGAAGGTGTTCCGCCTGATAAGCGAGGGCCGCCTTTCGGGGTCTTCCTCTTGCTTTGCCTCTTCTTGCTCTTGCTCCGCTTCATCGTCGGATTCCTGCTGCTCCGAATCGATGCGACTGAGTTTTTCCTGCACCTTTTGTACGTTGTCGACCTTTGTGTTGTCCGGACACGGCGAGTGCTGCGCACTTTCTCCACTGTCCGCTTCTTTTATCTCCACTACCAGAGACTCTTTGTTAGCGTTTTTAGCATTGCTCAGATCGTCGTTCACCAACTCTTGTTTCTTCAGCTTCCGGGGTTCGGCTAGCGGCTCGAGGTACTCGGTAAGCTTAAGATCCGTTTGCAATTCCGCCGTTTCCTCGTAGTGGTTTTGAGCGTTTCGAGTTTTTCGACTACACAGTTTGAAAGTGTCGTCATTGTGGATAAAGTTATTCGACCGTGACGTGGGAATGTAACAACCGGCAGGTGCCTGAGTAGTCGGCCAAGCGAGCCTTCCATTAACGTCGTTCGGCGCCGCACCTGGCGTCATCACATCGGGATCGTCATTCAGACTGGAAGCATCTATGAAGTAGTAGTTGCTCGTTGCCGAGTTGTCGACGTGCTGCTGTTGAATAGAATGGATATTTTCAGTATTATTTATACAGAGATCAGATATCATGCTAATTGCAGAGGAAGAGCGTTATATGTAAATATGGGATGAATCACTCGTTACCTCTATATACTCACCGTAATGTTGATGTTAGGTTTTTTCCCGTTTTGCGTAATCCTATCGCTTCGGAATAATTTATCGTCGTTCTTTTTACTACTGCCGCCGCCCAGTAATAAAGCAGTCGGTTTTTCGAATTCGAAAGAGCTCGTGGGTACGTACGAACCCACTCCATCGTCGTCGTCGTCGTCGTCACTTTCGTCGTAGAACGGATCGCTTAGTACGCGATTCTCGTAATCGGATATTTCATCCCTGATATGCCTCGGGTCTCTCGAAGACTCGACAGGACCGCGAAATTTTCTCCTTGGGAGGCAAGCTTCCGCGTAGACTATATCATCGTCGCTCCTGGCGAGAATCTTGGCTTCATTCGGCTCGTCTAAGTCGGTGCTTGAGTTTTCGGAGATCGTCTCTTGAGGGCTCACCATCGATCCTGTCTCTAATCCGGAGTCAGCCATCTCGGATGATGATGAACTTTTATCATTTAAACTCTTTGTTGTAACATCTCCATACGAGCAGAAGTTCATATAGTAGTTTGCGGTTTTTTCGTACGTATACTCTCTGTTCAAACCAGATTTATTTAAATATTTCAAAATATATTATTGTACTCTGCAAGTGACACAATGTAATTATCAACAAACCTTTGTTGTGAGACTAAAATGAGCTGAATAAGGTATTTTTCATACTGTGATACATCCCTATTTGTATGCAAGAGTCTGCAAAATTGAACTGTATTTTAAAAACACGCTTATTGAAAAAACATAGTTCATGTAGACAAGACTGTTCAAATATTGCAAACAGCTAGATAATATTATATCAAAGTAGAACAAGTGACAACGAGTACCTCACAAAATGTTTGATGTGTAGATAAGTTCCAAATTGTTTAACGTAACAGTGTGCTGTCTTATTTTGAACTGAAAAGTATGGCTTAATAATATCGTAGAAGTATGGTGATCTAACCCTAACGATGCATTGATTGGTCTGTATTTCTTGGAATTTGTGTATGATTTTCAGATCACAGTATAGGGATTCGTTAAATATTCTAAAAAATGAAAAAAATAGTTAGGCTGATCCTTTGATCTTTGTACATTTATAATTCAGTAACTGTTGCTTTTGGTGTACCTTTCTATGTCTTGCTGTAATAAATGTGTGTGTCGCAAATAAAGAAGTTTTGATTCCTCTTTCTCTCTATGATCGTTACATCTACTCTTAATTGTCTTATATTTACGATACAAACGACTATGGCCAGTAGGTGATAGACTCAATCTTGCTCGAACCAATGATCCATCTTCCTTGATCCTATTGTCACTACTACCAGCCATGAGGCATGATTATTAATTCATCTTGATCCACCTGAACATATTGGAATATGCACTTGTTTTCAGTCTGCTCATCATTCAGTTCCGATCTCATGCCACCATCGAGTCTAGCAAAGTGAATTTTTTAAATTACTAGATGCATGCAACATATAGCTATCAGAATATAGCAGAAAACTTTTGAAAGAATTAATTCCGGAGTCAGCGAGTCGCGCTCCAAAACGTAAATATTGACAGTTTTCATCATTAACAAGCGATAATTGGCGTTATTTACGCGAAAATGTGCACGATTTCATTGATGCGCCAACAAAAGCACGTGAAAAACAAGGAATTACGTACAAAGAGAAGCCCCAAGCGAGATCTATAGAGAAAGCGCTTCGGCACGAGACAAGTGTTAGTCCTGCGTACACATATACGCATTGCATCTGTATGTATGTATGTATATGTATGTATAACCTGTCAGACAGGTAGAAAAGTCGAAAGTTTCCACTGTATACTCCGCTCATTCTCAAGCGCAAAGTAGTAACAGACAGTCGGTTTGCGAAAATAAAACTAACCGAGTGTCTAATCGAGAATAGCTATAAAAAAAGGCCGAAGAAACGCAGATTTTCGCGCATCAGAAGTACACATACTACTGCGACACACACCAATACTATACTTATATATAATACACACCTCTCTGGCGCACGGCTGTCATCCGCAGTGAATCGTACCTACTTTTATCGAGCTACTTCTCGTCCGGCAGCATTTCTGCTGCAGTTGTTAATCGCGGCGTTATCCCGAGTTGAGATGAGCGATTCTCGCCACCCGAGGAGAGACCTGTCGCGTATTACTTTTTAAACAATAAATTATTGATCGCGCGAGCTGTTGCGAGAATTTTGCGGCACTGGCGGTCCATATTCCGCAGTCCGGAGACCCGAGACATACTGATTGTCAGAATCGACTCGCGGGTATAGAGTAGGTATATGTGTGTATACCGCGAGTAGACGGGGTAACGTGATAAGAAAGTGCTGCCGACTGGTGGTGATAGAGTGAAGTGGAATTCCTCGTCATCAACTTTGTCGATACGGCATATATTACAGACATACAGAGGGTGGAATTTTATGCTAGTTCCATGTAAGTGTATTTTTAAAAATTCGCACGTTATGAGATATCTAAACTAATAAATCTTTTGGAAATTGTTGCTTGCATTATGAAACATACGTTGATTACGATAGCTTACACGTAAATCTTCGTATTTATACTTTAGTTAAAAATAATGAGGAAGAACATATGTCCGTTATTTGCATCTTATGATTTTTACAGAGATATAGGTCTTAAAATAAAGTTGATGTAAATATTGGAACACAGAAGGGAAGTTTTAATAACATATTCATAGTGCAACTGTTTAATATAGTATTCTCTTATATTTTTCTATTTATTTTACTAAAAAAAAATATATATATATATATGTGAACAAAATCGCATGATACATCAAAAGAAAAGAAAAAAAAGAACGTTAAAAAAATTATAAATTGGTGAGAAATTAATATCTTTAATAGAACATATGGCATGATTTATTTTCTTCGTACATTAAAAAGATTCTTTTTAGTATATTGTAGCAGATCTGTCGGATATATTTTCATTCTGGAAAGTCGAGAAGAAGCAGAGTGCAGTTGCGCAAGTGACGTACACATAATACTCATTAACGCAGTCATAACACAAATCACAAGTTATTATTTTATCTCGCTGAATGTGTTACATCAATGAAGTGGAAGTTGAACGTGTCAACTTTACAAGCAGATCAAATAAATATCTCGCGACCGCTGCACTCTCGACTATTCTCTAATGCGTAATTGTAAGATTTGAATGAAGTACCCTCAAAGATACAAGAATGATCTTAACGACATTATGCACATAAATACTTTACGATATACTATTGTCATCGTATTTGCTGCCAGACCTAGTGTCGAGAGACTAATGGAAATCACTTAACAATTCAAACAACCTCAACTGGTCGTTGAATTCTTTGTGCTAAAAGAAACTACAGAAAGTGACTATGGACTCGTGGTCAAGTAGCAAGCTACTATCTAAAATTTTATCACCTATAATAGAGAAAGTGGCGATAAATGTCTCAAAACATCATCAATATCACCTTCGTCATAATATTGTTCATCAGTGCTGTGGCAGAATTATAAGTTAACTTAAAATAGTAGGGCTTTAAAATCTTAAACGAAAACTAACATGTACAAAAGATACTTTTTGTATACCATAGCAGACCAGTCCACAATGGAAGAATTAATTTTCTTTGTAGACAACGTTTAACACAACGATGCGCGAACTTGATAAATTACAAGGCTAACTCTTGGGATCAACATTCTAGCGCAATATCTCGAGTATTACCGGCATCCGTTAATGAAACGTAAAAAAATCAAAATAAAAAAAAATACAAGTAGCAGTGCAGTTTCAAGAATGTATCAGTTCTCAAAACTCTCAACAAATTTACTTTTCAAGTATATAAGCAAGCGACTTTTTTTATATAAAAAAAGGTACAACAATAATTATAAGATATACAAACAATAAACTGCACTTTTAATATAAAAAAGGACGATATTAACGTGTCAACGTATTAACGTATCGTGCAGAATAGTAATTCTTTAAAAATTTCTCTAGTTTATAGTTCATAGAAGTTGATTGCACGACTTTTTGTAACAATTAGGCTTGATCTATATTATTATCCGTGGCTCGGTACAATAATTAACATTAAACTGATCGCTTGGTGTATTGAGTTTCGAGGGTCATAGTACAGAGGGTCTGGAAGCTCGCTGTTTCAGTCTCGCCAGCAAGGCTTGCTCTCCATCCTCTTTGTTGCTCGGGGCGTCGCTCGCAGTGGCTGCGCTCGCGGTGGCCCGAAAACTCTCAGATCTGTACTTATCCCTCAAAAATGTCCGCCTCTCCTCCTTGTACTTCTCGATTCTCTCGCGACATCGTGGGTCGTCGAGGTCCAGCCCGAGATTCTTATTTAATGACCTGTCGGACAAACCGATCTGTGAACCGCCTTTGCTGCCTACATTAGGCGTCGAGCCATGCTGCTGTGAGGTTTCAGTCTTCATTTGTTGCTGGTCATTGCTGCCGCTGATGCCACCACCGCTGACGCAGCCGCTGGTCATCTTGTTGAACTTTGCCTCGTCCAGCGAACGACTTAGCGCTGCTCTCGTCGCCCGCGCGTGACGAGCTCGCAAACAGGGGGGTAGATGTGCCGTAACTCTGTAAATGTTTGTTCGAAACTTTAGCTACGGCTGAAACATGTAGAACAAATGTATAAATGGTTAAGTAGATCGATAACTTACATTTGATTATGGCTGCTCGCTAAAGATTCGTCAAACTTCCCCCTCGCGTTTTCAAGTTCCTGTTTCATCTTGTGTTCGCGTACTATTTCTCTACCGATTTCCGAATCAAAACTGCGCCTATCACGTGTAAAATCAGAGTCATACCTTCTTCTCGTGGGAATCGATTCCACTTTATCACCACCTGATAATCTCTGTAACGCCAGCTCTTGCAAAATAGCTGCAGTATCCTTATGCAGAACTGAACCTCGTTCAAGATTTGTACTATTGGAAGGGGAAAAATTGCAAGAAGAATCTAAAGTAATGCTTTGAGAAAGCATTTCTGGAACGTGAGCCATCTCTTGCGGCTCCACGGCAGCACTTTCGGAAGGAACAACTACGTCCAGGTCGTCCTGTATCCTAGAATCTTGAATAACGCTAGAATTGTTGGACTCCTGGGCAACAACTTTCGAACGATAATCATTATGAGGAGAACTGGCATTAGCACAATTAGAAACTTGTTCCATCAACTTGGTTCCATTTGTATTAGATTCTTTTGATTCGTCAGAAGTATCTTTTTGAGCTGCCTTCTCTTGACGGTCAAGTATCAAGGAAATCGTTTGCACGTCTTCGTTCTTTTCTTCGTTGAAAAATTGATCGTTCTGATCCAAACTGTCGGCGGATTCAACCTTTTCATTTTGATTATTCTCAAGTATATTTTTATCATCTAATAATACGTTCCAGTTAGATATTTGACTTTTAATTTGATCACTCTGATAATTTGTAACATTTTTGATATTTGTATTCATTGAACAAACTGTACTTTCACTACTTTGATTTGTTTCCATCATAGGATTCGGGGGAAGTAAATTCGTTTCCAAAGATACTAAGTTATGTAGATCGGTTTGGTCAAGTTCGGAATCCCTTGTCCGCGCTATATTAGAACTGTCGTCTTTACATGGCGGATTAAAATTTGAATTAGTAGATTGAGCACTTGAAATAGGATAAAGTTCATCTGATACTGAATAACACATGGACTCCTGAATACTCTTATTAGAATTTGAACTAACTTGGCAATCTTCGTCTACTAAAAGTTCTGATAGATTGGAGCCTGACATTCGTTGCAAGTGATTTTCGTTCGTAGGCGCTGAAAAGACGTTAAATAAAAAATATACGTAAAATATACGAATCGAATAGATACTCAAAGCATGAATCAGTGATTTAGTGATTTAAGTACCTGATGATATATCAGTCATAAGCCATTTTTCAGCAGTCTCTAAATTATTTCTATGATTTGGCATTTGTGCTGTCGTATCGTTCGAGGTTTTGGTTCTGGGATCGATGGGGCTGAAATGCGAATCCGGAGTATTTTGATAGCTTCGTTGATAAGGCATTAAAGAATCAATGCCGGATAAATCAGTCATATTGCTACTTTGTGTATTCGACTCTTGTGACGACGTTCTTTCGCTGACGGCCTCGCTCTCGTTGAAAGCATTGTCTAGCTGCTTTTCGTGCTGTTCTCCGTTTTGACACAGCACGTCTGGCAAACTGGGGGAAGAATCAATGCTGAAACGAGATCGAAATGAGAAAACTTGATGGTTGCCATTTTTGGGTCAATTATCTCTACATCGTTAAACAGAAGTCTAAATCCGCGGTGGTCGTGGTGGTGGTGGGGTTAGTAAGCGAAATCTGTCAGCTGTAAAGTTGAGTTGGTTGAGTAGAGTTGAGTAGAGTTGAGTTGGGTGTCAACGGACCTCAACCAGATCGGAGAGAGAGAGGTTAGTTATCGAGATGTCTGTCTGTCTTGTTAGTAGTTAGCCAGGAAGTACCGGTAAGAAAAAAGTCAATTACCCATGATAAGTGGCTTGAGTCATCTCGCTAGTAGTGTCGACGAAATTAAGCAAGGTTTCACAAGGCGCCATCTCTTGATCAAGAATATCCGACGTCGAGGAGACGAATGGCACATGCTGGGGAGCTACCGCGGCTGCTGTAGCGGGACCGGAGGAGGAGGACGAGGAAGAGGGTGAAGATGAGGAGGTGAGGTCAGTTGGTGGGGTCTGTGGCTCAAGGAGCTCTTCACAGGCCTCCATTGCGCTGGTTTGGTTACTCGAAAGCCTTCCGGCATTACAATCTAGATCAAGGGAGGACGAGGAATCCGGCTCCCTCGAAGCTTTGGTTAAACAAGACTGAAGATTGAGTAGGTTGCCCTTGTCCTCCGTTAGACTCCTAGTTGGCAGCTCGGGACTGTCCACCTCCAAGGGCAGCATAAAGCTCTTGAAACTTATTCGGGGACTAACCGCTGCGGGACTTGCCGTCGGTGTTAAAGGGGTCGAACCCTCTGACAGCAAAGGTAAGTATCCCGGCGTCGGCAGAGGCGAGGGAGTCTCCATCTCGTGAAGTTCCGCGGACACCATTACCTACAAAGTACGATCAATAAGTTTCAGTTTATGTTTATCAATCATAAAACCTTGTAAATACACAAGGCAATACCTGATCAGGACTCTGGCTATCAATAAATCGTAGCTCAACATCACAGTGCAGTCGCTCCTCGAGTCTAGAGCGCTTACGCTTTGACCCGCCGCCTCCACCACCAATTGAGGCGAGAGACGGTAACGGGGACGCCGTACTAGCAGATTCGGATTGTATCTCGGGAGCCCGCTGCCTCCTTGGTGAGGCTTCGAGCGACTGTCGCGCACTCGGACTTTCTTCAGCCGAGAGCATTCTCATCTCGCGTTCTTCCAACTCGAAGCTTAGCTGAATCTCTGAGAGATCAAGGGCTGATCCTGCGCTGGCCGCTTCGCCGAGTTGCTCAAAGTAAGAATCGTGAGAAACGGAACGGCTATGGCCGCAACCCCGCGCTGTACCGCCCGAAAGCATCAGTGGTCCCAATCCATCCTCGGCAACAGCCACCGCCACGCCGTCTAGGCTGTCTGCACTTTTGACTGGCCGCAGTCGCCTCAGCGAGGAAGTGCCGCTCGTTATTGGCCCAGGACTGCCAGTAACCACAGCCACACCGGCACCGCCCGCGGTCAAACCAGATCCATTTGTAACACCAGCACTATTTGCTGATGCCAGCTGCTTGTGGGCTCTCGGAGTCTCGGAAGCTCGAGACTTGGTGCTCTGCCTACCGCCAAATAAAGCACGCCAATTGAGCGAGGGTGAGCGTTTCGATCCAGATCGCTTTCTCTGGGGCAATTCGATGACCGTGTGGTAGTGCGGACCTGCCGACGTGGTATTCGCCTCGGTGTTACTACCACTCGCGGCAGCTGCGGCAGCCTCTTGCTCCGGAGCTAACAACGATCGACTACGCGCCTCCTCCAGACTCAAAAGTCTCGGGGCCGAGCCTCCGGCTATAGCCAGTGACTTGGGCCTTTGATGACTGAGCGCGACAGCCTGCTCCGCTGCACCTGGTGAATCGGACGGACCCGTGGCAAATATCAACTCGGCGTAGCAGATGAGAAACTCGGTAACCACAGCCTGTACGCCGACGCCCTGCAGCGCTGCGACGCCGCCCACCTCGAGCTCTTTACAGCGTAGCAGGTTCGGCGCCCAAACGATCGCCACGTTGCGCGCCGTCATGCCTGTCTGCTGGCCTCGTGAGGCCACGCGTACCAGATGCCGCATCAGGTACTCCAGCGTCCTGTAACGTGAATGATTTTTAAATTTCATAATTTAACTGTAAATTGTTAGATGTAAAGACGAAGAAACAAGCTCTTCTTTGTTCTGTGACCATATAAATTTACCGCACATTGGCGTGACTCAACGCGACTCTGCAATTTTAATATGCAATTCAATTATAATATATGCGATGATGGAATGCACTACTAAGTTTATCTAATTTTAATAATCCTTGAGTTTAAATTCTTAGCCAAATGCTTATGCAAATCCGAGTCTTAGTAATGTACAAATTAAATTCCAGTAGACGCTGGACATTTCTCCAGGGTGTTGCGATACGCCACTCTTTTTTTATGATTATCAAACAGAATGAAAAAATACCTATAGTGAGGTGGCGGTAACTTGCGAACGGCGTCCCGCATACGACTGAGCCTCTCCTGGTCGGTTGTCGACTGAACAGCTCCGACGAAGCTCGAATACAGCTGGTAGGTGCACAGTGGGTTGGGCAGCTCGCGGAAGTACATCTTCAACAGCGATGCCACCGAGTGTATGTCCTGGAGAATAGCCTGGTCCGCGTGCAGAGCCGGAAGTCTGTCCTCGTCGAAGGCATGCCTCAATCTCTGAATGTTCGAGCTAACGCCGCTGAGTCGGTAGATACCATCGACGAGGCCGTGTCTCTCGATGAAGTCTGCGCAGCAACGCAATACGCAGGGAACCTCCTGACCGGAGTTTAACAAATGCTCGCCAAGGTCGCAGCCGAAGACTCGTTCTCTCAGAATACCGGACTGTTTCAGTCTACGGCGAGATGGTCGATTCAGGATGAATGATCTGAAGAAGGCGATGAGCTTGCCGTGCTTCCGAAGCACCGGTTTCACCGGCTGTGGCCTGGGTTCCGCTGACGCTCCTGCGGTGGAGACGACACTTCCGGATCCAGTGGAGGCTGGTCGAGGCGGTACGCCGATGTGTCGTGGCAGCTTGTCGCCTATCACGGCAACACACTCGGCGGGAAAGAATCCGACGGCAAAGCCATGCTTACCCCGCCACCAGCTGCTCTCACCTGCCGGAGGCATGTCGATAACCGAGATCATGTCGCTGACGTTGAACGACAGCTCGTCCTGCGCCTGAGCTCTGTAGGGCCTTATGGCGTAGGCAGCCGCTACAGCTGGTGTGTTGATGGGACAGGAGTCGGATTCGGGCACGAGAATGCGCCTTCCCCGATTATCCAACTGTAGCCAGTTCAAAACCGGCCCGCAGTTCAATCCCTCGTGACTGAGGCCAGAGAAACGGGCAAAGTAAGCAGCCAGATCGTCGGGCTCCAACTCTCGCTCGACAAGATTCGCCAGCATGGAAAACTTCCTATCGAATATACATCTGTGCAGCTGCTTATCAAACATGACGAGATTTTCATAGCTCCTTTGCAACGTCCAGCAGGCATCCCCGGAGGTAACTCTCACGGAGAAACTGTTGCCATCTTCGCTCGGCACAGTTCCATCTCTGGGCTGAGCCTGAGGCGACGCAACGAGGCTAACCTCGAGACTGCCAAGCTCCACGTGTTCGTAGTGAAAGTGCGCGCACTCGTCGAGCTTCGGAAACCTCGCGCTGCCGCTCCCGGGCGAGTGTTCGTCCTGACTGCTATCCTGGGACGTGTTGGCAGCGCTAGCAGACGACGCAGCAGCTTCGAAACTAGCCTGGCTCGGCTGCTCGATGTCGGTGAGCCGGCAGGCCCGGGGCCTGGCCTCGAGCGCGGCTCCCGGCATCCTCTGCAGCCTCTTCATGGGCAGGCTGCCTTCGGGAGACGATTGGCACCCTCAGCCGCACAGCCAGCCGAACATCCTGTGAGCTGGAAATCTCGGACAGGCGCTTCTCCTCTGCTGCTGCTGCTGCTGCTGCTCTTGTCGGTGGTACTGCCAGTAGTCTCGCATCACCTTTAGGCTCTGTAGGCACATAAGCAGAGATAGAGTGAGTGAGTGAGTGAGAGGGAGAGAGATTGTTGTAGAAGCATTTGCGGGATGTATTATCGGAATTTCGGGCGTTGACAGCCCGCCAGGCACCTGACGCGCGCTGAAGGAAGTGCGGGTATGCGGAAAGATGGAATTATTTATCGCGTATACTGCGAGCTGTTGCTCGTCGCGAAATTCAATTATGTCAGCTGATAAGTTAATTCCGTATTACGCTACTATACGGAGCGATTTAATGCTAATTGGAAAAGTTTTACCGCTTTATTGTGTAAGTCGCATAATTACAAACTTGAAAGAGAAAGAGAGAGAGGAAATTCCATTCAAACAGGACGTTATCTATATAGCTCTCGGTTATTCCGTATCGCTGACGAATGCATTAACGGCCTCTGGGTTTATTATTACTATTAGGTATATAGCTCGTTTGAATTTGGCCGACACGATGATGCACGCGCGCACGTTTTGCAAAGTGTCTGGCTTTTGACTATTTATAATCTAATTTCTGAGCTCGACACTCGGCTGCATTAATAAACAACAAAGCAGCAAAAACTTTAGTTCTAAAATACGAAACGAGCGCGCGATAAACGATGTACAATGCTTTGATATATCATGATGTTCAGAGAGTGAGAGAGAAAGAGAAAGAGAGTGAACCTGGTGATTCACGGCCCAAGTAAACAGGCAACGACGACGACAAGTATTTGTACTCCAATTGATGAGAAAAACGGACAGCGCGTCCATTGAATCGCTCTCTCTCTCCTTCTCTCTCTCTCTCTCTCTGGTGCTCGGCATTTATCTCTATACGCTGCAGCAGCACGTCGTAGGAAGATGATTGACATTTTTGTTACAGCAGCAATTGCGAACG
The DNA here is from genome assembly GCA_020010945.3 of Muscidifurax raptorellus. Classification (NCBI taxonomy): domain Eukaryota; kingdom Metazoa; phylum Arthropoda; class Insecta; order Hymenoptera; family Pteromalidae; genus Muscidifurax; species Muscidifurax raptorellus. The sequence goes on along the minus strand of CM052077.1, from coordinate 44,175,975 downwards.
TCGAAGAAAGAGAAAACACCGAGAGAGAGGGGGGGGAGAGGGAAGCAAGCCAGACATACACACACACTGCACTGTATAAAAGAGCGAGCAAGAGAGAGAGAGAGAGAGAGAGAGATGATTCCAATCGCGGAGAGGAGAGAGAGACGAATGGGAGAAGATGGCGAAAGCAAAAGAGAGAATTTGTCTATGCGTTGAGGTAGCGCAGCACCACCAGCTAACAGCTGTCACACGCAGCCGCGCGTTTGTAAACACCGCGGGACGGGCCAACCCGCCCATCCCTGCGCGAGATTTACACGAGCTGATAAAAGATTACATGATCATTACACACTGTGCGTATACAGTGGGGGACATATGTATCAAGCGTGAGCTCTGAGTTTACAGTTGGTTTCAAGTGTATTATGGATACCGAAGCGAGCGAGCCTCGGTACGTACCTTGTGGCCGCTCGTGGGGAGAAGTAATAATATTCCAAATGCGGGTTGTTACTGCAGCCCTCCCCGAAGATCAATCTCGCCGCAGCTGACGACCCTTTCAGTCTTCCGAGTATCAAGGCTGCAGCCGCCTAGAGCTGGACTAGCTCCGACTGACGACGGTCCAGCAGATCCTCCTCTCCCTGCAGCAGATCCTCCTCCTCACGACGAACATAACCTCCAAGCGCTGCTGGCAACAAGCGCCAGCGCAACATCTTATTGCCCGTTTTTTTCTCCGCCTTCTGTCCCATAGAGGACTTACTTATTACACGCGCACTCGTCCCAATTCACGACACGGCTCCCCGTTTATTAACTGTGCAGCAAAGTATCGTCCTTCCTGTCTCCTATTCTCGATTTGAAATTCCACGCACATATATCAGCCAGCCAGCGGGAGTGTGTGTCGATCACAGCTACTTTTACGGCACATATCGACTCTTCTTTCCATTTCCGTACGCAATACTTATAAGAAGCTAGACGGATACTCGATTGTCTCGAGGACGCGCGCGATACTCAATTTCTTATTCTTGTATATACACCTTGTACGGTAGCACTGCAGGATGTGCAGCGAAACTACTGGCTGCCAGGCTGCAACACTGCTGCAGCCATAATATTTGGGGACTGTCGTGTTTGTGCTGCTGCCGCCGCCGACACCGTAACCATCTCTCTCTCTCTCTCTCTCTCTCTTCTCGCCAGGCGCTGCAGTGTATATCTATATAGATACTCGCGGGGCCGCCTCGCACTCTCTTAGTCACCAACACACATGTATAACGATGTAGGCTTCGGGATTATGTCTCGCGCCCCTCCGCCGCCCTCGACGGATTGATTTTCGGTGATGGGATTGACGGGGTCGATCGGTGTTGGGTTACTGTATATTACTTGGCGGATTTCCGCTGATCGGGGCTACTGCCGGAGCGTCTTGCCGAGGACTGAAATAAAAAAGAACGATCGAATTATGTGATCCCGCAGTTTTCCTATACATATACATTATACGAATAGCGATAGTTGCTGATGGGAGTGGGAGAAGAAAGAGCGAGAGGGGAACACAGGCGGCGACGAGGAGGAGCTGACGGTGGGGGCGACTTTACAGCATTTACGCGCTTTTTTGTACCGCCAGAGCCATCTATACCAGAATTGAAGAACATCAATTTACCCGGGATTAGTAGTTTGAAATTTAAAATATGATGGTAGCAAAATCGATTTTTGTGTATATAAACATTAACGTCGCACATACTTGTGATTTCGTCGCCGATCTGGCTGCAGTCTGAGCATTATTATCGAATTATCCTTGATGGTATTAATGTGAAAAGGTATAAGTTTTGAGCGCGACGGTAGACATCGAATAATATTAAATTGTATATAGGCATTATGCTCCGACTCTTCTGTATAATAAATTTTTGTGCGAAAAAATAATAAAGTCATGAAGTGCGGTCTTCGAGGGTGGGGAAGTTTGAAAAGCAATGGATAAATATTTTTTAATAAAAATAAAAATTTATTTTCAATTATTCAATAGTTTTAGTCAAATCTTACAAAAGTAAAACTTAATACATTTTGTCGATCACTTCGAACACGTGGTTTCTCGACGTTGACATGTTATAGGATATTTGTCTAGCTTTAAATGTGATTTCATTGAAATTAAATATTATATTCTATTTTCATCAAGTACTTGATGATAACAAAAACAAATGATTAAAATATTCCTTTTGACTCATGAATTTTTAAACGATAATCTTTGTGATTGCAAATATCACGTAAATTGTAAAAAATAACACATAAAGTAAATTGTACTTAAAACTATTTTCCTGATCACTTTCACAGCTCTTCTCTTCATAATTAAATTTATTTTTTATCAAAATAAAATATTTGTGCTCAATTGCAGTTAATCTTACTTTCCTCTTTGATTGTTTAATAAATTTATCTATTTCAAAATCATGATTTGTTTCTTTCTATAGCTTATAGCTTTTTACGGCTAAAGCATCTTCTTGTATAAACAAATGAATGCACTATCAAAGTTAAAGTGAGTAGCTAACTTTCGTAGCTCTTATCATCCCAATTGATATAATTATTTACAATTAAGTACATTTAATCGATTACAGCTTCTATTATCACAATTCTTCATCTCAATTGCGACTATATTGGTAAACAAACTCAATAATCTTGCTTCAATGATGATTAACTTAATCAGTTTTTCTATCTAAAACGCATGATTTCTTTGCTTTTCATTTTTAAAAGAATCTTTAAGTAATTCAAAAACTCGGGAATATTTTTTAAACTATATCCATTGTATCTGGCTCAATCTGTGTATCCATATCCATGGAATCTTGCTTCTCAGTTTTCCAAGTTTTAGTTGGTACCTTAAATTGATTATTGGCCTTAGCAATTAATTTACAACCAAGAGCTGCTTCGACACCACTTGGTTTTCTCACATCTAGCAAAGCCATCATATCTTTGCGAAAATGGTCATCTATACTATTTTTGATTATTTTTGTACAAGCAGAACTGAAGATTTTACAGGACAACACAACATCATCCATCCAAACTTGATTTCTATAAATATATTGACTACCTCTTCTAAATAGAAACTTGATATTAGGATCATACGACTCCATCTGCATGATGTAAGCCAACATAATGTCATAAAAACTGTCCATCGATGTATTTTCAACCCGAAACTGAAATAAAATTCATTCGATGAAATATTTATCATTCAAGAAGTATAAAAAACGTAACAAAACCTCTCAATCACCAGGATTTTAATGGAAATATAGTGCTTGGACGAAGAGAGTTCACTTTGCACATCTAATGAATTTGGATCATCGATGAGCGATAATCTTTTTTTAGAGTAAAGAACCTTCTGTATTTGAAAGTCATCGTCTAACTTTTTCTGGACAATCGCAACAACTGTATTGCTGTTAACTTTCTGTGCATTCAGATAAGGCTTGAGTACAAATGACAGTAGAGGTTTCAAATCTGGATAGCTTAATCTGCATTTTGTCACTTGAATACTAAAAAACTCCTCTTGCTCCAAAATATTAAAGTCAATCTTTTCATAAACCTTACTTGGTATCGCGTTCTCCAATCTTTCCAGCACGAGCTGCTCTGCAACCTGTCAGACAATTCAAATGCTTTTGTTAATAAAAGTTATATTGAAACTACTTTTTACTGTTTTCCAATCGCGCGACAATGATATCGAATCATCCCCAAAATGATCGTTGACGTGCGCAACAAGTATAATTTTCAAGCGAGAAAAACAAGCGAAACTCGAATCTCGCGACTCTTGCGACTCTGTCCTTTATTTCAGACTAAAACTAAAAATTGAAAAAAAACCATCCCAATACCTCCAAAGCTATCTTCGCCAAAGTTTCGGAGCTCGTGACAAGACAGGTCGCCATTTCCTTTCAAGAACAATCTCAACAAACAAAATTTAAACAAACGAAAAATCTCTCCGCACCCTCCCACCCGCGATGAAAAAAATTCAATTCCAGGCTATATCGGTAAAGCAGAGCACAACCCCCTATCTCGGTCGATAAAACAGTGCACCACGAGAAAAATTCGCGGTGGACGCGCGCGCAGGTGCGTATACTTACACATTAAATTGATACACATCTACACAGTTTTATCCACGCCGCAGTAGGACAGGACAGACTGCGCACGTAGGATACACCGAAGAGAGAGAAGGTCCTACTCCTCTTTTTTTTTAACATCAGTCCTGCAGACGACGCGGAAAATCGTCAGATGACGGCTCGGCCCTTCGCTATAGTCTCGAGGTACAAGCTCACCGCGTCCTAGTGTCGGCCAGTGCGATCGACTCGCAGTCAAAGTGACACAAGACGGGCAGGATAGAGAAAGAAATCCAAGTAGCGGTATAACCGACCCGCGCACACAGGCAGCATAGCAGAGAAAGAGAGTCGGCCGAATGACAGGCGACAAGGCCAACGTGGAACCTAACCTCCAGGAGGACAATGTTCCGCCGCCTGCGCCGCGGAAGATTCGCCACCGGTGAGTCTATAAGTACTCGAGTGCAGTGTGTAAATTTTCTCCGCTTTCCCGAGCTATGTATACACAATATAGCTATAGGTATATACCGAAGCTATAGTGTGTCAGTATACGTCGCAGCTCCAACAGCGTGTGCGCGTCGTCGGCGGCGTTTATTATCAATCGCGCTGCGCTGTATCAGCAGCCACGCGGAGGTGTGTACGCATACATATAAATATACTTGCGCGTATAGGCTACTAGATCGTGTATACGTATAGGTATATACACAGCGAAAAAGATAGGCTATTAGAGCTCGACACCGGCCCCATCGTCGTCGCCTGACTCGGCCAACGGCCAATCCGCGCGCTCCCTCGATCTTTCGATTACACTCTGCCCGACTGACGCGTGTGTAACTATATAGGTATAGCTCCGTACTCGCGTGTGTACTGCCTATATATATATATATATAACAACAACGTAACCTCGGACCATGTGTGCGGTCTCGTGTTCTCCTCGTGCGTACAGCCTCCTTCCACGCGTTCTGTACACGTGTAGAAGTCTCGTATCTATACATATATACCTACACATTGTAGATAGAAGAGCCAAACTTGCCGACTGAGATTTCGATCTTTTATTCGGTGTAAAAAGACGTATATAGATCGTCGTTGCCGGTGTGACACCCTCGCGCGCGCGCGCGCGCGCACACACATATGTCACACAGTAACACAGCGCTGAATGTAAATAATGAATGGTGGGGGAGAACTTTATACGTAGCTATGTATTATATACGATAATAACAAGTGCAGAGAGAGAGAGAGCGAGGTTGAGTCGCGTGAGTTTGAACGTTAGTACGAGCCGGAGTATAGCTGCCTAAGGGCCCTTTTTTCGCGTATAACCTCGGACGGGTTCGCTGCGCTGTTGGAGTTCTCGCGACACCGGCAAAATTGGCGTCTGCTGCGATTTCCGGCGGGTTACCGTTCACCTCTTCTTTCGACTCTGTCAGCTTCTCGCGGAGGATTATTCTCCATGTGGAAATCACCGATCGCTCGGTCCACCATCAGGTACTTTAATTATATAATTCGCGTTCGTTCGAGGGGACTGTAAATCCTTTTTGTTTTTGTGGTTTTTCTTCGTCTGCTCCGAAATGGAAAAAAGGGAGCGAAGTGTTCGTACGCTCGCGTATATGCGATAAAAATGCTTGTAATGTAATGGCTTTGCGAATCGAGACTAAACAAATCAAAGGTTTTTGCACATTCTGTATGTACGTACGTTCTTTGCACACTTTGAGCACGTGGTTACTCTGCTGGCGGTGCTTGATTCGTGTTAGAAAAGCGTAACTAACCATACTATAATGTTATGAACTAACAGTTGTTGTTGTGATATCTCTATTGCACGATGTATATGGACTTTGACTGATGTACCTATATGTGCGCGTGCCTAAGCGAAGACAAAGGGACGAGAGAACTCACTCATTCGTATGATTAATCAGTGCCTGTTAATTAAAGGTTGATGAATGAAGAGACGAAAATAACCAAACCCATTGATCAAGAAGAACAATTGTATAGCAAAAAGTCGCACTCGATCATCGTGTGGAAGAGAAAAAAAAAGTTTTTAATATGTAAATCATGTATAGTCAAAGAACACTGTATAGGTATATCGTATCAGTGCGTCGACCATTAGGCCTTAATACGGCTTTATTAGTGTGACTATACCATTACTGGCTTAAAGCTCTGCTGTACGTCCAGTCGCATACGCGAGATCTTTTACAATATACTCACACGTCCACACGCGAAATAAGCTTGTATATAAAGTTGGTAGAGTATCAGATGAAAAAAAAAAAGAATAGCACAATACCGATTTGTATCAATTAATCAATAAGTAATGGGCTGTTGATCGATAAGGGAAGACTTGTACATATCTCTCGAACTAACCATCAATCGGGCGCATGCAAAGCACGAGAGTGAGAATAAGCGACGACTGATAACGGAGTAACCTTAACATTGAGGAACTGCATGATATTTGGGGGAACGTATATATATGTATACCAGAATCGAGAATCTCTTCTTCATAGCCGTTGACGACTTTACTGATAATTTAATATATATATATATATATATATATATATATATATTGAGCTTCTGCTCTATCAATACAGAAAAATTGTTATGCAACGCCTCTTCACTCTCGCGCGATTGTTTTTTTCTCTGCGGTATATACATCGGGGAAATTCACTTTTGAAGCTCGTTTTATCAAACAGAGATGTATATGAAAAAAAGAGAAAAAAAAATTACGATTCAATGTGGACTATATCGAGCGCACCTCGGCATATACTTATGCGCTGTTTTTTGTTTGTTTGTTGCCGTGCAATCGGCGAGTTGCATAATTCAATTTTTACATACGAAAACGAGGAAAGCGAATCGACTACGTCAACTCGAAGTCGATTCCAAGGGTAATATAGCGGTTTTCTTTCGTTATTAGCTTTTTTTTCTATTCTTGTATATTTTATATACTCGCGTTTTCCGAGCGGATTGCGTTGGCTGGGAGACACATTCGATTCGAAGCATCTCGTTATAAAATAACCGCGAGAAGAGATGCTTAGGTAGCAGAAAGATTTGATATAAAGATTGCTCTGATTTTCTATACTTTTCTTCCTCGATCGCCTCATTTTCATTACGCAACGAAAATTTAGCGTCACAAACATACGTAGCATAACATTTTTCGCTCTTCTTGCAAACTGCATATCCACGCGCATAATTATTATATCACTTGTAAGATTACGAGCAACTGTAATAGTGGATGTAAGCTGCCATATAGACATATACGCACCAGTAGTATCATCATTGACGTGAAAAAAAAACAATAAAAATACAATACACCGTCCGAATGAAAAGGTGTATGCGGGGGTAATGCGGTGATATGTAGCAAGTATCTGCATGAACGATGCGTGAATTCGATAATGATTACGTATATATATATATAAAATCTCGGAGGAAAGCTACCCATATATATATATATATATTCGTGTAAGATAAGAGGTGTCTTCACAATATATATATATATATATATATAAATTTTATAATCACATACACATACGCGCATGTACATACATATACATGCGCGTCGAAGCGCGTCGTACATGACCCTTGAACCCGACTGTTTCCGAAGAGTCGAGAGTCGAACTGAATCGGCAGCGTAGAAGCTCCGATCAGTCGTCAGCCGCGCGTTGTCTTGTCGAGTTATATATCGTATATAGATTGTCGAGTTGCGGCGCGATCGCCGTCGAGGTGTATGCTTTTTCGGGCGATCTACAAGACACTCATCGGTATTTCGTTTTATCGTAAAATCAGCTGCATTATCGTCCCATCGCTTTTCCGCGCAATTCTCGACTTTTGCCGCATATAGATCGCTAGCGAGGAAAATGAAAATGGGTTCGAAATATATACACACGGATGTTTTCCCCGTATAGCGATCGTTTATCTCCTGCTACATATAGCTGCTTCTCCATATATACATCAATAATCCTTTCATTATATATATATATATATAATACATACACACAGCTGTGCGATAGCCGCGGAGGATCGATTCAACAGGTTGCTGCCACGCTTTCGCGTACATATACATACATACATATATATATACATTATAGCACGAAATGTATTCCCCATATCGCGATGCATGAGAAAAAACAAAGCAAGTGTGTATATACATATCCCTGGGGCATGCGGTGCGTTGAGATCCGTACATCATCTTGAACAAAAAAAAAAAAAAAAAAATTCGAGAGTGCACGTATAGAGTCGAATTTTGCACTTGAAGGTAACATTAAGGAAGAACCGACGACGACGGCGACTACTACGACGACGACTGCAGTCGAGGAACGAGCCAAGGAAGCGGATAAACCAGCATCAGGTGAAGGAACGATGGCGGAACCGGTGAGTTTTGTCCTGGGCGAGACCGAGGATGAGACGGGCGGCGAGGAACTCGCCGAGACCGGGGACAGCTTCCCCGGGGACAAGCTTCAGCATCAGACGAGCCAACAGGGCCAGCAGAATTTGTCGAATGGCCTGGTCGAACGGCGCAGACGCCTCAGGTAGATGACTAGCACTTTACACACGCGCATCTTCCTCGGATTTGCATTTTTTTTTAAGTGTGTCTGTGTGTGTGTGTGTGTGTTCGTGTGTTATGTAATGATTAATATGTATATATATATATATATATATATATATATATATATATATATATATATATATAGGTAGATAGATAGATAGATAGCGAGAGGTATTCGTGGGACGGGAGGAGAACCTATATGAAAATGTAGGTTTCCGGGGTCAGCGCTCACGTAAGTCTCGGAATGAATATTCAGGGCTTAAAGTGCTCGAAAAGTAGCTAGGCTACTTGTAAAAAGACGCTCTCCGATGTTTATATTACGTGTATGTATGTATATATGCAATATAATCGTATACGAGGGGTACACGATTTTTAAAAGTCTGGGGGGACGTAATGGAGAAAATTGTTAACGCTCACTGTTTTGCTTGGAGTTCTGTGTCGTAATACGTTTTAAACAAATGACAATAATAATAACCGCTTGTGTGTGTGTTCTCAATGATAACAAGGGAGTAAAAGTAGTGAATTCGCTATAGAAAATATATTCAACGAGTAAACACGAATTCGCGAGGATGGAGAGGTCATATTATGTAAAGCTGCGAGACAGGCTCGATATGCGGAGCGTATATTTACATTTATTGTTTTTGTTCGAGCTCTAGATTGTACATAAGACGATGTTTTAACGTCTCTCGATAATTTTGTAGTGATTTTTCTCGAAACCCACACGACTATCCGAGATAAGGCTGTGGTCATGCTTCGTATAATGTGAATCATCTGTTTTATACATATATATATATATATATATATATATATATATATATATATATATATGGTTCGATCGAGGCGCACATAGACATGAAACGATGCATGCGATATCGTAAAAAAATTGACTCTCTAGCGTAAACATGCGCTGAGAAGTTTTCACTTTTTATGTCATAAAACACGCAACGACTTAATGGAGGTGTTAAAATATCCAGAAATTTAAATGAGTATTTTCCTTGCCAATACCGTTTGAAATTCCGAAACGATTAATATCCATATATACGCGCATTCGACAATTGTTTTTCTTTGATGTCACAAATGTTCACATAACAAAAAATTGTTGTTCAGCACAAGCTTTCGCGCTCACGCCTCGTATACACGTTAGAGACAGAAAAAAGCAATAAACGCATCGTTATATGTGAAAGTCCCTTGGGCGATATGCCTAACGGTATATATATATATATATATATATATATATATATATATAGGTTCTACCGATCGCTCGATGTAACTTTGTTACTTTTCCATTGAATTACATGCTTCGTAAAGGAAGAAGAGAAAAAAAATCAAAGGTCGATCGCGTAGCAATGCAAATTTACGGAGGTCACGACGACGCGGTATATCGGCGTACACTGGCAACTCTATCGGCCAAACGATAATTCAATCTCAAAATATCCGCTTAATAGCAATGCGTCAAATATATATAAAAGTACACGCTTCCACGCTTCGAATGTACTCAAAGAAGCGAAAGGTAAGGAAAAAAACGGTGTATATATATATATATATATATATATAGATATATATCGAACACACGTGCGCTGCGTAGGTATATATATACACACACTCACGGACGTCGGTACACATAGAACGTATATAGTAAATACAAGAGAGTGGGGACCGCGAGTCCTCCCGAAGACTCTCTTTTTCCTTCGACGCAGCGTTTCAGTCTTACAACACACGTCGTACAGGTGAAACTTGTGCTACGCGACCGCTGCTCCACATACCATTAGCCCATCCGCGCGTGGAATGTCCGAGATGACGGCGGTGTAGAGGAAGAAGAAATCGATGAGCTGGATCGTCGAGGCGCTCGGTATGAAGCGCATCAAGAGGTTCGTTCTAGCCGAGTCCGGCGAAAAGGATCCGATCTGGAAGAGTTCCGACAATCTCACATCCGGACTCTCCAGGATGAACAGCCTCGAGATCGGACCCACCAATCCCGAGGAGAATAATGCCACTGCTGCTTTATCCCCTACTACCTCTTCTTCTTCTTCTTCTTCTTCTTCTTCGGCTACCACTGCGAACTATCATCTCGGAATGACGTAATGCGCTCTTGTTGTTGTTCTTCTTGTTTTTTGTGTATTTTTATATATAGTTCGTATATTTATATATATATATGTAGGAGCGAGACGAGTTTTTTCTACGGTATAATATGAGGATAATGGGATGTTTTCGGTGCGGGTATAGGCGGCTTTCTCACCGAGACCGTGACTTTTTCAGGCCCAGCATGTCGCAGGGCACGGTGATGATACAGGCGCAGAGTCGCCAGATGGAGAAGGACTTCACCGTTGCTACGCCCGAGGAGTTTGTCCATCGGTTTGGAGGCACTCGCGTCATCAATAAGGTGAGAGATTTTAGCGATTCGATGGCATTTTTAACGCTGCATATATCATTATTAGACTGTGTATACGCGCGAGATTGTTATGCGCGGGTAAACGACTTTTCGGTAATAACGCGTCGAGAGATTTTTTTAATAAGGAATTGATTGATTGAAAAACGAACGAAGAATAAATTTGCTTTTTCAAATTATCACCATTGGATCGTCGAGCGTGTATAGAAACGTCATTTGACGCTTAACAATTGTATGACGTAAGTTGTTGATTGTCGGAGAGGTAATTGGTAGATCATTTTCTACAAGGTAATTTATTGTTAGTTTTTGAACCAATGCATTCTTATATTCCATTACGCGAACGATCGAGACTTATGGAAGGAGGAGTAGTACGTCATCTGATAAAAAAAAACGTTTATGATTATTAGACGCGCTGAAAAAAAAGATGTATACAATAAATGACCATCAAGGTTTCTTCCTCTCCGATCAACCTGTTGTAATCTCCAAACTCGTATGCATATCTCAATAACATGTTAAAATCATCTAAACGTAGGAAAAATCGACGTTCCCGAATGTAAATCCGTATTACAGAAAAATGACGAAAGAGAGAGAGAGAGCTAATATAACACGCAGCTATATATATACGCACACTCGAAAATAAGCACCGCCTGATTTAATGGTATAGGCCAGTTTAACGAGTTTCTAATGCGCTGACACGCGTCAATGCCAACATTGAGTCGTGGACGTACTGCAAACAGCAGACTTTTCTCTCTGCCCCTCTCCCCTTCCAACGCGCCGACGTATGCGCCGATTTCGCTGTTTCATACTGGCGCTCGGGACTGAGAACGACGAGAACGATGACAATGCGGGAAAAAAAAGCGAAGAAAATCCGAGTCAAGGCTAACGTTGGCTCGTCCGTTTCAGGTCCTGATCGCCAACAACGGCATCGCCGCGGTAAAATGCATGCGTTCCATCCGCCGCTGGTCCTACGAGATGTTCAAGAACGAGAGGGCCGTGCGCTTCGTCGTGATGGTCACCCCGGAAGATCTGAAGGCAAACGCCGAGTACATAAAAATGGCGGACCAGTACGTGCCGGTTCCCGGAGGCAGCAACAACAACAACTACGCGAACGTCGAGCTGATCGTCGACATAGCCAACAGAACGCAGGTACAGGCCGTCTGGGCTGGCTGGGGTCACGCCTCGGAGAACCCGAAGCTACCCGAGCTGCTGCACAAGAACAACGTCACCTTCATCGGACCCTCGGAGAGGGCCATGTGGGCCCTGGGCGACAAGATCGCCTCGAGTATCGTCGCGCAGACGGCCGACGTTCCCACGATGCCCTGGTCTGGCTCGGAGCTCAAGGCCCAGTACAGCGGTAAGAAGATCAAGATCTCCTCGGAGCTTTTCAAGAAGGGATGCGTTGCCACCCTCGACGAAGCTCTCGCGGCGGCCCACAAAATCGGCTACCCGGTCATGGTCAAGGCCAGCGAAGGTGGCGGTGGCAAGGGTATCAGGAAAGTGGAACACCCCGAGGAACTACCCTCGCTGTTCAGGCAGGTGCAGGCCGAGGTTCCTGGATCGCCGATCTTTATTATGAAGCTCGCCAGGTGCGCCAGGCATCTGGAGGTGCAGCTGTTGGCCGATAATTACGGCAACGCGATATCGCTATTCGGACGTGATTGTTCCATTCAGAGGAGGCATCAGAAGATCATCGAGGAAGCCCCCGCGGTCATTGCCAAGCCCGAGGTCTTCGAGGAGATGGAGAAGGTAGGATTGTTTTTTCTGTGTAATGAACGAGCTTTCGGAATGATTATCTTTTATTTGTCTTTCAGGCTGCAGTGCGACTGGCCAAGATGGTGGGCTACGTGAGCGCGGGAACCGTCGAGTATCTCTACGACACGTCGGGTAGATACTACTTCCTCGAGTTGAATCCCAGGCTGCAAGTAGAGCATCCCTGCACGGAAATGGTGTCGGACGTTAACCTGCCCGCAGCTCAGCTTCAAATCGCCATGGGTCTAGCTCTTCACAATATCAAGGACATCAGGTTGATGTACGGAGAGAGTCCCTGGGGTGACACTATCATCGACTTTGATCAGCCGAGGCACAAGCCCCAGCCGTGGGGTCACGTTATCGCCGCTAGGATCACCAGTGAGAACCCCGACGAGGGTGAGTTTCATTTGTCTGTGCTTTGTTTGAGAGTTGAACGCGGGACTGATTAAATCATTCATCGATTTAGGTTTCAAGCCGAGCAGCGGTACAGTTCAAGAGCTGAACTTCCGCTCGTCGAAGAACGTGTGGGGCTACTTCTCCGTAGGCGCCTCTGGAGGTCTACACGAGTTCGCCGACTCGCAGTTCGGTCACTGCTTCTCCTGGGGCGAGGATCGGCATCAGGCACGCGAGAACCTAGTCATTGCTCTGAAAGAACTGAGCATCCGCGGGGACTTCCGTACAACCGTCGAGTACCTCATTACCCTGCTCGAGACCGAGTCCTTCCAGACGAACAACATCGACACCGCCTGGCTGGACGCGCTGATTGCCGAGCGCGTCCGAAGCGACAAGCCCGATGTCTTGCTAGCTGTCACCTGTGGCGCGCTTCACATTGCCGAGAACACCATCAACGCGGCTTTCAGTGGATTCCAAACGTCGCTGGAACGCGGACAGATACAAGCCTGCATTGACCTCGATAACGTCGTCTACATCGAGCTCATCCACGATGGTTTCAAGTACAAGGTTCAGGTGACCAAGTCGGGGCCCAACAGCTACTTCCTGGTCATGAACGGATCCTACAAGGAGGTGGAGATACACAGACTGTCGGACGGTGGCCTACTTCTCTCCCTCGACGGAGGCAGCTTCACGACTTACATGCGCGAGGAGGTCGAGCGTTACCGTGTCGTCATCGGCAACCAGACCTGCGTTTTCGAGAAAGAAAACGATCCGTCGCTGCTGCGCTGCCCATCGGCTGGTAAACTCATCAACTACCTCGTCGAAGACGGCGGTCACTTGGAAGCCGGTCAGGCCTACGCCGAAATCGAAGTCATGAAGATGGTAATGAACGTCACGTGCTCCGAGCCTGGCACGCTCTTCTACGTCAAACGACCTGGTGCTGTACTCGAGGCTGGCAGTCTCATAGCCCGCCTCGAACTCGACGACCCATCGCTCGTTACTCGGGCTCAAGACTACAACGGTCAGTTCCCCGGTCCCAGCAGTCCCGCTGTACCCGAGAAACTCAATCACCTTCATGCCAAGTATCGTGCCGCTTTGGAGAACTGCTTGGCCGGATACTGTCTGCCCGAGCCCTATCACCTCCCCAGACTGCGCGAGCTCGTCGAGAAATTCATGGGATCGTTACGCGATCCCTCGCTGCCGCTCCTCGAGCTCCAGGAGGTCATAGCGACGATCTCTGGTCGCGTGCCTCTCAGCGTAGAGAAAAAGATACGCAAGCTCATGACCCTGTACGAACGCAACATCACATCGGTGCTCGCTCAGTTCCCCAGCCAGCAGATTGCAGCCGTGATCGATGGCCATGCCGCTACGTTATCCAAACGTGCCGAACGCGACGTCTTTTTCCTGACGACCCAGGCGATCGTTCAGCTCGTGCAACGCTATCGCAACGGCATACGCGGTCGCATGAAGACGGCCGTGCACGAGTTGCTGCGTCAATACTACACCGTCGAGGTACACTTCCAGCAGGGTCACTACGACAAGTGTGTTTCTGCTCTCGTCGAGAAGTACAAGGACGACATCAGCCAGGTCACCGGGACTATTTTCAGCCACATCCAGGTACTCAAGAAGAACGTGCTCGTGACGATGCTCATCGATCATCTCTGGGCCAACGAGCCTGGTCTGACCGACGAGCTCGCCTCGACTCTGACCGAACTGACGAGTCTCAACAGACAGGAGCACAGTCGCGTGGCGTTGCGCGCTCGACAAGTACTCATCGCTGCCCATCAACCGGCCTACGAGCTCCGACACAATCAGATGGAGTCCATCTTCTTGTCGGCGGTCGACATGTACGGTCACGACTTCCACCCGGAGAACCTGCAGAAGCTCATCCTGTCCGAGACCTGCATCTTCGACATTCTTCACGACTTCTTCTACCATTCTAACAGGGCGGTCTGCAACGCTGCCCTCGAGGTCTACGTCCGACGGGCCTACATCAGCTACGAGCTTACCTGTCTACAGCATCTCGAGCTGTCGGGAGAACTGCCGCTCGTTCATTTCCAGTTCATGCTGCCGAGCAATCATCCCAACAGACAGAACCACTCGCTGGTAAACCACCGAACCGGAGCGATGGCCGCCTTCAAGGACCTCGCTCAGTTCTCCCAGTACGCCGATGAGATTCTCGACCTCCTCGAGGACTTGTCTTCTCCCACCTCCCTCTCGGCTAAAGTTCTCGAAGCCGTCGAAGCCGCTGTTGGCTGCAGCGAGTCTCGTCACAGCACCTCCATAAACGTGGACCAGAACGCTCAGCCTCCGCAACAGGTCGAGCGCGAGACCCAGAAAGCAGAGCCCGTGCACATTCTCAGCATCGCCGTGCGCGAAGAGGGCAATCAGGACGACGCCACCATGGCCCGTCTCTTTGGAGAGTGGTGCGCCAGCAACCGCGACGAGCTCACGGCTCGAGGCATCAGGCGCGTGACTTTCGCTGCGTTGAAGAAGCGTCAGTTCCCCAAGTTCTTCACCTTCCGCCAACGCGACAATTTCGTGGAGGACAGGATCTACCGTCACCTGGAGCCTGGCTGCGCGTTCCACATCGAGCTGAACCGCATGCGCACCTACGATCTCGAAGCATTGCCGACCTCCAACCAGAAGATGCACCTCTACCTCGGCCAGGCGAAGGTAGCAAAGGGCCAACAGGTCACCGACTACCGTTTCTTCATCCGCTCGATCATTCGACACTCGGATCTCATCACGAAGGAGGCCAGCTTCGACTATCTGCACAACGAGGGCGAGCGGGTGTTGCTCGAAGCGATGGACGAGCTGGAGGTTGCTTTCTCGCACGCTCTGGCCAAGCGCACCGACTGCAATCACATCTTCTTGAACTTTGTACCGACGGTCATCATGGACCCGGCGAGAATCGAGGAGAGCGTCACGAGCATGGTGCTGCGTTACGGTCCGAGACTCTGGAAACTCAGAGTCAGACAGGCCGAGATCAAGATGACTATCAGGCCAGCGCCCGGAAAGCCCACCTCCAACGTCAGGCTCTGCATTTCCAACGACAGCGGATACAGTATCGACCTGCATCTGTACGCCGAGGCTACCGATCCCAAAACCGGTGTTATCAGGTTCGAGTCGTACTGCCCGAGCAACAGCAGCAACAACGTCAACTGGAGGCCCGGACCGATGCACGGCTTGCCTATTTCCACGCCGTATCTCACAAAGGACTATCTGCAGGCCAAGAGATTCCAGGCGCAGAGCGCCGGAACAACTTACGTCTATGATCTGCCCGATATGTTCCGGCAACAGGTTGAGAAGGCCTGGGCTAAACACGCCGAAGAGGCGGCCGCCCTCAATGGTGTGTATACATAATGCATACATGTAATGCAATAACTATTTGATTTCTATGTTTTAATTAACTGATTGGGCCTATTTTCAACAGAACAAGTGACCATACCTAATCCCGTCATGGACTGCGTCGAGCTGGTCTTGGAAGGCGAAAACCTCGTCGAGCAGAAACGATTGCCTGGAGAGAACGACGTGGGTATGATTGCTTGGAGATTAACGCTCTACACGACGGAGTGTCCGAACGGCCGAGACATCATTCTCATCGCCAACGATCTGACGTGCTTAATTGGTTCTTTCGGAACCAAAGAGGATCTGCTATTCTATAAGGCGTCGGAGAAAGCGCGGCAGCTTGGTATTCCTAGAATCTACTTTTCGGCTAATTCTGGTGCTCGTATTGGGCTTGCGGAAGAGGTGAGTGCGAACGGTTTTCATTACTATTAATCCTCGCAATGGAAAATGCATTCTTTTACTTTTGTATCAGGTGAAGGGCCTGTTCCGGATAGCGTGGGAGGACAAGGACGATCCGGAAAAGGGATTCAAGTACATCTACCTGACGCCAGATGATTATGCTCGCATCGCGCCGCTGAATTCGGTGAAGGCGAGCTTGATCGAGGACGAGGGCGAGTCGCGCTACAAAATCACCGACATCATCGGACAACAGGATGGGCTCGGTGTTGAGAATCTCAAATATGCCGGTTTGATTGCCGGGGAAACTTCCAAAGCCTATGACGAGGTAGACTATTTCACTGTATCCACAGCGATTGTTAACTCACGAATTTTTACTCATCGCACAAATTGCTGATTTCAGGTGGTGACCATATCCGTGGTATCCTGCCGCGCTATTGGCATAGGCTCGTATCTCGTGCGTCTCGGTCAGCGTGTCATCCAGATCGAGAACTCGCACATCGTCCTCACGGGTTATAGAGCCTTGAACAAGGTGCTGGGTCGCGAGGTCTACGCTAGCAACAACCAACTCGGTGGCGTTCAGATCATGCACAATAACGGAATATCGCACGCGGTCGAGCCGCGCGACCTGGACGGTATCTCCACAGTCCTCAAGTGGCTGAGCTTTGTGCCTCCTGTCAAAGGCGCACCATTGCCTGTTAGCCCTATCATTTCCGATCCGATCGATAGAGAAATCATGTACTTGCCCACCAAGGCACCTTACGACCCGCGTTGGATGCTGGAGGGTAGACCGCTGCCTACCGACGCCAACGTTTGGGAGAGTGGATTCTTCGACAAGGGATCATGGACGGTTAGTCTTATAATTTGTTGTAGCTAAAAGTTATGTAGTCGCGTAGTCGACTAATTTATTACCGATTTTGTAACTTTGCAGGAGATTATGAGGCCTTGGGCTCAAACTGTGGTCACGGGTAGAGCGAGACTCGGAGGTATACCCGTCGGTGTGATAGCCGTAGAGACGCGCACCGTTGAGCTTCACTTACCAGCTGATCCAGCCAACTTGGATTCGGAGGCCAAGACTGTTTCCCAAGCTGGACAAGTTTGGTACCCGGACAGCGCCTACAAGACCGCACAGGCCATCAAGGACTTCGGCAAAGAAGAACTACCACTGTTCATATTTGCTAACTGGCGTGGCTTTTCCGGTGGCATGAAAGGTACCTATTTCTGCTTCTTATATTTTTCGCGTTGATCTTTTTGTCGATCGAGACAATACTAAAGATATTGCGTGACTTTTAGACATGTACGAGCAGATCATGAAATTCGGCGCCTACATCGTCGATGGTCTACGCGAGTACACGCGACCAATATTCGTGTACATTCCACCCAATGGTGAGCTACGAGGAGGAGCCTGGGCCGTAGTCGATCCATTCATCAATCCACAGTGCATGGAAATGTTCGCGGAAACAACGAGTCGCGGTGGCGTGCTCGAGCCTGAGGGAATCGTTGAGATCAAGTTCCGACAGAAAGACATCCTGAAAACGATACAGCGCGAGGATCAGATTGTCCAAAGTCTTAAGGAGAAGATCGCGGCGCTCGGTGCGAGCTGCGGTCCTAACGACGAGAAGGTCGCGCTGGAGGCTGAAATGAAGACGCGTGAGCACCTGCTCGAACCTATGTACCACCAGGTGGCGGTACACTTTGCCGATTTGCACGATACTCCCGAACGTATGCTCGAAAAGGGCTGCATCAACGAGATCGTGCCCTGGCGCAATGCGCGTCGCTTCTTCTACTGGAGACTGAGGCGTCGACTGCTCGAGGACCGACTGCGCCGACAAATCTTAGAGACGCAACCCGAACTGGGCGAGCGCCAGGTCGAGGCGATGCTGCGTCGTTGGTTTGTCGAAGACAAGGGCGCTACCGAGTCCTATCTGTGGGATAACGACAATGCAGCGTCCAATTGGATGGAGAAACAAATCACGATCGAGAACAGTGTTTTGCTACGTAACATGTCCTGTGTGAAGAAAGACGCGGTTGTCAGTAGGATAAAGAAAGAGCTCGAGGCTTGCCCCGAGGTCAGGCTGGATGCCGTCCTGGAGATGGCTCACAGGCTGCTGCCACAAGAACGAGCGGAGTTGCAGCGATCACTGGCCCAGCTGGAGTCTCCGGCTAACCAGGAGTCGCGCACCGATTCCAGCTCGTCGTCTTCGCCCTAGTGCCACTCGCCCGGATGCGGGACTACCTATTTTTATAGCTCTCTTTCTCTATCTCTGTATCTTGGTTCGTGTCCATCCTCTCCCGCATTTCTCCGCTGGAATGGAGACTAAATAAACGAACGGGAAGCTCATTTTTACCTGTACATACATGCCGTTCACTTGTTTAGAGTTAGAATCTTGTACGGAGGGTATGGAACTGAAGAAATCAATTACCAAGTATGCTTCGATTGTTCCGCGGAATATATCTAAAACACATTCTTGTTCTAATTCCATTCTTCGGCGCATGATTTCTTCCCCGCTAGTTGATGCTAACGCGAAATACTTGTTAAGCGCTCGCGCGTCTCAGTTGGAATCCAACTGAGACGCGCCTCGCTCAGCCATTGTTTTTAGACTTATATATGCGTTGTGAGATATGGAAAAGAAATTTGATCTGTATAGACGGAAAGTGCCAGACCACTTGTGTGAATTGCTAATGTTTAAGTATAAACGTTTGGGAGATTGGGTTATTGGGTGCACTGATCGGGCACGATTCCAAAAACAATTAGTCGCTCAGTCAGTAGCCGGATGAGTAATGTAAGTTATCTTATAAATGTCATATATGTATAAAAGAAATTTTCCTCGTGGCACAATTGAAAAAAGTATACTTTTGTAATTATTAATTAATGAGTTTTCAGTTATTAAAATTAGTTTAAACTGATGCTACTATACTATTAATTTAAGTACAATTGTGGTGGCATTTATTGTCATCCTTTTTATTACTATCATTTTTACAACTACTGTTATCTGTTATCGTTGTTGTTATTGTTATTATTGCCAACGATCGAATGTTGTAATTTTCATTCTCGAAATAGTGTATTGCAATCGCGTCGGCGAATCCTATACTTGTAAACAAAAGATACGCTAGACTCGACGAGATGAATAAAAGTTGCGCAAGGCATTCGAATCGACGCAATAATTAACAAAATCTTTGTATATGCCTTAATCAATAGATACCTAAGTTATAATTTTAAATTATCTCCAAGTTTGCTGAATAAAATTTATTCACTTTTCAACTGTGTTCATAATTTAACCGATATAAGCTCAATATTGACTATTGAAATCTCGCTATATAGAATGCGAGAAAAGTTATTTCGATACTTTTACCTCGACTTGACAATTCAAATACATGCGTGGTATATTTTTGAAGTAAGAAAACAATTAATTTTTAAAGACAAAAAATGTATTAAAAGCTCTACGCGTTTATAGTTTCAGGTCCTCGTAGCTTTGTTCTGATCCACACAGTTGTAATTATCGCACAGCAGTCCCGGAACATTAGGAATGCAATGCGGTTTTCTCGCGAAATAAGTCAGGCCGCCGATGACCCTTGGCTCTTGAAATTCCGGCCAGTAAGTCAAATTGTTGAAGTTGCTCTGCGTCATATGCTGCTGATGTTCGTTTGTAACGTTATTACTCGCAGCTTGTTCGTTTTGCTCGCAATGATGTTGTCGAGTATGTAGTTCGTCGTCCGATCGTTGCGAATTTCTTGCGTTTTCCAATCCATTAGCCGACTTCTGCTTCTCGCGAACATCCGCAGGCCGAGTGTGCAAGTCGAGATTCTCCATCTCGCTTCTGTCCTGGGCGCCGTTGAGTCTCACGATCTGTCCCTGTGTCAGGCTCTCTTCGTTTTTTCTAATACCCTTGCTCTTGAAACTGCACCTTTTCAGGATATTCTGAGCAACAACAGGGTCCTGCAGCCCGTTGTTTCTTTTCTGAAAATCTATTTCTTCTTTCCTCAAACGTATCTTCAGTAAACTCGACGGTTCGAGCCTCGTTTTCGGAGGTGTTTGATTATCGCGTCTCGTTTCCTCTGAGTTATTTTTCTTGATTCTCGACGTGTTACCTTCGACTGATTTAGTATTGTCTGCTAAGAGCTTCAGCTGCTTGCTTTGTTCGTCTATTAAACGATCGAACTGCCGACGGATGAGAGTCTCGGGAATTCCTTGTTGATTCATTGATGTTACGAGCAACTCTTGATCACGTATCATTTCAGGGGTGAACTGAAGCCCTCTTGACGATACCTGATGCTGTGGAAATTTTGTCCTGTTACTATCGTTTCGAAATAATTTTTATTAAAAAAATCACTATCTTACAGAGCCTCGTTGCGTCTCGGTGTGAGACGACCTGCATTGATGAGTAGCTGGTCTGTGGCTGTGATAAGCAGCGCATTCTCCAGCTTGTAAACATTCTGGTTGACGATTGTCGACGTATGTTTGGGTGTGTGGAGGATTTGCCTCGACTCCGTCGCCGCTGTCCAAGTAATGGAATGAATCCGGCTGACGCTCGTTGGATTTTGGATTCGATGATTCTTCGGGTTGAGAGGATTTCTTCATTTTTTTAGTATTATTATTATACTGGAAATCGAGAGGTTTGAATTTTTTGTTGCCGTCACAATTTAACTGTTTCAAATACTGTATTGATTCATAATGAGACTAAATTTAGACGTTGCGAAAACACAGCTGTCACCGATGCAAAAAATCTTCTGAACCTTTTTATAAAAATAAACAAAAGAAAGTTTATTTAGAAAGAATATCTAATCCACCGAAACCAGTTCGCGCTAGTGGATATAAATTTTATGAATTATATGTATATAAGCAACAAAAAAACGATAGAAGCATTTATGAAAAAATATCATTTTAAGTATTCATAGAGCATTGCTTTTGGATTCTGAAGAGCTTGATCAGCCATTTGTTACATTTGCATTTTTCAGAAATATTACTAATTTATATAATTCAAAGACTATTAAAACATAATTTCTTGTTTTATCAATTAAAATATCATAAAACTCAATCTCTTACAATAATCATGTGCAATGCTTTCATTCAAGACTTAAAAAGTTCAAAGTATTTCAAGCATCAGTAGCCAAATACCAGCATAAATCAGTCTCAAACAAATGGAGCATCGTCAACAAGTGGAAAAACGGCAGAAAAAAAGCCTGCAAAAGTATACATTTGAATAGAAAAAAGTTGTATTTTGTTAAAAAATAAATTTCAAATCTTTGCAAAACGTATATGAGTGTTTAAAACTTCAAAAGGCAGCTTTAGACATAATCAAGCAAAGTTTCGCATAATTGACAAAGAAATTATTTCTACTAGGATATGTAGGTATATACTTAAAAAATAGATTTTATTATTTTGCTTTGTCGATATCACATCAGTAAATAAAAGTCCAGTAGCTGTCCTAATAAATAATAGTTTAACAGTATAACATATTAAAAAATGTAAAACCAGTCAATCGTCTTTATACATGGTATTCACCACCATCGAGCTTTTCATCAGTAATATACCATATTAAATCTCTGCAAGTTTCATCTTCCAAATAAATCAGTCCAATGAAGTAGGCCTCCACAATACCTAAAACAGCCCCAACAGCAACATCGAGCAAATGATGTCTTCTCATCATGATTCTGGATAAACAAACACAAATGGCCCAACACATCAGAGGTGGTACGAATATAAAGTGTACCTGCCAGATGCAAATGAAAAAGCTGGCAATGAAGAATGCTCTTGACGCATGACCAGAAGGAAAGGAGAATTTGTCAGGACCTATTTCCAATGACTCGTTCTTTGCTGGCCTACGCCTCCTGGTGATGGCCTTTACTAAAGCTACTATTACCACATCCAAAATTAGACCTAGAATTCAGATTGAAATAATGAGTCACTGATTGTTAATTTAATCTCCAAAATATATATACACTTGAAATAATTAAATATTTACCTATAAACAAATTCACTTGCATTTGGTACAAACTTCTGCTGTTTAAAAGCCAGATAAACGCT
Source organism: Muscidifurax raptorellus (assembly GCA_020010945.3). Taxonomy (NCBI): domain Eukaryota; kingdom Metazoa; phylum Arthropoda; class Insecta; order Hymenoptera; family Pteromalidae; genus Muscidifurax; species Muscidifurax raptorellus. Next base: position 44,153,128 of record CM052077.1, on the reverse strand, counting down.
ATCCAACAAGGGAACCATAATAGTCCATGACAGGAATACTGCAAGCAAAAGCAAAATCTTGCAACACGAATCTTTTGCAATAGTCAAGAACTTTTATGGAATTTGCTTACCTCTAACAATTTGTAATGAGTTTTCAACTGTCTGAAAGCTAAAAATCTTTCCATAGCCTTAACAAACTGATCAGTCATGTATACATCTATGGATAGTATTTTTTGAACAATCGGAGGCACTTGTCTCTTCTTTGCAGACTGCAACAAGAATTGCATAATTCATTATTTATATTCATGCAAAAATCATTACGCATATTCAAAAGAATGTCACTAACCTTATCCATGATTGCAGCGGAAGTTCCTCGCACTCTTCTATGTAAAACGTAAAGCAGCAGCGAAGCTGCGAAATTTAATTATACTCCAAAATAAAACGAAACAATAGCATCCAGTCGAGAATAATTATAGCCTTTTAGGTTTAGTAATCACTTATTTCACTTTAACCTCTCTCCAAACGCATCAACTGTATCGGTATACATACAGTGATCGTCACGTCGTTTTCGAACCGAACATTCGAGAGATAACAAATTTTTGTTTAATTAATCGGTATTGTCGGCTTATCTAAGGGGCAATGTACATAGGAGCTCTGCTATGCTATGCTCTGCTATGCTACAGCTGCGCTAAGATGAGCTGTCCGGTTCCGTTCTTTCGTCTATCACACACGTATGTTGTGTATCTATACATGACATACCTACTGCATGATCTCGCGCGTCAAGATGAAAATTGTTTTAATAAAAGCCTACATCAAATAATTTAGAGATTGTATTAAATAATTACGTTATAAATTAATACATAGCTACGATTTTAATTTACTAACCTCAAAAATGAAAATGAATAATCTGCTGAATTATTGTGTGAGGTGTATGTTTTTTAAAGAAAGAATTAATTAATATTTGGGTGCTTTTCAGATGGTGTAAGAAAACATTAAATTATATTTAGAAAAATAAAACTGCTGAAAAGAAAAAATAATAAAAAAAATCACATTTATAATGAAATATTATATATTTGAAAATAAAAGTTAATAAGTTTTAACATTATGCAAAATAATGTTATAATAAATAAATGTTAATAAGTTTTAACATTATGCAAATGTCTATTAAATTGACACATTTTTCTAATGCATAAATTTTTTGTTCAACACTCAACATAACTGAATTATTTAGTTATTTATTTTAATGTAAATTTTCGCTACTTTTTTAGAACTGTTAGAAACATTAAGTCAGTCGAAAACTGTTCACCATGCTGTTCACCTCTATCCTCCACAGATTATATCATATTCGTGAGTGATTGCGTGTGCAATAATCTGAAACCATTAAGACAGGAACGGAATCGGAACAGACGGATGGTAGCAACATAGCAGAGCATAGTAGAGCATAGCATAGCAGAGCTCCTATGTACATTGCCCCTAAGCCCGAGATAAACATACATTCGTTTTACACACACTGCGCTATGTAAGTAACCACTAATGCGACGTCGTTGGCCAAGCCGGGCTTGCGGAACGTGACGTAGGTATATATATTTTCAGTCAGTCAAGGTTAGATAGTGGCACCGTTTGTTGTCGGTACACCTGCAGTTATCATATATAATCTGTTATCTGTACAATATTATATACATCTGTAAATCTGTAATTGTGAAATTTTTTTTATGCAATCGAAATAATGTATAATAATACTTGATATTAAAATGATAAATAATTTGATATCAAAAATAATAGGCGTATCAACAAATTGTATAGTTTGAAGATATAATAGAAAAATCGTAAAATTTTTAATTTTCTCAAATAGGTGGGTATATCACGGCAGAAAACGAGAAATATTACGCGGTAAAACGTGCCGCATAATGTGAACGGTAGCCATATATAAGTATATACCTGTATATAGGTATACAGCGAGTAGATAATGCCGAGTACGGCAAGACACACTTTTAGAATACGAAAAGATTTCATATCATAAATGCTTTTTCTCTGTACTGCAGGTACCGCATAGCGACGTAGTTTTCAACTCATATATATAGGTATACCCATATGTGCAAATTCTATAAGGGGAAGTCTGGCAGTATGGTTGTCTATAGCCAATTTTGGCGTAACTTTTTATTTACGCGATTAAAGTTCAATATTGAAATTTTTACGTGTTTCTTACTTTGTTTATTACCGTAGAAAAACTTGGTGCCACTTAAACCCGATATTTAAATAAACTTTTCAAATTAAACATAAAACCTTGTTTTATAATTTTTATATAATAGTATGCTATATTCATTAGAAATACAGCTTTTGTAAATAATTACAATCTTCGTGTATTATAACTACTATATAATGATTATTTATGTAATACTATACGTAAAAGGTAATGAAAAACTCCGCATAGCTCAAGATTCACTTACAAGGACTTAAACTTTGAGAACAAACAAGTATTATACTGTCAACTTACCTGGGTAAAAGTGGCGAACCTAGAAAGTTAATTTTTGACACGCGATAAAATGACCAATTTTTTTCTTTTTCATGTAACTTTTATTGTTATAACTAGAAAATAACGTGAAATATATTTAATAGACCACAAATGCCTGATAGTGCTTCTATCTTTTGAAAAATACTGAAAATTCAAAAATAGTCTTACAGCAAGCTTTCCACTATGTGATTTTTTTTTCGACAACATACCACTAGACCGCTTTTTTCAGTTTCTTGGGCCATTAACACAAAGCGTATCGCTACGAAACTTTCTTCCGTTAAAGTTGAATCTCTCGTATGGGTATTCTATACGGGTCAAATGTACGCAAAAGTTCATTTTGAAAAAAAAATCGTCGTTCTTGGTCGGCTGTGGATTTTCACATAATGCTTTCAAACAATGTAATAAAAGCCACCAGGAATTTTCTACAAACGAATGAAGAAATTCCAGAAACAAATATATCTACACGGGGAATTTCATATTTGAGGCGGCAAAATTTGAAAAAATTAATTTCTCGACCGCTCTAGCATAAAATGTCTATACGGGCACTTTTAACTTTATTATAACGTTATTAAAATTAAAGTATATAGAAAAAGTGCTCATGTTCGTTAAAAAGAGATTATATAAGTGCTCGAGTAAAAAGTTGTCACTTTAGAAATATAGCTCGATTCTTTTAGCTCGTATTTTCCGTTATCATGCGCCGCTGTATAGTAAACTTCGCGATTCGTTAATTTACAATTTCACACGAACAAAAGCTTGCAAATTATAACTTCCAACCAGGTAAAATCAACGCAACGAGCCCTCGGGCAAAAATTTCAAACAATTATTTTCCCTTCTCACGATCCCGAACACATACACACAGCTCATTTCAATGCTGCCTCGTGTATATATATATATATATATGATAATACGATGCAACAAAATTCATTATGGTATGTATAACGTATACCCACTGCCGCGTCGCGTCGGTTATACACAGCGCGAAATTGCGTACGTATAATAGAATATTTTCCAAGCAATGAATTACCATTTTTCCGAGAAAGAAAAATACGATATAAAGCCGCGCTGACTAAGAATAACAATCCCATCATTTATGAAAATGAAATTCACAGAAAGTGCATACTCCGCCGAAACATACGTATATATATATATATAGAACAGACGGCCGCGAGACGAGAATTTCTAACGCGCGCCGCGAGCTTTCGCATATATATATATAGCGCTGCGCACTGCACACCTTAGCCGGAATTTTATTGACCCAGAAAATCGCTTTGCCGTCGCACACACACCCGCCGCCTTTCTTCTCGCTCCTCCCCCTTTTAAAGTCTTTGTATATATATATATATATATATATATATATATATATATATATATATATATATATATATATATATATATATATATATAAGCTGTGGGGCGAATGAAGCAAGTTCGGAGAGAAGCTTTTCGCTCGCGGAAATTGAAAAACGATTCGGGGCTGTGCGAAATCTCTCATTTCCCGCGGCGAGATGAAAAATTAGCCTGCGAGCGAGAGGAATTTGCGTAAAGACTTGCCTTAATGAGGCTGAAATATTATTCCCTTGCGCGACGGAGATCGAGTTTATATTACCGATGAGAAGTTCGTTATAAGTATATATATTCGCAGCTGATTTTTCGCGCGTTTAAGTGAAATTTCTCATCCTTGATGATATTCTTGTTTAAGAAACTGCGCTTTATCCTGAATAATTCAAATATATGCGGCTGTATATAATATACATAACTCGGCAGTTTTGCATACAATAAAACCGTATAACCAAACGAGCTTACGTCTGTAGGATAAATCAACGACTCAGAAAATTCTCTGCCCAGAAATGTGCTCAATTTTCTATATATATATATATCAGCTAGTAAGATGCGCACGTTATTATCGCTTTAAGCGCAGCGCGACATACTCCCCGTATATATATATATATATACATAATTGGAAAAGGGATGCTCGCAATGGTCTCGAGCAAAAAGTTATGCATCTATATATGAATAGAGCCAGGAGTGAATTCTCACACTCACCGCGGCTATCCAATTATTATAAATTCACAGCTTTATATAATGTATATAACTTCGTTAACTATAGTGAATTGTATAACGATTCGAGCTTTAATTAACTGCGGGACCACGTATATAACGGGTGAATCCTTATTCCGACACACCAAAATAACCGAAAATCAAACGAAAATAGAAGCTCGCACGTGTAGGATAACAGCAGAGAGATTATATATATATACATATATATGTATATAAAATAGAGCCGCGAAATAGAGGGGACTATAAACTACTGCATCCGCCGATCAACGCGCTCGACTACATATAAATATGCATATATATATGTTCTATATGACGAGCCGTATGTATGATATCTATATAATACAACACACGCGCTCTGAAAGACAATTGCGACTTATGACACTTGATCTACTGACCAATTTTTCGGTGCCTCTCGGTACACATATATATATATATATATATATATATATATATATTATATATATATATATATATATATATATATATATATAGATAACTATCGTAAACTCGACTTTTTCATAGCGATTTTCATCCAGAGAAAAAAAATTTTTTTCGTACAAAAAAAGCACGTGTATGTCTCGTCTATAAAAAAAGCTCATCGCAGCCACACATCAACCAAAAAAACGGCCTCTCGCTTTTCATGCAAATATCGGCGCATCATCTCGTATCCTCCGCAATGTATTTGTGGTATATGCATATAGTCGAACCGAAAAAGAGGTCCCAGCATAGACCGGAGGCTGAAGAAAAATGGAACAGCATCGCAGTCGTATAACGACTTCCCAGCCGCGTCATGAGCTTGCATATATATATATATATATATATATATATATATATATATATATATATATATATATATATATATATATATATATATATATATATATACACGCATTCAAAAAAAAGTATATTTCGCCTAATTATGTTATATTTATATGCCGCAGCGCATATAAGCGAGACGAAATTAGGGAAAGGATCGAATTAGCCGGGGTAGGACGAAACACGGGTGAGACAAATTGCTGCAAAGCGAGATTTGGAACGTTGCCTCCGGGCAATCGACTTAATCTACTTTTTCTTCGTGCGAATTATAAATTCCGCCGGGACTTGCGAACGCGCTGCTAATTGCGCTCTCGCATAGGATTATATATACATTTCATTTTCATCGCGCGCCTTTTTTCGCTCTTTTTATTGCGGCGTGCAGTGTATAGTGCGTCGCTATATGTATATATTCGCGCAAAAATTAGTATATACTTTATATGTACTAAGAGTAAAATTTAGTGACTCCAAAATTTAGTATACTGGTATAGCAAAATTTAATAAAATCTGAGTTTGTCCCCCCATTACTATACAATATACCAATTTCCGCTAAAACTTATTTCAAATTTTACGCAAACATTTTCTCTCCGTGTACACACGTGCCGCGTTTGCAACGTGAATATAATGTGTATGTATGTACTCTTACTATAGTGGATGTATTTTTGTATTGCGTATTGAGTAAGTGTAAGCGAGAATGTTGGAAATCCAGATAATCCAAGTTTTTTAATTAACCGCGTAAAAGTTGAGAAATTGGATTTTCCGCGGGAAAATTTTCGAAACTTTCTATTTAATCTCTATGTAAATCTGGAATTCGCTCAAAGGACTCTCCATCAAATCCGCGAAAAGCGGCGTCTATATATATATAACAGCAGTGAGCGTTTGGAAGACGTAAGTTCGGGACTGCTTTACGTATATATATATATATATATATATATATATATATATATATATACGACGCGAAGACAGACCGCATTATAAAAATCTGGAAATTTGTCTAAAAAATTCAATCAACCGTATACGATACGGTAAAATTCACAAGCGACACCAAAACCAAATCTCCAATACACATATACACTATGCGACAGCCGCCGAGAATCGACAAATTTTCCAAATATCCTGCCCACACGTATACACTTACATATACCGACAGCTCAGCCCAAGAAATTCGATCCTCACCCCTCGAGAAAAATCAATTACCAAAACTCTCTCCTCATCCCCATCCCCCAGGAGAATCCAATACAGAGGATAAGAGATCTCAGCCCTGCCTCTCGAGAGTTTTCAAGCTCTCTACTCCCTCCCCCGCACTCTTACACACACACACACACTCACACAGCAGCCGCCGTCGTGTCCCTCCCACTAGTCGGCCGTTTCGCATGATCTCGTCTGGGGGGTCCAGAGAGAGAGAGAGAGAGAAGCTGCAGAGCGGTATAGTATATAGAATAAGAGAGGGAAGGGGCGGCAACGGCGGCGGCGGCGGCGCCCTATCTCGGTCTCTCTCTTGCGCGCGAGGCGCGCGATCAGTCACGCACCCTTCCCGGCCGCGGAAACAGCACAGTAGCGGAGCGCTCGGAGTTCTGTATCGTTTATATATTGGGTATATATATAGAGACTATAGTCTGTCCAGGATGTCCGGCCAACCCCTGCAGCTACTACTGCTCGTCCTCGCGATCTTCCTGCCGTATTGCCTTGCTGGGGTACGTTATGTATATATGTTGTATACGTAGATATAGACACGGTGTAATGAAATAATTAGACACTGATGAGCATGTGTGCGGTGTATACGATATGCGCGCACGAGGGCGTTAGCTCAAGCTCTCTCTCTCTCTCTCTATATATATATATATATATATCTCTTGCGGTATCCGCGTGGCACGCGGAGGTATAATACGCGGACTAATGTGAGACGCATCTATATATATGATTTTCCGTTGCAGCTGAGTTTCTAATATATATATATAGATGTAAGAGGAAAACTATATGCTGCAGCGGCGTGTCTTCGTATATCCCGCGCCGAGAGGGCGCGCATCGAGTCCCGCTAAATACACACCTATATATATATATTCGCATCGATCCCTCGATCCTCTCAGCCCCATATACATATCTCTCAGCATCGTTAATCCCGCAAGAGCGACTGTATCTCCAAACAGAGGGGATTTATCCTATAAGCGCGCGGATTCGAGGGATACATATATATATATATAAGTATATGTATATACATGCTGCTGTGTAATATCGATCGATCTCCGCGTGTTTCGTCTGTTTACAGACGCGGCCCAGCTTCGTATCCGACAAGATGATTGCGACGGCCGCCAGCGTCGTGAACGCCTGCCAAATGCAAACGGGCGTGGCCACTGGTATACATTATACTTATACACATTATTATTATTATTATTATTATTATTACATATTTGAATTTCTTCTTATATGCGTGTATTATAAACAACCAGGGATAACAATCAATTATCAATTCTGCTGAGGCTATACTCGCCTATATGTATATATACAGCTACCGTTTGTTTCGAGAGCGTATAATAGCACCGATTATATATATATATATACATACATACACGCCTACTTCGCGAGAGAAGTTGTCTGGAAACTTGCGAGACTCAACTACGGAACTATATACTTATATACTAGTTCGGGGAATCTTCGGCTAATGCGCCACCGCTGTTTTATTTGAATTAATGGCTCGCTGCAGTGTACAGAGCTTTTGGCCAGTAAAAAGTGTTTTTCGCTCTGTACTATTGTCGCAGCGAGGGTGGAAAGCTCTTTTTTTTGCCGCGTCGGAAACGAACTTTCATAGCGAGCTCGGAATTTTCTTTTTTTTTGCGGTAGCTTTTTACGCATGGCGAAACAAACGCAGTATAGCTATCGAGAAATTCCGAAATATTCTTTTTTTTTTTGCAGCCGACATCGAGTCGGTGAGAAATGGCCAGTGGCCCGATACCATGGAGCTAAAGGTAAACACTTTTTCTTCTTTACAAGTTTTGTGTACAATACGAGCTATATATTGCGTTTTGCCGTTCCGTAATAGCATTTTGTTTTGTGTATATATAGCTCGTATTATGTATCGAATGTCGATACTATATATATATATATATATATATATATATATATATATATATATATATATATATATATATATATATATATATATAATATCGCTGCTATTACGTATAAAACCGCAGCGAAGTGTACACACTGCAATTTTATTTTATTCGAGAGATAAACGATCGCAAGCTCGTTTTTTATCTGCAAACCCGCGACGACACTCGACTGTTTTACGGCGCTGCCGGTTATTATATAGCGGCCGCGGAAGCGATATAAAATACTATATATATATATACGATATAGCCGGTCATTACTTTTTCGGCGCAGCCGTCGAGGATGTATATATGGGTCCGTTGGCGGTGTCGCTTATATTGAATTCCTATAAGCGTAAGTGGGAGACTCGCGACGTAGACGCAAATCGAGAGGAGAGCCCTTTTCCGATAGTTAAATTTGATGCGCGAAGCAATTAATTTTCGATTAAATTTCCAATTAAAATCGCGAATCGATTTTTTTCTCGCGTTATACGTGTAAGTATATCCATGCATGTATAAAAGTGTCGAGCGAGAGGCTTACCCATTAAAAAAAAAGTGTTACATGTACTGTCTTTGGGAGCAATTTGGACTGATCGATGAGAAGCGCGAGCTGAGCCTGAACGGAATGCTGACGTTCTTCCAGAGAATACCGGCTTACCGAGTTGAGGTCGAAAAGGCAATTAACGAGTGCAAGGCCCTGGGTAAATATTTCGGTACCTATGCTCGTCCAAGCTTTTTTATGATTTCGTTTTATTTGAGTTCGATCGATCGATTATTTTCAATTGATGTTTCGTTTCTCTCTTTTTTTTGTATAAATATCCTATTATTTTCCACGATTTTCCATCATTATTTTATATATATATATATATATGTGTGTGTATATATATGTATATATATGTATATATATACATTGATTATGTTCGATCCGTCGACCTGACCTGTGCTGAATCAGTTGTATACACGTCTTATACAATGTAGATTTAAGTCGCAACTGTTGCACAGGAAACATTAATCTCGATAATAGTTCAGCGATTTAAACCGAGAAATTCTGTCTTTTCAGCGACCGGCGACACTTGCGAGTACGCGTACACGTTTAACAAATGCTACGCCGAAAGATCACCCAGAGTGAGTACACCGAATTATTCATTTTATTTTTATGCCTGACTGTATATGCTTTATTGTACACGATATACAATATTGTGTTGCAGACATACTACCTCTTTTGAATCGAACGAAACGCCGAAATCCGAATTAAGGACGCTGTTTAGATGATAATTTCTCTCAAGTGTGCTCATCAGATAACAAAATGAAATAATGTCAATTCGCCGAGTATAGATCGATTCCATCAGTGGATCGACGCGTTATCGTGGACTGAATCGCTGCAATTCGTAGTACTTGTACGTACGATCGATATACCAAGAATAATCGTATATGAAATAATAGAAAAAAACAAGGCGGTAAGCTTGTATCTGCATATGCGAGAAACAGGAGTTTTCGTCTTAAAAAAAACTATAATTTATACACAGAATACGTAATGAGCTAATACAATATAATGTCTTGAGTTATATATATATATATATATACACACATACTGTGAGTGACAAAAGTGTTGTAAATATTTCGAACTATATATACATTATATCATAATGATTACGTAAGTGTACACCTGTAGTGCCGTGTGAATTTGCGAGAAAGTCTGGAAATATGATAAAATAACAATAAAAAAACAGTCACACCCACGCATAAATATATTAAATTGAAAACCATGACGATAACATATACACATACACCCATCGGTGTACATCAGCGTTTACCTTCGATCAGAGCTCTCTCTCTCTCTCTCTCTCTATCGCGCAAAGCTAATTGAAATTGACGCATGTGCGCGTCGCGCTTGAAAATTACCACATATGTAACTGCATAGTAGGTACGCTCGCGACTCTACGGACACGTAATATATATATATATATATATATACGTATATACGTACGTTTGTTTAGTCATGACACGTTTGCATTAGAGTCTGCGCAATTTTCGACTATGACAATCCCGACCGAAAGCAATTGTCATGCTTGTAGGACGAATAGCGTCTGCTCGTATATATGGTCTCTGTTTCATGACCTGGATATTATTATGCTTTTTTCATGGTTTAATTCGCGCTCTGTCGAATTTAACACGCGCGCTTCGAAGCTCCGAGTTGATTAAAGTTGCTTAACATTCTCTTTTGTGTATGTGACTAGTATATAGAATTTACTTTATTTTTCGGAAATTTGTATTTTTTTCGCTCTTTGCGTTTGATACAAAATAAAAAAAAAAACAAAAAAAAAAGAGTTTCGATTCTTTTATCTATTTAAAAGGTGGTAACGCGTGATATAATGAAGTAGGAAATCTGAGGAACCTAGTGAAATCACAGTGTGAATCAGACATGTAATTTCTCGGTCACCAGTTGTGCGATGGCATTTTTGCGATTCAGGACCTAATGGCTATTTGCATACCCAGCAGTTATAATCCAAAGTCTGTGTATATAAGCCTGCCACCTTATCGGCTGTGATGCATTAGTGCATTTGTTTCCAAAGTGTACAGCTGAAATCTGCAAAATGAAGAATTTGACTCTGTGCTTTTTGCTCGTCGTTCTTGGCGTCATGAAAGTCAACTCTAATGTGAGTATTAGGATATTAACGTATAGTTTATTATACAAAATGTTTACGATATTCTATAATCTGTGCAGGAAGTCCCTCAGGAACTTCGACACATGATAGTCGGTGTTCGCGACAAGTGTCACCGGGAAACCGGAGTCGATATTGGTCAGTATATAGAAACTAATTCGCGTTTACTTTAAACTATATTATATAATCGTGCAAACCTTTTTATCGCGGTGCGATGAGAATTTCAAGATTCGTAAATCTACTAACTTTTCGAAATCATTATCAGTCTCTATAGAAAGCAATATCAGTCCGAGTGTAAATAAGATTTATTGATAAAAATTGCTGTGACTCGAAACCAGTACAATAACTTTTGTCCTAGAATTCTGATAATGTTGTACTGGATATTATGACAAGTATAATAAAGCTGCATCTTTTGTTGCTGGTAGCCAGGAAGGCAAGAATAATTTTATCAAGGGACTCCTTCCGAAATTGTTTAAATTACAGAGCACGTCGACAGAACAGTCGAGGGTTACTTCCACCCAAGCGAACTGCTTGGATGCTACTTCTCTTGCATATTCAATCACTTTGATCTCGTAAATATTCAATGATGCTATATTAAAATTAATACTGTATATATTGCAATTGTTTTCGAAGCTTTATTATTTTATCTTTCAATCGCTCAGCTTGACAAGGACGGTCACCTCGACTGGGACAAACTGATCCCGAGAATTCCTGAATCTTTCAAGGAACACGGCGACGAAATGGTCGCTGCCTGTCGCAGTACAAGTAGGCATCGTGAAACGCGATAAATTATTCTCACTTTTTTTAAATATATCTCGTCTTATGAATCTTTCATTATTGTGATTTTAGCCGGAAAGGACCCCTGCGATTCTGCCTTCAACATCGTGCAATGCTTCCAGAAAGCCAACCCCTCGGTGAGTTATAGAAAAAAAAAATTATATTTTTTTCGCTCCAAAATACGCAGTAAAGATAAACATTAAATTATACACTTCGATTATTTTTCAGAAATATTTCGTCATCTAAGCAACAGCGAGACCGCTGATATATCCAGCGTCTTCTTGGTATTGTCTGTGCTTGCGACACTTTTACGACTTGCGATGTGTACTACTAAAAATATCTGGAGGTGCTCAATAAAGAAATATTAACAATGAAAAAATATCTTACTTTATATATGTCATTTTTATTTCATTTTTTTTTCTTCATAAGTCTTATGGACTAGAGATTCAGAAGTCATTGCTCGCGCGCAGCACGTAAGTACGTTGCAATAAACGCGTCCTTACATGTGCAGTTATTTCTTTACACTTAACGAACAATTGTTTTTTTGTTTCTTTTAATTTCTCCTTTAAATTTTCGTATTTTTTTTTTTTTTGGAAATCCGCGTTATGATTATATTTTTTTGTTATATTTCTTCACACATTCCGCAAGGACAACCTTAATTCCACAACCCCCTTTGGTACTTTGATTCTTAAGATTAATACAAGATCGAGTATTCAATTGCATATAATAACTCTGAAGTACAACAATTGCTGTGCGTGTATACGAAGAAAATAATGCAAACTTAACGCATTATACATACGAGGAACATCACATATACACTTTAACTATATATATATATATATATATATATATATACCCGTAAAAAAACTTAACGCGAAAACTGTGTACATAAGAAACGCATGATCGTCCGAACGAACGTATACAATAAAAAAAAGAGGAAAAGAATCAAACGCGTTATTATACTTTTCATCGATCCTCGTGTGATATATTCCAGAAAGTCTATATCGTATATGCGCTCACTCGACTGGGCGGTGTGCATTGCTTTGTAGGTTCGGATCCGATTGGAACGTCATCTAAACACAGGGTATGCAACATGATTCAACGAGCCACTTTTGTATCTCTCTTATTCTCATTCCGAAAAAATCTTTTTTCCCTCAGGTTCTTAAAATGTATAATAATTTTATTATTTTTTTCTGCAAGATTCACAGTGGCGCGAAAAAGTGCGCTCTTCCTAACTATATATATATATATATATATATATATATATATATATATATATATATATATATATATATATATATATATATATATATATATATATATATATATATATATATACTGGACTCGCGAGCTTACGATTTATTATTATTATTATTAATAATTTTTTCTTCTTCATCCCTCACATAACGCTTCCTCGGTTAACAATGCGATTATTACACTTTAAAAAACACATAATGTCACAGGCGGATACGGTTTGCCTTTCGTTCTTCATTTTGTTTCGCTCACTTTCTCTCTGTGTCTCTCTTCTAGTTAACTATTAAACGTTAAATCCCTCTCCGGCCATCGCTATACATTAAATACAATATTCTGTTTAAAATATAGAAGAGACAATATATGCGTATAACGAGTTCGTACAATAATAATATTAGATTCTCGACACTATTGTTTTCTCTCCCGCTCTTTCTCGTGTAATTCGAAAAATAAACAACGTGCGTGCGTGAGGTCTTCTGTGACATTTTGTACTAAAGATAGAAGGTTTTTGTACTAAAGTATATTCATATGTTTTTGCAGCGTACGCGCAGAATAACGTATATATATAACATAGGCCAAGCTCGTCCTATATCTATAGGAAAATATCGGGAGATATCGTCGATTCTTCCCCAAACGGAAGTGTCATATACGCGTGTTATAATAGTCACGGAGAAGAGTGTCTGTCTGTTAATAAATACGTACATTTTTCTTTTCGTCTCTGCACAGTAGTATACTATATAATGGGAATAAAGTATCAGCTAGTGCCCGCTTATCTTCGCTTCATATTTACTTTCACTCGGCAAAATCCAGAGAGCCAAGAGTTTAAGGTTTTTTATTTTCAGTTTCTTTCAAAGTAATGCGTGTCTGTGTGTATACATGTGTAAGGAAGCAGTATATATATATATATGTATATATAGAAGAGATATGTCATTCGATCATCACCAGAGAGTAATATTATGTGTACATATATCAATAAAATCAGAGTCGCTCTCTCGGCACTTTGGACTTTCAGCTTCTCTCATCGGCCTCGTACAATTTGAGTCGTGTTATACATCTCGGAACGGAAGATAATCTAATTCTCGTCTAGCCTCCGGGGTACAGGCACTGTTATTTCACAGAATTATAATATAACGCTTGTTTCTCACTTCGTCGATTGATTTTTTTCTTTTATTTTAAACGAGAGACCGACGTGCGTTACGATAATTTTTTTTTTTTTTTTTTTTTTTCATATAATCGATATAGAGATATGCTCGAATGTGTGTGGGTCTCGGTGTCGGTATATTCGAATCAGTTGAAATACGATAATAGTATAATTACTCATAACATCGTAATAACCCTTTCGTCTCTCATATCATATCTATATATAATATATAAACATTTGTCTCGGTCGAACACTTATTATTCTCCCCTCCCTTTTCACCTCGTATAATAATTCATTTTTTCTTCGCGTTAAAACCGTGTACCAGGTGTAAGTATGCGTTGTGACGTCTATACTTATAAGAAATGTTATAGCAGCGAGACCTCGCAAAATTTTTTTTTATAGTTTTATATTAGGTACACACACACACACACCGCACACACACACACACACACGCGCGCGCCTTATATCGTAAGCGCGAAACTCCCTCTTGCGTTTAACAAAGGTATATATATATATATATATATATATGTGTGTGTGTTTTGCGGAAAACCGCGTTTACAGGATCGGAAGAGATCGAATATTCCAAGCTAAAAGTATAATATCAATGCGGTAATATATATAAGGTAGTGCGTTTAAATGTATATGTATAATATATATATACCCGAATCGAAAAATTGTTATACATAGTCTTAGAGATTATCAAACAGACGAGCACAGCGAAAGTCGTAAATATTACACCTTCGAGGAGCATGAAGACAACGTTTTATAGAAGACAACGAGTATATTTACAAAACCAAAGGTATGTATCCGCACAGCGTTTTTTCCTTACAATATATAACGCTCATATTTTCAGCTCACCGTCGAGAATTGACGAGTCACACGACCTGCGTATATATGTAATATTATTAGTACACAGCGTATCTATATATCTCTATAATAGTATAGGTATATTGGTATATAGACAGCGAGGAATTGTTGAACGTGACTAAATTCGAGCGGGAACGAAAGTATATGTATATATACGCTATTTTATTATTACTCGAATTTGGTTTTATTATTGCGACGCCGTCGTGTAATTCGTGGATTAACGACGATGAGAGCTTTTCTTAAGACTAGCGTAATGGAATAATCAATATATGATACAATCGGCATAAAAGGAACAGTCATTATGTAACATATTTAGGGTAGGACGACGGATACTGTGTTGTGACACAAGTGGTTATGTATATATCTATCTTTTGGATAAGATTCTTCGGAGGCTGGATATACACGATAGAACCGTATATTGTTTTCTGTTCTTTTTGTTTCTGATGGGTAAAGACTTTATAGAATTAGGCAAGTTATATACTTACGTATAACTACGTAATATCATGTATGCGCTTCTGCGGTATAGTTATATTTATAATTATTACAAGTCATTCTCACGTACTCGCTTAATTCCAAGAGTGATCCCTCAAATCTTTAACGACTCAAACGTTTTATGGAGAATGGAATATTCTTTTTTTTGCATACATATGTATATTTATATATACGTATATATTACGTCAATGTGGTCTCTTCAACTCTGCGCGCATCTCTCGCACTCTCGCTTTCTTTCATCGTCACAGTCGTTTTTTAGTACATTACTATACGATAATAGAGATAATATTGCCGCAATTATTTGCTACGCATTTTTTCGTGGAAAAAAAAGGATCTTTCTAGTCAACAAGTGCCTCCTCCTTTTGCTCTACGATTCTTCAGTTGTTCAACTGTCGTACCGATCGCGTGAGATTTTCTAAAATTTCTGTGAGTGTGTGACAACAACGCAACGTCTACAGAGAGCCGAATTTGTGGAAGCACAACCGAACGTTAAAAAATGGGAGAATTCTTACATAGATTAAAATCTAAGCTTATATCGGTTTATAAACATTACTGGTTAGACTATATGTATATAGATATTATTTATATTGTATGCATGATCGACGGCAAGTTCTTTTTATATAGATATATAATAGAATTTGCGTTCAAGAATTAACAAAATCGCAAAACAACGTGTCTTGCACTTCTCCTTTATGTTACGTACGTTCCATAAATGTTTGTTTTTTTTTGTATAAAAGTGATACGAATTTTTGTCATCAATCGCTAATTATAGACTACCATAAACCTTTTTTCCTGGTTTGTCACTGAACAATACGTCTTAAATGATTAACGTTGTGTATATATATATCGTATAGAAGAACTCATATGTGTATATATATGTATATATGCGTAGAGTGCCTGAAAAGATGCTCGTTTATGAATGCATATCGAGAAAAATGCATCTTCTTCTTTTTTTTCTGTTTACTCGAATAGTGTGGTGAGACGATATCTGCTATAAACTAATGTATTATATTCATTGTATATTCCTCATTAAAATACAAGTTCAAGCTACAGTATATATCATTTGTTAAATCTCATTTTTTTTTCTTCAGTCAAGCAAATAAATTCTCTGATATGACGAGTTTCTTTTTTTTCAGTTCTCGAACCGAATTCGTAATATTTTTCCCCGCGATGTATAATATAATCATTAATGATATGTGTGTATAGCGCAGTCGATACGCGTCGCCATCGTCTTTAAAATCTGTTAGACCCAACTTTGAAAAAAATAGCTTCTTTTTCCCAAATCTTCGTTTCCTCCACTCACTCGCGACTACTCGCCATCGTCGATCCGTAATATGTGACTGTGACTCTCCTGTGTCTGTGTATAGTATACAAAACAACCTTTTTTTTGTATATATAGCAAAAGAACGAAACGGAGGCTCGAAGACTCGCGACAATGCAATAATACATATCGTATATATCACATAAAAATTGAATATAATACTGATAACGTAGCGTCTACACATCGCTCCCGAGTCTACGCAACGGACCTTCCCAATACGTCATTACATAATAAATCACGTCGGCGTGTACTGGACGCGCATATCAGCAAAGAATTTCGTCTCCTACGCTCCCACGCAATAACCGCGAAATTGTTGGTGTTACATCATCGTGTGATATATGCATATATATATATATATATATATATATATATATATATATATATATATATATATATATATATATATATAATGTATGTATTATATATAAACGAATTGCGCAGCAGTATACATAGCAACATCAACAACGACAAGTCGTTAAAACACGACGCGCGCAATAATACGCAACCAATAAGTACAGAGTATCAGCAGCGGCAGCAGCAGCAGCGGCGGCAGAGTTAGAGGAGAAACGGCACTATTCGAGTAAAGCGTTGATAATAACGAGCCTCGGTATTAACCCTTCAGTCGTCCCAGCTCGGGAAGTTGTCCGCTGGAATAAACAGGGGCGTACCGGATGTGCCGGATTGCTGCTGATGCGACGACGAAGGCGTACCGCCGAAATTGGTGCTGCCGAAGACCGGCTGACCAAAAGCGTCGAGCTGCTGACCCTCGTAGATGCTGCGATCCGAGGCTGCGTAGGGCGACGAGGCCGGTTGCGGATGATGCGACGACTTGGACGGATCCGTCACTGTCAGCTCGATGTTGCCGGCCGCGGATGTCTCCCCGCCGGCCTCCGCGTTGCCTTCCTCCAGACTACTGTGCTTTATGCCGTAGTAGAAGTACATGACGAAGCCTGCGCGTATGCGACGTGATGAGGAATGCGGATTTTTTTTTTTTTTTTTAGATTACAATGATACCCAGGCTTACCGAGGCTCATCCAAATGGTGAATCTGACCAGTGTGAGGATGCTGAGCTTGAAGATCAGGTAGATGTTGACGGTGACGGCGATGGCCGGGACGAACGGCAGTCCAGGTGTCATGAACATCATGGTATTTCTGAGTGAGGAAATTGTAAGTATATATATGCGACATTGCGAGACGAGATCGTGGCTTACCTGTTCTGAGGCTTTCTGCTGATCGCGAGGAGAACACCGACGATCGCGAAGAAGAAGACGAACAGCATGAACGTCGTGAAGCCTCCCATGTTACCTGTTGATCGAATCATCGGCTATGAACGTATTCGATTGCATAAAACTGATGCGGTTTTCCGGAGATCACTCACCCATTCCGCAAACAATAATCAAGTCGAATATGAGAATGAGGAGGTACAAAATGCCAACGAGCTTCATAACGTATCTTCCCGAGGCTTCCGTCGCCGGTCCCCTGTCGACCCACGGGAATATCGCCGGACACAAGTACTGCGCCGCCTGAACATCGAAAATCCGTTCTACATACTATCCCGATCGAGCTCGCGTACAAAGATCATACCTGTAACCTTCGCTGCAAGTAGTTCAAAGGCGGCCCGATGATCGGGGTGTTACCCGGGTACTGGTGGGCACTTCCGCAGCTGGAGCCTGCGGCCGCAGCGTGAACGCTTCCGTAGAACTTGTTCTCCGTCCTGTCGCTCACCAGGTACTGGTCGTCCTTACCCAGGCCGATTTCGTCCTCCTCACCGCCGTAAGTGTCGTCCGAGTCTGGCGATGAGCTGTTGGCTCGACGTACTCGTCGGACCTGTGCACGAGTATATTGTTCACAGTCTTAGACGCACGTCTGACTAAATTCGCACTTGGACTACTCGTCGTTCATAGACGCGCGTACGAGTGTACAGCCTGGAGGACCTTACACGGTACACTATCCCATAAACAATAAAAAACCGCTGCCAATTCATTGGCATATAGCAACCTTCAAACAAATCTATTGTTCCTTGTTCGTATGTATCGTTCAAGTATATTAATTTAATATTACATTTCTTTTTCTCCGGATCTTCTTAATAAAATGAATTGCAATTTATATCACAAATAGACCTCGTAACCTCATAAAAGCTTTGAATTTTGTCAAAACATTCTAAGTTTACGTTAGCGAGTTATAAAGTTTAACAAAATTAATTTTCAGTTATACAGTGTATACAGGGTGAGAGACAAAGAATTTGTATTTTAATATATTTTCAACTAATCGTTTTCATAAGCTGCGACAAGAACTTAACCGAGGTAATCAAAAGATCTATCTTTTCCCAAAATTTCAAGTTAATTAAAGCTTTTTTACTCCCGTAACCTGCGACATAGAAAACCGATTTTTTTCTCAAAAACTAATCACCAAAATGATTTAAAATGTTTACAACATGTAGACATTGTTATTCTTCGTTATCATGAATTTTTTCAAAACATTAGACTGTTTTATTTGGAAGATATGAATTGAAAAAAATTTAGAATTTAGATCAATTTAGAAAATTTTGCGGGAAAAAGTAGGAAATTTTATACTCTTTAAAAACACTATTGCTGAATTTTGTGTATAAATTATATCATTTGAAAAAAGCAAACAAAAAATGTTCAAAAATCAAAAAATGGCCACAATTATTAAAATTAAAAAAGTTTTTTTCCCGAGTTCAGAATCAACAAACAGATATGCATGTCAAATTTTATTATTATAGACCACGTAGTTCCAGAAATACGACGGTATACATACATACGCACACACTCACAGCCATGCTCACGGACATTTTCTAAAAACACATGATTCGAACTCCAAACACCTCGAAACGTGTTCGCTAAAACGTGAAGTTTTAGCGAAACTAAAAATTTTACTATTACAAAGCTTTCTCTAGGAGGAAGCAAAAATGATATCGTACCATGATACGCTGTCCATTACTGGATATCCCGAGCTCCGACTGACTGGCGTGACTCTGAGCCGTGTTCAGCGCAGTGGTCAGCTGATCCGGCCGCAGTTCCTTGCCGTAGCCGACCTGGTGACCGTTGGCTTGAGGATCTTTCGTCGGGGAACGACAGGGTGTTCGCAGACTCTGTGGCAGCAGCTCCACGAGGTTCGTCGTGTGCGGCTGGTATCGCAGGATCAGAACGCAGGTCGATACCAGCGTGTAGGCCAACAGCGTGCCTGTTGCGCAGTGAGAATATTGTTCATCTCGTGTAAAAAAAAAAGAGAAATTTTATAGCTTACCGATGGACATCATCTCCACCAACACTTCCAGCCGGATCAGAAGCGCAGCGAAGGCCGCGCACAAACCCGACGTGAGCGTTGCCAGGGCCGGTGTACCCGTCAACGGCCACACTTGGCTCAAGGATCTGGAATAGGTTTGAAATTTTTAATGTTTATGCGAACTACTCATTGATACATACGTGATTTCGTACCGAAAGATCAATCCGTCCTGAGCCATCGCGTAAACTATTCTCGGCATGGGAAACATACTGCCGAACATGGACACTGTCAGTCCGGCCAGTGCTCCGACCGCAACGATGTACTTGCACTTGTAAGCGCCAACTTGGCCGAACATCTCGACCAGCGCCGAGTCCTGATCGACCTCGTCGTACGGCACTGCGTAACGAATTTTTTCACGTTAATCGAATTTTCTCTCGTGTGTAACGCATTGCGAACATCGCGATAATATACGATCTTACTGTACTATTCGGTATAATACTCAGAATCAGATATATATTGCATAATCTACTGCGGCTTGTAAACCCACCGATCAGTGTCAAGACCATACTGCTGCTGACGTACGCGATGAGGATGATGACCAGCGAGGAGACTATTGCTAGGGGTATGCTTCTCTTGGGATTTGTCGCTTCCTCTCCCGTCGTCGCGATTATGTCGAAACCAATGAACGCGTAAAAGCACGTGGCGGCTCCCGTAAACACCTGCAACCAACCGACGAATTTTATTACATATATATATAGGTGAGAGACGAGAATAAAAAATCCATAATTTCTCTCCTTCTACCACGTTTATACATAGTTATACGTATACGTATGCGAATATAAACCAGCTGCTATATATGTATATATACACATCATTTTGAAAGCAGAGCATCTTAATCGCATCCACCTCGCAGCTTCTCCTTTGAAGTGTCGCAGAGAGCGCTCGACTTCTTTTCAATAAAAAAGCGACCTTCTAATTTTCCTCTTCAGAGACGTCTCTCTCTTTCTCTCTCTCTCTCTCTCTCTCTCTCTCTCTGTTCAGCTATACTGCCAAGAAAGCTGCAAGCTCAAAGGTCAAGCGCGTCTACGCGGCGATGAAAAGGGGAGCCCGTCGGAAAAGAGTTTCCAAGTTACCTGCTATATATACTTCTACTATACAGATTCTCTTACACGCTTTACGACACGACCGGGCAGAGAAAATCATACCGTGTTCAATAATTCGCTGATGCAACGTAATCCAGCCTAGTTTCTTTTACAACTGCATCGCGCAGTCCGGGATGCTTCCACCTCGCGAGCAACAAGTTTGCCATTGTCTTGGATGATTGCGCCGAAGGAAAGCGCGCCGACCATCTTTTTATATCTCTGGGTGTTGGAGAGACTCGGCGATTATTCGAGCGCCCGAGGCGAAGTGCCTATCCGTGTACTGCTGAGAGTGCATTTTTTTTTATTCCCGGGGGTGTTGGATTATTACCGCGGTGTTCGATTTTTGTGCGTGTTTTTTTTGATTTCGCGGAGAAAATTTTGTGAATCGATGAATTTCAAGTGTAAGCTTTAACGTATATAGTAAGGTACTCTATATACACACAAAAGGCAATTGAAACGCGATTTTGCGCTAAAAGTACCGTTTATACGTTTGCACGCGCGTTTAACGTAAACTACCTCGTCTCCATACATTTTTCATGCGTCATTATATAAATATCTACGTTTTACACCCGACGATGAATAATCCATCACAGAGATCCCCTACACAAATTCCAAACGCATTAAAATAATAATTACCTGCAGCTGCAGTGCAATGAAAAGATAAAAAACCGGGTATATTTCACGACATTCCTCCATCTCATCTCTGCCCCTTCACCCCCCAGATGATACTGTGATTTCTCACCCCGAAAAAAATGACATTATTCAAGCCCCTATATAGCGCGGTCTCTTCCCCCGTCGCTTAGACCAGACTTTATGCACTGCGAGAATCTTCCCGCGCCAAGATCGGGCTGAATAAACATACGTTTACTTCTTCTCTCCGAGACGCCCCAAGCCGGCGGTTAAGAAGAATAACGCGAAAACTCGATTCGCTCCTCGCCCTCCGTATGTAATATATATATGGCAGTCTACTCCTCGCCGGTAAAATTTGTTATTTATTCATCGAACGAAACGTGGCTCGCAGAGAAATATCGTGATTTCATTTTTATCCGAGAGGGTGCGGGGGAGTTTTTTTCATATATATATATATGCATAGGCGTCGGTATACGTGTCCCGAAATAATTATAAAACAATTCAATTCTCCGTATGTACATACATAACGCAAGAAATTTGCATAACCCGCGCGTGACTGCCAATTTTTTAAAACACATCAGCCACCGAGAGATCAATGTATATATATACCTTTTCTAAAATTTCACGCGCGCAGCGCAAAGAAAAAGAAAACCGCTGCCAATTCATTGGCACGTATAGCTTCCTCCAAATTAATTCATAGTTCCAATAAGTAAAATACTGTTTTAATAGATAGTAGTAAGTCGATACTTTTTAAAAATGTTTTTTTTTATGCAAACTTGGAAAAATTCGTAGTCTATTATTAAATATATGTAACATTCAAATGTTTTATATATTGTTAGAAACAAAAATAGTAAATTTTACGTTCCATTTCTCGTAAAAGATTGCCTGCTAGTCTAAATGTTTCCGCATACATTCGAATACAATTCAGTTTAGGTTCGGTTCGGGTATTAAAATAAAACACGACGTTTATATAGAACTCACCCCACTCCAGCCAAACGGCATGAATCCCCGATGCTCAGTCCAGTTCGTCGAGTCGACGTAGAACATGCCCGCAGCCATGATGAACACCCAGACGGCGAGGTTGAGCGCGTTGAGCACGTTGTTGAACACCAGGGATTTTTTCACCCCCGCCGCCATCAGCAGCATCATTAGCAGCGTAATAACGAACGCGAGAAAGTCCGGCGGTCGGCCTGCGAACGGAGAATAAAAAAAAATTTTTTTATATATATACGTATATATGAAGGCGCCGACTCGTTCGTTTGGGCGCGAACAGCTGGATATATATATATGTATATTGCTGCGAGGCGTTCGTTCGTTAATCATCCCACACAGGGTTTGCTCGTTTAACGGGGGCGTAGGTGTGAGTTGAATTAGTGTCGTGTGTGTACGGCGAATTGCCAGGATGTCTTTCTGCGAAAGTTTTTTCATCGATTTACTCAAGCTGGACTTGTTTGCGCTGCTGCGCGTTTAATTAAAAGTATGAGAATGGATTCGTGATTGCGTGTAAACCAGTCGCTGTGATTTCAGTCCTGGAAATTTTTGTTGTTGTCGTAAACAAAGAAACGCGTTTCGATTTTTTTTTTCGTTCATACGGAAACACCGAGAAAAAAGAGTTATTTTTCCGCAGAAAAACCAGGCCACTATATAGCCGCGAGTCCGAATGACGGCGTAAAGAACCTCGCGTGTTTCGCTCTTTTAATCTCGAGCAATTTTTCCAAGCCGGATCGGAATCTCGCGCGCGATGCGTAAAAAAAATTTACATCGTCTCCTTACTTCGCGCGAGTAGGACATAGGCTGCTGCGGTTCGCGTGTCGAGAAGCGTTTCTTTTTTCGTCGACGCGTGTCATGCGCATACCGAGTTATGCACAGCAGTTATGCGTATATTTTTTTAAAGCTTCCGGTAGGCCGGATGACTATTTCTGGAGGAGATTGTTTCATTATTTTGAATCGCTCGGGAATTAATCCTAATATTTGTTTTAAGTCTAATATATAAAGATTTTAAATGGGTACAATAACTTCATATAATTATTCTATCGTATATGGTTATACCCATGAAAATTCTCCATAAACAATCCAAAAACCATTGGCTATAAAACCCTCCTATAAAACACCGCTCAAATAAAGAATCACAAACGAGCGCGAAGCCTCCCACGCATTTTATACAGCCGCGACTGAATACACGCGAGCGATGCTATATATATGGGACATAACGCATATATATATATATATATACACAATAAAAGCACGCGATTGACATTCATCCGATCGAGCCCTTGTACACTTGACCCGAATTCAGAATAGCCGCGCCTCTAAAACTGTACTTTTCTTCTGCCCACATTCGGAAACGCGCATTTCTCTGTATATCTCAAAACGATATCACATAGCGATACGGCTTTTTTCCGTATATCACGTATGCACTTTCTCTTTACCCCAATTGCTCGGCGATAAAAGCCGGAAGCGTTAATTTTCCGAGTCTTTACCGCCGAATTTGACAAAAAAAAATGGTAATACAAAACATATAGTTTAAACATTCGCGCCTATACTACGACAAGAGCCAACTCGCGCGAAAAGAAGCAAACCTCATATCGAATAAACATTTACCCACATTACGAACCACAAAAAAAAAGCCGGACGCAAACAAGTAACGTTTAGCGAATCAATCTCGTTTCCCCTTTTGTTGTCCGGCCGTAAGCCCGTTCCAAATCGATCGAGCGCGCAAACAAAAAAAAAACGAACGAAACACAGAGCTGTACATGCGTATGTATATACATATATATAGGATCGAAAAGGAACAAGTCGCTGCAGCAGCAGCAGCAGCTCGCGAACAAAAGCGAGCGAAGAAAATTGGATGGCGACTTGCTGCACAAGCATGTATAGCTGTGGTATATATATATATATATATATATAGTGATGGAGAGAAGGATGCCGGGTGTAGGGGGCTGGTTAAAGTGTCACTGGCGCGCGCGCGCGCGCGCTTCGAATAAGGGATCGATGAGGTCCACAGGTGCCAGCCGTTGGACTCATCCGCGCAAGCGCCCTATCCCACCCCCGCTTCGAAGACTTCTTCTTTTTCGTCGCCGCAGTCGCGCCTCTCGATATGGAGCTTTCTTTTTCTATAGCTATGTAATGTGTACGAGGAAACGCGAGAAACTTTTCTTATATTTCTGAAAACTACTTATATGTGCACTACTATATTCTAGTGCGCATTCGGTCGATGGGGTATATATATATATACACGGAGAACTCCGCAGGGACTCGAGGTATATATATAGTCGCAAAGCGTTTACGGATAAATACTTCGCGGCAAATGCGATCTCGCTCGGTCTTTGTACATATATATGCATATACTTGAAGCGCGCCTGATTTAAAATCGCGCGCTGGTTTTATTGTATATATATAGATATGCTATACTTGTTAACTTTGCTCGTTTAGCAAACCTCCGAGATTTATCGACAACTTTCGAAAGTAAAATATATAAGTATGCGCAATATGTCATTATCGTATGTAAATGATATCGAAGTTTTTGCGCGGCGACGCCGTTTAAAGCAATGCAAATTTTTATCAATAGACGCGCACTCGTCGTCAAGCGGTTCCAACAGATAAGAGGCACGCGCTAATTTTCAATTAAGGCTCCGTCTTGTATACACGCATACTCTCCGTGTTTCTAGAGCATACGCATTGTCCTCCTTGTTTTCCTATATCCTCCGTATAATAAAATTTATTTATTCACTGCGCATCGGATGGAATACAAAAGGAAGGCTCCGGGAAAGTGCAGCGATAAAGTTAATGAAAGCTAAACGGCAAACGTATGCACAATGCGCGTTTATGCTAATGCGATGATTACTCAGTCGACGCGCGATGAGACTCGTAGTAATTACAGAAGTTTGCGATTCTGAATACGCCGTGATTCCGGCGAGTATGTATACAGTCGAATTTGCCGCGGTTATTCGGAGTTTCTCCATTACGAGCTCGCCCTCTGCACTTGATTAAAATTTTCGGATATCATCCCGGGACCGGAACGACGCAGTTTATTTGTATACTGAGCGAGTCGGGATGTGTTTTGGATGTAAACTAAAATTCCACACTTTACGAAAATTTGCATACAACTTACCAAAAATGGTACCGAAGGTATCACCGATGGCCCCGGAAATGGCGCCGTTCGCCAGGGCGTCGAGGCAGGCGCTGAGGGCACAGGCACACGCGCTCGTACCTATGAGGTACTCCAGCACCATGTTCCATCCGATTATGAATGCTATTAATTCGCCTACGGTCACGTAACTGTACATGTACGCGCTGCCCGTCGTGTGAGGCACTCTTACTCCAAATTCGGCGTAACACGCCCCTGAAAACATCACACCCGTCTCCTTATATTCGCACATGATTTTTATATATATATCATTCGCGTATATATTATATACAACGAGTGCAGTACAGTAAAAGCGTCGAATATACAGCTCGTTATATATATATATATATATATATATATATATATATATATATATATACGCGCGCTGGAACATATGTATAATGAACGGATAATCTTTTCCGAGAAAGCTTCAGCGCGGCTCATTTTCCATTAAACAAAGTACAACAAACTTTCAGCTCTGTCGCTTTTGCGGGAATAACCAGAGCGCGGTGTAATTATAAAAAAAGAGGCGCGAAAAAAGTACGTATAAAAATAAGGTGTATACGCATAATGTAACGAAACAAGCCTCACCGGAAAATATCGATGCGATGGCTGCTATGATGAAGGAGATGATGACGCCGGGACCGGCGACGCTCCGCGCCACCATCCCTGCGACGAGGTACATCCCTGTCCCAACGCATGATCCCACACCAAGGGACGTCAGGTCCAGAGTCGTCAGGCACTTCTGCAATTCGAACGATGAGCGTTTCTTTGCGAACAACGCTTTTATATAGCCAATATCCCCGGCGGTATGTTCGAGCGAGGAAAAAAAAAAGAGACACCGCGATAAGGATCCAATTGAAAGAGCGGGAGAGGAAGTTTTTCAAACGAGGCCGGTGCGCGAAACGGCTTTATTCGGTGCCGGCACGCGATTCATTGAGCCCGAACTTTCCCGGAGTGTATACCTAGCTCTTTCTCTCTCTCTCTCGCTTCTCAACGAGTAATTGCACACCGGCGTGATACTGTCCGCGTTTCTCGCTCTGCGACTCTATTTATTGCACGATCTCTCGAGGTTTTCATACTTTTCTTCTTCTTCTTTTTCTTCTTTGGACTTGTTTCCCGCTGCTGCCTTGATGGATACGGCGGGAAAGTTTTTTGTTGTGCCGACCGTTGGCTTTGTTGTTTTTCTTTGTGCGTATGTGTGTGCGTGTGTCTGTGTGTGTGTGCGTGCGTGTAAATAAAAAATATTAAATTTAGCTGGTATACAACGCATTCGAACGAATTCTATATTAGAGAGTTTAATACTCGGAATTGAACGTAATGTAATCGGACGCGGCAGAAATACAGAGTTGTATAAGTCCCTGCATCAGAGAGAGAGAGAGAGAGAGCGAATATCTATTTAAATCTCACAGAAGTAATAAAAGCGTATAATTGAACCAAACCACGTCATCTTCACGTCATGTATATAGCCAACAGCTGCTGATGCGTCCCAGTAGAGAGAAGTTCGCCGTTATATTATATTTCAGGCTAATTAAGGCGATTAAATTTGACGTTAACTCACTCGCTCTCGTAGTCCTAATTAAACATCGAGCGCGCGCGAAATTCAAAAAATGATATCTACATGTATATATAGCCAACGTGATAAGAATAAGAAAGACTCGTTTGCAGTTTAATGTCAATTTATATGTTCGTTGAATAACAAATAGTTCTTATTGTTCGCGAGGTATGTATATTATGTAGATTGAAAAACAATGGAGCGACCCTCATTTTCGAAAAATACGGTGTACCGTATGCAGCTGCTTCTGCTTATATTGACGTCATTCGCGCGTGGGAGAAGGAGAAGAGCAACTAGCTTTTGTGTATATATATATATATATATATATATATATATTTTAGAATCGTCGAGACAACGCCGGTGAAACTTCATGTCTGCGAGGCGTATATCAGGCGAAACTTGGATCTAAATAGTACAGCAGAGATTTTCAATCTAATTTCCAGATGATGCGAGGGGACAAAGTTCGTTATATATATATATATGTTATAGAGATTGTGCGGGCCTGTTTTTGAAAGCGTTATATTACTCGATATATATATATATATGTATATTATACGTATACATTTGGCTTTACATTTCCTCATTAAATAGAGTTTCACAAACGCGAGCGGCATCCGCTATATGTATATATGTAGCTTTGAAATATTCAGCGGGAGTATATACTTCCATTAGCTTGAAATATTCAGAAACAGGCCTAAATTACATTTGCATGAGAAATCCACTCGCGCAAGCTTACACGCGTATACATCTCCTCTGCTCCGATAAGGAAATGGACGAGCTATTAGCCGAATGAAAAAAATTAACGTTTAACACCTAACGGCTCACCTGTAATTTCTGTTTCGAGCCGGCCGAATATTGCTCGGAACCAGCCCTCGCTTGGTCGCCCTGAAGATTATCGATATTCTTTGTGCGTATGAACTTGCCGAACAGTTCCAGGCCCTTCTCCCTGTCCATGAAATCCAGCTTCATGATGCAGCTGCAACACAGTAGGCAAAAGCACCAGCTCTAATAATTATATAACATTATATTATATGCGACTCGAGCAATCGCAAACTTTGTACCTATTACATTAAATATATATATACGCATACATCAAGTCTATTATTCATCAGCGAGTAATAAACGTCGCTCAGAGAAGCTTGTGCAAAATTAAACGACGTATTATCACTAACACAGTTATAATATATAAAAGAAGAGAAATTCAATTTTTCCAATTAAATTTCCCGCGCATTCGTTCGCGTTTCCGGTAATCGACATTTACCGATCCATCTGGCAGCGAACGCACGTGTGACAGAAACCTCGCGCAGTTTAATCGTCTCGGAAAAGGCTAATTTAAAGCATATACACTCGCCGTAAAAAATCGAATTTTTTTAACAAGTATATATATATGTATTAGGGTGGCGCTTATTTCCTAAAGTGCTTGAATACCGGCTCCCGTTTCGGGAATCACTTGCATTTACCCAAAAACGATGAATTCAGCAATAAAATGTGATTTAGCAAGTGTTTAACTTGTTACACTTTTCAAAAAACATGATTTTTTCGCTCCTACGCATTTAATGCTGTAGCATTCAAGGATAGTCAAACGTCAATTCCCAATATGTAAGATATGTTTTCGACGTATTTTTTCGCGTAGAATACGATGGCGCTATTAATTTTATCATAAAACATAACTTTAAAGTAGTAGGGGCCAAAAATCACTGAAAAACACTAAAAAACACAATTTTATGTGCCTGACGTTTTTAGCTTATCTTTTATGATAAAATTAATAGCGCCATCGTATTCTACGTGAAAAAATACAGCATTAAATGCGTAGGAGCGAAAAAATCATGTTTTTTGAAAAGTGAATCGGGTTAAACACTTGCTAAATCACATTTTATTGCTGAATTCATCGATTCCCGAAACGGGAGCCGGTATTCAAGCACTTTGGGAAATAAGCGCCACCCTAATATATATATATATATATATATATATATATATATATACACGTGTAGAGAGAAAACTGTCGCGAAAAAGCAGCAGCTGGAGAAAAAGAGCGTCTACACACTCTCGATTTCTATATTCTCACACACACACACACACACACACACACACACACACACATTCGCTTTCAGCGTACAATGACCGCGTCCGGGAGCAGAGGCGTATATCCATTTTCTGTATCGCACTATAACGGAAGAATGCGGGCCTGCTTTTTTATTCCCGGAAATTAAGCCGCTCTCAAACGCGCGCGACAA
The DNA here is from genome assembly GCA_020010945.3 of Muscidifurax raptorellus. Lineage (NCBI taxonomy): Eukaryota > Metazoa > Arthropoda > Insecta > Hymenoptera > Pteromalidae > Muscidifurax > Muscidifurax raptorellus. The sequence goes on along the minus strand of CM052077.1, from coordinate 44,123,235 downwards.
CACAACTACCGAGGCACTTTATCCCCCTATACCTATACGCCCCCTTGTCCTCTTTTTTTTTCTTCTTCTTCTCTTTCGGAGCAGCTGCTCTGTTTTAGTTTCCGCGCTTTGGGACGTCGACGCTCGGAATTTTAATAATGTTGGCACATGCGACTTGGAGGATTTTATATTTTTCGAGTTTTATAATTTCGACGATTTTCAAAGTAATTACGAATGGGCGATACATTCGTAGAATAATGCGGAATAACATGAAATATTGCAATTATTCAT